>JADRCH010000004.1:7910860-7957239 GCA_019843965.1 Rhynchomys soricoides | reverse complement strand
AGAGAGAGAGAGAGAGAGAGAGAGAGAGAGAGAGAGAGAAAGAACACACACACACAGAGAACACACACACAGAGAGAGAGAGAACACACAGAGAGAGAGAGAGAGAGAAAGAGAACACACACACAGAGAGAGAGAGAGAGAGAGAAAGAACACACACACAGAGAACACAGAGAGAGAGAGAGAGAGAGAGAGAGAATACAGAGAGAGAGAGAGAACAAACACACACACACACACACACCAAGAGAGGGGATGGCACAGCACCAATAATTTGGGCAAAAATATATTTTACATGGCCGAACTGTTAATTCCACATATAAGTTGTAATAATCGCACCATAAGCCCATTCTTTAAAGTGAGCGTCTTCACCCTCTAAGATAAGACCAATGGGTAGATTAGGTGTTTATGTCAGGACTAGTTATTTTTTAATCCTCCTGGAAACCAGCACAAAGTTAAAATAACAACATTATGTAAGCTTACACTTACTCTTATAAAGGCTTTATTATTTACAGATTCAATAAGAATGTTTGCTTAACTTAGGTTAAATACTTTTAAAAATGAAACCAAGTGGCTCAAACACCTCCTAATTACTAGGTAACTGAAATATCATGGGTATGCAAGTGTATTTTACTAAAGTTTTGCCTGATTCTGTTGTATGTTTCTTTGAAAGATCAATAACTCAAGATATATAAAGCAAATAAATTAAATAAATAAATAAAATGTAGCTGCTGACTTTTAGATCACAGTGTAGGGAAGTGTTGTTGTTTACCAGTAGGGTAATAGAAAAATAGATAAAACAAATGTCCAAATAAATATTAATATCTTTGCACCACATGCAGGTAGGAATGGACTGAAACAGTCCAGAGCCTCTGTGGGCTTTCTGTGATCCTGGTGCTGTGAAGTCCGTGCCGAGGTTCCCCATCTGGAACATCTGACTTCTGGAAAGTTTTTTCCATGTTTGAGCAGCAGGGGATTAGCTTCAAAAGGCATGTTTGTAGCAATGATGTCTTGGTCCATTGGGCATTTTTCTCAAAAGACCGTAGACTTTTGCCCTAAGCTCCTGCTTGGCACCAAAAACTCTTGGTGCCTGACTTTTCCTTCCATGAGCAGTCTTAATGTGAAAATGAACAAAGAGGAAACTGACAACTTTAGTTTAGATTTAACAGAAAAACAAAAACAAAAACAAGGAACAAAAAGTACAATGCAGAGACGATAGGTAGGCAGAAAATGTGCATATTAGAAACAGCTCGCCATCTGGACTTCTGCGGCAGCCTCCCTCACAGCCGGCTTGCAGTGGGTACTGTAATAATACACTTTAATTTGGCATGTATCTCACATCTTTCCTAGTTGGGAATAGAGCAGATCCCTTCATACCCAACCCTGGTCCTATCAACTTTTATAGAGTTTACCAGGCAGCCTGGGGTACACTTTCAATGAGCAAATACATCAGAACCAGACCCCCTCCCTCTACCTCACTCACGCCAGGTGTGAGAAAGCAAGGTTATCATATAGTGTGAGCTCATTTCTGCTCACCAGTCCTGTTTTTTTCCTGCCCTACCTTTTTCAAGGAAATGAAATTCTGACAGAAAGCTGTGAACTGCACTTTCCTTAGCTGGTTGTTTGTTTGTTACTGTTTCGAGATGTGGCCGTTCATGGCATGCTGCAAGACCTCTGAGTCTGATAAACAGGGAGCCTTTAGCTGGATGAATTCTGCCCTCTGACTTCTGTTTTAATCACTAGACTGAGAATCATTTGTGCAAACGAAAGCTATCGATTGAATGATGAGCTATCCTGTCTTTCACCCCAGTATGGAATTTGGCTGCAAGTAACACTTTGAAGCATGAGAGTTTGCTGATGACCAATTCATTAATGAATACGTTACAGCAAGAGAAGTAACAAAAGGTCATTAAAAATAATTCTCCCCACTGCAGTCTGGAGATGGGCAGGAGCAGGTTAATATCATTTTTCTATCACTCCCCTGAATTAATAGAGCTGGCATCTAGCCAGTAATATAGTAAGGATCCTTGAACAGTTTGCTTTGTGTCTCTATGTGCTTTATCTATAAGGGCTACAGTATCCTGTCACTTTTTAGAATTGATGCATCCATTGCAGTTTCCTGTGTAAAATAAAATACAATCTTGCTTTATTTCATTGGGTGCTGTTTACAAGACCCCTTCCTCCCAGGGAAAAGTAATTTGAGCTTGGAGTTTTCTACGTATCATAACTAATCATTTTAAAAAGGAAAACAGTAGATGATTAAGTGTAATGAGAGTTAGAAACAACCATTTTTTTACTTGATTTTCCCTGTTATTTAAGCATGGTTCTCTTTTTTAACTTAACTTGCATGGGATACATTTATATTGCAAATGACTTCATCAATATATTTCTTCGTTGAGCAAAGAAACTATGAATATACAGTGTCATTAAAATCTAATGCTCAATAGCTGATCCTAGTCTGTCTTAAACAAATATGGGATGTTTATCATTCTGTCAAAGTCAAAGTAAGATGGAAAATTATATCTGAATTTCAAAACTTTGACATATTTATTATGATTGCGGTAGTTATTGTGATAATTTTTGGTTGTGGTAATATGACATAGATTTTTTCCTAACACTACAATTCATTGAAGAGTTAATGAAGCTGGCATGATGATTACCCTTTCAGTCACTAATGCAGCATGGCTGTAGGCTTCTACATTCATTTATGGGGAGCACATCTTCAAAGGTGCACACCATCACACAGTGAATCAGTCAATAACTTTCTCTCATTGCCACCCACTAAACACCTCATTACATAAAAACAAATATGTGTAAAAGAATCTCATTTACAAGAAATGCTATTTTTTAAAAATGATATTTCTAATTGTTTAAAATTCATTATTTTGTCTAGTTCATTTGATATTGTACCTATTCTTTTATTCTACCCCAGGAATTCTCAAGTTTTGCCTTTTGGATATATCCCCAACTTATTAGAGATATCATTGTGTTAGCCAAGGCTCTCTAAAGAAATAGAACTGATTTGTGTAAATTCATAAACATAAATACACATATGTGATTTATTATTTAGAATGACTGTTTCGGGCTATTAATCTAGCTATGGTTGTCTACTAAAGAAAAAGCAGGAATCCTGTACATGAGACCAGATATGCCTGCAGCCCCAGAATGGCTCTGAAGGCCTGGAGGAGTATTAGACAGCTGCTGGTCTTCAGGATATGTTAGAATCTCAAAGAAAGAGGTAATAATACATGTGAGGGCAGCCAGATGGAGTCTAAATCTTGATCATAGTTTTGATTTTGTGAAACAGGGGCAAGATACCAAATGTCAGTCACACTGTAAGTCTGTACTATATAGGTTTGTATAAAACCACAGTCTCAAATTAACTTCAGGGGCCACAGTACCATAGTTCTCTAGCCAGCCAGTAAAATGCAGAAATCAAACCCCATACCCACATTGACCGTTAAGATGTTATTCTAGCTTTGTGATATTTTTGTGAGCACAATATAATCAGTGATTTTATATTTAAAAATTAAATTATTTCAAGAGGGAAGAGGTAATTTTTTGAATCTTAAAAGCATATCTTAAATGTGATATGGTTTGCAACATGTGAGCTGTGAGACGATCTCCAGGTATTTGTGGTCAGATGTTCTTCTTGAGATACTAAACCCTACTGTGCCATTCAACAGAATCCACAGCAGCAAATGTTCACTGTGGTCAGAGGCTTGGCCTGTGTCTGTCAGACGCATGTGAGTTTCTCTAGTCTCTCATAATATTTTGTACAACTGGAGATAGTCTATCAATGCAGTAATGAATCTAGCGAAAATTCCAAGAGTAAGAAGACTTAACTGATTGTTTTTTGTACATGCTTTCAGATAGTAAGGCTACCTCTCATATGGAGGCTAATTTAATTTATATCAATTTCAAAATATTTTTCTTTATCCTCATTTATATATCTTTATATATTATAACTAATTTATAATTTCTTTATCTATCTATCTATCTATCTATCTAATATATATGGATAATTATTTAAATTTGATACTCTGCAAATCAAGACTAATATACAGACCTAAAATTATGATACTTCTAATAATATTCTTTCATTTACTTATAAATGATAGAAGCCATATCACTCAGGCTGTTGAAACACATTTATTTATTTTGTAAGACTCATAAAAGATTCTGGGATCTATGCATGCTTAAGGCATTTTCAAATTAATTAGGTTTTGCCTTCAATAACAATTTTTGTAAATAGTAATTCAAGTATTATAGGCATCAGACAAAAGTAAGACACTGCAATGTGAGGCTTCCAAAACACTTATGTCAATATACTTATGGACAGATAAGTCACATCTAGTGAGTGGTCTTAAACTTTGTATTTTCACTATGGTGTGCTTATTCCATAGCTTCAGGATTATTGCAATAACTTTTGTTGTTGTTGTTTTTTGTGTGATTGATTGCTTTGTGTTTACACTGGGTCTCATATAGCCCAGGCTGGGGGAATTCACTGTATAACCAATAGTGTCTCTAAGCTCCTAAGCCCCCTTGCCTTTACTTACCAAGTTCCTGTAGTATAGGTATGTGCTAACACATTCAGCTAGTTAAAAATATGTTCGTCATAGATGGGGTGCAGGGAAACAAGCAGGAAGCGTGGAGACAAAATCAGGACACTGAGAGATCACATACCTTGCCACAAGCTTGAAGATGATATAAAACTAGAAGTAGGGTGAAGCTGTGCATCCTCAAAGGCCCACTCCAGTGACAGACTTCCTCCAACAACGCTGCAATCTTAAACCTTCCCAAACAGTGCCATAGACTGGGGATTAACTGGATCAATGCCTGAGCCTATGGGAAACATTACTTATTTAAACCTCATCCTCGACAACTGATTTTAGAAGTTTAACTTCTTTGTCCAGGCTCATGAAAGTGAGGAGCAAACCCCTTTCAAGGCTCAACTTCTTCCCCTTAGAAGACATGATCAAATACATATGATCACATACATATTACGTTTTGTACTTCAGAGAGTAATGAATGAGTCAATGCTCTTAGTGTTTTGGATTTATGGTTACTGTGAAAAGAAAAAAGTTAATAAATTTGAGTGAAATAATATTTATTATAAACGAAAAACAGTTTAAATTTTGGTTTGAATACAGACCTGTGAAACTATATGAATGCATATTTATATTTTATTTCAATCAAATACATAAATGTGCACTTATGTGTGTCAAAGAACTGACAAATTACGGTTTTACTTCAGTTTCCGTTACCTTTACCTAACATGTATTTTTTTCCTTCAGATTAATTTAAAATGGCTGTAAAGCAATATTGACATGGATGTTTCCCTGTTAAGAGTATGTCTCCCAATTCTAATTTAACATAAATATTTTAGTAACTAATCTAGCTAATTTTCCAAAACTTTCAGTATAGTTTTATCATCAAATTTGTTTTGCTACAAAGTGATTATAATAATTACATTCAAGTGTGCTATCACGAATAGGCATCAATATCCAAGTCTAGGCAAGGGTGTCCCACTCTAAATAATCTGTGGGCAGCCATAGCAAGGTTTAGTATACCATCAAGCACATTCCTACTAATTATTGGAAAACCAATTTTCCCAGCAGATTTTGGCTCTTGAGGAGAATGATCATGTTCTATGAGGTTGACAAGTTTCCATCAATTCTGAAGGCATCCATCTGCCTTTTCATGAATAAAGTGGCAAATGTTCACAGAGCCTTTAAAACAGTCATTCTTCTACTTCCTCCAACATCCTTCCTTCATTTCTAGTTTTATTTTGCTTGCTTGTTTGTTTTGTTGTTGCTGTTGTTTACTATCCGGAAAGAACTGGAAATGCCAATTGCTTGCTTGAATAGAAGAATATCACACAGAGGCTGATAGAACCAGTTTCTTACATCATGGCCCATGGGAGTTAAAAGTTTCAAAAGTATTGATTATAGCTCTAAAGAGACTAATGCATTATAAGCTAGTCTGGCCATTAACAAACAGATGGAATTGTACCTAAAAGCTTTGAATCTTTTCCATGATTTTTTGTGATTGTCTGGCTGCTGTTAGTCAGTCTGCTGCAGTAATGGCCTAAATGAAAATCCATAAATGCTCTAATGTTCTCCATCTCCAGACTTGCAAAGGCTGAATTTATTCTTCAGTTGTGTTGAGAAATGTTATTCAATCTCTCATTCAGAAAATACAAAACTTCAAAAGCGACTTAAAAATAATGCCCCCAAATGCAAATGTGTACAAAATATCTGAGCAATTACCATTTGCCATATTTATTCAACTTAATTCAGACTCTATTTTGTAAATATCATTTGCCTTTTTAGTTTAATTTAAACCATAATAGTGTGTTCTAGACAGGCCAGAATATTATAATGCATAGCAAATATTGGGTGAAATAGTGAAGTTCTCCATGAGTAATCTTCAATATCTGGTATATTAGCAAATCTTTGTGGGAGTTTTTGATGCTACGTGTAAAGAATGTAGCCATAGCAATTCATAAAATTTTGTTATTTGGCTGTTTTCTTATTTGAAATGATGAGGAATTCTTTGGTTCTATTATATATTCGACACTGACATTGCCTCAGATGCTACATGAGGACCAAGCCTCACAATACTGTTCCTAGAACTTCTAATTTTCTAAGGTCAAAGTTTCTTCAAGGATTGATGACTTGCACTGTCTTTGTTTTGCCTTATCTGATCAAATTTATGGAATGCAAACCAACCATTAGCATTTACTTGGCACCATGTTAGGTCAATTTTATTTATCTATTCATACAAGTGATCTTGTAGCAACTCAGACAAGATTTCATAGTGTGATTGTGATTTCTGACTATGAGGCATAGAATAGTGCCCTTCTCCAGATCCAATGTCCTATTTCTAGAAACTATGAATAGATTTGGTTATTTAACCCAAAAGATTATGTTTGCTAGTAATGTTAGCTTTGTGAATGGTCTGGTTATCTTCAGTGGTGAGCAGATCCTGGCTGTGTGTAACCTTAATGCAGCTACAAAGGGCTTTAAAGTAAAAGAGGAAATCAATGCCAGAGAAAAAGTGTGAGAAACATCAGACTTCAGGGTCTGGAGAAGAGTTTAGTGGTCAGGGACTGGTGGAGAACACAGTGAGTTAAAGTGATGTGGGGATGAGTTTTCCCTAAGCATCCTCTGAATCACATTTTAGGTATCAGAATAAATCCATGAACACGGTGTTATTTGTAATATTATTTTATTTTGCTGGTGAGAATGTAAGAGCACAGAGATGTTCAGTAACTTGATACAGATTCACCGGACAGCAAAGAATGCAACTAGACCCTGGGTTAGGAAGTGACTGCTCTGTTTTCTTTGCAGATCCTGCAAACTCAAAGTATTTCTTTTATAGTGGCTATGTACTGTTCAGGAGTGTTCAGGAGTTTCTGTTAACCCCTATACAGAGGAGAAAACAATCAAGGCTTTGAGTGAGCACAGGACTTGAGGGAAACACTTGATTGAAACACTGTCTTTCATCCTGTCTTATTTCCCTAAAAGAGTGCTGGCCTCACCTATCTTTGAAGAGGCACTATCATTTCCCCAGTGACACACCAATTTTATAACTCCGTAATAAGACCCCACGAACACCCATAATCTTGACTCATCATAGGATGTTTGTGTGTACCAAGAGGAATTGCTAGGTACCAAATATGAGATCTGGATACTAGCAGAAGTCAACAGAAGTTCCCTGCACAAAGCCAAACTAAGTACAGCATGCATCGTACCCAGAATTTTATCGCAGATGACATCTGCAAGGAATTGGCCTTCCCTTTTGAAAGACTCTAAGACATATTAGGGATTCAAAAATGGATTTGTATTGCTCACTTTGATTATGAACTGATAAAGTGCAGAGCTATCAGAAGCCAGCCTCACCATAAAACACCAGATTTCACAGTGTTTTCTTCCCTTACAGTAATATCTTTATGATCCAACACAGAGTATTTTGGCCTCCAGTTTCCAAGTTAATACTGTTCCTCATTTCAGTTAAAAAAGTGGTCTCTACTTAAACCATAGTCGAAATGACTCTAGACTCATGGTCTCTAGTGACTGTGTGGAACTAGCAGCTGGAATGATTTCTATCATATGTATAAAGAAAGGAAATGTTTAAGGCATGCTTCCTGGAAGGCTTACATGGAAAAGAGAAAATTTTGAGTAAGACTCAAAATCTCAAGTAAAATTAAAATCATATAGCACATACCAAGTCCTAGGATTTTAGAGGAAGCTGATGTGAAATATGACAATAATTCTAAGTCATAAAGTATCAACCCACATCATTATAAGTATGGATTAACTCTGGAAACTTATTTTGAACAAGACAATTATCATTTCAAAGGGCATTTTGTTCTTTGCTTACTAGCTGGCTTGTTAAAATTAACTTATTTGTGCAAGCATAATTCAGTTTGCTTTCTCTAAGTAAACATTTTACTAACACCTAATAAAAGAAATTCAACTTAAAAGCTTTTAACAAATATTATACAGTGATCCAACTACACAGACATTATTTCTTTCACAAGTTGGATATAATCAACTTTCAAACAAGTAATAGTGGTTAAATCATCAAAGACTTTTTAGGAAAAAAAACGGAAATAGAAGCGTAAACTAGGTACAGAAGACCCATGTTCCATCCACATAGCAGAATACAACAGACATCCAGGAAAATCTGCACTGATATTTGTCAATTTTAGGCAAGCTCCCCTTTTACTTGCATGTGTGCTGGGGAGGGAGACTTGTTGTCCTGTGTGTAGTCAATGGAATTCAAAGGGCAACTCTGTGGAGTCTGTTCTCCTCATACTGCTTGACACAACAGTCATGCAAAATGCAGTATTCCAGCATTTCCAAACTCCTGCAAATATGGAAACTGGAGTTCCCATGGAAGAGTTGCCAAAGAATCCACGTAACTGCCTAGAGACTGCTCTACTATCAATCTTCTCTGATTCTAAGTTACAATCTTTTCCCAAAACAGCACAGAACTATCATTTGCTCAACAGAGTTTGGAGTCACTGCTAGCGCCAGACACTCAAAATGGGGATATAATCAGTCACTGCATGTGTAATTTGGGAAGAGGCCAATTTTGTCCATTTCTAATAATGTTTCTGAGAATATTTCTTAAAAGTTTTCTGAGAAAAATCAGCCTATTTTCTCAAAGTTGATGAATCCCCGATGAAATGATTCCAGTTCTATCCTTACACTAATCTTGGTAATGAGATATTTTACATTGACCTAGAGCTACTGGGGTTTAAGAGTTGAATATAGCCCTACAACCAGGACCTACCAAGAGAAACAAAGATACCAGCCAGAGTAAAAGAATAAGATATTCTTGTGATGCCAGTATGCATTTTGGACTTTTTAGTAATAAAATTTTCTCAAAGTATGAGGTATCCAAGTTGAAAGCATAAGCACGAGACATTATTTTAAGTCTGAATATGAAACATTTATTTTGAAACAGCGTTTTTCAAGACCTAGTTACAGCTTTATTTGCAATGTGTATGAGGCATTGCACTGCTGAAAACATAAAATATTGGTGTGCATACCCATTTCATCGAATTCTAAATAATGTTACTGAAAAATGGTTACATTTTATTGATTGAGGAATTAGAAAGCAAGATATATTCTAGAAATCTATGTACATGAATATTTTCATCTAGAATAAAATATCTGACCTCAGTTAATAATCTCTTCATTTTTCCAGCAAAACATAGTATATTAATACATATTAACAAACAGTTTCCTGTATCACGAGTGTGTGTTCTACTGTGTTCTTTCTTAAACAGGGCAACTATTTATTTATTTATTAATTATTTTATTTGTTTACACTTCAAATGTTATCTCCCCTTTCCAGTCTCCCCACCTTGTTCCCTCCCTTTTGTCTCTAAGAGCATGCTCCTGCCTCACCCCCCTAGAATCCCCCTCCTTTGGGCATCAACAGTTTGCCCTTTTCCAAAAATCGACATCCTCTACCTCTCTGCTTCCTTTAAGAAACAGAGACTTTCCAGGATACAGCTGCTTGGCAGGGGAAGGCACTGGGTGATGCTGGAGCTTTCACTCTTCCATGTAGAAGGCTTCTGAAGGCAGCACGCGACTGTTGTATTCCTTAAGGAAGAACGGACAGTGAAAGAAGTTTCATCATCAATTCACGCCATATCAGCCTATGACACAAAGATCTAGCCAAGATCTACCTAACTCCAGCTCCATGATATAGTTACCTTATATTACAACTGAAATCAGTTTGGCGGACCCTCGGAAAATTGGACATAGTATTACCTGAGGACCCAGCTATACCACTCCCAGGCATATACCCGGAAGATGCACCAACATGTAATAAAGACATGTGGTCCACTATGTTCATAATAGCCATATTTATAATAGCCAGAAACTGGAAACAACCCAGATGTCCCTCAACAGAGGAATGGATACAGAAAATGTGGTGCATTTACACAATGGAATACTACACAGCTATTAAAAACAGTGACTTCATGAAATGCGCAGGCAAATGGATGAAACTTGAAAATATCATCCTGAGTGAGGTAACTCAATCACAAAAGAACAAACAAGGTATGTACTCACTGATAAGCGGATATTAGCCCAAAAGTTCGGAACACCCAAAATTCAGTTCATAGGAACTCTTGGACTGAGCATGATTCCCAGATGGAGGAGTTGGAGAAGGGCCTGAAGGAGCTGAGGGAGTTTGCAGCCCCAAATGGAAGGGAGCAACAGTGTCAACTGGTTAGGCCCCCCGGTGGTCCAAGAGACTGGAACACCAAGCAAACAATGCACATGGAGGGACCCATGGTTCAAGCCACATACGTGGCAGAGGAGGGCCTTGCTGGCCATCAGTGGGAGGAGAGGCCCTTGGGTCTGAGAGTGTTAGGTGCCCCAGTATAGGAGAATGCCAGGGAGGGAAGACGGGAGTAGGTGTGGGGGGGGAGGACCCTCATAGAGACAGGGGGAGGGGAGATGGGAAAAGGGGTTTCCAAAGGGGAAACCTGGAAAGGGAAAATCATTTGAAATGCAAATAAAGTATCCAAAAACAAAAACAAACAAAAAAAGAAAGTAAAATTTTCTACATCAGATAGCAGAAATGATAAAAGTAAGAATTTAGTAACTATTTTGTTACAAAGATAGACTTTTCTACCTGTATGGTTCTTCCAAATCAGAGAAGCAACCTACTATGTCTATGTAGAAGGAATGGGAAGATACGGTCATATCTGCAGGGGTAAGGCAGAAATACTCAATTTTCTAAATAGATCAGTGTGATTCCCTTTTCCAGAAAGGGCCCTCTGTCCAATGACTGAGTTTAATAAAACTGTTTATGCAGGAAGAATTTTCCAAAAATTATTATAATCATTGTAGGAGAGGACCCTTGTTCTCTTAAGCTATATGTAAAGATGGTATCTATTGGTGTGATCAACGCAGATAGTCAATAAATTATATGAGTACTACTTTCCATGATGTGGATTATGGTAGTACTTAACTCAAAAGATTGTAGTGAGCATTTAATAGGCTATTTCAGCTAGCCTGTTCTTGAGGCGCCTGGCACTAAACTGTTAATCAACGTGTCGGTATTCCAACCACGACAAAAGTGAAGTAGTGAGCAACATTTACCGATGTTCTTCACTGAGAATTCCATCAACGAGGCAGATGATTTGCCATGAATATATGGTTTTCCATATGACTTCTTATACTTTTTAGCAGTTTTCTACTTCTTGGCTTCAGATTGTTTCTTCGGAATCTTTTCCTTGAACATGGGGAACATGCCTTTAAGCCCTTCTCCTTAACACTGCACTGTTATACATTCCCGGTAGAGGGCACAGGCGTGACACTTCGTGAGATGAGACCTTTCTAGCTGTCTCTTGCTGCTGCAGCAGCAGGTCAGTAGGGCAAGTGTGCAGACATTGTTATTAATTCCTGCCTTATACACAGCGGTGCCGTCCCTGTACAGGATTGCACTTCTAGTGCAGCCTGCCCACCCACTCGCATGGTTCAACCAATGAAGACCCCACACAACTGTTTTGCTACCTTTAACATGCCATCTCTTTCTATGCTTGCAACCACAGGGAGCCTGCACCTCCAAATAATGCCTTCTGCTGGCCTAAAGAGTGAGTCAAATAGGTCTGGGTGAGCAGTTTGTTTTTCTATTGTTACCACGGCCAACACCTAGAACTCAGTCATTGCAAGTCTCGCACCCATCTCTGTTCCTTCCTGGTTACCCTCCTTCAAGCCCAAGACACATTGTACCTCACTTGGTGTACCTCAAACTCGTTTCTTGGCTTACTTAATAATTGCTGACAACAGTTTGCTCTGCTGAAAACACTAACACTTTCTTATCTCCTTGTTGGACTCCGGGTGATCAAATATCTTGAGAAATTTATTCCAAGGAAGTAAATTTTATCTAAACCTGAGTTTGTTCTTTATTTCGACTGAAACATCCCTTTTTTCTGAGGGCTTCCCTTTGAATCCATCTAATTCCCTAACATCTAAACCAGAATTCACAGAGGGAGGAACGGAGGTGACAGCGTTTGTTCTTTCTGTAGGTGGTGAATTGGTTTGCTGCTCTTGTTTATGTTAACCATAATAGTTGCTTTCAGTATTGGGGACAGGGCTTGCTATATACTATATCGTGAATTATCATAACTATCATAAATGATCAAAACTTTTTTCCCCAACTCTCTTCCACAAGGTTAGTTTTTCTGCTGTGTCAAATGATCCTTTGTCCTCTTTTTCTATTTGAATGTAATGATCTGGTTGCTGAATCCACACATCCCATACAGAACAGGTTTTGGCATTCATCTAGAGCAGATCTTTTTCCTGAGGAGACAGGCAGGCTCTGATCTCTGCAGGCAAACCAGCAAATCTGCATGACTTGGACATAGACAGAAGGCAAACAACTGAGATTCCTCCTAAGACTGGGAATCCTAATCACTCAAAAGACTGGCCCTCTTTAGAACAAATGCTGACGCTCTCCCTTAGTCTAACCCAGTGGGAAAAGCAAGCGTTGCAGCTATTGTTGCCAAAGGTAGGCTTGGAGAGTAAAGAGAGATGTAGCTGTTCTTTATTTTTTTCCTTCCGTGCTGTTTCGTTTCCAGTTTTTGACCTATTAACCTTTTCACCTATGTTGTGGAAACTCAATATGCTTGATTCTGCATCTGTCTCCAGAGTCCTGGGACTACAGATGTGTATGGCCATACCCAACACTAGAAGAGTCCCCATCTTCCACGCTTCTGTTTCCTCTTAGAGAAAATTGGGACAGTTGATTCATTTTATACATTTATTTCTGCTTGTTTTGTTTTGGAGACATGCATGGTCTCTTGTGGCCCAGGTCTACCTTGAACTCTCAACCCTCCTGATTCTACCAGCCAAATATTGGACTTAACGGGATGGGTACTAGGCCAGGCTCTGTTTTATTCTAACCATGGTGTAATAACAGCTCAGAGAGTCCAAAAAAGGTAAGGTCACCTTTTACACCTTGGCAATTGTAAATATGACCTCCCTAGTAAATAAATAAGGCCTCTATCAATATAATACAGTGAAGGATATCAAAAGGAGATTATCAAGGACTTAGGACTCTATTTCTAATAGCTAGTGTCTTTGAAATAGAAGGAAATGGGGGTACAGATGCTGTCAAATAAGGCAAGAAACCCATTTCCATGTGAAATTGGATGTAGAAATCAGAATTATTCTGAAACAAGCCAAGAAGTACCCACAGCCTCCAGGAACTGGAAGAAGCAGGGAAGGGCTCTCTCCCTATAGCCTGTGAGAAGACCACAGCTCTGCCAACACCTTTGTTTGGACATCTGGCCTCCAGAACTGTGGGGGAATGCCTTTCAGCTGTTTAAAGTCACCAAGTGTGTGGTAATTGGTTGTGGCAGCCCTAGGAAACTAATATAAATAGAATCCCATTAACTTCCTGTCTTTCAGAAGTCCTCCAAAGTCTCTGCACCACCTCATGAACACTCGCCCCACATGAGTCTCAACTCCTCTGCTCATCCTCCTCATTGTGTTTCTTCTGACTGAACTAAAAAAAAAAAAAATTAAACTATGTTTAATATTTAACTCAGTCTTGCCTAGGTGTCCAGATTCAGGCTGGAATGAAATGCAGCATTCAACTATGAGAAAAGAGATTTAATTTCAGTTCAGTGGCACATAGAGTATGCATTCCCTTGGCACAGCAGTGGATTTAAATGCATTTAAAATGAAAGCCAATCAAGACGGATGGTTTGACAAATTACTACCTCATCTTTGACGGCCCCTATACCATTTCATCCATAAAGATGTATATTTGTGTGTGTATTTTAAGTTCGTTATTTCTCCACTGGCATTGATTCATAACCCCAGGCCCTCCCGACCCCCAAATACCTGATATTCATTTTAATTTTACTCAGACCCCGCTATAACATTAATTTTTAACATTAAACCTTCAGAGACACTATATGCTTTACAAAAGCCTTTTACTCTTTCCTCCCTCCAGCAAAAGTCATGTGTTTCTGCCGGGTAAGAATTACTTATGTAAATGGGAAGAGGGCATCTGAAGGCAGACAGCACCTTGGAATAGACTAGGCGGTCACATGGGGTTTTCTTCATTAAGACATTTTAAAGTTTAGTGCTTGGTGTGAAGATAATTTAAATGGAAGGGATTTTTGTACCTTGCGATGACTAAGTTCCCTCTGTGTGCATGAAATTTTACAAATGAGAAGCTGTGTGGCACATCGGTGAACGGAAGGTGCTTGGCTCTAAAGCAAGCGAACATTCCTTAAATAACTCCCTTTGATGTCACAGTCTGAAAATTGGGCATTAAAAATGAATAACCCTGAAACTATAAGAAAAATTAGAACAAGTAAAATATAATTTAATGAATCCCTGTGTGATAAAAAATCATAGTTCAAATCATTTGATAACAAGAAATACCTTCTATTCCTTAACCTTAAAACTAAAGTTAAGAACTAGCTCAAGTCACGTGACTTGCGGTAAAACTTTCAGATAATTCAAGCTCACATACATCTGCGTCTCCAAAGAGTCCATCTGTACTTTCCCATGTCAATCAGCAACTAGCAATCTATACCATTCTGTAGCAAATTCTCAACTCTTTAACCCATGTATCGTGTTTCCTACTGAGATTGCAAACTCCAGGAAGTTGAGATCCCTCTTTAAGTTACTTTGGTAACCTTTGCTTTAACAAATACACATCCCCCTTTTCCTCAATTGACGTGATGAGCTATATGGTTTAAGGTTCTTAACTGTCTGATTTCCAACAGAAAAGGCAAATGATGCACCTTTGATATAAAAGCTATAGCAGGTTACCTATCCTTAGTCACCAATTCCTCAGAAAGCCATGCAAGTCCATAGAAAATCAATATCCTACCAGCGACTCTCTCTTATTAGCTCCACCCTTGTTGGTATTCATGTTCTTTCCTGAATGTAGCTATGAAAACATGTTTAAGAATTATATAACAAGGTCTGCTGTCAGCAATCTATCTCCCTGGTTATCACATTTGCCTCAGGTCAGAGCTGGCAAGCTGATAGTAGCTTCCACTTTGGACCACTACCAGAGGTTCCAAATACTGTACATGCAGGTAAATCTAGACATGCATGTGGATGTATCTGTATTTCCTATCAGTGATCTTGAATTTTTTATATTTTTAGTCTTATTGTACAAACATTTAAATAAATCTCTCACTGTCATAGACTAACCAAATTCAGATTAGGGTTTAGCATTTATAGCTTGCTTCCCAAATCCACAAATTCTAAATCAAGTCGAGTTGCTTGGATATCGAATTTGGATATTTCCTTTGATAAAAGAGGTGTAGTGGTGCACACCTTTAAATTCAGTACCCCAGAAGCAGAAGCAGATGGATATTTGAGAGTTGTAGGCCAACTAGGGCTACCCGGTTGAGTCACTTGTCAATAAATATAAATGTAGATATAGATACAGGTAGATAAAATTAAAATGAGACTGAACTAAGGATCTTGGATTCCAGTATCTAAAATATTTTGTATTAATCTAATTAGTATTGTATGAGTCACAAAATAAAGAATCCAATGAAAGCAATGGGTGAAAGTTGTCAGGAAAACAGAAAGTGACACAGAAGAAAGTCCGGAATAAGCACTGAGAAGATCACAATGATGTTTGATCCTTGCTACATACACCAGATTAGTAACTCACAGAACTCTGCTTGCCTCTGCCTGTAATGTGCTATAATTAAATTTATGTAAAGTGGCAGTGTAATAAGGGGGAAAAATGTTTTATCTAGTGTTGTTAATGGTGTGATAGAGCTTGCAGCGGGAAATGTACCAGGGAAATGACAAGCAGCCCTCATGCATCAATAACCCCAGGGTGGGAGTTACAGAGTATGACTCTTCTCCCTGGTCTTTAGTCACACAACAGATTCAATTGAGGAGACTCCTGAAATCACCAATTTATTTCCAAGTATTTAAGATGAAACATGACTCAGCAACAACATAAGACTCAAGCTGGGAAGTCTGAAGGCCGGTGCTTATGCTATGGGCTGGCGATGTGTGTGGTCTCCAGATCATTCTATTAAACACTCAATCACACATTTTAGAGGACTGAAAATTTAGAACTTCACTTATCAGTTTCTCTATTAACTATACTTTAAAAAGTCTTCAAAGGGAATGTATTGCACCGTTAGTGGATAACACAAACATCAATCTCTGTGGTTATAAGTATTTAGCGATCTTTTAAAGCATTGAAAGACTAACCACATCTTGGCTTGATTAAGTTAGAAATTTGGTGCAGAGCTTTAGCAGTTTTGTTCTCTCAAAATAATTTCAATACAAAATAATTTAAGAACTGCTACTTGAATTAAATAAGATGCAATATTAGTCAAATTTTTTTCATGGAAAGTGTACCATTAAGATATTCATACAGAAAATAGAAAATAAATGTACATGTAGAAATAAACAGATGATAGATGATAGATAGATAGATAGATAGATAGATAGATAGATAGATAGATAGTAGACAAATACATATGATAGAGAAATAATTATTGGAAATGTTAACATAGTTATAGAGACCAAAAATTTAATTCACGATTTGCTATCAATATTTATGATTCTTTCTCCCTTTCTGTGTTTCTCTTTTTCTACATCCTCACCCTTTACTCTTGGTTGATTAAACTTGAAGATGAAAGTTGATGTTTGGAAAATGTAGTCCTACAAATGCTGTCTAGGATAACAAGGAATATCTTCTCTGTTTTAGACAATCAGACAAGGATCCTTGCCAGAGAGATTCTCTAGCTAGTCAGATCAGCTGGAAGAGGTTAATTTGCATTGTGTCAAGTATAAGACCAGACTGTGTGCTGTCAGTATAGGATTATCGAAGATAATAAATGAGTCGATTGCATCTTATAACTTAAATTGTTCTGTCTTATATTCTGATTAGAAGGTATCTTCTGATATTCTTCTACTATGTGTCTCATATAGTCTTTTAACTTTCGTGCATCTCAGCAATGACCATATTGTCTTTTTTAAGATCCTTGTCTACTCAATCCTATTGCAAATACATAAGATATACCTCCCTCTCATAAGCAACTAGTTTCTTAGTGTCTATAACTAACATTCACTTGTGGTTTCTCGTTCTTGTTTATTTGTATTTTATAGTATAACTGAATATTCTCAAAGGTTAATACAAGTACATACTCCATTATTTGCATATTTGAAGAAAGGAACATTATTATAGAGGTTGAAGAAATCTGTTCCATTTTCATCACTCGCTTTCAATAGCTTTATACATTTTAAAGGGAAAACATAACTGTTATGTGTAACCCTTGATAAAAACTGCTGTTCAAGGAAGAACTGCTGTAGGCAAATCAAAGAAATTAAAATTGAAAACGGCAAAGAGCTAAACATTAAAGCATGAAAAGTACATCTCGAGAATGGGATGACCCATTTTGAACAAAATTTAAGCTCAGCAATAAGTCAAATCATACACTTTGCAAAAAATGCCAGTTTTAAACTGAAGAGTTGTAGACACTGTTCTCTAGTGTCTCAGTTGCATATTGAAGTATCATGTGTGTCATAAAAAAATAGTAACATATGCTTTATTATGTATGGCAAACACAGTTATGAACAAGTTAAACATGTCATATAAAAATCATTGTTTAGAGGTGAAGAAATGGCTCAGTGGTTAAGAGCTTGTTCTGTTCTGCCTGAGAACCATATCACCTAACACCCATTTGGGAGTTGCTCACAACTGCCTATAACTCCACTTCTAGGGAATCTACTATTGACAAAGTCATACATGTGGGATACATTCACAAAAACACAAACCTATACACATATACTTAGACAAAACAACAAGAAAATGAAAATTTTAAATTTGGAAATATTAAAACACATTGTTTTAATGATTGTATCCACACATATACAAACAAGCAGCATATCTTTTCCTTCTTAATTGACAAGTAACATTGTATAAATTTCCAATATACAATAAATTTTGACACATATGTACATGACAGAATGATAAAATAAAGCAGACACATTACTTTGTCTATTTATTATGTGTGTGTGGTGAGAACACTAAAATTTACTCATCAATTTTGGCACATACAATATATTCTTATTAATTATAGTCCTCATGATGTGCATCAGAGCTCCTAAAACCAATTTCTCTTTTCTGACTGGGATGTTATATCATTTGACCAAAACCTGTCTCTCTGATTTCCCAGCATCCCCCTTTTTGATAATCACTGCTTTAATCTTAATTTCTAAGAAATCATCTTGTTGTGCAAGATTTATCTTTCTGCACCTGCTTTACTTCACTAAGCATAGTATCAACATCCATTCATGTTGCCACAAATGTCAGGATCACCGTTTATAAGGTCAAGTTCTCCACTGCACAAATATATCAGTTACTTTTCTGTTGCTGTGATAAAATATCATGACCAAAAGTGATTTCCGAAAGAAAGAATTTATTTAGTCTTATGCTTCCAAGGGGATAAGAGTCTATTATGTTGGGGAAGCATAACAGCAAGCAGCAGGTGTGGTGTTAGAAGCAAGAAACTAAAAGAGCAGATGAGATATATCCTCCACCTAGGTACTCCCAAAAGGGCTCCTTCTCCAAACAATGCCACCTACCGTAGACTAATGTTCCAATACTTGAAGCCTAGGGTGACATTCTTAAACTACTATAGATGCACTCTTGTATCCATTGATCCATGTGAGTGCTAATCTGAGTTGTCCTTTTGACTTCTGGATTCAAGAATCTGGAAAAACCTGTAAGGGATTTTCTGAAATGTTATTTGAAATGGTAAGACCCACCAGAAGTATGGGACACTCTTTCTGGTACCAGCACCTATAAGAGAACATGGAAGAAGTAAGCCTTGGTGTTTTGCCTGTCTTCTCTCGTATTGAAGAGGCATTTCGTCACTGGTAGTAGAACCCCTTTCTTTGAGATTCCAATGTAGACTGTCAAAAGCAGCTCTCCAGGGATCCTCTGGGACTCCAGCACCAGACTGGAACTGCTGAGACATCTAGTCTGGTAGACTGAACAACTAACAGATTATTGGCCTTTCTGTTGGGACATAGACTTTGTTGGACTACTTGGACCACAGCATCTAAGCTACCTTCAATAAATTTGTGTAACTATGTATATATGAATCTATGTATGTATCTTTATATCTAAGTATCTATCTCTATCATCTATCTCTCTATCCACCTATCTATCTATTTATCTATCTAGGCATGTCTGTCTGCCTGTATGTATGTATCTATCTATAGATATATCAATTGATATATATTATATATATGTGTGTACCTGTATATATGTGTTTTCGTGTTTATTAATTCATTCTCTCAGTTCTATGCCTAGAGAACTCTGACTACTAATGCAACTTATCAATACTTAAAATTGATTCTATATTGTGACTATTATGAATACTGATCTGGTAAAGATGAAAAGACAGTTATATTTTGAACAGTACATGTGGGTACTGTATATTCAGTATATATCATATAGATGATAGATTATATGTTATATAACATATTATAAAAGTATATATATAAATATTAATCTAAATATTAATATGTATTATATAAATATAATGACATATACATATACTTAATAAATATAATATGAAATATATAATACAAAATAATATATATATCTCACTCATGTGGTGTTGCTTTTTAAGGTTTTTGAGAAATGATCATTCTGCTTTTAAAAATACCTATATTGATCTACATTTCTACCAATAGTATGTGAGAATTTATGTTTCATTTTTATGATAACTATTCTTTTCTTTCCTTTTTTTTTTTTTTTTTTTTTTTGGTTTTTTCGAGACAGGGTTTCTCTGTATATCTCTGGATGCCCTGGAACTCATTCTGTAGACCAGGCTGGTCTCGAACTCAGAAATCTGCCTGCCTCTGCCTCCCGAGTGCTGGGATTAAAGGCATGTGCCACCACTGTCCAGCATGTGATAACTATTCTAAAATGTGTGGTAATTTAGTATGTGTGCTCCTGATGGTAAGATATCCTGGCATTCTCTTTCAGGTACTTGTTGTATGTATTCTTCTGAATACTTTATCAACCCATTGTAGTTTTGGTGGTTTTGAAATGCTCCTCCCTATTTTACAGGCTACCTATAGTTTGGTGATTGTTTCCTCTGCTAAGCAGGAGCTACTTATTCTGATGAAATCATATGTCTGTTTTTGCTCTTATTTCCTGTTGTTTCCAAGTTATTTCTAAAACACCTTTGCCTAAAACATTATTGAACTTTTCTTCACCTGATCTTTAAATAACTTCTTGGATTCAGGTGCTGTGTGTAAGACTTTATTCCTTTTTCTGTTCTTTTTTCTTTATTGGATATTTTCTTTATTTACATTTCAAATGTTATTCCCTTTCCCAGTTTCCCCCTCCCCCAAAACCCACTATACCATCACCCTTCCCTTCTATGAGGGTATTCCTCCACCCATCCACCCACACACTCCTGCCTACACGCCCTGTCATTCCTCTACACTGGGGCATCAAGCCTTCTCAGGACCAAGGCCTCTCTTTCCATTGATGCCAGACAAGGCCATTCTCTACTAAATATGAGGTTGGAGCCATGGGTCCCTCCATGTGTACTCTTTGGTTGGTGGTTTAGTTCCTGGGAGCTCTGAGGGGTCCGGTTGATTGATATTGTTGTTCTTCCTATGGGGTTGCAAACCCCTTCAGCTCCTTCAGTCTTTTCTTTAACTCCTCCATTGTGGACCCCACGCTTAGTCCAATGGTTGGCTTCAAGCATCTGCCTCTGTGCTTTTCAGGCTCTGGAAGAGCCTCTTAGGAGACAGCTATATCAGGCTCCTGTCAGCAAGCACATCTTGGCATCGGCAATAGTTTCTGGGTTTGGTATATGGGATGGATCCCCAGGTGGGGCAGTCTCTGGATGGCCTTTCCTTCAGTCTCTGCTCCACACTTTGTCTCCTTATTTCCTCCTATGAGTATTTTTCTCCCCTCTAAGAAGGACCGAAATATCCACATTTTGGCCTTCCTTCTTCTTGAGCTTCATGTGTTCTATGAATTGCATCTTGGGTATTCCGAGCTTTGGGGCTAATATCCACTTATTGTATTTTTATTATTATATTTATTTACTTGCTTTATTTGTCCATGTGTGAGTGGGTTTTAGTTAAAAACATGTTTTATAGTTTTTAGTGTATTGATATTTATTCTACTCATTAAATTTACTACTAAATTTTTATACACACTGTAATAAATAGGACCTTTAACTGGAGGTTATTTTATCTTAAGGTATGGATATATGTATGGGCAGGTGAATGTGGGTGAAGGTGCAGGTGCAGTTACAGGTGCATGTGGGTGCAGGTGCAGGAGGTGTTTCTATTCCATTGATCTACTTGTCCATTTCTGTACCAGTGCAAAGCAGTTTTGATTACTATTGTTCTATAGTACAGCTTGAAATCTGGGATGGTGATTTCTTCATAGCTTCTTTTATTGTTCAGGACTGTTTTAACTATTCTAGATTTTTTTATTTTTCAACATGAAGTTAAATTGCTCTTTTAAGGTGTGTAAAAAATTGCATTGGAATTTGATGGCGATTGCATTAAATGTCTAGATTGCTTTGGTAAGATGGCCATTTTGACTATGCTAATGCTCCATCCATGAGCATGGGAGGTCTTCCAGTCTTTTGATATCTTCTGCAGTTTCTTTTTTTAGAGATTTACATTTCTTGTTGTACAGATCTTTTACTGGTTTGGTTAGAGTTACACCAGATAGTTTATATTATTTGTGGCCATTGTGAAGGGTGTTAGATTCCTAATTTTTTTATCTGCTCGTTTACCTTTATATTAAAGGGGGGGGTACTGATTTCTAATTGTAAATTTTATATCCAGCTACTCTGCTGAAGTTTTTTTTTTTTTTTTTTTATGTTCTCTGGTAGAATTTTGGGGATCACTTATATGTACCATCATATCATTTAGAAAGAGTGATACTTTGATTTCTTCCTCTCCAATTTGTATTCCCATGATCTCCTTTTGTTATTTTATTGCTGTAGCTAGAATGTACCATACAAGTACTATAATGAATAGACAGACAAAGAGTGGGCAACCCTGTATATTGCTTTTATTATGTTTAGGTATGTGTTTTGAATCCCTAATATTACCAACACATTTAACATGAAGGGGTGTTGGATTTTGGCCAAGGGCTTCTCAGTGTCAAATGAGATTTCTGTCATTCAGTTTGTTAATATAGTGAATTATATTGATGGACTTTCATTTATTGAACCATCCCTGCCTTCCTGGGATGAAGCCTACTTGATTGTGGTGAATGATGTTTTTGATGTGTTTTGAATTCAGTTTGCAAGAATTTGTTGGGTATATTTGCATCAATACTCACAAGTGAAATTGGTCTGAAGTTTTATTTCTTTGTTCAGTCTTTATGTGGCTTAGATATCAGGGTAATTATGGCTTAACAGAATGAATTAGATAGTATTCCACTGTTTCTATATTGTCGAATAGTATGAGAAGTACTGGTATTAGATTCACTTTGAATGTCTGGTAGAATGATGCACTAAAACCGTCTGGTCCAGGGCTTCTTTTGGTTGGGAGAATTTTAATAACTGCTTCTAATACTTTAGAGTTATGGGACTGTTTAGATAATTTACCTGATCTTTATTGATCTTTGGTATGTGGTATCTGTCTAGAAATTCATCCATTTCATTTAGATTTTCCAGTTTAGTGGAGTACAGGCTTTTGAAGTAAGACTTAATGATTTTTTTTTTAATTTCCTCAGATTCTGTTGTTATGTTTCCCCGTTCATTTCTAATTATACTAATTTGGAAATTGTTTCTGTGCCTTTTAGTTAGTTTGCCTAAAGGTTTGTCTATTTTGTTGATTTTTTTCCCATGAACCAGCTCTTGGTTTTGTTTATTTTTTGTACTGTTCTCTTTGTTTATGGTTGATTGATTTCAGCCCCAAGTTTGACTAGTTCCTACTGTCTGTACCTCTTGAGTGTGTTTGATTCTTTTTGTTCTAGAGCTTTCAGGTGTGCAGTTAAGTGTATGAGATGTCTCCAGTTTCATTATGTAGGTACTTTGGCACTGTGAATTTTCTTCTTCGCACTGCTTCTATTATGTTTTATAAGTTAAGGTGTGCTGTGCCTTCATTATCATTGAAGTTTAAATTGTCTTTAATTACTTTCTCTATTCTTCTCTTACCAACATTAAAAAAGTGTCATTCAGTTTCTATGAGAACATGGACTTTCTGTTGTTTTTGTTCTTGTTGAAGTCTGCCCTTCATCTGTGGGGATCTGATAGAATGCAAGGTGTTATTTCAATATTTTTGTATCTATTGAGGGTTGCTTTGTCCCCAATTATATAATCAGTTTTGGAGAAGGTTCAGTGAGGTGCTGAGAAGGAGGCATATTCTTTTGTTTTGGGGTAAAAGGTTCATTAGATGTCTATTAAATCCATTTGGAACATAATATGTTACTTTTATTGTCTTTCTGTTTAGTTTCTGTATCAATTACTTGTCCATGAGTAAGAGTGGGATCTTGAAGTTCCCTGCTATCACTGTGTGGCCTTCAATGTAGGATTTGAGTTTTAGTAAAGCTTATTTTATGAATGTGGGTGATCTAGGATTTAGGGCATAGATGTTCAGAATTGAGACATCATCTTGGTGGATTTTCCCTTTGATGAGTATGAATTGTCGTTCCATATCTCTTTTGATAACTTTGGGTTGAAAACCTATTTTATTAGATATTAGAATGGCTGATTTAAGCTTATTTCTTGTGTCTGTTCATTAAAAAATCTTTTTACAGCCCTTTATTCTATGGTAGTTTCTACTTTTATTTCTGAGGTATGTTTTTTGTATGCAGCAGAATGATTGTCCTTCTTTAGGTATCCAATCTGCTAGCCAATGTCGTTTTACTGATGGATTGAGCTCATTTATGTTGATATATATTAATAACAAATGAATACTAGTTTATGTTATTTTGTTGTTGGAGCTGGTACTCTGTGTGTGTGTGTGTGTGTGTGTGATTCTCTTCTTTTGCTTTTGCTGTGAGATGATACATTTCTTGAGGTGTTATTTTGGGTGTAATTTCCCTCCTTGTGTTGGAGTTTTCATTCTTCTGTAGGGCTGAATTAGTAGAAAGATAATGTTTAAATTTGGTTTTGCAAAGGAATATCTTGGTTTCTCCATGTATTTTGATTGAGAGTTTTGCTGAGTTAATAGTCTGGGCTGGCATCTGTGTTATTTTAGGGTGTGCAAGACATCTGTGCAAGATCATCTGGCTTTTAGAGTCTCTGTTGAGAAGTCAGCTATAATTCTGATAGGTCTATCTTTATATGTTACTTGGCCATTTTCACTTGCAGCTTTTGATATTCTTTCTTTATTCTGTAGATTTAGTATTTTGATTATTATGTGGCCGGAGTTTTTTCTTTTCTGGTTCAATTTATTTGGTGTTCTGTTTGCATCTTTTATGTTTACAGCCATCTCTTTCGCTAAGTTAGGGAAGTTTTCTTATATGATTCTGTTAGATACATTTTCTTGCCCTTTGAATTGGGTAACTTTGCTTTTTTCTATTCCTATTATTCCTAGATTTGATCTTTACATATTGTCCCAGATTTACTGGATGTTGTGAGTTAGGTTGTTTTTCTTTTGCGTTTTTTTTTTTTTTTTTTTTTTTTTTAGTATTATTAATGTATCTATTTCTTCTATGGTATTGTTAATGCCCAAAACTCTTTCTTCTATTTCTTGCATTCTGTTGGTGCTGCTTGCATCTGCAGTTTCTATTTTCTTTCCTAGGTTTTCCATCTCCAGGGTTCCCTCCATTTGTGCTTTCTTTATTTTCTCTATTTCCATCTTAAGATATTGGACCATTTTATTTATTCCATTCACCTGTGTGAGTGTGTTTTCCTGTATTTCTTTATGAGATTCATTTGTTTGCTCTTTAAAGGCTTCTACCTGTTTGATTGTGTTTCCTTGTATTTAAGGGAATTATTTGTATCCTCTTTCAAGGCCTCTATCATCTTCATGAGATGGGATTTAAGGTCACAGTCTTGATCTTCAAGTGTGTTAGGATATCCAGGACATGCTGTACTGGGAAAACTGGGTTCTGATGGTGCTTTGTTGATTACCTTTTTACAATTTCCTTTTTCAATCCAGCTGTTTCTGGTGTTGGCAGGCCTGGGTGTCCTGGGTTGTAGCAGGCCTCCAGTGAGGCAGGTGGAGCTGTGTGTCTTGGGTTTGAGCAGGCCTCCTTGGAGGCAGATGAAGCTGTGTATGTCAGGTTAGAGTTGACCTCATGGGTGGCAGTGGATTTGGTCTCTACAGGTTCTCTATTCCCTTTGTCAGTTCTACTTTTTAAATCATTCAAAGTTATAGGCAACAGTATTAATGGAGAATGTAGGCAAAGAACAAAAATAAGTGTTTCAGTGTTTACTGGGGAAAAGTCTGTGATGCAATTGATAAAAAGGTCAATGAATAGCACCTCAGGAAATGTCACTAACATCACCAATATGCCTACCTGTTCAAATAACTGGAGAGAAGAAGGCAAATCTCAGCCCAGAAATGTATTTGTTCTATATTGGTAGTGACCAGCAGACCTTTAGATAGCCCAATTCAGATCATGGTAGAAAAACTATAACTGTTCTTTAGGTCTCTGAAATGAGAAGAACAGGTATCAGGCTGAGGGCCATTAAACAAAGGGATATGCATTAAGCCTGATGTGGGAAAGGGAATTTCCTTGAATGGTGATGAAGATAACACAGACTGTGAAGCTATTTTCCTGTATCCTGGAAGTGTGCCAAGCCAAGGCTCATCCTCAGGTAGTAGAGTAGATGTGCACATACTGTACACAGCTGATTGACTTTCTCTGCACCAGCTTTTCTGAACAATTCCTTCAAGTAGATTCCAACACCACTTTTTTTTATTTTACTCTCCATTGTCTGTTTCACAATTATTTAATCTGATATCACAGCTGTAATCATAATATCTTTTGGAGATATTATTCTTACAAATGAAAATAACCTATTGCCATTTTACTGCATAAAATACATTAAATAATAGGAGAATAATAAGCTAACTAGAACATAGAGATTATTATAATGCTTTTAAATGTTTCACTAAACATATATAAGAATAAAATACATTTCAATAAATATTCAAGTCAATAAAAGCCCATACAAACATATAGAGAGAGAATCAAAAAGTGATGTCATGAAAAAGGAGTGTAAATTTAGAAATCTACATACTGGACAGTTTCTGTTGGAAACAATGATGTTCTAATCTGTTTATTTTTAAAAAAATTTATGGATTTTCTAAATACTTCATTAGTAGTACTCATTGTTATAAGTGTGTTCATAATAATCTGTGATATAACTATAGCTTTTAAAGTACCAACAATCTACATAGAAATAAACATGAAATAATTAGGCCCCCAATTCTCACAGAGCAAATTTTCCCCAGGGTTAAGGCAGGATATTTGAGATAAAATTGATCTGCTCTCAACCATGCCAGAAAGAAGAAAATGCAACTGCCATTCTGTTTGAATATGCACTTACATTTCAGTAAGGATTGAGATTGAGAAAACCTGACTTCACCTCCAGTAAACAGGATTACTACTGAAATCTTCGCAAGTAACTTTGGTTGCTGGAAAATGTGAGAACTTTCTAGAAGTTGTAGAAAGCTACATACCCTACTCTGTTAGGGACAGCATGACAGGAGTTCATGGAAGCAAAAAGAGATGAGTTTACAGAAAAATGTACGAATGTTCAACTAAATGTTCTTTCAGAATTTATTTCTTTATTTTCCTGTTTAATAAATATCTACAACTGATTGCAATTCATGTTTTCCCATAGAGATCTGGACCCAGGATCTTTCTTTTGACAATTAAGCTATACATGTTGCTCTCCAACAGACACTGAAGCCTTTGTGCTGCCTACACATCCTTCAAGTTTCTCACTGAATTTATTTATTGAACATATTCTATTTGTCAAGGCCTACATTAAAGGGGCAATTCTTTTAGCTTTCCCTGTCAGGACTGCTCAAATTGTCATGGAATTCAGTAGGTGTTGGTATTATACTAGCATACTATGAGTCTCTTTCGAGGATCTGCCTTCACACATTCCTATGTGATTATGTGAGGATTCGGAGCCAAACCTGTTATGTTAGCATTAAAATTAGAAAATCATGTTTCACAACCCAAATAGCCTATTTGCACTAAAAATTCAAAGAATAAAAAATGAAATAATTCTTTTGAATAATTCTTCAGGATTATTTCATAATCCCTTAATAGCTGTTAAGGGAAACACATTGGAATACTTAAATCAGCTCAACTTAGTTCAATAAGATATTCTGAATATTCTTTCAGAAATGTCTCATTCTCTCATCTAGAAAAGATGCCCCCTTTCAAGATCAGTGTCCTATCTGGAAGATGTTCTCACTAAAATGGAACTTTCGTTTAATGACTGAGGACCCTATCTATGATTAGACTCCTGACTGTAGCTTTTGGCTTCTGTGCCACTAGTGAATGACACTTTCTCGTAATGACTGAGGAATCTATGTGCTCTCAGACTACTTTATGACTTTGGGCTTCTGTTGCCTGTACTATATATTATGGCTCTTACCTGACAGTCTCCAGGGACAGGGATTCTGCCATCTGGTGCCCATTCTTTTGCTTTGTTGCAGTTGTGTTCTGTGCCTAATCACTTAAGCCATGATGATGAGAAGTAAGCATGAACTCCAGCCAAATTTTTCATTTAAGACCTGAGAACTAACCCTTATCTCCTGCCATTCACCCTTGTATCCCTAGGTACTTGTCTCTATGATAAACTGACGATTTACCTATTTTATACAAGGGCCGGGGACAGCCAAACAGTAAAACAGCAACAAAGCTCCCGTGATTCAAATTTGTGCAATTGTATACCAAAAATTCCATGCTATATCCCATCATTGACCTGCAATCTCCCTATGAAGTCCTCACTTATAGTTTGAGCATCCACATATTATCCTAGGCTGAGAAGAGGTTGGGCCAAAAATGTATGACTACTCTCTCTACTTTTTATTCTTTCTTCACTTACTAAACAAATATTTTCATCTTGTGTTACACATGTTATATATATATATATATATATATATATATATATATATATATATATGGAGCAGTAAATCAGAAATAAAATTTCTGAATATTCATGGGTCTTAATCCAAGAAAGGGGTAAAACAAGTTCATATGTACATGTCAAGAGATGAATTACTTAAACAGAAACAGAGTACAAAGTGACTAAAAGAATAGTGGATTGACTTGTAGAAGAACTTTTTGATGATTCACAAGTACAAACTTGAATATGTTAAGTGAGTTATCTGGCTTCTGTCTTACAGAGCATTTTTCAGTCAAAGTCAACAGTTATTTTGGAAGTCCCAATACTGGAAGAAGTGTGGATAGATGGAGAGAGACTAAGATAGCCAGTGTACCTAGAGTGAATGTGGGTGAGGGGTTGGGCGTTTTGAAGTGATACCATCTTAAGAATATTTAGCACCTCTGGAGTTGTCTGAGAATCAGTTCCATGAATGACTTTAACTATCTCTCTTAGAAAATAACTAGAGGAGACAAGATAGACATATTTTCCAGAGTGAATTAATGGACACTTATATGGTGAATTGGGGATATGTATTGAAAGTAGGTATTAAAATGTCAGGCAGAATAATGGATTTATGCATGTAAAAGAATGTTGACATCATGTACTCAAATAAATAAGACTAGAGTTTGATGTGGGGATATCACGAGTTAGTTTTAAGAAATAAAGCATTTGAATATCCTATAAGAAACCAGTAACGTATAGGTAATTTATCAAATCTTGTGATCAGGATAGAAGTAAGAAATAGCAACACAGAAGATTGGATGATGTTAGCTTTGGAGAAACTATAGAGTATATAGACAAAGTATCCAAGAACTGAAACCATATGTGTCCTGATATTCCTAAGAAGGAACTCAATTAGATAAAGAGTATCTAGATAGTACAGTCTGTGAAGTCAGTGGAAGCAAGAAGTACCAAAAGGGAGAAGTAATCAAGCCCATCCAATGTGCTAAGTGGGCAAGCAAGAAGTCACCTGGACAGACATTTTTAGATTTGTGAAGATTAAAGTCTGATTGGAGACCATTAAAGAGAGAGCTGGGGAACTGTGTGCTTAAATGCATTTATCTCTACACCCTCCCAATACAGCACTAAAATGTGTCTGGTGGAAACTTTGTAAAGTCATCAGCTGCAAGGACAAAGGGTGTAGGAAAAGAGACAATGGCAGCAAAACCAAGTCAACAAAATCTCATCTAATGACAAATATGTTAGTAGCAACTGACTTACTAGACTATAGAAGCTGTGATTTGTCCTTGAATGCAGGATGCTAAAAGGATGAACAATAGTTTTCTTATGAACTCCAAGGAGCTCTGGTATTCAGGGCTATTGAAAGGAGATGTAGTGATAACTGTAGAGTTTAGTGAAAACCTGTTTCATCTGCCATGGGCCAGACTTTCCTTCCCAGTTTTGTGTATAAAGGCAAATATCTGTCTAGTCCCACCCCATGACTAGCAGATGGCTTTTTGGAAAATTATAATAAATTAAAATGTTTTAAACATGGAGGTGCCAGACTCTATTGAAGGAAAGTGTGTAGAAATCATTGAGAGCAGTTGTAATATACTTTTTAAAAAATGCTACCTGTGTTCTGTGCCTTTGCTTATTTCTCTTTTTATCCTTACCAAGATGGCTGGCCTGTTTCTACCTGTATCTGTATAATAGATTCATACCTGATGGAGCCGCATAATGACTGCAACAATATAATTCTTTATATCTTTGTTAACTTCTTCATTCTGACGAAATCTAATTGTATGGCAACCAATAATGAATTATTCTCAGATGGTGTCTATATTTCCTATATTTATGAAAGCTCTCCCTTAACTTTACCCATAGCATCTTGTACCATTTACAAAGAAAATGGTATTTAAAGATCACTTGTATTAAAATTTTGTATTTCTGCACACTTTCCACTTTAAAGAGAGCATTGTATCAAATCCAAAATGTCATGAATAAGATCATACTTCTAACTAATTTTTGCTGCCGCTGTATCCAGAACAACTTCTGGCTTGTGTCTTTTGTTATATTGGGTAGGATATTTAGCAAAGTAGGGATTTCTGACTTGAAAAACATATGGTGCTGTATGATGAAAATGAGTTCTGACACTTGAGCACATGCGTCTAGGTGCTTAATGATGTTTGATAACATAAATTAACAAAACTTCAGATTGCCAAATCATTACTTAGATTCAAGGTGGCAGAGGACCAGCTGTTTTCGATGTTCCCTACACATTGTTATCAGATTCACATATTAACTGTTCTCTTTAAACAAATTATCATAGGACACCTTCAGAATCCTCAGCAAAACCTTATGCAAACCAGTCACACACAGTCCGGAAGCTGATTAATCCATGTGTCAGGGAGCCAGCTAGTGTCATGCATTGTTACTCAAATTGTTCTATCTATAATCTGGACAAAATTCTACCACCTTACATTTAATGCCATTTTCATCTTAGACACAGTAGCCTGTCTCATGGAATGCAACAGTTGAAATACTCACAAAGCTTGTTTGTGAGTTAGGAAGAAGCACTCACTCTGCACTCTGGTGTACTCTTGGAGGTGATCCATTCTTTCTTTGTGTAAAATGAAATTTTACTCCTGAGATCCTTCAAGATATCTATACAATGGAAGATGCCATTATTAAATGCTTTGGGGGGACTTTGTAAAACAGTTAGTTCATTTATCTGTCACTTTGTTTATCAACTGTTCACTTGCAACATGATGCTACTCATTTCAAGAAGCAGGTATTCACTAACTCACTCAAATAGAAATGTTTTCGATAACCTAACATCAATTTATCAGTCTTCAGTTTGTCAGTGTGGAATTCTTAAAGGACAATCCAGGGTCTGTTATAGAACTAGTAATTTCTACAACTGATGCCAATTCCTTGGTTAAAACTCAGAGTTCTTGTCTTCCCGCTTCAAGGCTTATAAGTCCCAAAAGAGTGAGCTTATCTTTGAAATGACTGTAATGCTCCTAAGAAGTGTACACACACATGTTCACACACACAGAGAGAGAGAGAGAGAGAGAGAGAGAGAGAGAGAGAGAGAGAGAGAGAAAGAAAGAGAGAAAGAAACACGAGGTGCTGTGAAAGTACAGCATGGCATATAATCTGTGTTGGGTCAGTATTAAGAAAATACAGTGAAATTTTTCTTCTGACTATGTATTTTTAATTCCAAGTTCGGCAGTCACATATCTTTTTTATAACTCTACTATCAAGACTCAGATGAATACTATCGTCAAACAAAACAAGAATAGAAATCCTCTGTATAATCAATAATCATACGATTATTGATGAAGGTTAAGGATTACTAATTTAAATTGTCTTCGGAGGACAAAGATGAGTATAGAAGTCCAAATGTGTGTAGCCCTGATGCTTATCTGGACTCCTGTAGTCTCATGACAGACACGAGGCCTTCACTGTTTGGTGTTCATTTCCCGCCCTCCATAGTGAATTAAAGTGTCCTGAAACTCAGAATACCATCTCTTCCCATTTCATATTTAATGAGTCCCAAACCTCTCTGTTAGGGTCTTACTCTCCACGATATAGCAGGTATGGGTCTGTCCATACAGGCTTTCTACTTAAAATTAGCTCCTATTGTTATAAACAAGCTCTGAAAGCATACCACAAACTTCCTTGTCCTAATCTCTTGGGGTTATGGATATAATACCACAAAATGATGAAGCTTTCAGTGTAGAAATGAAGAAGAGGAAATACCACTCCGATTCAGAGATGCGTGTTGTAAACAGGGCACTTATTTCCATGTTCAGAAGACATTCAGGAGCCAGGCTGATGCTTTATCTACATGATATTTGACTAACTGCATCCTCATAAGAGACTATAAAACTACATTTGAGTCTGACATCCTGCCGGCTAAAGTGTTGGGTTTATCAAATAAACAAGAAGAAATCGATTCTACTCCCACAGATATTGTTGAGTGGTTCTGAGTAATGAACGGAGCAATGAGGATCTGGGATGATTTTTTCACCCCTCTTCTTCCAAGACAATCTAGGACCAAGTCACCAGAAAGTAAAGTGATACATAATCATTTTACCTTAAAAAAAATTCTGAAAGCAAAATAGACTAACTACTCATTCACTTGGACTTCCTTTTTATTACTGGCATTTCTTATGTGTAGGATCACAAGAATCAGGGAAAAGGAGCCAAAACCCAATAGAATGGCATAACCTATCTTCATATTAGACTTCACATCCTGAAATGCCTTGTTACATAGGACCCACTCATTCATTCATTCATTCATTCATTCATTCATCAGTCAGTCATGTGTTCATTGACTTTGGGCTTATCCAATCATCTTCTTTCATAATTGTATTCATTTAGCACTGAAGACCGCCAGTTCTTCTTAAGGCAAACCTAAAGGACAAGACCAATAGTGATGCATGTTTTCAGATTTTGTGTGAATAAGATATTTCAAAAATAAAGGTTTGGACTGTGAAATCTTCAGTAGCTTGAAGGTGCTATGTTTATAATTGCTTTTAATTTAAATTTTGCAGTCGAGCTATGCAATATAAATGCATGTGGATGCAAACCATTGCTCAGCAGGCTGGACTACGGCAGAATGGCTGGATGGTTCAAACTGTTAATTTCCTCTCACCAACTTTACAGGAGTTTTCATGTCAGATTTGAAAACTCTCTGCTGTCTTTGATTTGGATTCCATTGCTGGTGATTTCTTTTCCCTGAAAGCCTCCCAACTCCTTTTATTTTTACGCAAATTAGCTGCTGATTCTGAATATTTTAAGGTCTGATACTCCACTATTTATCCTTTTTTTAACTGATAAGTCATCTTGCCATGCTAAAAAAATAACTACATGTTTAAGATGAACACATTTTACTAAGTTCTTGTATAGATGGATTTAAAGATTCAAGCTTTGGCTTGCTTCTCAAATTATTGTCTGAGCAATTTTTTTCTTTCGAGACAGGGTTTCTCTGTGTAGCCTTGGCTGTCCTGGAACTCACTCTGTAGACCAGGCTGGCCTCGAACTCAGAAATCTACCTGTCTCTGCCTCCCAAGTGCTGGGATTAAAGGCATGCACCACCACTGCACAGCTTTGAGCAATTTTAAGTTAAGAAATAACAGATCAAGATTTGAACACTTTTAATTTTTTTCTCTTTCCACTTCTACCATTTTCATGTATATACACATGTGTAAGGATGCATACACATTTATGCAAGTACATTCAGAGGCCCGTTTCACACCTGTAGTGAACTCTTCCCAGTACCTTTCAACCTCATTCACTGAGGCAGACCTCTTAGTAGGACTAAAAGCTCATCTATATGGCTACTAGTCCATTTGAATTCCCAATACAATTACTACATTCTTAGAATCTTATTGTTTGTAATATAGCAGAATATGCAGACCTCAGGGTCACTGGTTGTACTACTGAATATACGTGTAAATACAAAGTCAGTATACACCATAATTGCTTTTTTGGGGGGGGAGGGCATAAAAGACTTTCAAGCTGACTCAAAATACCACTATTATGAATCTCTTCCATGTTTGTTTGACTATAGCCTCAGTACATGAACTTGTTTTTTTTCCCAGCACACATTTCACTATGAAAGCAGGCATATGAAGTTATAAAATCATAGAACTAAAGAAAATCATATATTAAGTCATGTATCAAACATTTAAAGTGACATCAGGGAGGTGGTTTTAAAGATCTATTTATTTATTATATGTAAGTACACTGTAGCTGTCTTCAGACACACCAGAAGAGAGCATCAGATCTCATTACAGATGGTTATGAGCCACCATGTGGTTGCTGGGATTTGAACTCAGGACCTCTGGAAGAGCAATCAGTGCTCTTAACCACTGAGCCATCTCTCCAGCTCAAGGGAAGTGGTTTTATCAAAGCAAAGGGAGTTCCCCTATAGGTTGTTTACCCTGACAAAGACTATTACTGAGTAGTCACATTGAGAGTAGGTGAATTATAGGATGAAGAAATGAATGACTATCATGGCAGCTTAAGTGGAATATATAAATATGTATATGTATATATATATATGATAAAATAGACAATGTATGTATTATATATGAGTATTATAAATATTATATTGAAATATATAAACATTACAAATAATCAGTTATATATAAGTATACTTTTATATTGAAATATAAAAAATAAATTATGTATACGAATTCTGTCCTGTCATGGTCAACCTTAAAGTTGACATTTGAAATGTTCTGGGCATTTTCCAAGGAATGATTTATTGTGTTTCCAGCAATATATTATTAGACAATAGCCCATTTATACTTTGAAAAAGTACTGCTAGCTTAGAACACATACCATGACCTTAGATGTCCTATGATCTCATTTGAAATTCTGGTTTGTAACTTGTTATTTAGGCTTTTCTTTTTTACTAGCTAGCAATTATTTTAAATTATTTATTTCATACATTTTACTACCTATCTATGGTGGCTTTGAATAAGAAGGTATTTGGAGTCAATTTAACAACAGTAAAGGAAATCTTTATGTGCTATCTTCATTTTTAAAAACTGTTCATATATATCTGTGTGTGTTCGTGTGGAGGCCTTCACATACCATAGTGTGCACGTACATTTGTGTGTACATCTTTGGGTATGGGTCCTAACCTTCCACACTGCTTTGAGATGAATCTCTCATGAACTACCCCATAGGGCATGCTAGCTGCACAATTCACTTCTGTGGATCCTACTATCTCTACCTCCTATCTTTCCACAGAATTTTTGATTATATATTGGGACGGTTTGATTATGCTTAGCCCAGGGAGTGGCACTCTTAGGATGTGTGATCATGCTGGAGGAAGTGTGGCTTTGTGGGCATGGGCTTTAAGACCTCATCCTAGCTTCCTGGAAGTCAGTCTTCTAGTAGCCTTCAGATGAAGATGTAGAACTCTAGTTACTCCAGCCCCATGCCTGCCTGGACCCTGGCTTTGTGATACTGGACTGAACCTCTGAGCCTGTAAACCAGCCCTAATTAAATGTTGTCCTTATAAGAGTTGCTTTGGTCATGGTGTCTGTTCACAGCAGAAAAACCCTAAGACAGTCCTAATGCATCCAGCTTAACATGGGCTCCAGGGTCCCATGCTTCCACAGCAAACACCTCACTCACTGAGCCATTTCCTTGCTCCCATGTTTTCCATATTTAACTTTCTTTATTTACATTGCTACTTTGTCTAACTACACACAAATTCAAATTAACCAAAACATGCATACATCATTCCTTTGACCCTGAACATCTCCGAAGCTGAAATCTTAAGATCTTATGACCTAATTTGTTCGGATATAATTTGTACAGATTTTTTAAATGGCTTCTCTTTACTGAAATAAAATGCTCTTGTCAGGAGTCAGGGATTCAATTATAATCCACAGACCCAATAATATTTTAAACCTTTTGCCTTTTCTTGAAAGTTGTTTTATCACATGCTGAGTTTACTCCCAACACCATAGCTTGTTCACTTTATGACTGTTATTGCTCATCTAAGAGTACAGTAAACGTCTAAAGGATCAGAAGACAGGATTACTCATTTGTCTATGTTCATTAGTCTTACACAGTTCCTACAAGGTACAATTCCAGGTTCTACTTTAGATAATAATTATTGGAACCTTTCAACGCAATTAAATGTTCATATTAAAACATTGAAATGCAAATAGCTGTGATTATGTACAAGCAGAAGGAAAATCTAACTTTAACTGGCTAAACTTGGAAGAGAAAAATCTCTAAATCTGTGGATCAGAGTAAAAGATGTGAGCCGACAAAAATATCATCAGATATTTTCCATTATTTAAGTAATCTTTATTTATTAAAATAAATTTTAATATATTTTCTGTGTTATTACCACTATAATATGCAGACTTATGTCATAGATCATTTCTATGAGCTCACTTCCATTTGACCCTGGCAGTCATAATATTTACACACATATACACACTTATATATGCCCTCTAGGGCATAATGCCTTGGAAAAGAATTGCTGTATTTTGTTTATTGAACTTAAATAATCACCATTATTTAAGTTACTATTTACTAAAGGGAGTGCACACATCTTCATAAACACCACTCCAGGTGCATTGCAGAGCCTGATTTCTGGGAACTGTGGGGCACTCAGCTCCTCAGCCTGATAGTCAGTAGCAGTAATATAAGTTTATCCTGTCTCATTCCGTAATTTGCTTAGCTATGCTTGCTTAGTATTGTACTGATTGCAGTTACTGAGTAGTCACAAACAAAAAGCTAATGTTTATATTGTTTCCTAACTTCTGGTCACTAAAGATTCACCAGGGAGACGTATGTCCATACGCTCAGTACACCTTCACTGGTGGAATCTTTTGCTTCTGAGAACTAGAAAGCCTCTGCTGCCTGTATGTTCCCTCCCTCTGGGAGATTGCAGGTCCATTCCAGACTAGTGCTTCTTGTTCAAACTGGGAATTGAGGATCAGATCAGTAATTGAACTATGTCGAAGATAATACATCCTAAGGATATGTAATTCTAAGACATACACAATTCTGCAATAATATATGACAGCATGTGCTAACTGATGTCCAGAATGGCACTCATCCAAGACTTTTATACCTACCTGACTGATTACAGACTTCCCAGAAGTAAAGCAACTACTTTACCAGAAATTCTGCTCTTTGCAAATAAACTTGGCCCAGTGGTTTTCACCTGTGGGGCACGACCCTTCTGTGGTTGGATGACTTTTTCACAGGATTTCCTTAGACCATAAGAAAACACAGATATCTACATTATGATTCATAACAGTAGCAGAATTTCAGTCATGAAGTAGCAACATAAATAATTTTATGATCAGCGTCCACCACAACATGAAGATCTATATTAAGACATTGCAGCATTGGGAAGGTTGAGAACTGGTTATGGTGTGTTCTTGAAGATGATCCACCTACTGAAGACTTTATCACCAGTGTAGGAATATTCTCAAGTGGAACCCTTCAGAAGGAACTGGATCCAGAACTAATTACCCAATCAGTGATTAATCTATTGGTTTGTTTGTAACCGAATAGCTTATCAGATGACAGGGATATGAATGTTAGGATGGGAGGTAGGCCATGTGAGGCACTCTAGTGGACCCTAGCGTCCTTCTTTCCTTTGTCTTTGAGCATCCTTGCTACACCGAACTGCTGGCTCTTAAGCAGTTGCCTTGTCCCACGGCCAATGTGATGTGAGCTAAAATCTGAAGTTGAGAGCAAAATGAAATCCTTCCTCCTTGAAGTTCACTGTCTAGGCTCTTTTATTACAGCATCAGAAAGCTGATTAACATGCTGCTACAATGTGGTATAAGGTCTCATTTTTAACAGTTCAACCCCCACGACAAGCCTAGAGTAACTCATGAAATGGGATCCCTGTAAGAATGTGCAGTGTCCAAACAAATCCTGGCAGCTGAACCGATTTTTCATTCTATCGTGGAGAGCTTGTTTCTTCCTGGAGGCAACCATCTCATCCCCAACTTTAGAACTCTTTTCTTTCCATGAACCTTGAAAATATCATCAGGGCCTGGTTTTGGCTTGATTTAGTTTTGTTTGGCAAAAATTTCTAAGCCTAAACAAGTTATATAATTTAGAAGTATGCTAAAATAAAATCAGTGAGTTTACTTCAAAAATAAAATATTCTGTAGAGCGTTTAGGGTTATGGGTTACCTGAGGTTTTCAAGATATTATACCAAGAAATGTGGCGCAGCTTGCCTTTGAGAACACCAAGCGTCAAGGTTTGGTTGTAGTGTTGACATTGCTGTCTCATCCAGATTAAAGTTGGACTTCTTCAACACAGAGGTTCAACACCAATAAAGTTGCTTGAGATAAAGTACACATCCTTTCTCTGTTAAAATCCACAATGTGTTGTTAAGTCTGTGGATGACCCTGTTGTTTGAAGCTACTCAGGATGAAGTTCCCTCGCTTCAGGAATGTCATCATTTCCTGTGGCCAGTGCTACAGTACTCTGAATCTCAAACTATGTAAAAGTTTATAGTACAAGAGGTATGCATCACTCTCATAAACCATGTCTAAAACTAATGATTCCTATGCACTACCCTAGAGAAAGGTAACCAAACAATCTTACTTAATAATTTTAAGATTTAGTGTCATTTATATCTGCACTTGCATGTCTCTGTGAATAGATGCAGACATAGATGCCTGTAGATTCTGTGTTTCTGTGGATGAATGTGCACTTAAGTGCACATGTGTGAGGAGGCTGGTATCTCTCTGTGTATGCACACATGAAGCCAGGAGCATCTGGATGTAGATTCCAGAGGAGTGCTGGATGTTATAGGCAACTTGGAGTCACCCAACATGAGTGTTGGGAAGCAAACTCAGCAAACGCAGCAAGTATTCTTCTGCATTACTGACTAACTCTCCTGTCCTAATCTTAGTTTCAAGGTCACTGAACTTCTTGGCTTACCTATATGCTGAGAGAGAGAGAGAGAAAGAGAGAGAGAGAGAGAGAGAGAGAGAGAGAGAGAATGTATTTTGATATTTAAACTATAAGCTCTTTCTATATTTCTTTGCCACAATGAGTAAGTGAGAAGTAGCTGAAATGTTGTTCACAAATATTAGCCTGGGCACAGTGGCCTCCTATACCTTTAAACCCTACACTCTGGAAGCAGGGGCATGCTGATCTTTGTGTATCTGATAGCCTGATCCATACAGCACCTTTGAGACAGCCAAGGCTACACAATGAGACTGTTTCAGAATAAAGATAATATTCACACATTTTGAAAATGTAAATCAGTGAACTAATGGTATTTACTTTATAGAAATTAATTTTAGTTAAACTCTTTGAAAAATATGGCCTTGGGTTAAAAAAAGTCAAAGATTTCTGAATTTCTCTAAAATATATATGGAAAATTGAACATGGGAAGTTATATTTATTTCATAAATAGCTATATACTTAAGTACTCAAATAGTCTAATGCATATTTGAAAACATCAATGGATGTGTTAACATACATGTTTTATAGAAGCCATAGATAATAAACGCCCTCTCAGGATGATCATAATCATATATTTCAAAAGTGTACTTTGTCTATCCTGGCCACAAAAACTTTCTAAAGTATATTTTCCTCTAAAATTAAAGCGATTTGTGGCAGATTGTACAAAGCACAGGGACAATTGCCATTATGCTTTTTCATTTCATACATAATTTTTTATTTCTGTGCTAATTTTGCCAAGTTGAATGAAACATTATGTGAATGCAGCTTGTTTTACTGTATTCAAGAAAGTTAATTTTTAATGAACTCTTATAGCTTGTGCTTAGAGCTCAGCACTTCTCAGCAATTTCCCTTTGATGTTGGTTTAGTGTCTACAAAAGCAACAATAGTTCCTATTACTGTTGCCAGTTTATGCTTAATTTTGACATTTCACATATAGATTTGTCCAGACGATGCAGATAGCTCTCTTTTCTTGTTCAGTTCCAAGCGTTTCTTATGATCTAAAAAGTGTAGTAAAAATGACCTTGTGGACTTTTCATGAATCGTTAGAAAGGAATCTGAGTACAATTTGAGGACAAAGCCTTCTAGTGCTTGAAGTAGCTGCCAAACGTCAACATCAACTCATGGTGACATTAAATCACCCTGAGGCATCTCTAAATTATTGAACATACATGAAAACCATGCAGCTTGAATGGGGAATTGTTAATCAGCCCATGATGGAATGTGCGTCTACAAGCAATTAATACTCCTTGATTGGAATGCTTAATTAAGAAAGAAATGCTCTATAGAATAAAATAAAAACAGGGCCAATCTTGTTGAGTTGTCCCTCTTGTCAGTATTCTGTAAGAATCGTCCTTGCGCCAACCAATCCTCAGATATTACCAGACTTACTTTTTTTGTTTTTGTTTTTTAATGTTGAAAGTTGCATTTCTCTCCATACAAGCGCTTTTCTCGACACCGTAGCTTGTTTACAACACTAGTGTTCCAGCTCTTGTCCAGGATTTTATTGTTTCCTTCTCCCACAATAAACTATGCAGTATATCTTAGGGAGACTTTGAAGTTCAATCAGTTTGTACAAAAGAAAAGTACTACTTTGCAAACAGTTAAATTAGAATTCTGCCTCTAATTCATAGAGATCAGAAAGCAAACTGCCAAGCATAGCAGCTACTTATGCAAAAGTGCTTTGTTAGGACACAAAGTGGGGAAGCAGTTTGCCCTTTTTTTTTTTTAAATGACCAGAAGCCTGAAAAATGGAAATATAGTCTTAGATCCTGGCATTCTCCTGTGCAGTGCTTGTGTCCTTTATTTCCTGACTGAACTGTTTAAAAGTTAATGCATCATCCCAGGGAAGTAGTCTGCTGTAGCCTCAAAAGCTGTTGCACTTTGTGGGGAGCACAGAGATGAGAAGTGGCAAGAGAAGAGAGTCCTGGGATAAGCACATCAGATTTCATTGGTTAACCCTTTGTATACTTTCCCTTCATACTAACTTAAAGATAGGACTGAATCCATAGTCACACAGAAAAGTACTCAAAAGTTAGATAAATATTGATAAACACAACTCTCATCATATAATGTGGCTTTATGTCACCATATTACATCATTGGAATACATTTACTAGATAATGAACATAACATATTTTTACATGATTAAAGGAATAGAAATTATTCCTAGAATATCCATTATTTATGGTTGATAACTTTAATGTTCTATAAATTATTATTTAATTAAGTTTTTAAATCTTTTATTATATTATGATAAGATATCTTTTACAGAGATAGATTGACCTAGAGAGGTTACCACCAACCATCATCTCCTGTAGAATTGCTTTTTATGTAGATTTTTACAAGTTTTCCCTGCATTCTTTTACTTAATAAACATGAGGATCATATTATCTTACTTCCTCATTTTAAAGATTAAAAATTGGATCCCATAAAGATCTGCTTCTTTCTTAGTCAGCCCCTATCTGTAAATTTGCCTAGCTGAGGCTAAACTCAGTTACTTTTCCTTTTACCCATTGTTTTTCTTGCTTACAGGTGCTTTAGTTTTTAATAGGACAATGTCACATAACAGAAAGAAATCCTACAACAAAACTCTGGTCATGCTAAACAAAAACTCCTGGCATGTACTTCTTTAAACTTGTCATTACTTCCTTTCTTTTGCCACTTTCAATAACAAGAAGGCAATACCTGTCTAGAAGGTTTGAAAGAGAATTCAAACGAAAGTCAAAAGAAAAAAAAAGGAAGAATTGCCAGTTCTTTTGCTTCACAAGATAAGATTTTATCTAACTTGCATTTATGACTCAGTGTGTAAGCAGAAATATAGAGAGCTGTGTGCTAAGACCAGTTAAAGTAATGAACCTTAACTAGAACCAATAATGAAGTTCATGCTCCTGCCATGCTGCCTAGCTTTCAAGCATGAAAACCTTGTTAGGCACAATCATCTAATCTTAAACTGTGTTTCATTGGTGCTTTGAAGTAAAGAAAAATCTAAGATTCAGATAATTAAAATATACCATGGCACAATTTGTATTAAAATTGAAGTTCAACATAAAGACAGACAATACTTCTCTGAATAAAGTTGTTTATGGTTTTTTTTTTTTTAAATGAAATTAAATGTTACGTCTACTGAACTTAAACTTTTACTGTAGTCAATGTCATGGAACATGAACTGTCTAAGTTCATTGTTGTTGTGTATACTGTCATTTGAGTAAGAACAAGTGCCTCTAAGAACATCTCAGGCTGCTGTACAATCTGCATAGTCTCTACCAGATAAAACTATAAGGGAGCTAACCTGTTGATTTTGGTTGGATCTGCACATGACCATTATAAGGATTACATGACAAGGGCTGGAGAGCTGGCTCAGGGGTTAAGAGCACTGACTGCTGTTTCAGAGGTCCTGAGTTCAATTCCTACCAATTACATGGTGGCTCACAACCATCTGTAACAGGGAACTGATACCCTGTTCTGGTATGTTCAAAGATAGCTATAATGTACTCATATAAATAAAGTAAGGATTACATGACCAATATAGTCTTTATCTGTAAGTAAACATTATGCTATATTGGTGTATTCATGTACAAAACCATTTTTTTTCTACATGTAGGTTTTATTGATTTGCTTTGGAACGTGTACAACAAGGTTTTATCGTGTTTTTACTACAGTGATTTAGTGAAAATTAAATGTTCTAAAGTCTGGGACAAACATATTTTGTGAAAGAAAATAGATAGGACTACTGATTTCACCTTAGACAAGGTATTTTCTCAGTTCATTGGTTGCTTCTGAAAATTCTCACAATGCAGAGTAACCCAATGTGGGAGTTTGGATCTGTAATGTCCCAAGATGGCTCCTGTGTTAAAAACTTGGCCCCAGGTGGAGTTATTGGGTTATGTTGAAAACTTTAAGATGTAAGGCCTCAGGGCAGGTACACCTTTAGCTTATTTTTGGTGAGTTCTGGAAGGAATGCTTTGGAAGGGGATGGGGTTCCAGTTTATTCATCTCTCTCTTTTTCTCTGTCACTCTGTCTCTCTGTGTGTCTCTGTGTCTCTGTCTCTGTCTCTATCTGTGTGTGTGTGTGTGTGTGTGTGTGTGTTTATGTATGTATGTATGTATGTATGTATGTATGTATGTATGTATGTATATGTTTTCTTTCTGGCCACGAGGTCAGTGGATTTGCTACTTTACAATGTTCTGGCCACAATATCTTGCATCAGCATTGACCTAAAGACAACATGCCAGTGGACTTGGAACATCTGAGCCTTTTCTCTTTGCAATCTAATTCTGGCATTTGTTATAGAAAACATAGCTTGTTAAGATATTCTATTTCTAATATTATTCAACATTTTCCAATTTAAATGTCTCAATAATCTATAAATTATTTACATTTCATTTAAGAAGAGCACAAAAAAGTCCACTGTTGTTACATTTAAAACTGTCTTGCCATCCATCTTCAGCCAGTGCACAGAACTTTACATCACTGAAGAAAGCAGCCTGCTGTGGCAGCTTATCTGCATCGTTCACTTTGCAAAACTATGAAGAACATACAAAACTCATAAAAGCAAACAATGTAATATCGGGATATTTATCTCTTAGCATGGGTACATTTCTCTATTATGCTATTATCTACTAGGTAGTTGAAGCATCTGAGAGGTATCAGGAGATCCAAAGTTCTTTTTAGACTTGATAAACAGCACACAGTGTAAGTTCTTATAAAACAAGCATATTAGACATGGTTGTAAGCGATGCAGTGGGTTCTACCCCAGGAAGAGATCAAAGAAGCATCAACTTTTCTTCCATGTCCATGAGGGTGATAGGACGTGATCTTCTGACTGTATCATTCACTCACTAGGAGTTATCTTCCATCCTTGTTCCCTTCACCTTGTCTGGAAATGATTGCTGAGACAGGGGTTCATATCCAATATCTTCAAAGTAAGCATCTTAGGAAATGCATGCTAAAGTCAAAGGTGATGGTCCACATTTAAATATAGTACCGCATCCAAAATATTTATTTTGCCAAAATTCATCTTTAAAAATCTATAGCTTTATATTCAAATAGCTAAAAACAGACTCAGTCCTTAAAATCCCCAGTGTCCTATTTATCAGTCTAATTTTTGACTTAGCAAATGGATTTTAAAACTCCAGACTGTGTTCTAGTTATGGGATATATTCCAACAAATTCTCACATAAATGTTGAAATGAAAATTCTAATTGTTATTAAGATACTAAAGACATTATATGTTCTCTCTTAAAATACTTCTTTCTCTCTTTAGCCATAAAACTGAGCATCATTTTTTCCCAAAAGCAGGGAAGTAGTGGTTTTCCTATATTGTCTCTAGGATTTTTATGGTTGTTTCTAGAATTTCCAATGCTGCATGAGTACTAATGGCTTAGACCTTATGCTTTTACAAAAGTTTCAAGAATCATCATGAAAATGTGTGACAGGCTTATTTTCATGGTGTACTTGGATGAATATTTTTTAGCTAGGAGCTCTTTGAGACATGACTGAGTAATAATGAACTCCTTGTGACCCTGAGAGCAAGCATACATTTCTAGCACAAATAATAAAGTATAAAACAGTTTAATGAGGAGTAGTGCATTTGGAATTGGATCTTTTTCCTGAGCTCAGTGAAGGCAGGTTAATATGTTAAAGGATGCCTCTGTTCATGGAAATCTGAATGCTGTTAAATAATACATATTTGGAATTGGATCTTTTTCCTGAGCTCATTGAATGCAGGTTAATGTGTTAAAGGATGCCTCTGCTTGTGGAAATCTGAATGTTGTTAAATGATACACAATGCTAGTGATTATCACCTAATTTCAATATTTATTGAAAACTGCCATTTCAAAGCAATCAAAGTATGTCAGGAGTTGTGCTGTTATCTACATTTGAGCAACATTTACATAAATATTGAACTTTGATCATTATCATTAGAATAATTTATTGTTAAGTTCTTAGAGACTAGGATATATAAGGGAAAATAATCAGATCTTAAACCATAAAAATTTTCTATATACTATATTCCTCACAAGTTTGATACAAATAATAAATATATTATCCAATGAGATTCTTAAAACCTATTCACTGAAAGGAGATTCAAAGAAATCTTATAAATCTATGACACTTGAATCTAATGCTATCACATATCTAATGCTTAGTGCTGTTTATGGTGACTCTCCAATGATGGTGAAGGGAAATAACTTCCTATGGAGTATAATAACTATTGTGTAGGCCTTATACCATCCACATTGTACTAAAGATGCCTTTGTAGTTAAGAACCATGTTCTGAATGGATTCCTCCTTATTATCAATGATAGAACCTAATTCTGTTTATATTATGATACATAAATATAATGTTGAGGGCAGAATGGTGTTCCCAGCATTTTTTCCTCAGGGGTCAATGGGAAAGATTGTTAATGTGTTCTGTAACAGAAATAATGAAATATGTAAGATTTATTTGCAGAACTTTAAAAAAACATTTTATCTACATTCATCCTTACAGAGCTCCTTGATGTGTACCAATGACCTTTTATACAAAGCAGAACTTGACACAGAAAGCAGTGAAGTTTAAAGAGGTCATTGTCATAAAGAAAATATAACATCATTAAAGAGTTTAGATACTGGTTGAAAAAATTATAGAGACTAACTTCAAATTCAAAAATTATTATCAGTTGGAAAGATAAAGATTAAAAATCCTTGTAATTTATTCACAGCATGGTGAACAACAGAGATTGGAGAATATACCTTAATTTGAGAAGCATTAAGTATTCCTAAAATGTAGGATACAAAGAGAATATGAGGAAGACTGAGGCCGAGGACTGATAGCCAGGAATCAATGGCATTATGAATTTTTTAGGATGTTTAGCTACCATGATTTTTGCATCCTCCCTCCTAGAGCTCTCCTGGTCTGAGTAGCATGAAAAATAAAAACATCACCCTCCTAATAGGCATTTGAATTCTACCAAGGAGCATTTGAAAAATAGGAAGCTCCTGAATTCTTCTAGTATTAGAATCACTGACCACATGGCCTAATGATGATATTGGGGCAGAGGACAGAGTGGCCTTCTTGTTCCTGTGGATGAATAAGACATTTGGTAACAGCTAACTGTGGTGGAGTGGCTAGGTAGAAGCCTCTGAAACCAATGTACTGCTGGCTTCTGGATCTGTTACTCACTGCAATCAAATCAGCCAACCTTGTTATTAATCCACCTACACAGAAATCTGAGGGGTGGAGGTCAATTTCCAGGTCCTTAAACATATCTTTTCTACTTCTTCTCCTTCTTCTTCTCCTTCTTCTTCTTCTTCTTCTTCTTCTTCTTCTTCTTCTTCTTCTTCTTC
>JADRCH010000004.1:7882502-7894112 GCA_019843965.1 Rhynchomys soricoides | reverse complement strand
AAAAGTGTACCAGCCAGTGTGTATACTGTATAAAATAAAAGTGTACCAGCCAGTGTGTGTACTGTATAAAATAAAAGTGTACCAGCCAGTGTGTGTACTGTATAAAGGCAGCATGGAGAGACAGAATATTTGTGTCTTCTGTACAATTGCTCTGATTCCTCCATTTAGGACAAAAATCAATTTGGACACAATTGAAAGATAGCCGAGTCTCCTGGTCCTCTCTCTCAGGACCTACCTGACGTTACCTCTCTTCCTTGCTAATCATCCACCATCTTCTAGTTCGAAGAGCTCTGTGCCTACAGTATAGACATGCATGTAAGGTTGCTACTATGAGGCAATTTCCTTTGAGCAGTATATATTTTTCTCATTACATATAAAAAGATATAAAACTTAAGGTTAAAATTTTGTAGAGAATACTAAACAAGAAAATGATTGTCAATGTTTACTAAAACTTAAACGTAAATTTTCATGCAAAAGATGAAAGTTATCATTATGACCCCTCGATACTCCCGGAGACTGATCACCAACCAAAGAATACACATGGAGGGACCCATGGTGCTGGCCACATATGCGGCAGAGGAGGGTCTTGTTAGACATCAGGGGGAGCAGAAGCCCTTGGGCCTGAGGGTGTTAGATGCCCCAATATAGGAGAATGCCAAGGAGGGAAGACAAGAGTGGATGGGTGGGTGGGTGGAGGAATACCCCCATAGTGGCAGGGGGAGGGGGAGGGAACGGGGAGGTTCCAAAGATCTGGAAAGGGGTAAACATTTGAAATGTAAATAAAGTATGAAAAAAACCTAATTGTTTTAACTATTTCTGTAAACAATACCTATCGTATTATTTTACATTTGCCTTTGCATATTTACATAGTCAAGGTTTATTTTTTCTCCTACCACAGCCTTAAAAATATATATACAGATACACAATTGAAATGGGGACATAATATCACACACTCTAAGTGTGCACTTCCTGTTGCATTTGGCCTCACAAGCATTTGATTTGAGAAAAAGGATGATGGAAATTTTCTACACGTTCTGATACTTGGATAATGATAAGACAAACCCAACCGACCTGTCTGTGTCTGTCTGTGGTAAGATTTGGTGCTGTTTGTTAGTATTTTTCAATGTCAAAGAAAGGGGAAAGTGCGGTTTAAGTTCCTGGAAATTTTGGTGCTGTTTTGAATGCAGTGATTCCTGTAGACAGAATAAGCCGGTGTAACAGAGGAAAGATCTACTGTCTGTCCTGAGACTGAGAAAGCAAATATTTGCCTCCAAAGGAAGGGCAAAATGAGGTTATGAAAACAGCTGTAAAGAATAAAATAAAGTCACTCTTATCTTCTTAGAGATATCACCTATTAGCCAATTAGTGGGATGAGGACAGAGCAGTGATGAGTGAATTCTTATTGCATATTACATCATTGTATGGCTGTAGGCTTAGACGGGGGTATTACAGAAGCAGTATTTTGTCATATGGCATTTAATAACATAGCATCCTTAAATGAGTTTAAAGATAGATAGATAGATAGATAGATAGATAGATAGATAGATAGATAGATAGATATCCTGGGATTTAAAAGAACCTAGTGTATGATTCCAACATGTCAAATACTGGTCACATGACAAATAATATTTCTAACCTTTTCTGAGAAAAATTTTATACATACATACATACATACATACTTTGCTGGGCAAGTAACAGATGAGTAGTTTCATACATATGCTGTAGAATGAATAAGACAATTCTCGTTCGTCTACTAAGCAGCAAATGAAAGCCCAAAGAGAACCAGCACAATTGTTAGGACTTTATAAACTACTCTATTATCAAATCAAACAGAGAAAGAAGATCTACTCTTAATTTTTCAGATATAATTTCTTTCTGCATTTTCTCTCTGAGTCAAGAGAAGTATAAACTTATATGAAGAAAAAAAGTACATAAAATATCTAAACTGACAGGTTTAGTTTGACCAAGATACATACATAACCTTATCATCATTTGTAGAGGAAAATTTACTTTTCACAAGGTTTAGATTTTCAATGTGTATGAAGTATGCAGGTACCACATACTTGGATAATAGAAGTGTTAACTATAAGTGTATTCTATAAATGCTCAGTTAGGTATGGTTTTTGTTCATGCATTTCTATGTATTAATTTATATCTAAAGGTTATAGAAATTTGACTTTCACAACTTTTCAATATATCCAACACAATCTGTCGATTAGGAATTAATTTGCTTCTTCTCTTTAAAAGCTTTTCCCCATTATATTCTCTATCTTATTAACCTATTTATCTACAAATGCGTTAATGGAGGTGATGGTAGGCATCTATGATTGCTTTCCTTCTTATTAATGGAAATACAACAGTTTTCACATCGTGACCTAGAATATTTATCTGACTTCATGTAGCACATGTATTTCATGTTTGTGTACATGTGTACCCAGCTACCATGTAAATTGCCAATATCACCCCTGTATGCAAACTCATAAATCAAATAATAATTTGTTTAAATTTATTCTAATGTGTTTAAAGAAAATAGGATTCTTTTTCTTCTATGATTTAATACAGTGGGACTCACTAATGGATTTCTTCTATCAAATCATCTGGTTTCATTGCTAAGAATCATGCGTAGTGAGAGTGGTATCGTGTAAATAAAATTGGCTAAATTTTCTATTTTGTTTATCAGATTTTGATAACAATCTTATATCTAATTCTTAAGCATTATCCAAAGAATACCTTTCTCTGTGTATGATCTATAGCATTATGATTACTACAGAAACTGCACCATCTTTGAAGGCTTGGCTAGATTCACCCATGACTGTAGTGACCTTTGGAAAAGAAAGCAATAAGATGATAACTTTGAAGTTCAGTCATCACTCCTCATTTATTAATTTTGTCTGAACTTAGGAATCTTTGTGAACAGATGGCCAATGGACAGTAGATTTTAATTCAAGAGAGTTTTATTTTATAAAATATTGGATTCTTCCATCTAACTCCATTTAATAATGGTCACCTTCTTTATTTTAGAAACCTACCGTTTACCTGTCATTTGTAACTCAATTTCTGTGTACTTTGACCGACAGCTCCCCACTCACTTACATGTTCTTAACCATTTCTGTTTTACTTCTGAAAAACACTGGCTTTGTTTTCAAGGTATATATAATTTTTCATCTTGTGTCCATTTCTTTTCTCAGACTTTCACTTTACATAAGACCTCAAGCGCCAATACTGCACCAGAGGCAGAATTTAATTCTTCATTCCGATGTGAGGTTTCTTTACAATTATCTTTCCTTTCAGTTAAATGTCCCTTTTGCTACATAGTAATTAGTCAGAAAATTTATTTGCCACATTATCTTATATATTTATAATGTTTTACTATCTCAAATATTCTAACACAGTACTTCACTCCAAAATACATAAATATGTTGCTCAAGAAAATTTTATCCAAAATATTCGTTGTATGATATACTCTTTGTTTTCCTAGTGTATTGCTAATCAATTTTAAATGTTTTCGCTTCACAAGTTGGGATTTGCATTTTTGGCTCATGTTTCATAAACACTTTACAGATTTTGCTTTTCTTTTTTGTTATGTATTCATCTGACTATTAGAAGAATTCTTAACATATCTTCCTTTAAGACCCTTTAATAGAGCCAGTATCTAATCAAGATCAAATATTTAGAACAATCCTATATCTTTGAAGAGCTGAGCTCTTCTTATTTCTTCCAAGCTTCAATTTCTAGAAACAAAGCAGATCACACACCAGCATTTTCAACTTGTACTGTTGTATAAAATGCATTAAATATCCAGTTTGTATTCAAATAGGTTATTGCCAGGTTTTTAGGGGTTTTTTGGTTTGGGTTTTTTTTCTTTTTTTAATTTTATTTGACTATGGAGAATTGTTCCTATTGTTGCCTTTGTTTGTGGTATAAAAGTTAACTGGTATTGATCTGGCAGGACTTACAGGGCCATGTCCCATGGTTCTTTGTGTATTTTGTTTCCTCCCCGCCCTCTCCTCCATTATACTACTGAAAATGTAACCACCTTTAGCCATTCCCTCCCTGCTTCTAATCTTTAAAGCAAGAGCAGAAAATCAGTTTGGCTGAAAGTAAGAGCTTGCTTGCATGTTCTAGTAAGTGGAGGGGTCACTGATTCTAAAAACGACTGGGAGTCTTATTTATAAAAGGAAGTCTACAAACCCAATTTTTATTGATCTTTCCTTGCCAACATTTACATTTAAAATTTGTCTTCAATTGCCAGGCTTAATAGTGAATTAAGACATTCCTGTAAACCAAGCTTTGATAGAAAGAGACCCTGATGATTCAGGTACTGCATCTTCTTCATCATTTGTCTCTTTGTTCCTAGGGAAAGGGCTGGCTATGTGTGAAAATTTACATAACCCAATCTACACATCACATGAATTAAAATGAATATGACAGTTCATATGTGGGAAACCAAACTTATTACCATTACTTCCTGCTTTTTTCTCCTTATATCCTACCACTAACTAATAACAAAAGTTTTCTTTTCTACTTTATCTCCTGAAGAGCTGCCATAATTTCTGATTTCTCCTGTCTTTTTTGGCATGCTGAAGAACCTCACTTTCTTAATTTGAAATTCAACATCTAACAACAGTTCTATATGCTTCAAATATATATTTGAATATATATATTTGTATGTATAAAAATACATATTTGAATATATAAAATATACAAATGCATAGAATATATATATATATATTCTAAAATTGAATTCCAGTCAGTAAATATCCATAACTTCCATGACAGAGGTGAAAAATTTGAAAGTCTAAGTCAGAGGAATTGATACTCAATCTTTTAACTTGATTAAGCTATTCTATATTATAAAGGTATTTGTTGACTACTGAAGGGAAAATGAAATTAATGTTGTAAAAGAAATCTTGTCTTAGGCTTCAATTTATTTCTAAATATAAAATGAAAATTGTAATAAAAGTGTAACTGTACTGGCTGAAATAAAAGGACAGTTATGAATCCCTCAGTCTGGCTATTACTATTGAATCCAAGAAATTGGAATCTTATGCTAGCAGAGGTAAAGAACATAGGTCTGCTGCCACTGATATGAGGGGTTTGTCTCCTAGGAAGAGATTTCACACAATTCAGATAATATGTCATATCACATTCAGAAGAGCTAGTGCTGAGACAGTGGTATGTCACTGATGGATGGGACCACACCTTGATCAGGACCATTTGTTATGCACACTACTTGCTTCCTTTTAAACAAAATCTCATGTCAGGAACACACATGATGGACTTGAGCTAAAGAGTAAGAGCTTCTGGACAGTTTTATTTATTACTCTTCCTACTGTGGGCACATTGAATGAATCAGTCTTCTCTGTCTTAGGGGAGAGAGAGAGAGAGAGAGAGAGAGAGAGAGAGAGAGATTTCATAGGTATAAGAAGAGAAAACTACATACAGATAAATGATGGAATGTCACAGATGAATTTTAAACCTCAGGTTAACATGTGTGTGAGGAAGCTGCTTAAGGCCAAGGAGAGAACACCACTTGGGAAGTAGGTACCAGTTTCCAGAATTCACTTAGGGGCCATAGGATGTTTGTGTTCCCACTGTCCAGCTCAAATGAAACTTCGATCAGTGCCTAGAACAACACATCTTACTGGTGTGCTCTACATAATAGACTAAGGGATATCTGGTCTCAGAGAAGAATATGTAAAAACAAGTTCTGAATGGAACTAATTATTTCTGAATTACTTATTTGCATTGTACAACAAAATTTAAGAGGGATGGGTATCCATAGGAAGGTAAAATGAAATAGTTATGGGTGGTTGAGTGGGGAGGGAGTCCGTCTATAATGTGAGTAACAAATGGGAAAGAGGGTGGAAGGGGAGAGAAGGAGAATGTAGGAGGGAAAGCTCAAACTAACGATTGAGGGGGTTCATGGAAATCTAACACAGTAGAAGCTTCCTAAAATATATACATGTGTGAAGGTAATCAAAATGAAATCATTAAAAAGCATGGGAAATGGAGTTCCAACTGGACATCTCTTGTCACCAAATGAAGCTTCCAGTATTAGAAATGTTTACATCCAGCTGATATGTTGGCCACTTTACTGTTGTCTTTCCCATAAATCCTTACCATGTATGAACTCAAGCAGAGAAATATGATACATAAAGAAAAGACACAGGTATAGATGGCATGGTTGGTTGAATTAAAAATGACAATAGAAATATAACATATTTGTGTTTGGAAATAACAAAATATAAAAGAGGTCAAAAGATAATTGAAGTTCCCAGAGATGAGGAGAGAAGAAAGGAGAAGAGAAAAGGAGAGGGGAGGGGAGGGAAAGGGAGCAGAAGGGAGGAGAGGAGAGGAGAAAAATGACAATACATTTCACAAAATGACGTATGCAGAGGCAGACACCTAAATTTTCCTGCAATTTTTCATGGTCTCTTATTAAATATTTTGCTGTGGAACTCATATTCCATATAATGTGAGTAACAAATGGGACAAGACCTCAGGGAAAGAATGAAGCAGAAGCAAAACAAGAGAAACAACTGTTGATTAATTGACGGGAAAGAATTCTAATCATCACCTAGGTGAATCTGAAATGGACAAGTGATGCATGAGGTGAACACTGTGACTCTCTTGATGGTCTGTCACCAATGGCACAGATCTCCGATCTCACTGTCTATACATATCATCTTGGACTCATCATTAGGTGAATCTGGAATGGACAAGTGATGCATGAGGTGAACACTGTGACTCTCTTGATGGCCTGTCACCAATGGCGCAGATCTCAGGTCTCACTGTCTATACATATCATCTTGGACTCATCATTAGATCAGGAGCCAGCCTCATACTTCCCACATCTCTTCTCCCTACACTCATTTATCCATTTGACAATAATTATGGTCCAGTCAAACCCCTAAGCTATTTGTTTCCTAGGATCTGCACCTTCTTCTCCAGTGTAGGTCTGGCAAAAGTCTTCAGAGCTGAAACTTGTCCAATTAAGAACCTACTAAAAAGGAGAGCAGTCATGAAAAATTAACCCAAAAATTTCTAGACAAATAAATAAATAAATAAAAGAAAAGATTTGTGACACTCAAGCATTATATGTTGACTTAACGTTTGGTTGCATTTTTCTCATAAAATCATTTTTATGAAGGTGTTTTGAAGTAACTGTAGTATATTTTATTTGTACCACTCACATTACATATATCTGCACACACACATTTGATTATGAAAAAGGTACTTATAATATAATTTTACATTGAGGGCTGCATATTATCATGTAGTAGATCTCATTGTCTTCAACATAAGATGCTCTTAATGTTTGTGGAAACAATTTTGTTCAAGGCTTAGGAATTATCATAGATTGATAACAGCAACACAATCAGAACTTCTGATGTTATCACCAACATATGCATTCAAGTAACTGTAGAAGCTTAGCAAGTTGTAATTATGCAGTTGTGTGTGTGTGTGTGTGTGATTGTGTTTATATCTGTGGGTGTATGTCTGTGTGTGTCTGTTTGAGTGTGTATACAATAACATATTTTGGAAAGAGGACACAACTTTTGAAAGACAGCATGAAGGGGTAGCTGGCAGGGTTTGAAGAGAGGAAAGCAAAGGGAAAGCTATGTAATTATATTATAATCTCAAAGGGTTAAAAAAGAAAACAAGATTTTCACAGCCTATCAACTCTTAAATGCAGCAATGTGTGATCTGTCCATCTCATTACATTTTATCCCAAAGGTCATTTCTTAACCCAATTTTATCAAATTTTCCTATTTTCCATTACAGCTAAGCTGACTTTCCATAGGTTCTGTTGTTTAATTTTTTTAAATCAAATGACAACTTAATATGATTTTAAAAAACTGTATTCAAAGATGCTGGGATTTGTTTCTGGTAATAGTCCAAGGAGTACTTGGATATCTGAGATGGTAATGTACACACCTGGGTGGACAATTGAAGCTTGGTCTACACAGTCTCATTCCTCCCTGTGATCTGTGAGCATGTCATCATCTACATACAATGGCTTGTTTTCTCTGGGGCAGTCTGAGCACTTTAAAATCATTTGCTTGAATGTTTTCTCTCCAATCCTGCCTTACAATATTTCCCAGAATAGGGAGCAATTTCCAATTTGTGTGGTCAGAGACCACGTTATGATCCACTACAATATAGAAATCACTAAAAAGCAAACAAATGCAGATGAATTAAAGATCCTTTTCTTATCAAACTGAAAACACTGTAGGCAAACAGCTGAACAGAAAATACCCTCCAAGAAGTGAATGAGCCAAGTTTATATTCAGAAGTCAAAAGCTACTATGCCCTACACCTATAACTTAGGGCATAAGTGAAATGCAATTCTCTCTCTCTCTCTCTCTCTCTCTCTCTCTCTCTCTCTCTCTCTCGTTTGATCCTATCTCTGCCTCTCTGATGAAGTGTAGTCACAACATAAACTATGACCCCAAGGAAACACACACGAGTGTGAGTGAGACCTGAAATTCAGGCAACACATTCAGGCACCAATACACCAGTAGCTGTGAGAAAATGATGCTTCCAGGTGCTGCAAAAGGAGAATGCATAAAATCAAGAAACTCTTGGAAAAGAGTTTAAATCCAAAACTAGGCAGCAAATTATAGTATGTCAATGTATCATTCCATTGTACCTGGAAGAGAGGAAGCACTGCACAGTAATGAGGATATGTCTGATCCTGGCCCACACTCCTTTGCATCTCTGCATGTTCACTAATGGTACCCTCCTCCTCTCCTCACTGCCATAATTCAAGATCAATGAGTAACTTGTACTGTTTTCAGACTGAAAAAATCCCTGTATTCTATTCCTTGAAAGATTCCTTGAAGGGTTCAGAACATAAGTCTTACATCCTTTCTGATGCAGTTTCAAAATTGGAAGCTTGACATTATTGGATATAAACATAAGGAAATGAATGTTTTGGATACTTTTGGTTTTCTCATGTTTATTTTTGTTTTTGATTTTTGTTTTTTGTCCATAACTCTAACTTCCATTTACTGAAGTCTTGCTGTTGAACTCAAAACGGCTAAAGGCTTCTGAATGGACTATTGTCCAGCAGTCTAGCAACTTTCTACAAGCAGTCCCTAGTTTTCATCTTTCCAAATTAAGGTTTCTTACTGTGGTTGTTTGAATATGCTGGGCCCAGGGAGTGGCACTATTTGGAGGTGTGGCCTTGTGGTGGAAGTGTGTCACTGTGGGCATGGGGTTTAAGACCCTCCTCCTAACCCCATAGAAGCCAATCTTCTGCCAGGTGCCTTCTGAACTAGAAATGGAACTCTTAGCTCATCCTGCTCCATGGCAGCCTGGATGCTGTCATGCTGCTGCCTTGGTGATAATGGACTGAACCTCTGAACCTGTAAGCCAGCCCCAATTAAATGTCATTCTATAAGGGTTGCCTTGGTCATGGGTTCTGATCAAAGCAGTAAAAGCCTAAGACATTTACTCAATTTTGCTAGAAAACCATCCTCACCTGTGACTGTGGCTCATCTTCATTGTGAGTTCTGTTTGTCAGTCTTTCACAGTGCCTTGAAGCAGAACGTATCCCTTGCTGATATGGTGGCAGTTGTTAAATGCTGGGTGTATTGGTGTGTGTGTGTGTGTGTGTGTAAGAGGATTATAATCACTCCAGAAACAGCAATGGAATGGAGTTCTTCTTGTTGTTTGCTGACAACAAGAGACTAGAGACCCAAGAATACAGATGAAAAAAGAAAACAGAGATGCAGTCTGCAACATAGGACTCAAACTGAAATTAAAGTCCAGAATGCACAAGCGTTTTGTACTTTTAAGCAGCTTGAGAACAAACAATTCTAGGTGTTTGCAATTATAAAAATGATTATGAAGGTCAATATTTCTGGTTTTCCAAAAGTTGAGCAAAGTATCTTGAGAATTTTTTAATAAATATTAATATGAATTTGGAACTATAGAGATGGCTCATTCACAAAGTACACATGCTGCTTCTTCAGAGATCCCAGGGTTGGATTTTCAGCTGGTAACTGTCTCCAGTGCTAGGGAATCCAACACCATCTTCAGTCTCTGAGAACATATCAACATGGGGATGAACAAACAACATGAAAAAAATGCTTTGTGGTATTATCATGTCTAAATAATTGGACTGGTGATTCTCAACCTATGAGTTTCATCTCCTTTCGGGGGCACATATCTGACATACTGCATATCAGATATTTACATTTCAGTTCATAACAGTAGCAAAATTACAGTTACGAAGTAGCAATGAAATAATTTTATGGTTGCAGGTCACCACAGCATAAGGAATTGTATTAAAGTATCTCAGCATTGGTAAGGTTGAAAAGCACTGAAGACTAGTCGTAGAATAAGCCCTGAGGTAAAGATAAATTAGTGACAGTCTACAACACTGTCAATGCCCTGGATTCTGTCTCCAACAACAATTCCTAAGATTGTTTAAAGCTATATTACTTAGCATTCAAACAAAACTCCCTTCACTTTGTATGAGATGTGTTTTCATTTTTATATTGCCACAGCATCCACAACATAGCAGAAATGTATTTGGAAAAGTAATAAGCTGCTGAGAGAAATATTAAAAAATGGCATCATCCCATGCTATACTCACCTAGATTAGCCAAGTTATCCCAGTTATTCTATCTGTTATGATATTCATAGCTACCTGTGGCTATTGAAAGCCATATGGAATCTGCATCATCTTCCTCTTCCTCAATCTTCCTTCCTTCTCCTGTCTCTCTGTCTCTGAAACTCTTAGTTCCACTTCCTTTTTCCCTGCCCAATCACAGCCTTTGTGTTGTATTAATATTTAAATTAATTGGTGAAAATTTCAGCTACAATAAGCTTTTCCATAAGATTTTATGTTTATATATTCACAAGAGAGCTGGGCATAGACAGCTGACAGAGTTCATCTTGATATACAATGTAAGTTATCAAATTGCTAAACACCTAAGTGCTACAAACAGAGAAATAGCTGAACAGATTATGGTACATTTTCTGATTTTCTTGTTTACCAGTTTTAGACGGTAACTTATCTATATAATCTGACATGTACCCACTGTTATTATATGACCTATAACACTGATATATGTTATTTTAAAAGAGTAAAATCTTTCAATCTTACTATACAATTATTCTATTTATAGAGAAGTTTAAAAAATTAAAAATATTTAACTTTAATTTCCCACAATTAATGGATTTAATTATATGGAAAGAACATGTATATATATTTTATACTTGATATTTATTGACTATTATCCATCATTTTTATTATGGATTAATATGTGTTTTTTAATGTATTATTGTATAATTAAAATACTCATAGACAATAAAATAGAACAATCCTTTTTATAGCATGGCTAATTGAACTAATGAAAATATTGTCCATTACAGTTAAAATCCAGAATTAATATAAAACTTTTTTATTTTTTGGTTTCAAATTCTAAACAAAGAAACAGAATTGGAAACTCACTTGTGCACTAAAGAGTTGAAGGTAGCGAAGCACACAGGAGGTAGAGAAGCATCCAGGAGGCAGAGAAGCATCCAGGAGGTAGAGAAGCATACAGGAGGTAGAGAAGCATACAGGAAGTAAAGAAGAATACAGGAGGTAGA
>JADRCH010000004.1:7826462-7882492 GCA_019843965.1 Rhynchomys soricoides | reverse complement strand
GGAGGTAGAGAAGCATACAGGAAGTAAAGAAGAATACAGGAGGTAGAGAAGCATCCAGGAGGTAGAAAAGCATCCAGGAGGTAGAGAAGCATACTGGAGGTAGAGAAGCATCCAGGAGGTAGAGAAGCATACTGGAGGTAGAGAAGCACACAGAGGATCTGGAGAAGCAGGTGAACATTGATGAATTCAAATCAAGGACTCAGAAAGAGGCCTCCAAAGTGAGGATGGGGGAATTTCTTTCTATTCATTCTTATTGAGGCATAGTTTGTTCAAGTAACATTTGCTAAAATTTACCTGGATATTCCAATGCATTTTAACAAGTTGATGTTCATGCAGCATTTGTCCAATCAGAGTGGAAACTGTTGGCTTGCCAGAACTATTTTTGGTGTCTTTCCCTAGTCCATCACCTCCCACAAGGCCTCATTCCTAGAAACTCCTAATACCTGTGCTTTCTGTCCTCCAAACTCCCACGTGCACGGGGCACATGTTGAGTAATTTTTTGATTCTGGTTTATTTCCTTTAACATAATGATTTTTGATGCATTCTTTCTTTCATACCAGTAAATTCTTTTATTTTTCACTTGTATAATTTTATAGCATTTCATTATATTGATGCCCTATAATGAGTATCATTATTAGCCAAGTAATGGACATTATTTTTAATTTTAGATTTGAGCATAAATACTAATGTGCATTTTGCATATGACTACATTTTCCTGTACATCAGAAAGCTTCTGATGTTGGAATTGCATGATCTGATAGTGAGCATATGAATGAGTTTATAAGATACAACTTGATTCTAATTTCCCAGGGGGCTTTAGCTAATTTACATTCTTAGCAGAGAAGTAGACAGGATGACTTTTTTCAGATTGTAGGCATTTTACTTTAATGTTTACCTTACCTTGAGTCACCAAGAGATAAGATACCATATGTGTGTTTAATTTGCATTCCTTTAATGATCAATGACGTTGATTATCCTATTATTTTCTTTGTTTCCTGGTTGTTTCTCTTCTAATATTTTGCATTTGTTAAAAACTTTAATTTTCTTAGATTACAGAAATTCTTCATTTGGTCTGTTTACAGGTCCCTTGGTATATATGCAATTATAAATATTTTTTTTCTCATTCTGTTGGCTATAGAATTTAATTTTATTTTTTAATATCTGTTAAGAGGGAAGGTCTTTAAATTTTAGAAAGTTTAATCTGGGGATCCAGGGAGATGACTCAGCAGGTAAGAAAAGGTGCTACTCATGCAGAAGACCTGGAACATTCCAGTACACACAGAGTGACTCACAGCCACCCATAACACCAGATCTAGAAGGTCAGAGACATGCTTTTGAACACTGCTGGCACCAGGAAAGAATTAAATATATTCAAGAAAAGCACAATGCACATAAAGCAAAGTAAATAAATCTTTGAAGGTAAATTTTAATTTTTATTGCTTCTTTGTATTACTGTTCTTGGCTTTGCCCAACCTAGTTTTCCTAACTGTTTTCTTACAGAATTTCTTAGAATTAATGTTTTTTTATTTCCAGAATTTGATGTGATTAAGTCAAGCCTTATGCTTGTGTCCACAAGAATCCCACTTCTAGCATCTGTTGATGTAACAGTTCTTCTGGCCTCACTGTACTACAATCACTGTGATACACCATTTGATTTTCTGTGTGGAACTGCTTGCACCTCCATTCCCACTGTATGTCTCTCCTCATATCGCTGCCATCCTATACCAATTATATCACTGTACCTTTAGACCATCTCTCAAAATCTAACAGTGTAAGCCCTCTACCTGTGTTCTTCTTAAAATTTATTTCCATAGTCTTGGGTCTTTGTATTTCCATGTAAGTTTTAATGTCAGCTCCTGAATTTCTACAAAATTTCTTGATAAGATTCCATTAACCAACTGTATTGAAGAAGGACATTAATTTAAACATGGCCCAGAAAACCTCATTTGAGTTAGAAATCTGTATATTTTTGTGAGCTTTCTAAGTAGGCATACTCATTTATGAATGACAGTTTGTTCGTGAATGTTAATGCTACTTACTGTCCGTCTCTAACTTGCCTATAATTTCACTGTGCCCTTGGTACAAAGTAGAACAATAATTGTAAGAAGAATGGTTTCTTGCATGTCTATCAGTTTTTAAAAGACTTTTTTTGTTTGGTTGGTTGGTTGGTTTTGTTTGTTTGTTTGTTTTCTCCTTTATGGTAAGCTTTGTGAGCAGAGAAGGTCCTCTATCTCTACAGTTTGCTGAGGTCTTCTTCTTCCTCTTTTTTTTTTTTATTGGATATTTTATTTATTTACATTTCAAATGTTATCCGATTTCCAAATTTCCCCTTGGAAACCCCATATCCCATCCTCCCTCGCTCTGCTTCCATGAGAGTGCTCACCAATCTGCCCATGCACTCCTGCCTCCCCTCTCTGGCATTCCCCTACACTGGAGCCTCAAGCCTTCACAGGATCAAGGCCTCCTCCCACTGATGCCCCACAAGGCCATCCTCTGCTACATATGCAGCTGGAGCCATGGGTCCCTCCATATGTACTCCTTGATTGGTTTCTTAGTTCTTGGGAGCTCAGGGAGGTCTGGTTGATTCATATTGTTGTTCCTATGAGACACAAACCCCTTCAGCTCCTTCAGTCCTTTCTCTAACTCCTCCATTGGGGACCCCGTGCTCAGTCCAATGGTTTGCTGCCAGCATCCGCCTCTGTATTTCCCAGGCTTGCAGAACTTGGAAAGGTATATATCTACACCTCTTAAAATAAGAATCTTTGTGTTGAGGGCTTGTGACATAGCCCTGTGGGTAAAGACACTTACAGCTAAGCTTGACAATAGTACATCACTTGAACATTCTGTAAATAATTTCAACCTACAAGGCTTTGACTTTAAACTTAGAAAAATGAATACTCAACCCACAAACTTTTACAATAAATTTAATTTAAATAAGTATTAGAAATATGCCTTTATTAACATACAAAGTACTTGTTAGTGAGTCTGAAAAAGATGATATATATTTCTATTGTGAGAAGTAAACACATAGCCTTATGTCATTCTAGTACAAATATTATTTTATTGCATCTGAGTATATTAATCTTATTAGCTTGCATATTGGTCAAATGGAACATGATAAAACAGGAGACATCATATCTTTTACATACATCTGGTATCTCATATATTTATTGATATAGCCAGATTAATGTCTCCTCCTGGAAAAAGATTTAATTATCAAGGAACCAGCATTGCCTCTATCACCAAATAAATATTCATTACTTAATAAAGTTTAATGGTTTCATGTTTTTTGATTTTTTTCTAATAAAATTTATCATAATTTAGTTAAAATTAAACTGATGTTTGTATTTAATGTCATTTCCAAGTTGGCGAATGACCTGAAGGAAAATAAATAAATAATTTGGTATTGCAAACCTATTTCTTTTTCTCTCTTTTACATCTAAGAGTTTAAATGTTTGTTACTGTAAGAATTGTATACAAAGACCATACTGGCATCTGGCAATTAAAATGACTGGACATGGCAAGAGGGAAATTGTCTCTTCTGGCTTGGCTGAGTGAAAATTTGTGGGCCTTTGTGCTGGGAGCTTTCTATGGCCCGGCCAAATGCGAGGGTTCAAGCAGTCTCCTCCACAATTGCTGCCTGAGTTGTTTTGAGATGCAGCACCTGCCACCCTGCACTAAGTCAGGCCAGGCTGAGCCCAGGAGAGGCCGACTAGCAGTGAGGAGTGTGAGAAGCTTCCGGTGGAGTTCAGGAGAGCAGACATCTTCCCAAGCAGCAGTGTTACAGCTCTTATGATAGAAGCTCTCAGACAGACGACAGGACAGAGTAGTTCTCACACCTTTATTCCTTCTGGATGGGGATCTCTCTAGACAGGTTGGGATGGTCTAATATACTGTTTGGGATGGGTAAGGGACCTGACGTAGGTACTTCCCATTGGCTTGGTCTAAGAGTTTAAGGGCACCTTATCTGCATGTGGGAGGGCTTAGTGTTGCACCTAAGTGACAAATCTCACATGACAGCCCTCTCTACAGGGGGTTGTGGAGGTTGTAGCTGTTTGATAAGAGCCTTCCAGGAGCTTTGGCAAAAAATATTTTCCAGTACCTTTCGAATTACTGAGCCGGGTCTCCCAGAGTTTTCAGCCTGTGCTCAACTGGATGCCAGGCTGTCTGCCACAGACCACTGCCCCAAAAAATTTAGTAAATAGAAATAAACCCCAGAAGATGCTCCAACATGTAATAAAGATACATGTTCCACTATGTTCATAGCAGCCATATTTATAATAGCCAGAAGCTGGAAACAACCCAGATGTCCCTCAGCAGAGGAATGGATACAGAAAATGTGGTACATTTACCTAACGGAATACTACTCAGCTATTAAAAACAATGACTTCATTAAATTCGGAGGCAAATGGATGGATCTTGAAAATATCATCCTGAGTGAGGTAACACAGTCACAAAAGAATGAACATGGTATGTACTCACTAATAAGTGGTTATTAGCCCAAAAGTTCGAAATATCCAAGAGTCACTTCACAGCAACTGTAGGGCTAAGTGTGAGGTCCCAGAGGGAGGAGTTGGAGAAGGGACTGAAGGAACTGAGTGAGTTTGCAGCCCCAGGGAGGGAGCAACAGTGGCAACTGGCTTGACCCCTCGATGCTCCCTGGGACTGGATCACCAACCAAAGAATACACATGGAGGGACCCATGGTGCTGGCCACATATGAGGCAGAGGAGGGTCTTGTTAGCCATCAGGGGATGGCTAACAAGATGGGGGAGCAGAGGCCCTTGGGCCTGAGAGTGTTATATCCCCCAGTATAAGAGAATGCCAAGGAGGGAAGACGAGAGTGGGTGGGTGGGTGGGTGGGTGGGGGAATACCCCCATAGTGGCAGGGGGAGGTGGGAGGAAATGGGGAGGTTCCAAAGGAGAGATCTGGAAAGGAGGAAACACTTGAAATGTAAATAAAGTATGAAAAGAAGAATTAAAAAAAACAAAAAACAAAAAAAAAAAGATAAATAAATAAACCCAAGTACTGGTTAAATATACATGTCTTGCTCTTGATATCCAAAGTGCCAACCTACTCCTTGCTTCCAGAATTACTATTCTAAACTTGATGGTCAATGGATGAGAGCTTCTTTATCATCTGTTATATTCCATATTTATTTCCTTGGGATGTCATAGCAAAGGAGAGATGCTGATGGTCTTACCCACTGCTGGAGCCTGCAGCCTACATTTCCAACCTGCCTGGCAAGATCTGTACACTGATGAACAGTGGCATAATGGATCCAAAGTACCCAACCTATTTTCTAATGGTATTTGAATCCTAATCCTCAGGAGGGACTGCATTCCTGGTACTACAAACCTGGTCAAAACCAGAAGACTGGAGAGATCAGAAGCCCTCAAACCTTCTATTCTTTTGAAACAGCTGTGTTATTAAACTGCATTCTAAATATTTTGTTTAAACCCATACATGCATGTGCTCTGAACATGGTTCAGTGAAGCACTTTCCTATAGCATATAGAGGCTAATGCAAAAACTCACTTGGTCAAGTGCAAGTATAAATAACACTGAGTACTCTAAAGTGGATGTGTCATCTGTAGCAACCTTTCTGAAGTTCAGAGAGCATGCAAGAACAGGTTGGTAGGGAGGGGAGCTGTGAAATGCTGACTTCTGAAGCTCATGTGACTGTTGCACACATTAACATAGCAGCTGTACATACCTGGACAATTCCTGAACTAAATGCATCCAATCATGGATAGCATAGGAGAGCGCCATAGCCTGCCCTTAGGAGAAGAGCTATAGACAGGTAATGGCTCTAGACATCCCTGCTACCTGAATTCCACCAGAAAAGTTGCCTCAATTAAATTAGAAGGAGCATTAAATATATGAAACAGTTAGCTACAGCAAACTGAAAATAAGAAATACAAACAAGAATCAGAAATAATGAGGACAGACATCACTTTCAAGAAATTCACAGCAAAAGAAACAAAAATATAAAGGCATAAGGTAGGCTATGTACTTTGTTTTCTTTTCTTATTTGCTCTTTTAACCCAGAAAAAAAAGTTGTTTACATGCTAACCAAAACAGACTCTGGTGCAAAAACTTAACATTGCACAAGTGAAGGGGAATAATTCATCAGGGAATGCTTATCTCAAAAAGAGGTTAAATACCTAAGGCTTTTATTATAAATCATAAAACACTTACAAATACCTACATGTATGATCTTTATGAAATTTCCAAAAGGAGAAGATGCAGAAGGCTATACCCAAATTCACACTCCTTACTATAAACTCATATTTCATATTTGTCTGTAAACTAACTACACTTCAGTTTTCAGCTTTCCTATTGTGCAGGCTTATGTCTTTATATATTTTGTCACAAAACTTCATTTTGTGGAGTTGGCATTTTTCCATAATGGATGATTACTGTTTGTTCCTGTCAGCCAGTGTGTCTATTATGTTGCTAATGATTCTACTTCACATCAGCTGTTTGATGACGCTATGCCTACCATCATAGGTTGTATTTATTTCTCTAAAATTTCAAACTGTATTAAAACATCTAATTTACAGGAATGATGTGAACATAGTATACACTTATACATCCCTTAGAGAATTTCACTATTAACATCTTTAGTTTGGTTCATTAGTCACAATCAGTTATTGTCAGTACATTCATACCTAAAGTTTTTATTTCATTCTTTTTTTTTTTTAATTTTTCCTATAATACCATCATATTGTGCCAGGATTGGCCAAGAATGATATACTAAATTCAGTTGCCATGGTTTTTCATAATTTATTTATTTATGTATTTTATATCCCAATCACAGCCACTCTTCCTCCTTGCCTTCCAGCCTCACTCCCCAAAACCGATTCCCCTCCTAACCCCTCTCCTTCTCCTCAGAGAAGGAGAAGTCCCCCATGGGTTGCAAGCTGCCCTGACACATCAAGCCACATCAGGGCTAAGAGCATAACCCCCCACTGATACTCAAGGCAGTCCATCTAGAGGAAGGGGGTCCAAAGGCAGGTACCAGGGACCCAGATGAACACAAAGCTGTACATCTGCTTCAAATGTGTATGGGGACAAGGTCCAGCCCCTGCATGCTCTTTGGTTGGAGATTCAGTCTCTGTGAGCTGCCATGGACCCAAGTTAATTGACTCTGAAGGTCTTCTTGTGGTGTTCTTGACCTTTACAGTTCACTCAATCCTATGCTCCCCTTTTCCTTAAGACTCCCTGAGCTCTGCTTAATGTTAGGCTGTGGGTCTCTGCATCTGTTTTCATCAGCTACTAGAGGAATCTCTCAGGAGACAGTTATGCTAGGCTCCTGTCAGCAAGCATAGCAGAGTACAATTAATAGTGCCAGGGGCTGGCTCTCTCCCATGGGGTGGGTCCCAAGTTGGGCCAGCCATTGGCTGCCCATTCCTTCAACATCTTTATCCCTAACCATCTATAGGCAGGACATATTTGGGGTCAAATGTTTTGTGGGTGGTTTGTTGTCCTGCTCTCTCCACCTGGTTACTAGAGGTAGACACTCCAGGCTTCCTATCCCCAGCTATTAGGAGTCTCAGTTAGCATCAATCCTATAGACTCTCTCAAGCCTCCCCTGTCCCAGGTATCTGGCTTGTCCGAGAGATGACTCCCATCGATCTCCTTACTCTCTCTCAGTCTTCTCCTGCCCCCTTTCTCTCCACACCTGATCCTTGCCCTCATTCCCCTCCTCACCCCCTCCCTCCCACACCCCTCCCTTGTTCCACCTCAAATGTCTTCTTTACTTTCCCTTCTGAGTGAGATTCAAGCATCCTCCCTTGGGCCCTCCTTGTTATCTAGTTTCGTTGGATCTGTTGATTGTAGCACAACTATACTGTTCCTTAGGGTAATGTCCTATTATAAGTAAATACAAACCATGTGTGTATTTCTGGGTCTGGGTTACCTCACTCAGGATGATCTTTTCTAGTTCTATCCTTTTGCTGCAGATTTCATGATGTCTTTGTTTTTAACAGCTGAGTAGTACTCCGTTGTGTAAAGGTACCACATTTTCTTTATCTATTTTTTTAGTTGAGGGACATCTGGGTTCTTTCCAGTTTCTGGCTATTACAAACAAAGTTGCTACAAACATAGATGAACATAATACTTTTAGTATGCTGGGGGAAATGTTAGGGTATATGCCCAGGAGTTATATACTTGAATCTTGTGGTAAAAATATTCCCAATTTTTCTATTTATTTTCTAGTATCTTCTGTAGGGATGCATTTGTGGATAGATGTTGTTTAAACTTGGTTTTGTCATGGTATATCTTGTTTTCTCCATCTATCAAGATTGAAAATTTTCTAGGTATATTAGTCTGGGCTGGCATTTGTGGGCTTGTTGAGTTTGCAAGACATCTGCCTAGGCCTTTCTGGCTTATAGCGTCTCTGTTGAGAAGTCAGGTGTAATTGTGATAGGTCTGCCTTATGTGTTACTTGGCCTTTGTCCTGCATGGCTTTCAATGTTATTTCTTTGTTTTATGCAGTTTGTGTTTTAATTATTATGTGGTAGGAAGATTTTCTCTTCTGATGCAGTCTATTTGGTGTTCTGTAGACTTTTATACAATTATAGGCATATCTTTGTTTAGATTAGGGAAATTTTCTTCTGATTTTGTTGAAATTACTTTTTGGGCCTCGCAGCCGGGAGTCATCCCTTCACCTATTCCCATTACTCCTCAATTTGGTCTTTTCATAATATCCCACATTTCTTGGATGTTTTATATCATGAACTTTTTAGATTTAACATGTTCTTTGACTGATGTATTGATTTCTTCAATCATGACTTCCATGCTTTAGACTCTCTCTTCCATCCCCTATATTTTATTGATGATGATTTCTTCTGTAGTTTCTGTTCTCTTCACCTAGGCTTTCCATCCCCAGGATTTCCTCAGTTGTTTTTTTTTAATTAAAAAGAAGGTTTTTATGCTTCTATTTTCTGCTCTTCAAGAGTTTTATTAGTGTCTTTCACCTGTTTGATTGTATTATCCTGTATTTCTTTAAGAGGTTTATTTATTTTCTTTTAAAATTCTTCTATCATATTTATAAGATGGCATTAAAGATCATCTTTTTTGCTTCAGTTGTATTAGGATATTCAGGACTTACTTTCTCCACTGATGTCATATTTCTCTGGCTCTTACTAATTGTGTTCTTATGCTGTACTTTAGCCATCTGGATAGTGTCTCAGGTGTTGGCTGCATGTTCCTGATGCAGGCAGGACTCCTGGGGGAAGCTGGCAGAGACATGGGCCTAACAATGAATGCCAGGGATCAGCATGCAGCTCACCTCTGCTGCCTGTGAAGCAGGTAGACTCTGTCTGCAGTGGATTGGCAGGGTAGGGGTCAAAGTTGAATTTTCTTTGGGCCTCCATGCAGGGATACTCAGGAAGGCAGAAGGTGGAGGTTGGGAGACTATTTAGTAACTCAGCTATGCTGGCTGTGCCCCAGGTGGACCCAGCAGGCACTGGCAATTGCCATGTTTCTTAGGCTTCTACTGTCTTCACAGTTTTCCAGAAACTTGTGATTAGATAACCCTGATAGTTCTGAAGGATACTAGTTAGGTATGACGTAGACTAAAAATCAGCTAATACTTTTATAATGATTTGTGGTTATATTTAGGTTATATATTTAGGGAAAAAAAGACCACAACAAAAAATATACCATGTTAATAAGACCATACAAGGATATACTAAAGAACCCCTGTTGTGAGCTAAAACAGTGGAAATTTTTTACTTCAACCAATCAAGAGGCAGTCAAAATACAAGTGTACCAAGAATATTGCATAAAGTTGTCTTCAGCCTATCTAGGTAGGGTATATACCCAAGACTTTCTCAGAGGCTCCAGTGAAAGGAGAAAGTGAAACAGTTCTGTTTCTTTGTCTAGATGTGGACTTGAAAAAGCCAGTCTGTGGATGGAGCCAATGCCCTAAAGGAGTTAAGGTGACAGCTTTGGGGACCCTGACACTTCATCACATGCTGTGTCTGCATTTCTCTTTTCCAACATAACCTTTTATAGTGAAAAAAACTCAGGCTTTCCCCCTTACTCATAGTCCAAAGGAAACTATTCTTCCTTAAACTTATTTGGCATACATCATCATCTTTGCAAATCTCCTGGTCCCATCTATTTCTTCTGTCTTATTTTTTTCTCATCCTTGGTCCTCTGATTTAACATCTCTCAATTTTAGACCATTTTTCTGTTGGTTCAGGTCATAGACAATTTTTTCCACCATTAAAAAATTTTATAACAATCTGTTAACATATATAACACTAATATATTAACATTGTTTTGAAACCACAGCATTGAGGTTTTAACGATATAAGGTTGCTCAAAATATGAATTTGTGATGCTTCTCTATTGACATTTACTTTGAAATGTCTCAGAGATGTTTCCTTGTAAGATTTGTGAGGTTTATATATTTTCTGCATTCTAGTGTTAACATAAAAGATCATTCAACCTATTGTATTTTGAACTTATTGAACTTAAACATTTCATTTGTGCAAGTGAAATTCTTAGCAGTATGTTTAAATTTTCTGATGCAACTCAATACTATCAAATGTGTCTTTTAAAGATTGCATTTTTTGATTATAATTTCTCATATTCCACTGATTGTATATATTCGTGAAATACTCTAATGGTTACTAAAACATTATACTTATTTAAAAATTCGCATCTTCAGGGACGATGTGGAGACTGACTCTCATCACTATTACCCACACTGCTCTCTAACAACTATTCACATGGCCTTTACATTGTATTAGGCATTAAAGTAATCTTGACATAATTTAAATTATCATGTTATATGCAATTACTCCTCCATTTATAAAAGGAACTCTAGTATCCTTGGAGTTTTGTGTCTGCTGGGAGTCCTGATTTAATATTCTATACTTGTGTTCTGACAACATGGTAAAACTCACTTATCAGTTACAAGAAATTATATGTTTCATAACTTTAAAATTTTTTTCATAGGTGACCAGGTCATTTATAAATAAATATACTGAAAATGTTTTATTTCTATTTCCTCTTATGTTCAACATTGAGAAAATACACTGTTGTCTTATTGCTAATCTCAGCACACAGATATCCAACTTTTTGTCATCATCACAAAAGCCATTTGCGGATGTTCTACATCAAGTCACTCCTTAGAATATTGACTTCAACAGCCTCATGTATTCAACGTGACTTGGCTTACTTCTATGGGTGTTTTCCATAGTTTGAGAATAGTAGTTTTAGTAAATTCTAATGCTTCTAATTATATGATGAGATATTAGCAAAACTAAGCAAACCAACTGAGAAGACAAAGTTCAAAACGGAAGAAGAAACTGGAAAAAGAAGTAAAAGATTCTGAGATGAAGTAATTCCTAGGTAGTTGATGTGTGTCATTAGGAGTATACCCATATCATTCTAATTCACTGTAAGTGTAGTGCAAGTGTCAAAATCAAAGAATACATCAGAAGATTGGAAATAATTAGAATGTTAAAAATATATTACACATAAAAACATCTCCAAATATGCATATTTTCTCAGTACAACAAGCATAGCTTCACATTTTCTTCGAACAAATGTTGACATAATGAATCTTACGAGATAGAAACTCAAATATTATTCTGCTTAGGTGTGTCTTCAAACACACAGGGAAAACAGTCCAAAGTTTTAAGTAATTGTGAGGGACACAGTCTTAAATAAATTATATGCATCTATGATATATCTGTGTCTCCTCAGATGCTGAAATAATACACAGCGAAAGCACAACTATATCAAAGACACCACATTTCAACTATGGTGATGTGTTTAAATTGATACTGACAAATATTCATGAGATCACCAGTTAGATAGTGGCAATACTGTGCTAGAAATAAGGTTGCACCCCTTAGGATTCTGGACCCAGGCCTCAGCTTCACTCACAGTTCTGAAGTCTTCTTATTCTGTGTTAGTCTGATACTGGGACAGTAATGAAATTTTCTCCAGCTGGAAACTCAGAGTAAGTGCAAGGAAAAGTATGGATAACCAGCAGTCCATTGGGGTGAGAGTAAGATGGAACTACCCTTCTCTAAATGGTTTTAAATTTGTTTTGTTTTTCTTGCATAACTCAAGGAAAGGGAAAGTATTCTCAGCAGCCACAGGGCTATCCTAAAACCCATGATTTTTCGTAGCCTTGACATCATTCATCCTCAGAAGACACTTTCTGCTCTAAAAATATTTCAAATTTGCTACAACAAATCAAGGTAAAATAGGAAATGAATTATCCACATCTCCATAAGCTTATTCTAAGAGTGCATTCTTTTACATTTGAGACTAATACTGAAATCTGTAACAGAATTCTGGGTATTGGGTAGAAAAGTACTACACCAGAAGCTACAAAATTTTCTTCTAGAGTTCTGACTAGTGCACTCTGATAAGAGTATTGTTTCTATAAACAACCGTGCTCTCATTCATGGTATAGTCAACTCTCTCCAAAAACGGTAAAAGTAATTTAATTTGTACATCGTAGACCTCCACTCCCATGCTTTCTGCAAGCATTGCTCTCTTTCCATATACCATCCTATGTACATACTTAATCAGTCTGCAGTTGATTGTCTTATATCTGTTTCTTGTCATTTGTCATGAAACTGGGACCTGAATGCAAAACCTTCTACTCGTATTTATTATTATCTCGTTTGGTTTCCAGAGCCACACAAATGGTAGATAGTTGTCAACTCTGTAAAACTGACAGGGTTTCACCAAATAAAGCAAGCATTTAATCATTTGACTTTCTTTGTGGAAATACATTTTTACTCATCAAACACTGCCAACTGTGAAACAGATTCAACGTGCTTATAAAGTACTGGAGAATATGTTTGCTTTGACATTTTATTTCATGTTTTGATTACAGAATGTTAATGTACTGTATGTTCTCTTGTAACGTGGACCTGTTCAAGAACTGGAGATCACAATGTGCATTCTAACATCATTATGTAACTGGTGTTGAGGTGGGAACAGGTTCAAGTCAGTAATATAGTAGTCAGAAAAGAGGTAGGTATTTCAGGAGGACCTTGTTGGACATCAGTGGGAGGAAAGGCCCTTGGGCCTGAGGGTGTTAGATGCCCCAGTATAGGGGAATTCCAGGGAAGGAAGAAAAGGGTGGGTGGGTGGGTGAGTACCCTCATAGATGCAGGGGGAGGGAGGATGGAAAAGGGGGTTTCCAAAGGGGAGACCTGGAAAGGGGAAAACATTTGAAATGTAAATAAAGTATCAAAAAAAAAAAAAAAGAAAGAAAAAAATTACAAAATCATGAACTGGGGAAGTACAATGAAAAGAAGCACAGGATCCCTAATGGAGAAGTTAGAGAAAGGACTGAAGGAGCTGAAGGGGTTTGCAACCCCATAGGAAGAACAATATCAACCAACCAGACCCTCAAAGCTCCCAGGGACTAAACCACCAACCGAAGAGTACACATGGAGGGACCCATGGCTCCAGTCGCATATGTAGCAGAGGATGGTCTTGTCCGGCATCAATGGGAGGAGAGGCCCTTGGTCCTGGGAAGGCTCGATGGCCCAGTGAAGTGGAATGCCAAGCAGTGAATTGGGAGTTGGTGGGTGGAGGAGCACCTTTATAAATGCAGGGGGAGGGTGTATGGGAGAAGGGGTGTGTTGAGGAGAAACCAGGAAAAGGGATAACATTTAAAATGTAAATAAATAAAATATCCAATAATAAATAAATAAACAAGAAAAAAAGAAAGAAAGAAAAAATAAATAAATACCTAGGAAAGGCATGTGACCAAAGAGCTCAAATGACAACATTGTTGAAGCTAGAAAGCGGTACACCTGGAAAGGTACACTGATTTTCAGTTGTAGGAGACACCTCTGTGTCTACTATTCTTTGTATATACAATGAGAAATTACAGTTAAAATCAAACTAATTGACATATCACAGTTACCTTTGTGGGTGCAGTGACATTGTAGACTTCTCTTAACAGATTTCTAATATACAGTATTTTGTAATTGTGATCTTGTTATACATTACATCATCAGAATATACTTTTCTCATAATTGTATATCTGTCACCATCATTGACCCCTGATCTACTACCTTTCTACCCTTTGAAGCTATGAGCTTCACATTTTAGACTACACTTGAGCATGATTATGCATTGTCTTCCCATGTCACTTACCATGTTAACCGTTAAGGTTTTATTTTTGTAAAATTAGGATTTCCACAATTTTATGATTAATATTTCTTTTTCTGCAATCTGTTCTTCTTATTTCCATACATACACACACACACACACACACACACACACACACACACATATACTTACTAAAAAAACAGAAATATAGAAATATATATATATATATAAGATACTGGCTAGTTTTGTGTGTCAACTTTACACAAGCTGGAATTATCACAGAGAAAAGAGTTTCAGTTGAGAAAACGCCTCCATGAGGTCTAGCTGTAAGGCATTTTCTCAATTAGTGATCAAGGTGGGAGGGCCCCTTGTGAGTGGTACCATCTGTGGGCTGATAGTCTTGGGTTCTATAAGAAAGCAAGGAAGCAAGCCAGTAAGCAGCATTCCTCCATGACCTCTGCATCAGCTCCTGCTCCTTGAGCTGTTCGAATTCCAGTCCTGACTTCCTTTCATGATGAACAGCATCATCGAAGTGTAAGCTCAATAAACCCTCTCCTCCTCAACTTGAATCTTGGTCATGATGTTTGTGCAGGATTAGAAACCCTGGCTAAAACATGTGTGTGTGTGTGTGTGTGTGTGTGTGTGTGTGTGTGTGTGTGTGTTTAGTAAGTGTATATGTGTTCTCTCTGTGTAGGACTAAATGTTATATGCATGGGCATATATGTGTGGTTGTGAGGTGGGAATGTGTACACGCCTGTGTGTATTCAGAAGGATTCCACGGGATGATATTAGGTATTCTTATACCTACAGTTATCCTCAATGTCTTAAGACATGATCTCAAACTTTCTGTTTCTTCTAGGCTTTCCATTTCTTCTAGGCTTGCTAGCTCTTCAGCTTCTGGGATCTGCCCTCCATACAAACACATACATACTCTGCTGGAGATATGCCATCTCTGTCTTGTGGGGGGTTTTGTTTGGATTATTGTTTTCCTTTGTTTAGCTTTGTCTTTCTTTAAGAATGGAGGCTCAGGATTCCAAACAGGGTCTTTATGTTTACAAAGGAAGTGTTCTTACTCACACAAGTGTCTTTAAACCACCCACTCTACACTTCTTACTCTTCTGTCTGTTAGTATCCACTTAAGGTGGTTAGATATCTTGGATACATGGGTGTTCCCGAAATGAACATCTGAGTACAGATATGTCATGCAAGGTACTAGTTTTGATTTCTCTGTGTGTACATTACATGTACATTTACATATACATATATGTATATATTCAGAACTTAGAATTATTGTAAATTTGGCAATTCTTTATTTTACTATTAGTATTTTGTATGCTTTGAATATTTAATATGTATTTACACTGAAACACTTCTTCCCAACATTTCCTCTTATCATTATTATACACACACACACTCACACACACACAGAACAGACACTCATGCACACACACTCAAACACATACACGTGCATATGCACAGACACAGATGTGCACACCTATGCAGACACATGCACACACTCATACACCACATGTGCACCAATGTAAACACATAGACATGCACTTATACAGATACATATATATACACACATACATACATTTAAATACATACATATACATATATACACTTGAACACATACACACATATACACATACCGTGTATGTGTGTGTGTATATATACATATATATATATAGTGTGTGTGTGTGTGTGTGTGTGTGTGTGTGTGTGTAAATAAATAGGAGAGATGTGGGGGTGGGCCTCATGCTGATGAAATAGTGACAGGCTAGATGCCTTACAGATCTTGTGCAGATAACCGCAGTTGTGTGAGTGCATGGCTATAAGTGGATCTTATGTACAGAAGACACTGTTTTCTCAGCACACTTCTCCAACCTCTGGCTCTTATGTTCTTTTCGCCTCCTCTTCTCTATTGTTCTCTGAGTTTTAGAACGGATTAATAGTTAACCTGTGAAGAGGTCAGCAGCCAATAGTTATATTTTCTCTGCTATTTGACAAGTTGTGAGTCTCTGTATTACCTGATGCCTACCTTAAAAAGAAGCTGCTTTGATGAAAACCAGAGCGCAGCACAAATCCAGGAATATAAATAAAAGCATTTATAGGCATTTTGACAACACACTTAGCAAAACCCCAGTAGAAGGTTATTCTCAAGGATCTATGGTCTCCTGAGCATTGGGCTTTTGTCTAGATTTATCATATCAGGTAAGAATTTCGTCCTGTGTAAAAGACCCCATGACCAAAGAGAAAGTATGTTCTAGCCATGCCACTATGGCACTGGTAGCATTGTCTTGCTAGGACAGATGTTATTGTTGCAGGTGGGATCCACATCTGGGAAAAACTAGTGGTTACTTTCCTCCTAGCAGCATGCATAGCACCTTCAATCACTAGATCACCAGGCAACTGGGAAGATCATTTTGTTACCTCTAGCTTGATTTCTCTGTGTTTTACAACCCAAGCATGTGGCTTTTTTTTTAAAACAAAGAATCATAGTATCTAGCTTTGGTAAACAACAAACCAAGAGCAATAGTAATAATTTATAATGGTGTAGAGCCCCTTGGGCCCTCCTTGACCAATAACTGTTGGCAGATATCTAGTACCTAATCCTGAAACTTACATTATATGTCCCAAGGCTTTAGGAAGGAGCAATGGAAGCTTCATCCTGTTCCGTAATGGTTATATCCAAATTTGCATCAGACATGCACATGAATTTTCTTTTTCCATATTATTTTCAGTATGTATGTATTCATTGTCTTACTGATAGTTATACTAGTGGGCATAAGTGATAACTCCCGGTACTTTTGAGTGGCTATTCTTCAAGGATTAGTGATGTTGAAAACCTAGCAACATACATATTTTCTTTGAGGATCAATTCTTTTCCAGTTATATGTTTGGCATGATTTTCTTTTTAAAATGTTTTTTGTTGTTGTTGTTTCTTTCAGCATCATTAAATTCACTCTCACTTCTTGTGGGTGCCTGTGTGCTTCTGATTCCCAGGTCACTTTCTCAGACACATAACTCCTAGGAGCAACTGTTCTTACACCATACTGTCTGTGTATCCATACAAACTTTAAATTTAATTTATTTAAGTACTAAGTTAGTCATTAATTTAACAAGTGCTTATGAGACAATTTTATAAAGTTTCTGTAGTATAAAGTAAACCTCTGACTAGTGTTAGCACTCATGGGAGTGCAGGGATTATTGAAACAATTGCACCAAAAATTACAAGCTAAAGGTATTTGAAAATTGAATGCTTTTTAGAAAAGAGAGGAAAAACAGGAAGTGACTTTCTTATTGGCTAATGTTCCCCAAGGAAGTGATATTGGAAGTAAGATACAAGGGTGAATTGGATCGTGTCCTTATAGGCTCAGCACATAGAGGCTCTGTTGAAAGTAAAACATCAAGCCTCCACAGGAGTAAGGCTCTCCCCTCACATTGATGCCAGATAAGGCAATCCTCTGCTACATATCCAGTAGGGCGCTGAGGCAGGAGTGAGTGGGCAGGTGAGGGAACATCCTCATAGAGGCAGCGGTGGGGGGAGGGAATAGGGATTTTGTGGAGGGGAAACTGTGAAGGGGAATAACATTTGAAATGTAAATAAATAAAATAACCAATAAAAATAAATAAAAAGAAAGTAATACATCAGCAGAAGAAAGTAAGGCAGTGAGGAAAGAAAGCACAAATCCATGAGTTTTACAGTGAATCCAAATTCACTAAGACACCAGAGGACTTCTATGTTGCATTGTCATTCAGGGTAACCTTTCATGATTCACTGGAAAACAGTGATCACACACATACTCAGTGTATGTGGAAATCCTTTCCTTTAAAAAATTAAATATTATAATATAATTACCTCATCCTGTCCCTTGCCTTTCCTCCCCTTGAATTCTTTCTCCCAGTACCTAATGCTTTCTTTCAAATTCATGACCTTTTTCTTTGATGGTTGCTGCACACATATGTGTGTGTACATGTATATGTATATATGTGTATATATGCATATGTATAATTTGACATGTTAATATAGAAGGGGAGAAAGCTCAGGAGGCTTCATCCATAGACATAAAACTACTGACAACCAAGGCGAGTCGAGAGTGACAGAAATAGTCTTCCCTAGAAAAGAGCACACCAACAGATACCTAATACCAAGTGGTCAGCCCTGAAGATATATGCACACAAGTAACATAATATAGACTGAGATGGCTATATTTACATACTGAGAGATCTTTACTTATTTTCCTCTCATTCATATATACAGTATGCAATAAAAAATAAATCTTTATTGGCCATATTAATGTAAACTTCATCTTACCTTGCATTTTTCTTGCTTCTGGGCAAAAGTCTACCTTCATTACCATTGAAAATTTCTCCTAGATAATATTCTCCCTTTGAGATGAATTTAGTTATATTAATCTATTCTCTATATTACTACTGATCTAATTTATTAATCTTATTTCTCTGGGGGGTAATACCATCTTCATCAAAATTCTTCAATTTCCCAATGTTGTCTTTTAAACAAATCCAACTTTTATCCTTTATTATGTATTCATCCAGTCATTCAAAATTGATTTGGTTGCTATATGATATTTTTTTTTCTATGACCCACTGTACTTACTGGCCTTACTTGGCATCACTTCAAACATGATCGAATCGTGTGTGTGTGTGAGGCGTGGCATGGTTACAGCTCCCTGAGCCTTCCACAGAACAAGGCTGAGAGTCTGAGATTTAAGATCTTTTGCCTGGGATTTAACTGCTCTGGAGAGTTTGTGATCATCGTCAGAGGTTCTCTGTGGAAACAGGCTAAATTCAGTTCTCTTTGGGATTTTTTCTGAGAATACTCTCTTGCCTGGCATCTCATCCTGTTTTTTTACAGCTTTGTACATAGCCTTAACTATCTACCCACTGCCTTTCCTTAAAGTTACCTGAGCATGAGTTCTCTTAGATTCTGCTTCTGGCATTTGGCAAGTAATAAACATATCCGTAGTCATCGCTGTAAATATATTTACACCAAGTTTACAAGTGGACATGAGTGACAGCAGTTTCTATTTTGATGATATGCCATCCATAATACTAATTTCCAGGTCTAGTGAGGTGAGATGACAAACACAGGTCAGATCACAAACATAATATAATAATAGAAAGCCATCATATCAAACGTCATGTCTGACCCAGGTTCAAAGAAATTATTTTTTTCAAAAGGAAATCAAAGCAAAACATTTTGATGGAATAAAATGAGCATAAATATAATAGTATGAGAAGTTCAAACATCTTAACTAATACATTATTATAAAGGACAATATTTGATGCTGGGAGGGAGAAGCAAGGAATTGCTTCTCAGCAAATAAAATGGATGAAATATGAACTCAAAATATTCACTAAGTGTTATGGTAAGGAGTTGATTCACTCTTGATTGACAGAGACAATATACATACACTTGAGGGTGAGGCCATGGTTGGTAGCATTCTAACTGGTGCTTTGCAGAGGAGGATTTGAAGTTTGGATACATAGACACCCTGGAGATTGGTCTGAATTAATATAATTGTGTGTAACAGACAAATCCATCTGAGGAGGTTAGAAAATGAAAAATTCAGAAGAAAGATATCGTACTTTTATGTCCTTGATTAACCAGTTGGGAGGAAACATCCTAGACTTTACAACATCTGTTTTCTCCCTCCATAAAGTATGAGTTCTAATAGATATATTCTTATCATAATTAATCTAATCCCAACATTTCCTTCCAGTCATATGTTTTTATTCAATTATTACCTTTATGTTCCAAGAATGTGGATTGCATTTTGATATGGATTTTATAGAGAGGGTATAGTTCTGAGCTTTTCTTGAGACTGTGAATGTTGGACTTTTATACAGTTGAGATGGTTATAGACTAAGGAGAGTTTTGAAGATGGACTGAATGCATTTTTACGTGATGATATGGCTACAATCCCATGGGGAACAAGGAGTCTACTATGGTGGTTTATATAATAATAGTCCCTATATGCTTATTTAATTTAGTCCTTAGTCATTAAGGATTGATACTCCTTAAAAGTTACCGAAAGATATTGACATGTTGGATTAGATGTGACCTTGTTGGAGGACATGCATCACTGGGGGTGGGCTTTGAGGTTTCAAACAACTACCCAGACCCATTTGGATCTTCTCTTCCTGCTGCCTGTGGAATGGAAGTAGGATTCTTAGCTCCTTTTCTTATACCATGTCTCTCTCTGTGCTGCTGTACTCCATACCATGATAATAGACTAATCCATTAAATCTGTAAAAAGAAAAATCTCCACTAATATGGGGCTTGTAAAAAAACTCTTTTACAAGAGTTTCCATGGTTGTGGTGTCTCTTTGCAGTGATAGAACTCTAAGATAAGAATTAATTTCAAGTTCATAGATAAATAATAAATTATAGTGGCTGGAGAGATGGCCTAATGTTTATGCCATTAACAATTGAGTGCTGTTCTTATAAAGGACTTACGTTCAGTTTCTAGCACCCACAATCATAAAACCTAGCAATAATCATCTGTAAACAAAAATGCAGTGAATCATGTCACTTTCTGTCCTCCAGAGATACTAGCATATACTCACACATACACAGGAATAAAAATAAACACATAGTTAAATATAATTTTAGAGATTTCCATGGGGATCTAAAATGTCATAGTAAAATGGAATATTTCAATGTTATACCACTATCATAAATATAATCCTTCCAAATTACTAACAAGTATGGTCAGACTATGATCCTAACTTAAAGGAACACACTGTGTACTGGAAACTAGTAAGCCATGTAGTTACACTCTATAGCCTGGAAAGGAAGCATCAATGAAATGTAAGGTTTTGTGTGTCAACCTTGAATATATTTCTCAGACAAGATGATGCTTTTAAACTGTGTCCTAAAATTTTAGATATATAAAATACTGGGGCATAGTATCTAACGCAGCAAATGTGAATGTCTACTTACCTAATTCTGTTGAAAATGAGAAGCCATCCCTGGATAATAGAGCAGAAGATAATCATTTATTCTCTTTACTAAGTGAGTCTTAGACCTGCTTCATCTTAGCTCATTACATGGCTTGTTACCAACAACACCAACAAATAAATAAATAAATAAATAAATTAAAAAAACCTTAGTTAGTTTATTTAAATACTTCCAGGAAATTACAGACAACAAATTTTATTTATTGAGAATAACACAGACATATTTACCTTTGTAATTTTTCATATATTAATGATAATAAAATACTTTTCGATATGTTCATGGTACTTGCTTTAAATAATCATTCAAATATTAAGTGACATGTTTCAAAATTGATATCTATTTTATACACACACACACACACACACACATTAAAGACACTAATGACTTTGAGAAATACAGAAGCTGAATATCAGAAACTGGATAAACCCTGATATTTATGCCTGCATCTGATTCTGTTTGCTTTGCATTTATAATTTTCCAGCCTTTTCAAATTAAAAATACTTAAAAGAATTAAAATTAAATACTTAAACTAATGATGTTATATACTATCATTGCTTTATATGTATATTACTTTGTATATTCTATTTTCAGTCTATTAAGTTTGACAAGTCAATATGCTTTGTAGGAGAGATAACTCTGAGATTAAGTCAAATTTGCAAGTAGAATACTGAATTATAGTTTCCCATACTGCACAGCATTTTAATGCAATCTAGAAAGAAGACATCAGTGCTCAGCATTTATAATTTATCACTTGCCCTTTGGACAAAAATTACTAAGTAGACAGAAGAATTACATGTATTCATTAAGCACCCAATACCTCACACACGACTCTAATGCAGGGTTGTACAAGAAGATTCGTACAAGTCACTTGTTATTCCGAATATTTGCTATAAGAGGAATAGCAGCGATCTTACACTCTGCTGCTTAGTGCTGTAGGGAAGCATTCCGTTTGTCATTCTTTAACACTGCTATCACTTTAGTTCTTAAATGGAAAATAATCACCAAAAGGACTTAAGTGTCCTTGATTTTCTATGGATAAGAGTATATGTTTACAAAGTAGTCATGTGAAAGCATTGTTATCTTCAATAACAAGCTACAAATGGGAACATGGGAATTTGTAAGCCATAAGCACTCGAAAATGTACTATAATTACCACCATTAGTTTTTCTAAAATGACTTATACTCTAAAGAGTCAATAGATATACTCTAGAGAAAGAAAGCACTGGAAATTGAAACAATACTTTGAAAATACAACCACGGATAAGAAGCGCAGATTAGGAACAGACGAGTTTAATGTATGAAGCATGCACGGGTGTGCATGTGAGGGGGGAGGGGGAGAGAGAGGGAGAGAGATAAAGAGAGAAGGAGGGAGGGAGTCAGAAAGAAACAGAGGCAGAAAGATAGCAAACCAGAAAACTGAAGATAAAACTAAAAGTTAAAGATGACATCAGACATCCAGAGAACAAAAGACTAGGGTTTTCTATGGGATCTCCATGGGTTATGACAGTCAGGAAATTGAGGGTTTCCACAGAATTTGGGAACATGGTATCTTTTAGTGAATGACATTCCCTATCTGTCCAGAACATCCAGATATGCTGATTAATATGAGATATCATCTTGTAATGGTTCCCAGGTTAGCAGATCAAGGAGGTTGTGGTTAAGACTGTGTCTCTTAGGGATATCAGAGGCTACACCTATAAAGCCCCGCCAATGAGGCTGCCTCAATATGAGCTGAACAAGAACAATGAAAATAGACATGTCAAAGTATCTCTTTTGCAGGAAAGTTTGGAAGGCCTCAACTCTACCCAAAGCACTACAGGAAAAATAAGGAATGTTGAGAGTAGGAGAAAGAGTCTTCCTAAGGGAAGAAGCCAGCAATTGGTTGTCAAATACCAAACGGTAAGCACTAAACACATACATATATAAGTAGCAATACAGAGAATGAGCTGGTTATATTTATATATTTAAGAATATATATGTATACATATGCCTATGTGTCTACTTATGTTCATGTTAAAACAACAATGAACACACAGGATGCAAGTTTGAAAGAAAACAAGGAGGGTGTGGGAAGGATGAGAGGGAGAAAAGGTAATGGAGAAGTGATGTGATTACATTATCATCATCAAAAAAAGAACGAATTAGTAACATTAGAAAACACTTATCATTTTTATTAGAACTACTAATCATTATGTTTTGGAATTTGAAAACATGCTTCCATTAAGCCTTGGTCTCCTGTTTATAGTCACCTGCTCAATTACAAATATGTATCAATAGATAGATGTGCCTTTATACTGTTCATTAATTATAAACATCATAGAATTTGTTAGTACATATTTACTTTTAGGAAAATTGCAAGATTACTTCTGCTCTAGGTTTTGACCATTATAGATTTTCTGATGCTATGGAAATTATGAGGTGTGAGCCAAGATATGATATCTACAAGCATGTAGCGAGGCTTTGTGTCTCCTCGTCTACCATGTCTTTCAATTATAAAAACTCAACCAGACTCCAGCTTGAAACTTTTGGAGAGCAGGAAAAGTTCAGGAGAGCTGGATTTTCAGGCTGAACTTAGTGATCAGCTCAGACACTGCAGGTTCACCCTGCTCTTTTCTACATGGACTACCACATCCGGCAAGTTTCCCGTTTTTCACAGCTGAGTTTAGCTTTAAGAAATTACATAGGTGATGATAATATTGACTCCTATAGAGTTCTTATAATTTTACAATGGTTTCTTATTTTAGTTTTCCTTTCATAAAATCCACAAATTACACCAGAACGCTTTATTGATATTAGCAGAATAATATTTTTGAGAAAGCAGCACACTTGAATAAGTTCATTTGCTATTATAAATATGTAAACTTTTAATTTGAATTTCACACTTTTATTCATAAAATATGATTACATAAAATTAATATGAAATGTGTTACAATTGCAGAGGTTAATTTTAAAACAGTTAAATGATTTGAGTGTAAATATAGAGTTTATTATAAACTATGCTCTGAATAATGATACACAGAATGTACAGAAAATAAGACTTAATAGTGGCTCCATATGTGATGCACAGTAATATTAATGTTATTTATAAAATTTATTTTGTTTTTAACTATTTGTATATGTGCACATCCTGTATGGCTTTTTGTCTGTGCAGGCATTGCTCATGGAGGATAGAAGATAGTGCTGTGTCTCTTGTAGCAGAGTTTATAGGCATGGGTCAGAACCCATGCATGAGTAATTCTCACTCTTAAATACTGAGCATCACTTCAGACCCAAGTTTAATGTATATACCAAACTTTTATATTAATGTCATGTTATTATAAAGACACTCCACTTTCTATCCACTCAACTCATTCACCAGTTTGAAAATAGTCATTCCTCTCCAATCTTACATATTCTTTGCTCTTCCCCAAATATATATCTCTGCCTACTCTATTTTATGGACCTTCACAATGTATTTCTTAAGATTCCTCTCTTCTCTCAGTTCAATAGCTACCTAGGTCATCATGGCCATTTTTTACTGCATTCCCAAGCCCCTTGCCTCATATTTTCAAATTATATATGGAAGGAAAGTAAGCTGCTATATCTTCAATGACTCTTGGCAGATTAGTCAGTATGCCTGTGTTCTTTGTCACATCTGGGTGACAACACTTGAAGTGTTATTTCTTATCTTGAAACAAAGTGTCAGGCTGACACCCTTCTTGCTAGCAAGTCTTAAACTACTAGTAAACCCATCCTGTCCCTCTATGTCTGTGTGATTTTTATGTTAGCTGTCTGCATTGTGATTAATCTGCCCTAGCAACTATAAAAGTAACCTTTAATCCCTTAATGTAATTGCTGTCTCAGAGGCTTACTGCCTCTGTCTGCTAACTTAGGTATAGTCCTGGAAGCATCGAGGCTCCATATATTTTGTCTAGGTCTAGAATGTTTTCAGCCTCTGAGAATTATTACTGCTCAATAAGCTCACCCTCTCTAGTTCTTTCTGACCTCTGACTGGCTGATTCAACTCAGTTGTTCTGTCTCAAACTTCTTTCCAAGCTGACTGGCTCAATCTGGCTTCTCTTTTGGCCTCTGACTTAATTGCTCTCCTAGGTCTCAAACTAACTTGGGCACTAAATTCTAATCTTATCGCTCTGTCTCATTCACTGGCTCGCTCTGTCTTCACCTGTGTCTGGCTTGGACTTTCTTCAACCTATTTCCGTAAAATTTTCCCTGTAAAACTGCCTCTTTCCTCTCTCCTTCTGTGCTGCTCACCTTTACATTGTCTTTCTTTTCTCTCTGTTCTTGTGAGAGCTGGGAATATCTTATTCTGTCAAATCTTTCTCCGATTCGTCAATCTGTCACTCAGACATCACATTCAAACATAGGTGCTTCCTTCTACAAACTCACTTTACCTTCCTTGTTTAAAGTTACAGTGTAGGCTAAGGGCTGAGCAGTATCACAACCATAAACACCTTTTCTCAGTAAATAACACATTCTCAGGGTTTACACTGTGATCAAATATTCTGTGACAAGCAACATTAGCCTACACAAACATTTCCTTTATCTTAGAAGCTATCCGTGTCAAAGTCCTCACTGTTCTCACCTCATGGTATCACACATTCCAAAATTATGAGATTAAGTCCAGGAACTACATTGGTTGGGATAATGTTCATGGGACTCTAAGCAAGGAATCATATTTTTACGATTTTATGCCCTGTATTTTTAAACATAATTTATACTAATAACTTCTGCTTTAGTAATTTTTAATATCTCACCACCTCTGTTTGTAATGCGTTAATTCTTAAGACCCAAAACATTCATCATCATTGATTTATAGAATCTAATTTAGTCATTGGTATATGTTTGGGAATTACTGAAGCTAGTCTTATGGAGAAACGTTTTAATACATGTCATTTATAATTCTACAAAACCACATGGAATATGAGTGTCAACATACAACAGAGTACAACTTCTAAAACCAGGAAAATGGGGCACCAGAAAGTTTTTGCCTAAGTATGCAAGAGATTAGTGCTGGGTGAACAACAGGATGCAGAGCAGTGGGAACCAAGAGGGAGCCAAAGAGAAGCTTACATGAGCCAGACTCCTATGCCATGAAAGAACAGTTATTTCAAGCTACTGATTTTATTCTTGCACTAGAGACCGGTTTGTGATCAAGGGACCAGGGACAATTTTTCATAGAGTCATTTTCTTTCTAGGACTCAGTAGATTGTGTTTTGAATATAGAATTGCAGAACTCAGTAGGACTTATCTCATGGCATGTTTTTATTCTTTTCATTCTTATAAATATTTTCTATATCTCCATGTAGGCTAATCTCTTATTTGTGTATCTGAAGCAGAAGTGAATGACTTGCAGACAGCCATACCCATGTGAATGTATTATTAAGAATAGTCTACATAGGCTGGAGAGATGGCTCAGCAGTTAAGAGCATTGGTTGCTCTTCCAGAGGCACTGAGTTCAATTCCCAGCAACCACATGGTGGCTCACAATCATCTGTAGTGGAATCTGATGCCCTTTTCTGGTGTGTCTGAAGACAACTACAGTATACACACATACATACATTAAATAATTCTAATGGTGGCTTGTTCTGAGTTCAATTCCCAGAAACCTCACAACCATCTGTAAGGGGATCTGGTGCCCTCTTCTAGCATGAGGATGTATATGCAGCAGAACACTCATACAAAGCAACTAAGTCAGATGTAGATATTTACACCCAACCAATGAACAGAAGCTGCTGACCCCTGTGGTTGAATTAGAGAAAGCTGAAAGAAGCTGAGGAGGAGGGCTACCCTATAGGAGGACCTGGACCTTTGAGATCTCTCAAACACTGAGCCACCAACTAGGCAACATACACCAGCTGACAGGAAGCTCCCAACACATAAACAGCAGAGGACTGTATGGTCTGGACTCAGTCAGAGACTATGCAACTAGCCCTTGAGAAACTTGGGGCTCCAGGTAGTTTGTGTGTGTGGAGGGCTCTGGTGGGGTGGGAGTGGGGACATCTTCTTGGAGACTAGGGTGTAGGGAGGAGGTGTTGGATGTGGAACAGTCGGAGGGTAGGTCAGGAGAGGGGATAAAGTCTGAATTTTAAAAAAGTTTTAAAGAATAAGTAAAATATTAAAGAAAAGAATAGTCTACAAAGACTAGTGGGTAACATCAAGCTACATGTTTTTTTTTTTTAAATCTCTGCATACCATTCAAAATACGAAAATGTCAGTCTGTATTCCTAGTTACTTAAGGTTACCTAGGTCTTCTGTCTTTTAGCTCTCAACAATTCCTTTTTCTAAGGACATGTTCATATGTTCACATGACACAGGATATGTCACTCTGATACTCCAATATATGAACACTTTATCTTCCCTGTCTCCAGTCCAACAGCTGGGACATGACCACCTGTTATGGTCAAATTTTGCTTCCAGGTCTGATCTACATATTTCAGGTAACTTTCTGGGTAGCCTGTGATCGACTATTTTGTCTTTTAGTGAATCTGAGTGGACACACACAGTGCGTAAGTGATCCTGGAGTTTGACATATATTTGATATACTTGCCGTTCCTAGGATAATAGCAGGAGGAAGTTGAAAATGGAATTATTAATTCAACAGATTTGTCAGAAATCTCGTTCAATGTGCTCTTTCCTGGATGTATTATATAAATCTCCCAGGAAAACAGGACCAAGTCCCTCATGAAAACATTCAGAAAACAACAAGGTCAACTTCCACATCTCTTATATTGCCTAAGGCAGTGCCTAGATCAGAATAGTTGACAAAGGCATTGACTAAAATGACTTGTAATTCTTATTGCTCTCTTGGAAGGCACTTTCAGAGATAATGATCTCATGTGTCTATTTAATTAAAGTGTAGTATTTGTCATCCAACCTTTCTATGCTTTCAGAATAAGAATGTATTGATTCTTTGACAATTTCATACAGTGGATTTTGATCATCCTTCCCCACTTCTCCCATGCTCACCCTTCCTACCTTTGTCTCCCTACTCAACCAAATTTGACTTTTCTCTCCCCACTCAGTGATTCCAGTTTGAATTGTTCAAGAAATCTTGGAGTAGTTCCCACCCAGGATTACTGCTGATCTACCAGGAGGTGACATCATTATAGGAAACTGATTCCCCTTCTTTCAGATGATATCAAATTCCAATCACTCTTCAGTTAGTAGAGGGATTTTGTACCCATCTTTCCAGCTCCATGGTGGTAATTTGTCCAATTTGTACTTAAACACATTTCTGCATAGAGTCACAATCACTGTGAGTGAGTATATATAACTTGGAGTGATTATTTATAACTGCATGGATATATATATATATAACTGTTATATCTGGAAAATACTATTTTTTTGATGTACTCTACAACTTCTGGCTTTCACAGTCTATTTCATCTCTCTTCCATGAAGATACAGGAGCCTGGGGGGAGGGAGGGGAAGAGTAACATATGTACATTCCATTTATGGCTAAGCAGTCCATAGTCATATATTTTACACATGTTGAATGGTTGAAATTCTCTGTATTGATTGTCACATATTGCAAGAGAAGCAGCTTCTCTGATGATGGTTGAGAGATGCACTCATCTATGGTATAGCAATGGTCTTAATATTATATCTATGTAGCATAATAATAATATTGGGCCTCCCTACTTCCATTCCTAAGACCTATCTAGATACGGTTTTTAGCTCCTTTAATAGTAAGTGTATGTGTTCTATTTCCATGTAATGGGCTTTGGATCCAACTAAAAAGGATATTCTAAAAGTTGTGCCACTATTGTACTAGTGAGCATGTATTGGCAGGTCAGCTATTGATGTGATTATCGAACTACACAGGCAGGTCATTTCTTTTGTCTTTTGGTTATTTCTTTTGTCTTTTGGCAGCTTTTATTCTACCTTTGTAATCAGTAAGGCTGTCACTAGAAAAACAACCCACTGTTTTAGTATTTAATATTAAGTGAGAAATTGGTTACAAGATCTCAAAAAGTTCTTGAACTTTCTTAGCGGGAGAGATTGTATTAGTCAATCAGGTTTTGAATAAAGTATAACTGAGTGAAAGACAGACAGACAGAGACAGAGAGAGTGAGAGGAGAGGAACTGGGAAAGTGGAAAATATAAGCAGATGTAAGTAAATATGTGCTAGCATTTGTGAGACAAACACAAGAAGTATAATTTTCCCAGTTCCTTGGGTGGCAGCTAAAAGCATTGTGCTTTTAAATCCCATAAACTACTGAGAGTTAATAAATCAATATTATTTAAGAAGAATAATCAAAACATTCTGTGAGCAGCCCAGATAAGAAATGGGAGACACTAGAGACAGGGAAGAAAAGAAGAATGTAGGCATGATCTTTCATGATTTAAAGGGTGAACTAAGTTTGTGGTGAAAACTTTCTGGTGGAATGCAGAGCAGACACATTGGCTGACTCTAGTACTGGGTGAAGACCATGATAATAAAGAAATATTACATCATGCAACATGGGAGAGAAGTTAGGTAAGAGTAGTTCTCAGAACTCTTGGGATTTCATATCTTTATCCTAATGGAGGTTAATTTGGCACATACTTAGCTCAGTCCCTGCCCATTTCATTTTTCCCGATCTGTTCATTTTTCTATAGAAAAGCTTATTCATGCTGCAATCCACCATGATGCCACAGCAGGTAACATTAATGTTTTAAACTTAAAAGAAGATAACTACCCCTAATTTTAGCACCTAAAAGTTATTACTGACCCATTATTAAGATATTTTATGGCACAGAAGTCTACAGAATGAACATTTGAGTAGTACTGCAGAAAACTAGTTATTTGATATTTTTAAACTGGCTGATAAATAAATGAGATGAAGGAAATACTTGTGAGATTAACATTATATTTTTGATTTTAGAAAATGTCAGTATAGCATAGTCATTAATGTAAAATGTTTCATGCCCCTACATATCTATAAGATATGGTTTACATGATAAACTATTAGAGAAAATGGGAAATGCTTGGATTGGATTATTAATATTATTAGTATCATTTCCTTTGAATTGAGCATATACTTTTTCCTTTGTGAGTGATAGCTTTTCTTCTGTTCTCAGTAGATATTTGATCAAGGTGTGGTCCCCTAACTAGTTTCTTCCATGTTCTCACAAATGAAATAATTCCATCTTTTTATGGGATGGTATTGTCAATCCATGTGCACCATTTTCTCCATTCATTTGTTGATGGGCATTTGGTTTGTTTCCATTTTTTGGTTGTTGTGAATAGGGCTGCAATCAACATTGCTGTTGATTGCAGTGTCTTTGGATATATACCAGTTGGTGGGATAGCTGGCTCAAAGTATATTTCTATGTAACTTTCTGAAGAATCATCAGTGTTTTTCATAATGGCGTATTGATCTCCCAACATCACTATACAAGGATTTCCTGTCTCTGTAGCTCACCAGCATTTACTATCTTGTGCCTTTGTCACAAATACTTTGTCAGATATCTAGTTTTGTATGGTTTTGCCCATTCTGTTTATTGGCTTTTCACACTAATTTTCTTTGCTATTCAAAAGCTTTCTGGCTTTATGTAACTCAATTTATCTTATTTTCTTTGGGTTCCTATAGTTTGGGAGCCCTATCCAAATGACATTTTACACTCTCCAGTGCCCTGAAGCATATAATTTCCCCTACTTAATTCATAGTTTTATGTTTTACATTTAGTTGTTCAAATTGTTTTGAATTGATGCTTTGGGGGTGGACTGAATCTTCTTTCTGACTGATGACATTGAGCTTCCTAGACCTAGATACTTGTATCATTCTCTACATTTAGAAAGTTTTCTACTTTGATTTCTTTGAATAACATTTCTCTGGTTCTAGTGTTGTCTAATCTCTCATTTATCAAAATAACCCACATTTCCAGCTTCAATCCAGTCCCAACCTTTTGGGATTTCTATTTCTTCACTTCCCGTATATTTTCACATTTTCTATTTTAAACTCTTTAGCTTGTTTATTTTATCTCCATTGTTATGGATTCACCTTTCATTCAGTATGGCCATCGCTTAAGGATTTTTATTTAAGTTACTTCCACAGCTCTATTAAGTGTCTCTGTCAGAACTCCACTGAGTTTTAAATTCTCCATCTATTATAGAACAGTTTTGTCTCACAAGGCTGATACTAAGTAGGATCACTCTGGAGTCTCATGGACACAAGACACCTGGTCATCAATGAATGGGTTCTTCGGTCGCACTGCAAGTCTGCCAGTGATATTGACCACAACTCAAGTTTGTCCCACCAGAAAGCGAAGAGTCTCCCTCATGCTCAGGCAGGCCTATGTTCAACTGATAGTTCTAAGCTGAGGATGGAGCTCTTCACTGGCTGGTGTTGACTCACACTTCATCAATAACAGTATTGCCTACCGTTTGTGGTTTTCCTCCCAGCTAGGTATGGACTTTGTTCTCTCTCTTGCCCCAAATTGGGGAATAGTTGTCGTAAGTGTGCATACAGCTAATGAATTTCCATTACATTAACCCACAAATAGTGTTCTGGCACATGGGCATGTGATGCTCTTCCTAGCACCAGCCCTCACGTTGATAAGAGTATCCTCACACGAACATCAAAAGCCGGTGTCTAGTTCTTTTCTGCTTCTGTAAGTGGGAGGTATCCCTCTCCAAGTGGATATAATGTGAAAAATTCCCCTCCTTTCTTTTTACTTTTTATTGTATTAAAGCTGAGCATGATACACTGATCCTCATAGCACATGTAAAAATGCTTTGATGTGTGAATATCTGTTACAGTTTATGCATTTGTGGAGAGCCAACTGCCTAAGGGAACTGATTCATCATCTTTTTCCCATAAGAAGTGATTTTTCTTGCACTTATTTCTGTTCTTTATATTTTATTTACACGCAAACCACCAAAGAAGAACTCGTGGAATACTTTCTTTTCTGACATCAAAATAATAATAGCTTTTGGATACAAATATTTGTCTGAGAAATTAAGTTATGGAGTTCAATTTCTGATGTAAAGAAGGCACAGGGCACAAATGGACTTACATTCGGCAGATACTTCTTTCCTAGTATATTAAAAACTTAAATTATTAGCACTTTTATTAATTCAAAATTAAGTTAACTCATTTTAAAAGTTTTCCATCAACACTGCATTCCTAGAAGGAAATGCCTCTGAATTGATTTGACATTATTTTCTAGCTAAACATATGTCTGTTAAGCAAAAACAATTTAAGAAATTGTTCCTTCTCAGTTATCTCCATTGGCCTCACTCCTGAGGATCCTTAGTATTCAGAGGAAATGCCTTGTCATTATTTCATTCATATTTGGTGATTTTTGTTTGAATAATTCATTTTCTTTTTTAAAAAAACTTTAAAGAAAGTATTTGTTCAACAATTGCATTTCCTGACCAAAACAAATAAAAATTGCCCTAGGACTGGAGTTTCTTATAGATCTTAAAGTTGTTCTTGTGCCTGCTTTACATTTCTTTTCAAAAATCTAAAAATTTTTCTCACGTAAAATTTGTTTTTTTGTCACAAACATAAACAATACCCTTGCATCAGAGTTTGGCCTTATGCCATGGATGAGTAGGTGTTTATGGAACTGTTCTATTGATTTTCACACATTATTTGTTAGAAATTACCACTGGTTTTCTCACAGTGCTAACCGTGAACATTTGCCATGTGTATGGAGCTCAAAGATTATTTTGTTTTTCACATAACAACCTATATATGTCAGTCAAAACGATGCCCTCATTCTAAAAGCAAATAGGACTATTTAATTCAATGGTTCATGTTTTAGAATCTTAACCATAAATTTTTTGCATTACATATCAAACATTGCATTATTAGTACAGACCTTTTGCCATAGCAAAAGTCTATCAAATTCCTGTAAATCTTGATGTTGTTGCAACTTTTGAAATATAGATATATATAGACAGATTTATATAGATGCTGGTTATTGGTAGAAATTACACACGGGCTTTTAGAGATATTTAATTTATAAATTTTACGACTATATAGAAATTACTGGAAAAACCTATAAACAAATATTCTAGAATTTCCTACTGAGAAATTTACCTTGTGAGGTTTTCAGGAGATATCATTATAAAGAAATATTATTAATTTAGATGACATTTTCAATAATTTTGAAAAATAATCAAATAATGAAATTGTTTTCTTTAAGATAATTTTCTACTCTTGAATGGATGAAGTTGGGCTCCAGATCTTTGGGTATGATAATGGAAATGCTAAGTTAGTTTCTGGTTACATCTTTAACTAGCTTCTTTATGAAGTCACCTGCTTTTCTCTCATGTATCTTGTTTGTTTTATGAAAAGGAGATACATCAGTTGCAATGCACAGAACACCTCTGGACTTAGTTTGCCTGTGTGAGAGTACTTTCAAAAGAACAGAAGTCAAGGATTATCTGAAGGAACCATGGAACCTAAGGCAGCATGCTCACTTACCCAACAGCAAGAGCAAAGTTATTTTCTGCTTTGATTTAGATCAGTTATTTGGTAGAAAGATAGGATAAGTATGTGAAGGCTACTGTGTTGGTGTGCAGACTGTCACGTTTGCTCATCTCTTCAAAAACTAGAGGTTTTGAACATCTCACTGTAGAGGCCTCAGTGTTCTGCACGTCTCCATTATTATTCTGAAGTTCAGCCTACTTACAATAAACATTTCAAAAAAAGCAACTAACACCTTTCAACTGATGAGAACACTATTATTGTAATGTTTGGGTATCATAATCTTTCTTTAGCTTTTATAGTTTCTTATTATCTATATCAATCCAGTTAAATACTTTCTAATATATTTACAGCACAATATTTTTATTGAAGCATCTCTATTATTGGTTTAACTTGCGTTACCATGTGTCTAATTTAGTTCTTCTCAAATAACTGATAGATATAGATGAGAACATCTGAATTTTGTTTAAGAGAAGACCATTCTGTGACAGAAGAATGATGTGACAAAGAAAGAGAACACAGTGTTAATTTTATGGGAAGAAGGTACAATGCCAGTCTACCCAGTAAATTAGCTAAATAGAGTCAGCCCGAACAGTTAGTCTTTATGAAGGCTAGTAGATTTCTCTTTTCCTCTATGTACTTAGATTCAGTAAGAGCTCTTAGAAAGACCAATTTTGGAAGCATCATAATCAAGTAAAATTGTATCACTCTTTTAGAGATTGAAGAAATCAAGTGGAGGACTAGCAAGGGAAACGATATGAGATAAAAGTTAATACAGAGCTCCTTAGAATCATGTGCATTCTCGCTCAGAGACTAGAGCATTGCTGAGTGGGGGCTGGATGGGCTCATAGCTGTGACCTAACATCAGCCTACATTTCCTACTTGTACCACCTGCTGGAACACCGAGGCCTCCACAGTCAGAACAATTGGCTGAATCTTCACCAATTGTTACCTAGATTACTTTCACAGAGGTTTTGAATCTGGAAGCTTTGAAGTAGGTTTGAATGCAATTCTTAACATGGAAGATTTAGACACACTTATCAAAAAGTTTTCTAGAGATCAAAACAACTGAATAATTTTGGGTTGTCATAGTTAGTATTTTATTACTGTGAACAGACACCATCCATGAGCAAAGCAACTCTTTAAAAGAACACCATTTAATCGAAACTTTCTTACAGTTTTAGAGGTTTAGCCCACTATCATTATGGCAAGAATCATGGCAGGATGCAGGCAGACATCATGCTGGAGAAGGAGCTGAGGGTTCTACGTCTTGATCTACAGGCAGACAATGGATACTGTGTGTCACACTCAGGTTATCTTGGGCATAACTGACCCAACATTGACAGTTCCTCCAACAAGGCCACACCTCCGAATCATCCGTTCCATATGGGCCCAGCATTCAAATACATGAGTCTACTGGGGCCACACCTAGTTAAACCACCACATTCTACTCCCTGCTCCCTATAGGCTAGTAGCTATAATACAATGCAAAATATATTTATTCCAAATTCAAAAGTTTCATAGTATATCAAATCTCAACAATGTGTAAAAATCCAAAGTTTAAAGTCTTCTGAGATGCATGCAATCTCTTAAATGTAATTCCTATAAAACTAAAATCAAAACATATATCACATACTTTCAACATAGCATGGCACAGGATATAATTACAGTTCCAATATGTATGGAAGGGAACATAATCAGGAAATATTGGGCCAAAGCAAGACCAAAACCCAGCTGGACAAACTGCAAACTCTCTATCTCCATGTCTGATGTCAAAAGACTCTTCAGACTTCTAACTCCTTTCACCTTTGTTGACTGTAACCCACTTCTTTCTGGTGGGCTGGTTCTACTCGCTATTAGCAGCTTTCCTCAGAAGGTATCCCAGGGTTCTGGCACCTCTAACCTCTTGGGGTCTCTAACGCAGGCCAGGATTCACCTTCACAGCTACACATATTGGCCTCCCTAGACCTCCATAGAGGGGCACACTTGTCATATGTTTGGCTTCAATGGTTTTTTGACTGTTTTTTAATTGGATATTTTATTTATTTACTTTTCAAATGTTATCCCCATTTCCCCTCTGGAACCTCCTATCTCATCCCCCCTTACCTTGCTTCTATGAGGGTGCTCCCCCACCCACCCTCCTACACCCTACTCATCTCCCTAGCATTCCTCTATACAGGGACATTAAGTCTTCACAGAACCAAGAGCCTCCCCTTCCATTAATGCCAGATAAGGCCCCTTCAGTTCCTTCAGTCCTCCCCCTCACTCCTCCATTTGGGTCACTGTGCTCAGTCCGATGGTTGGCTTCAAGTATCCGCATCTGTATTGATCAGGATCTGGCAGAGCCACCCAAGAGACAGATATATCAGGCTCCTGTCAGCAAACACTTCAGCAAACGCTGTAGGTCTGGGTTTGGTGTCTGTGTGTGGGATGGATCCCCAGGTGGGGCAATTTCTGGATGGCCTTTCCTTCAGTCTCTGTTCCACTCTTTGTCCCTGTATTTCCTTTAGACAAGGTCAAGTCTGGGTTAAAATTTTGGAGATGGGTGGGTGGCCCCATCTTAGTCGTGAAGGAAGAGTCCATAACCCATTTTGTCCTTGACTCTAATGCCAGAACCACATGGCCGAACCTGCTAAGTTTTGCTGACTGCAGTGATTGGAACATGGCCCCCTCTTTCAATTATATCTTCAGCAGTTTTTTTTTTTTCTTTTTCAACAGTTTCGTTCATTGCCCAAGCTTGACTGTCCTGGAACTTGCTCTATATTCCAGGCTGACTTTCAGTTTAGATGTCTGCATACCTCTGTATCTGGAGTGCTGGGATTAAAGGCATGTACCACCATGTCTGGACAGAAGTTCTTCTTTATTTTTTCTCACAAGACAGAAGTTAAGAGGTATATATGGTTTTCTCCTGAGGTCACCACTTTCTTTATCTGTTTATCTTCTTGACCATTGGATTTAGCTCCATCCCAATTTTTACTGCACCTTTCCTCCTCAATCTGTACACTTTGTATTTTAGCTAGGCCAGCTTCCTCATTTTTAATAAAATGTCCTTCATAAAAGTGAATAGCAGTAGTAACCACAAAAGAAAGTATACACTAGGCTGTTCTGAGATTTTCTTTGGTAATGCAATTAGTCTAAATCTCTTCACTTTAATCTTAGGCAGACTCTTCAAATAACGGCAAAAAGGAATCAAATTCTTCACCAAAATATCTTAAGAGTGATCTCTAGGCAACTTCCTGAAATTCTTCTCCTATGAAATCTCTTGAGCCAGGACCTCACAATTCAAATCATCCTCAGCACATCTCTCTTCCATGATTGTACTAGTATGTCCCATTAAGCATCTCTTAAAGCATTCTATTGCTTTCCTAACCCAAATCCATATTTCTCCAAATAAAACATGGTTAGGCCTATCGCAGCAGTACCCCAGTCTCTGGTACTAACTTGTGTCTTGGAGTTTTATTGTGAAGAAACACACCAATTCTTATAAAGGAAAATATTAATTTGGGACTGACATACAGTTTTAGAGGTTTAGTCCACTATCATCACGACAGGATGCATTACAGCATGCTGTCAGACATCATACTGGAGAAGGGGCTGAGAGTTCTACATCTTCATCTGCAAGCGGATGTGCCACTTTGGACATAGCTTAAGCATAGGAGACCTCAAAGCTCATCCCCACAGTGACATACTTCTTCCAATAAGGCCACATATACTCCAAAAGGCAACACTTTTTATTAGTGCCACTCCCTATGGGCTAAGCATGCAAAGACATGAGTCATACCTCTTCATATGTATGAAAAAATCAATAAATCATACTTATTCCAACCTCTTCATGGGTAGAACAGAACACAATTCACTTTTTAAATCATTTGATTCTTGCTAATTTATAGATTAATGATAGTGGATAGTGGAGAAACACATTGCAAGATGGATTTCAGTCATCCCAAAAAGAGACAGGATGAGTTAAGGCCACGTGGAAGTGATGAGAGCTGTTCATAGCCAGAATTTTTAAAAATATGGATATATTTCATTCAAAGAGGTAGAGCCAAAATAAGGGGAGGGATGGCTTTGTGGGGGAAGGATGAGAGTTAATGTGGCTGAGTAAAGATATCAAGGAGACATTCTGCCCACCAAACTCTTTGTTTATAGACTCAGACACAAAAACTGGATCTAGAGTATTGAACTGGCAAATTATATCTCATTTGAAGTGTCTAATTTAATGCCATGAGACAATGCAAGACGATCTTAGCTCAGTGTATATCAATTCATTATGATTCAAGGAATCATGGTAGATACTTTCATGTACTTTGACAATGAACAAACTTTTTGATAACCTCAATTTAAATAAAGTTTTGAGTCTTTCTATGTTCTTAAGTATATAACTTCACTAAGCATGCATTATTTCATTATATTTAATTTTAAAAAAAGTTAAATTGGCCCCACATTTATTAGTCATGCTCCTCAAGTACAATGCTCTTAATCAGATATAATTGTATATCTTACTTTCACAGAAATACTACCTCACTGATTATAAAACTACTATAAAATTATGATACATTATATCATAGGTAAGAAATCAAAGTGTATATTTTGATAAGAGTTAATTTGCATGAGTCATATAAGTTGCAAAAACATACACTTTCTGAGAGGTGACAGATTTTATTAAGTTTGAATTATGTCAGACTCTCATTTTGTAATTCTCAGGGGGTCCAACACTGTCAAAGCCATATGCTGCAATGTATATATCTCTGTTCCTTTCCAATTTTTGCCATCATGGTTCATGAGAGAGTGTTGTGAAATCTAATTAATTTAATTAATGAATCTCAGGACCATTGGAGTGTGTGTTAACATGAGTTAGTCTGTGAAGAAAGTACTTCCATATCCATCTCTTTTCCAAGAGAATGGGAGTTTAGTGACCTCCACTGGCTGGGGTCAACCAAGCACTAATAACTTGTATAACAAAATGATACATATAGCTGCCTGCTACCAAGCTTCAGGCTCAGAAGACAGCAGTATCAACCAAGATGCTCTAAATACTGTTGGACTAAATGAATGGAATATTACACCCAGCTCTCAGCAAACTTGAGACAATCTCATGTCTTCTTGGGTTACGACAGAAAGTAATTAATTACAGGGAAGTGCAAAGATCTGTCCTAGTAGAATCAGCCTGAAATACAATTTCTGTCCTTCCTGGACTTGTCTGCTTTGACTCAGGAAGTACCTTTTTGTTACTTTTATAATCAAGGCCCTGTGGCCACTCAGTTTTCATGCCATCAATTTAAAAAAAAAAAATCACACTTGCAAGAGAACAAAAGTTTTCATGTCTTTGCTTCTGCTGTTCCCCTTGTGTTGTCTATAAGATGATGAGCCCTTACAGATCTGTGTACATGTGTTTTCAGTTAGTCTTTCTCATGCAAAACAGGAATTCAAGTAGGTAAGGTAAAGAAAACTGCAAGAGAATGGATGAATAAAAAACATACATTGCTACAAGAGAAAATCGGTAAGTATTTAAAGAAGATGAGGTGATCATTTGCAGAGTACAGACTCCCTTCAGTCAACCCAATACCACAACTGACAAAATGCACACAGTGGTTATCTTATACATACTTTCTGGTGATATTAGTAAACAATGAAAAGCCAGAAAGAATTTTTCACCTAAAGAAGTACCAGATAGGTATGTGTTATAAATTCTACCCTTAATATAGAGAGGAGAATGTAAACTGTTCTGACCCACAAACAGCAAAAGCAAAGAAAAAAGCAGAATGTTCCCTGCCAGGTTCTTTGGCCACACTGCTTCCATCAGGAGACGTCTTCAAAGTCACCCTTGCACTTGCTTATTCATCCTTTCACGGTGTATCCCTCAGGTCCCTCTACTAAATCCATGCTTTATCCCAGCCTGGAATAGCCTCCAAGACCAACTCTGAGCTATTCTAGTCTCTGCTTCTCCTCTGGGTTTTATCCAATTAAAAGGGCCCTACAAAGCAATTGGAAGGACACCAGCTCAGGGTCCCATTGCAACTGAATTCAACTTCTTTCTACAACTCCAAGTTGCTAGATTCTGTCTTTGTTTTTTTTTGTTTGTTTGTTTTTCCTTAAATTAATCTTAGTGTGGCTTGAAATATCATGTTTGGGAGTTGTGATTTCTCAAGGGCATTTGCTATTCAGACTTGTTATTCAGACTCTCATGCCCTCCCTTTACTATCTCCTCCCTTTAGACTAGGTGTATCTGTTCCCAACACTAATTGTTCCAGCCCACTTTTCTTTGTGCGTTTTCTTAGGTCCACTCATACTCACCCTGGAACCCCACCCATAACCCTCATCACCTCTACCAGAATCACACTTTCTATGACTTTACCCAAGCATGATTTAGCCTCTACACTACTACTGATCATATGGTGCCAAAAAGCAAATTTAATGCTGCAGCTGATGAACTTGCTCAGAAGCTCTCACTTGCCTGGTAAACTGTACCTAAATTCCTGAGTATTGAAGAGACCATGATCAGGTATTGTCTAATTCCTATCCATCTATTGTGAAAATTCTGCACCTGGGAGATAGACTATGCAATGATAGTGTACTCTTTTGAGGTTACAATAACAAATAAAAGTTTGATTTCAGCAAAGCCTCCTGGGGAAGCCATGAGTTAATTGGACTTATTTACAGAGGATGGGGTAAGGGGTTACTGACATGAGCATGGGTGGCCCCAAAGTCAATACACTGGAAAATCTCTACCCAGCATGGATGATGATTTCCTTAAGGCAGCATAGAAGGTGCCTCTTTGTCCTTCCTTGCCTACATACTCTAGTTCCTAACCAACACCCCAAGGCCATATGAAATTAACACCATATTTAACCCATCTGGTTGGCAAGAGTATCTGGATCTTCAGTGACCACCCTAGGATCTTCACTGCCTCCTTCCTCTATAGGGAACATCAACAGTCAACAATCCTAGTTAAAATGAGCCTTGAAGAACAGGCACTGTTGAACCCCTTAGGCAATAATCCTATATCACATTATCTTTCCTTTTAACATCATCTCATTGGCTCACTGATCCTCACCAAATATTCCACTATTGTACAGACAATATAGGTCCACTTAGGTTTATTTCTCCACACCCAACGTCTCAGTTCCTCACCCCTGAACTTAATGCAGTGTCTCTGATATCTATAATGGTGTTTTCCCAGTAATCTGGAAAACCATGCTGCATTTTCTTCCTCTCAGAATATGTCGTTCTTCAATTCTCTATGAAGATAAATTGAGAGTACCATTTCTATGCATGATCTTATATTTCCTAAATCAGTCTTCAAATATCCAGAGTAGCAGAGTGTGATCTGTTTTAAAATAGGCTTATTTCTCTCCTGAGGCTTTGTGAAACATGAAGACAGTGTTGTGCCATACTTGTGCTTCACTGCCTAGCATGATACGCATCCACCTGTGCTTTGATGAAAAAAAGAGGACAACAACTGGATATCTTGTTTTTTCCTTATATGTTCCATTATGAACATATTGTTTCTATTAAATATATCAGAAAAGTATGTATTATATGTTATAATATATGTTAAACAAAAACCTCATTCTTCATCTCCATATTCTTCCAATGTACCAAGTTTCAGTTCTTTCTGGGAGTAACATTGCAATCAGTTCCATTTTTTCCTGTTGTCCAATTGCTACTATAAAAAGATCCTGTGCTCATGATTCTGTAGATTAATTTGTTTCAGCTCATGTAATGGGAGTCTTGCTCTTTCTTCATAAGCATCCATCTAAAAATATTCATGTTTACTTATGTTTCATGAAGACTTATATGTGGTATATTATGTTATTGTAATTTTACCTCAAGTAAAAATGTAGATTAATGAAATTTTTTTTAATTGTTGTTAGGGCAAAAGCTTCTAAATTAAATATACAAAACCATTCTTCTAGAAGATAATGAAATCATGAGCAAAACACAGGAAAAGAACAAATTATATAAGAAATGTTAGCTGAATTTCAGTGGAATTATTAAATTAGTGTATGATGAAACAAAGATCTGAAGCATGTTTAGATGTCTGTAAATTATTAGATATAGAATGTATGAATTCTGTCCACAAAAGTTCATCAAATCAGTTATGATATTTTGAGTTTTATGCTCTACTAAAACCTGAATCATAGAAGAATGAAAGAAAATGAGTGACAGAAAAAGAAAATCTTTACTTTCTATGAAGTAGCTAGTAATATTGTGTGTCCACTTGTTATTTGATGAAAAACAACTGAATATCTTGATTTTTCCTTATATGCTTCCTTTCAAGAAGAAGAGAAATAATAGATTATTGTCTGAAACATGACTAGGGATTCCAGTATGTCTGCATACTGGAAACACTGAGAACCCTACTATCTGCTTGGTCTGCAAGGTTGGATGCCACTATCTCATCTGGCATGGAAAGTCTGGGGAATCCTGGTTTGCCGATGACATAATTCACACAGACACACACACACACACACACGTGTGTGTGTGTGTGTGTGTGTGTGTGAGAAAGAGAGAGAGAGAGAGAGACAGAGAGAGAGAGGTTGCACTTAGAAACTTATGTGTTTGCATATCTATCTTTATTAGAAAAAGATTTAACCTTTTATTCTTAATTCTTATGATTTCTTCTCCTCTGTATAATCCTGGATAGACTAGTCAAGATGACCAATGAATCAAGGTTCTCATGTCAGAGAACAATGGCAGCAGTAGCAACAGATAAAACTTACACACCAACAAGGAATGAAAACAGCAGGTAAAAACCAGTTATCTTTCGCCCTCAGACATCTTTATGCATGATCTGAACCAGAAAGTGCCCAAGTGTGAATGATAGTCAACACCCATTTAGAGCCAGCCAGAGGCATGTCTTTTAGCTGATACCATACTTAATCAAATTGACAACCTAGCTAAACATTATACAAGGATAATACTAAATCATTAAACCTAAGTCTTTCCTCCTTTCTTATTCCCAGAATGGGAAAAGAGACAAAGACCTAAGAATGAAGCACAGACAAAATCAAGTATCATAAAGAGAGTCAGAGCTCTGGTAATGTGAACTGAAGCCTGGCTCTGGGAAGTTTGAATGACACTAAAGGTAGGTGACAAGACATTTCCAAGTAGATACAACATTCGTAGACTTACACAGTATTCAGTTCATATCATCCAAATTAAACACTTGTCAGTTCTAGGACCAAAGGCATGACAGGAATCTAGACATAAATGGAGAAGTGGCAACAACTATAAGAACAATAGAAAGGAAGAAACAAGAGAAGAAACCAAAAGAATTCAGGGCAAAAAATGTGGCCTCTTTCTCAGGTAGGTGTCATTCCGATACAAGGAGGATTGTGCTGTTTCTGGGTATGGGAGTGTGTGCGTGCATGCGTGCGCGCGTGTGTGTGTGTGTGTGTGTGTGTGTGTGTGTATCCTGTGTTATTTCTGCTTCAGTTCCTACTGCCAGGTCCTTTGAGTTTCTGCCTTGCTTTCCCTTGACACCATACCCTCAATAGTAAGGTGAGATGAGCCACTTCTTCCTCCAAGTTTGTTAAGCCAGTGTTTGTCACAGCAACAAAGAAAACTGGGGCATTTACTTTTAATTTGAGGCAAGTCCTTTAAGGGAACTTCTCAATATTGATACTGAAATGAAGGACCATCTTGTTCTCTGGACACAATAAATCATTCTGGATTAATTGTATTTAGACATAATACTGTGTGGTTGCAGGTTTATGATTGGAATAATTCACTTCTGAAGAGATAGACTATGTTCATAATGCTCAGAACACACACACACACACACACACACACACTAAGGGGGTAAGGGGAAATGTAAATTGACTCAAGATACTCCTCTGTGAGGTTAAATAACAGAAAACAATTACTGGAGAAGAGAGAGGTTTTATTGATACAGCTGCAGGGTACTGCATTGATACAGACCCTGTGCTTCATCACCATGCTGGCGTAGGCATTTGTTGATGTAGCTATGCAATCTACCCATGGTGTTGTAAATAACTACTCATCATGTTCCTGTAAGTAACCCCACTGCAATTCATTGGTTCACTGAGTAGACTTGAGTAGAGCCATTTCTTGGATCCACTTCAGTCACATCTATCTATTGATGAATAGATATTTGTTTATACCACTATAGAAAATCCCATGCAACATCTTGGTAAAACATTCACAACCATATGTGTCTTTGTCTCATAGACATTCCTTTTTGAGGTCTTTTACTTTATAGATAGTAGGAAGTGCAAAGCTCCCATACATCCTTCCCCTTATCACACTCATTTTGAGCATGTTGGTGTACTTATAACATTAATATATTTGTTACATATGTATGATTAATGGTTTAGTTCTAGGGTACTGTCATGAGCTAAGAATCTATGAATCAAAGGAGAGCTAAGTGGATAATGGCACGTATTGTCCATGACAATATCATATAGAACTTTAGTATCATCGTACTTAAATTCCCTAAAATTCCTCTATGCATCCCCTTTCTCTCTGCACAGAACCACTAAGGCTAACTAATCTTTTTCACTGCCTCCATGCTTTTGTTCTGTCATGTCATGCTGTTTGATCATGTCAATTAAAATTATACAACCATTTCAAGTTGGCATATTTCAGTTGGCAGTATAATTTAAGGTTTTCCTCCATCCGTTACTGGCTTTTAAGCTTTGTTCTTTGGAAGCATTTATGCTCCACTGTTTTAATATAATGTGGTTTGTTGACCTGCCTATAGAATGGAGAGGAGAATGATGAGTTCATGTATTAGTAATTATGAATAGAGTTGTTCTAATCAGTGTTCTCTAGGACAATTTTTTTTTACTTAGTTGGCAAATATCAAGGAACATATGCTAAGAAAATAGTTTAATAAGAAATGAATATTTCATGTTTAGAATAGCTGTATCTTCTACCATAGTCCCAGTAAGAGTTTCTATGCTCATTTCTCTAACATATGATGCTGTCAGAATTGGGTATTTCTGCCACTAAAGGCTACATAATGCCATTGGCATACTATTATTTCTCTAATGATACTGAAGATTGATCATCTTTTTAAGTCTTTTTTTATTTATCGTTAGAACTGTTGCAACTAACACTAGCTTTTTTTATTTTACATTGCTAGTAAAACTTAATATTCCTTTCTCTTTTGTTTATTAATAAATTCTTTTGGTTAGTTTTATGTTAACTTGGAACTAACTAGGGTCATTTTTGAAAAGATAACCTTACATGAGAAAATGTCACACTAATTGGTTATGGACAATCCTATGGTGCACTTTTCTATTTACTTGATGATTGTTATGGGCGATTCCTCCAATATTAAGTGTATGCCACTTGTGTGTGATGCCACTCGATGGCTGGTTGTTCTGTGTGCTATGAGAAAGCAGGGTCCATGAAGAGCAAGCGAGTAAGCATCTGTGCTGCATGGCCAGTGCATCAGTTTCCACCTCCAGATTCCATTCTTGAATTACTTCCCCGATTTCCCCGGATGATTAGCTATAATCTATAAATTGCGACAAATCTATTCCTCTTCAACTTTTTATTCATGGTGTTTTATCACAATGATATAAATCTAGCAAGATTTAAGTTTTGTTTATCTTGAGAATTTCACATAGTCATGTAATGAAATATGATCACACTGCCCCTCTACTTCTTCTACCTGACTCCCCAATCAATGTCCCTATCACATATCTCCCAATCGATTCTATATCCTCTCTCTTTTTGTTCATTTTTGATAGACCACCAAGTACAATTAGTACCAGAAATATATGCATGGGTATGCAACCATCCATTGACGTATGATAAACCTACCAGTTAGAAAACCCTCAGCAAGGAGTGATTCTCCTTCCTCTAGCAGTGGTCACCTGTCAATAGCCTCAAGAGCCTGGAGAGCATCTATCCCATTTATGCTAGAGTTCTGATAGATTTCATATTTTGTGCATCTTGAGCAAGTAACAACAGCTGATGTTGGTCCGTGAGTACAATGCCCAGGAGCCACTTCTTCCTGTCTACCAGCTCTTATGTTTTCTACCACCTCTTCCAAGAAGTTTCCTGAGCCTTGGTGTTCTAGGGACTGACAGGGAATTTATCTGAAGGCTGCATATTCAATATTTTTAATGGACAATAAAAGTGTGTTAAAATTTTGTCTTCAAGTTTACTGTCTTACAGGGCAACTCTGAAATTCTACACCTGTAACATTAACCTCATTTTTCTGAGAATTTAGTCATTATGTCCATCTTACAGTTTTTATTTTGGAGGAGCTAGAATGGAATACAGTGCTTTACCCCTTACATTTAAGTTCTAGATTCACATTTGAGAATCAAATATTTTATTGCATTATATTTATTAGATGAAATTTAATATTACTTGATTAAGTTCATTATAATAATATATTTATTCTTTTAATTATATTGTCTTTAGGACCCCATTAATTTCTAAAAGTTTCTATAGAGATGATTTTAGTGTTTATTTCTTGTTTAGCTGCAGGGTACTCTGATGGGCCGAGTTTGTTGCTTGGTGAGACCAGCATCTGTAATAAATGAATAGCATGGTTACTCCACCTGAATTCAAAGTAACCAGTAATCAAATCTAGGGAATTCCTGAGCTGAGCTGTCTATCAAGATTCGGCAAATCAATGACCTTAAGATTGAATAAAGCAACTGGTCGGTAATCATGGGAGATATCTGAAATCAATCTCTCCCTTGTGCATGCATCTGCACACATGTGAACACATACAAATGTAAGGAAAAAGTAGACATTCTGTAGCATGTATGTTTGTTTGCACAAAAATCAACCTTTATTTCAGTCTTAGGTTCAATTATTCCTAGCATAGAAGATCATCTTGTGTGTAAGTGCACATGTGTATTCAAAATTTTAGAACAGCTTTGCTAAATTTGTTTTTTATTTCTAAAGGCTTTGTATTTCTTTGTTTGGTATTCTATAAGTTGTTGTAGCATTTAAAAACTGTGACAGCAAGACCCTTTATTTTACATATTTATAACTGTGCTTTCCCTTGATATAGGTAAAGATTCTTATTACTGTATGAAACTTAAATAATAAAAATTTTACTATATATTTTCTCAAAATTTAACGAATTATATCCCAAATACCACTGTTGGTTTCATGTATGCTACGTGTCTGAAATATGGAGCACTACAAAGCTCAGAAATAACCCATGTACTCAAACTTGCATGATATTAAAACCACTGAAATTTGTCACATCTTCTTGGTTTGCTTTCAATGCTGGGTCTAATTCTTCCCTTGCAATATATGAATATATTGATCTAGTACTTGTATAAACTCCATGCCAGTTTTGAGGTTCTCTGTGAGGCCATTCTACCTTATGAGGAACTTATGTTCTGCTTCACCAGGGAAAGTGAGGAACTAGAAGGCACTCTGCTGACCTGGTCAGTAAGTGGGAAGAAAACTGATGACTGTAAAACATTTTGTTCAGCCTAATGTCTGTCTTCAAATCTCTTTCCTAACAAGGTTTTGGCTTTTTTTCTAAAGATTTTCTTTCTGTTTTGTGTTAGTTACTTTTTGTGGAACTGTCTTGGTCTTAATTCTTTGATGCTTTCTCCAAAGATGGCTAAAGTTTTAGTGATTTCACCAAGTAAAGTGATTATATTTATTCAATAAAATATGAGTGAATGAGCCACAATATGGTGTTTAATAAGTATGTCACTGTTTTATGTCATTTTAGGATATATAGTACTACCGCAACATTAAACATTACTATTAGGAAAATTTCATATCCACAAGAAAAGTACAACATATTTAAAAACCATCACCAGAATTTAAATCCTTACCCTGCGCTCTTCCTTATGAAGTAACAAGTTTTGTGCTTTTATTTTTTCTGTATGCCAACTCTAAGATGTGACTTGTTGGCTTTAATTGTGCCAGAATAATCTAACCTAAACCCACAGGAGAGTTTTATTTAACACTGCAATGTCTCAATAAACCCATTCAGAATGAAAGCCTGTCAGTGTCATAAATGTTTAGTTTGACATAATTCTAATCCCTTTTAACCTGTATGGTGGCCACTTGGTCTATTATGCCCAAACAATGAATTTGCATATGAGTAAGAGATTTCCAGGATTTTATGTAAGGTGTGGATGCAGATCTTTGTACTATATTTCATTAACCAAAGAACTTTAAAAAGAAACTTATGGGAAGACATTTAGTAAGGCCGTTTTAGAAATGGTTCATCGAACTGAAACTGTCAAAAGTCAAACGTCTCCAGGAATATACCTTTACATTTTTATCAAGGTACTTGATACATCTTTATATATAATTCTTTTTGAAGCTCAGAAACATCACTAATATGTAAATAGTCATAGTTAATAGAATTTTGGTTATTATAGTTTATGTGAGTTTATTGTTCTTTATTTGTTTTACTTATCTAATGTTGGTTTTAAGACTGTATTCATGAGAATATTTCTTCGTTCTCTTTCCTACCTCCTATACACACCTCTGTTGACTTTTGCTGGCCTATGCAGCTCTGCATCTGCTAGACCTGTCCTGGGATCTGAGGACCTGAATAAAACGGGGTGAACTACAGTCTAATAATATAGTCAACCTTCCTTTAGGGGTACTTTTATTCATGAATTTAATAAAGAAATTAATGACTTAAGGAAGGTTGTTTGAGTTCAGGAAAACATGATCAGAATAACATGTAAATAAATGTAAGCACATACTAAATATTAATAGAGTAGCCCTTTGTCAGAACGTTCTCAGGACAGAACAATTTAACCACAATTGCCTGGCACGCGCTGTAGATTATATCTGGTAAGGCACAAAAGCTAGGCAGAAGGCCATATCCTGATTCAAGGTACACAGACCAGATTGGGTTCTATAGCTATATTCTAACATCCAAGGAGAATAAAGATGTCTAAATTGAATGTAAATCTTTGTCACAGGAGGCACAAAATCCTCTCCAAGAAAACTCCAAGGAACCGAATGTACCTGGTGTAAAAAGCCCTCTGCACTTTTTCCTGGAATCTCTCTGACAGTTCCCCAGGCATTGTTCATTCTACACCACTGCACTGGCTGTGTTAAACACACCTTATTGTTCACTTTGGCCTCTTTTTTTCATTAATTTTTGTTACATGTGTATACATATATGTGCTTTCAACTTAAAAGACTGCAACCAAATCAGTATTTATCTTGAAAGATACATATGTTTACATTTCACCTATCACATCACAAGACATAAGGAAAAAAACCCTCTAGAAATGAATCATGAATGCTGGCCCTGTGAGGGAAGAACTTCACTAAAACCATCCTCTTACCCCACTGGTATAATGCAGTCTTGAGTCAAGGAGTCTGTTCACTACTCCTTTAGGAGTAGTTTCTGTGGCTTTTACTTTTCCAACTGTCCTTGATTTCCCTGACAGCCAACACACCAAATATTATGAGAGGCCAGATGAAGATCAGAGCCTCATTATGCAGATATGTAGAAACAGTGTGTGCAATTTAATTGAGGAGCATAGTTAGGGTTCCTATGTAATCTTGTCAGGAAAATAATGATAATTATTTAGCAGGTAAGCTTTTTCATATGCATGCATATTAGATGAAATCCCTAACAGTGGGGAGAGAGAACTCTGAAGAGTCCAGCTCCAGTAGAAAGACAGGGTACCAAGGGGAGGGATGGAGTGGCCATGCCACAGTCAAAAGGTCTGATGCAGAGTTGTTCCTTTCTAAAAGGACTACAGAGACAAAAATGGAGAAGAGACTGAGGGAAAAGAGGTCCAGTGACCAGCTCAAATTGGGTTCAATCTCACGGATTGGCTCCAAGGCCTGACACTATTACTGGTGCTATGGTGTGCTTGCAGACAGGAGCTTAGCGTGACTGCCTTCCTAGAGTCCCAACAAGCAGCTGACAGAGACAGATACAGATACTTACACCCAACCAATGTACATAAGTTGGGAACCACTGTGGTTGAATGAGGGAAAAGCTGGAAGAAGCTGAGGAGGAGGGTGACCCCATAGGAAGATCAGCAGTTTCTACTAACCTGGACCCCTGAGATCTCTAAGACACTGAGCCACCAACCAGCCAGGACACACTAGCTGGCATGAGGCCCCTGAGACATATACAGCAGATGACTGCCTGGTCCGGCCTCAGAGAGAGATGATATACCTAACTTTGGAGAGACTTGAGGCCCCAGGGAGTGGGGAGGCCTGGAGGAATGGGATGGAAAGGGTTAAAGGAGAAAGTAGGGGAGGGGGAGGACATCCTCTTGGAGACTGGGTGGGGGGTGTTAATGGGATGAGGAACTGTTGGAGGGTGGACCAGGAGAGGGATAACAACTGGACTGTAAAAAAAAGATTAAAGATAATTTAGAAAAAAGAAAAAGAAAAAAGAAAAAGAAACAAGAAATTACATTTTTAAAAAATTAGTGTCAGCCAAGTACTAAAGAACCCTCAGTCCTTCTTAGCTTGGGCTAAGATCCTCCTGAAACATGTAACATAGAAATTTTCAAAGACTGAGTTTATATTTAATATTTATAACATGAGTTGAGAGCTGGTAGCATGACATGGAGACCAGAAGTCTGGGGAAGTGCCCCTCATTCTGGAAGTTTATTGAATTAGAGCTTCAGCAGAGGAAACGGCCCAACAGATGAGAATAAAATGCCAGATCTCACAAGCCTTAGACAAAGATGTGCAAGTGTTTAATGGCAAATACAGTCAGTGCAGAATAATTCTGGAAGTTTGAATGCAAGACAAGGGATAGAAAATCTTTTTTCCCCAGTTTTCTCATTAGCAGATATAAGGGCAAACTATTTGTTATTAATTTTCCTATGATACCCTAACTAAAGGGGTTTATTTGGGGCATATCAATATTCTTTGAGATGTAATTGAATTTTCAAAGACAAATTTTCTTTTCCTTCTCATATATGTATTATAAACTGCATTTTCTGCTATGCACCACCCAGTATACCAAGTACACATGAGTGCTTATGATGTGTTTGAGAATTATCTGTATTGGCAATAGAAGTGATTCCAATCTCAGTTGCATATGAATGAATTGGAGAATGTGTACTTCAACTGATAGGTCAAAAGCCCTTGGTGGATTTTCCTTACTGTGTTTGTGAGAAGACAGCTCCAGTTACCAGCACTAACTGTACAATTCATTAAAGCAAGAGGGGCAGTTTGAGTGTGTGACTGGAGATAATTTTCTGTGACAGGTAAGGAGGAAAGGCATGGAAATAGACATTTTATCAATTACAAAACTACCCCTAAAACAATGTCAAAATTGTTGTATACTGTATTAAAATCACAAAGAATCCTTTGTCATTTGCCATTGCCTATAACTGCATCTGAGACAGTCTTGGAAATCCATTTCTAGACTGTAGATCATGGGTTGTTGTTGTTGTTGTTGTTGTTTTGTTTTATTACTTTTTGATACTTTATTTACATTTCAAATGTTTCCCCCTTTCCAGATCTCCCCTTTGGAATCCCCCATTCCCTCCCCCCAACCCTGCCTCTATGGGGGTATTCCCCCACCCACTCATAAGTTAATACATAATGATTATCACTTAGACTGTTATTCCATTTTGTACAACGGCTTTAATTGCTTTTATTGAAAACTCTAAGTATATTCTCTTTCATGCATGTCACTGGTATGTCGAGGCTAATGTGAAAAGAAGTTGCTTTGTCTCAAGTGTTTTCAGGGCCTTTACCTACAGTGAGAAGAGATCGGGGGAGGGAAAGATGGAGGAATCACAGCCATGAGATTCCACTAAAACTTCTGCTGCAACTGTATGTTGTTACTTTCCCCAAAACTCTGCTGGCTCACATTTGCAAAATTGCCTAGACTGATAAAAAACAAGATTATATCTATTCTATTTTAAAAGAAGTAGTTTTCACAGCAAGGCAGCAGACAGAGTAGTCTACCTCTCTTATGTTAGTAGCCCACGCTTGAGATGATAGTCAATGCCAGATACAAAAAAAAAAAAAAATTTCAAACATCAAAAGAGAGAGCCCCAAAGAATTGGCATTGGGCCTTAAACTATATAATTTCAAAAAACATGATGATAAATTAAGAACACTACATATTTTAAGGTTTCTAAGAATTTGTTCAAAAAAGTTGGGATGTCTATGGCCCTCAAATTACTGTAGCTCTTTTGTGACTTTCAACCCATGGTCACTCTCAAAGATATCACTCTAAAGACACTGGGGACAGAGTTCCTAGCTTTCCTAGGAGCACCCGGACAAATTCCAAGTACCCAAATGTTTTGAGCAGCCCAGAGTCACAGACAATCCTCTCAAAGGTAAAGATCATAGTTGTTAATGTATAGTATTGATCTCTGTAAGTGATTAATACTCTATGAATCTGAAATTACAAAGTCCAACAGATTGCTGACACTAATTCAAAAAAATTGGAAAATAAGCATTGAATTTGCTAATATCTCTAGAATGTTTCCAGTTGCTTTACCTTCCTAAGGTAACAAGGAACAATACAGAAGATATAGGCAGGATGCAGACAAAGCCAGAAAATCACATGATCTGTCCGTAGCAGAAAGAATGAAAGAGAACAAGTTTTAATAAAAAAATAAATAAATAAAGCTTGACTATTCTTTTATTCATTTATTATTTAATATGCAAACATTGGATTTTCAGTAACAACAGAAAAAAAAGATTTTAAATTTCTAATGTTCATTTGAAAAATTAAAAAAATATTTTAGCAAGCATGTTTGAAAAATTCCCTGGAGTGGGAGCCATATCCAGTGGGGCCCTCATCCATTCAGACAGAGGAGAAGGGGAAGAGTGGGAGGAAGGACTGAGGGAGAGGTTGACCAGGAGTGGGGGCAGTAAGCAGGACGTAAAGTAAATAAGTTAAAAAAAAGTTTAAAAAAAAGAAAAGAAAAGAAAAATTTTCTAGAATCTTTCAGAATCTTAGCAAGAAACAATAATCAGGCAGGTCTGGTCAAGGCTGATCATCATGGCTTTAATGAGCACTGGAAAGATTATCATAAAAACAGATAATATATTTGTAAGAAACACAAACTATTAAAGTGACTCTCACACTTTTTAATACTTTTTAGATAAACTCATAATAATGAAAGAGCTACTTTTATATGGTATTAGATATATTATCATGAAGACTGAACAATTCAATCTGCAGATACTGGATTTTTTAGTTTAAAAGTTTTAACATCATTCTGGATTATGAAAATAATGATTCTTTAGACTAAATTAGGTACCACACAGAAATTTGGTTTTATGCATATTTAATACAGAATAATTTATTAAAATAAATTTTGCATTTGGGCTGGGCAGTGGTGGTGCACGCCTGTAATCCCAGCACTTGGGAGGCAGAGGCGGGTGGGTTTCTGAGTTTGAGGCCAGCCTGGCCTACAGAGTGAGTTCCAGTACAGCCAAGGCTACACAGAAAAAAAAAAACCCTGTCTCAAAAAACCAAAAAAAAACAAACAAAAAAAAAAGCAAAACCAAATTTTGCATTTGGATACTAAGTCAATTTGAAGTAGGTGTTGAGCCAGTAAAAATAAAATAATGTTCCATATGTAACAAACTTGTATATAATCACAAGATTTATTAATTATTTTGCAATTATGACTACGATATTAGAAATCATTTTCAAGGAGGGATTATTTATATTGGCTCATGATTTCTGAGAAATTCTTCCATATTTATGTGGTACCATAACTCAGAAACTTTAAGACTGTGAAGTGTGGCAAGGGAAGATTTTCACCCCTTGATGATCAGAAGACCAAGGGAGAGGAATAAAAAATAAAAACATAACAAAACAAAACAAAACCAAAAACAACAACAATAACAAAAAGCACAAAGAAATGAAACAACGAAGAACCTAAGTCCAATAACAATAACCTGCATCAGTCAGGATGTATACTGTTAGTCTCCTTTTCCTAAACCTTCTAGAACCTTACAAGTAGCACTACCGCCAGCTAGAGGCATGAGCTCTCAAGGAAGAAATTGAACAGTATGTTGTAACATCCATTTTTTTCACCCCAAAGGACTTATGTCCATCTAATAATTCAAAATGTGTTATGCTCATCCATGAGTCCCTGTAGTGTAGCCATTTAAGCTAGAAAACCATTAACTTGTTTTAGCCAAGATGCAAGACAACCCTTAGTTGTGAGATGTTTTAAAGTCAAAAGGAAAAATATATATCGAAAAGAGATAATGATACAAAATAAATATTGCCATTTAAATGGGGAATAGCAGGGCCTCAGAAGTAAGGATTTTACTGAAGCAAGATAAACATAAAGGGGACACTATTGTGTCTTGACACTTAATCTAATATCTAGAACATGTTGTATCACAATATGAAGCTCCAATGACTCTCATACCTTACCTCTACAACTTCACCATTTGCAGACTCTGCATGGCAATTATCTCAGGCTGATTGTTTGTAGCTTTCATCATTTAAAGATTCAAATTCTTGGTACCTCTAGCAACATATCTGTCTGCATATGTGCACTGGATTATAATTCCCAATGTAGAATTTACCTTCTCAGAAGATGCCCGCAGGAAATATTATGCCACTACACATTATAACCTCCTAGTCCTTGCTTTGAAATCTGAGTGTCACATGCTAGCCTTGATGTCATGCCATTTATTTTATTTTACTATATTTTATTTTGTCATGTTTGGTTGTTATCTCGTAGAGCCTGTCCATTTTTATGAGAGACATGAATGGAATGTATACCGAGGGGAGGGGAGGTAGGGAGAAACTGTGAGGAATCAAGAGAGATAAAACTATAGACAGGATGTACTGTGTGAGAAAAGAATTGATTTTTCAATTAAAATAATAAAATAAAATAAATAATTCCAGCCTTACTATAGGTCATGGGAAATGTGCTAAATATATTTTCCTTGTTTTACTAGAATGAATGGCTGGTCATCCTTTTCCCTATGAAATCTTCATTGTATGGAAAGTTTGCTGTCCACGGCACTATTGACCCTCAATCCTAGGTTCTAAACAAAATCATCTGTTAAATCTGAGCTTATAACACACAGGTATTCTCCTCTGTTGCTCGCCAACATTTCCAAATTCACCTCACAAAGTCTGTGTAAATGTTGAAGCATCACATTGACTGGAATTCATGGCAATGTTCTCATTCTTGTATCAATATTTTGTTAAAGTTTTAATTATTCATATGGCTATAATAAAACACCAGATGAAAATGACTTATAAATGAAGGAATTTAATTTGGACTAATAGTTTCAGAGGGTTATAGTTTGTATTCATTAGGGTTCTCTAACAGAACTTATAGGATGAATCTTTCTCTATCTCCCTCTCTTTCTCTCTCTCTCTTTCTCACTCTCAATCCCTCTCTCTCTCTCTCTGCATATAAAAAGAGAATTTACTAGAGTAACTTACACCTAACAGCAGTGACTGACTTGAAATGGAAAGTTCTAGAATCCAGTAATCTATCAGTACACAAGTTTTGTTTTTCCCGCTGATCTTCTGTATACGGTGGAATTCTGCATAATTAATCTCTAATGCCAGGGAAGGAGTGGGCTTGCTAGCAAGGTGAGAGCAAGCAGGCAACGAGGAAAGGCTTTCTTCTTCCATGTCCTCATATAAGCTTCCAGCAGAAGGTGTGGCTGAGATTCATGGTCTGTTTTTCTGCCTTAGGATCAAGATTAAATTTATATGTCTTCTTTATTTCAAGGATCCTAATTACAAGTAGATCTACCTAGTTCAAATTAAGAAAAATCTCTCACAGGTGTACTCTCCATTTCTAAGTTTAGTTCAATCCACATGTAGTCAGGTTGACAATAAAAAAAACAACAATCAAAGAGTCCATAATTGTAAAACAGAAGAATGGGGACAGGAAGGATCAGCTGAGAGCCCACATCTTGATCTACAAGTAGGAGGCAGAAAGAGAGGGATTAGGAATACCTGGAATCTTTTAAACCTTAAGATTTTCTCCAAAGAACACACTTCCTCCAACAAGACAATTTCTTCTAATCCTTATCAGACATTTCCACTGGGAACCAAGTATATTAACCTTTGGGGTACATTCTAATTTACACCACCACAGGATTTGTCTACAAAACCTAAAGCTAGGGCCAGTAAGATGTAGGAGTGGATAAACCTATTTCTATTCAAGTCTGACCTGAATTTGATTCTCCAGAACCCACTATGAAAGCAGAAAATCAATTCCAAAAGACATCCTCTGAATTCATGTTTACTGTGGCACACACATATCCAAGATACCATACTGCCACTCCAATACACACACACACACACACACATATACATACACACACATACATACACACACACATACAAACACATACACACACATACACACATACACACACACATACACATACACAAACACATACACACACACATATACACACACATCACACATGCCACACACACACATGCACGCACACACTCACACACACATTCACATATGCACACACATACACACACACTCACACACACTCACATACACACACACATACACATACACAAACACATACACACACATATACACACAATACACACACACACATCACACA
>JADRCH010000004.1:7759731-7826362 GCA_019843965.1 Rhynchomys soricoides | reverse complement strand
ACACACACACACATCACACATGCCACACAACTACTACATAATCAAAGGTTTCTTACAATTGCTGTGGAGATACTTACATATCCATGGTTATTGCTATATTAATCACAAGAACTAAGAAATGGAGCCAATCTAGGTGCTTATCAACAGATGAATATATAAAGAAAATGTGATATATATATATATATATATATTCTATATAACATACATTATAAATTACTAGATTTTTCAGCTGTTAAGATTAGTGAAATCATGTCATTTGCATTTAAATGTATAGAGCTGAAAGTTATTATTTTAAGCAAAATAAGCAAATTCAAAATACATGCACAGCATGTTTTCTCTTTTATGGTGATTGTAGATTTTAATAATAACCCTTGTGTATTTGGGGGTGTGGGGTGGGTGTATGGGTGTGTGAGTATGTGGGTGTTCATAGGGCATGGAATTAGAAAAGGCTCCAAAAAATAGGAGGAAGTAGCAATCTAATGCAAGCAACATGAGGGCAGAAGAGGGCCCTGGTAAAAGCAGCAGAGGGCAGGAGTGTGTGTTTATGAGATAAATAAGAATAAAATATGAGATTCTAAAATGGAAGCCACATCTTTTCTATTATCTCACAAGCCCTGTTTTTAAAAATAGTTGAAAAACAACATTGTCTAGACTATCATTTTCTCAAATATATACACTGGGATCCTATTTCTCAGTACCTCTGAATGTGACATTTTAGATATGGCAATAGAACCTCTAAAGAGATAATTAAGTAATGAAATAATGTGTGTGATTCTTAAACCAATATATCTGATAATTTTGTAACAGATACTAGGTGCACACAGAAGTATATTCCTGGAACTGCTGCATCTACAGCTGTGAGAGAAATGTTGTGATGTAGGCCATATATTTAGTAATGGCAGCCTCAACAAACTAATAAACCCTACATCCAACAGTGGGTTGTTACCAAGAATATATAAATAGCTTTAAAAACTCAGCTGGAAAAGTGCATGCATTGGATAACAAGCAAGAGTTGAATAGACATTTCACTGAAGAGAAATACAGATAAAAAATCAGGACATGAAACTAGTTTAGAAGTATTGGCTGATAGGAGAACACAAAGCAAACCCATAGTAAGATAATGCTACACATGTGTCAGAATAGTCACACGAGAAAAAGTACCAGCACAAATAATAACAGCACTCAAAGATGATGGGTCATTTCCACTGCTTTAGAGACACAAGATGCTGTGCCTGCTTGTTGAGGCAGTTGTTTCTTATAGAATTACCTGCAACACTCTTCTCTAGACAAGGGATTGTATTCTTTCTCTTTAAGATAGCCAATCCAGTGTCAGAGATCCTTTTATCTTTCCAGTTTAATTTTTTCCCACATCACATTCGTCCCTTTAATTTTGGCTTATGGCCTCCCATGTAATATTTTACCAGCAAGTTTATGTACTAGATGGCAAGAAAACGGTCTCCCAGTATAAGTGCTATGATTTCATAAAATCATAAAATCATAAAAGCACACAAACTATCCCATTCCTGGTTCATTGTGTTAAGTTATGTTTTTCCTCCTGCAAAAAGATTGGTCTTGAATTATGACATATATCTTGAATAGACATAAGTCTGCATTTTCTGATACACACACATATATGTATGCATTATCTGATGAAAATTTTAAATTCATATTTTCTTTTATTTTGAGTAATATGTACATGTTTATGTTGGAGGGGGCTATACACATGAATCCAGGTGTTCTCAAGGTCAAAGAGGGCATATGACCCTCTGTAGCTGAAGTCACAGAGAGTTGTGAGCCTCCTGATAGGCTGTTGTGAGCCAACCTTGGGTCCTTTGCAAGAATTGTGAATGATCTTAAATGCTGAGTCTTGCTCCACTCACCATGTTATCTGAATAAAGCATCTTTCAGTTAAGTCATGGGGCCCCAGGATTCTATAGTCACACAAAGTTTCTGTCTCCTTTATCCACCTAAACTTCATATCGCTTTCCTTAGACGTTTGGCATTCCCATTTCATCTATCAGAGAAGTAGACCTCAGAGAGGCCATGTGACATGCAAAGCCAATCCATTTTCGCCTGTCTGAAGCTGTTTCTAGATGCCAATATACTTTCCATATCATATGTACCAATTGTTTTCCTAACTGGAGCAGCGACAAAACAAAATAAACTAGAACAGTCAACTAACCTGGTAACCCCAATTCTTTCATGGCTGACAGCTCGGATATTTTATCTATACCTGCTATAATTGACAAAATATGACCAGGCATTATTTTCGACATAGATGGATGGAGATATTTTTTTCCTGGAAAAAAAGTATCTTGTCTGTTCTAGAAGAGTGTATATATGTTTCTTGTTCAGATATCAGCCTGGAAGTACTTATTATGGAGTATAATTTTGGAAAATTCCACCATTTTGAACATTTTTAATAGCCAGTTCCTCAGGGCTATTTACGAATCAGAATTTGTTGCTATGGGTCACTTTCTCAGTTTGAGCTCTAAATTCAAAAAACAATGAGAGAGAAGGACGCTAAAAAAGAAAAATAATTCCAAATGAATAAATATGCCTGTTAATTTGATCAGTATGGCTCCAGTCTCCTGACAGCAAGTGATACGGAGATTAACAATTAACAAGAAAATATGCTGACCTCATTCATTATCGGTGAAATTGCTGGGGAACTGCATGAGGTCCTTGACTCAATGTTTACTGTTTCTTTGGAATTTTATCTCTCATCAATTTCCCCAACTCTTGGGAATTTCATTTAACTCCTATTATACTACTCTAATAATTAAATACTATAAACGATGGAGGAAGTCCCGACACAGTGAACCACTGATGACCCTGGAGAATACATGGAAGAGGAAAAGCAGAGAAATAAAAGGCAATTATGGACAATTTATTCAACCAGGAAGCACAATCCCCTCTCTCCTGTCTTTCCCTCCTCAACTCATGTGTGTGTTTGTATCTATGTATAATATTTACATAATTTATCTACTGATGGATCTAGTCTACCACCATGTACAAAAGGTGACTTTTTAAAATAACTATTTCGTGTATGTGAATGTGATCCTTCATGAATTGATGTGAACTACATGCATTCAGGTGCCCAGACAGTACAGGAGAGAGCATTGGAGTCCTTGAAAAGAGGCTGAAGTTGGCTGAGAACCATTCTGTGAGTAGTGGGATCTAAACTTGGGTTCTTTATAACACAACTATTTTAACAAATATGTTACTCATTGAATTCTATCCAGAATAAATGATTCATTTATGTTTATCAAAGTTCTCCTCTTCATACTTAATGCAAATGATACAACAATGTCAATGCTTAGTGGGAGGAGCTAAAGGTTCATCTCAACACTGAATTCAGAGAATGTACACAGCATCTACCATCTCTTCTTTATGTTCATACTCATCACACCTCAACTTACTGGTCTCATAATCTGCCACTGACAATAACAGCAATGAAAGTGATGAGTAGTTTGTATATTCATGAAAAACTTGGCTCTTCTTACTAAGACTTCCATTGACAGTCACTTCTTGCCTTGATTTGCATCTTAATGATGTTGTGTTGCCCAAATCTCTATGAACACGCATGTCTTTGAGTTACCTTTACATTTTTTTCTCCATCTCGTTATTCTTTCACCTTTGATTGCCATTCCACATACCTGTCATCTTTGAAGATTCAGTTGACAGAATTTGGAAAAACTACCATTAAGATCCTCTAAGACAACACTGCCATAACTATCTTGAGTTTTCTTCATTCAAATCTATCTCAGCTTCTTTTCTTCGTTTTTTAGACTGAAAACCTTATGAAGTAAATAATTCGAACTTTGAAAGCACCTCATCTCTGGTACCTAATATGATATCTGATATGCGTTACTAAGGACTGTTGTAGATAACTTATCATATGACTACCATGATCTATAGTATGATGTATAATGACCAGAATCCTTGTAGATAATGTTGAGACAGACGTAGATAAGGCAAACATAAAAGCTAAGCATCAGACAAAACACATTTCAAGACAGCTGGTATTGGGATCTAGACAGGAAGTGAAGTGTGTGTTGAAATAACAGTGATCAGTAAGTTTCCCTTAATATCATTTAAAGCATCGGGATTGCTTACAAGACATTTACGTATCTTGTGGAATTTTTCTTACAATCATACAGACTCCACACATAACATCCCTATTTTCCAAATATGCTTACTTGTCAAATGTAAAGAGCTATGCAACGTTCCCACAGCTGCACACAGAATAAAGAGGAGTCGAAAGTCAAGCACAGTTCTAATTCACAGGATATTTGGGCTCAGGAGTGCTAGTTTACGAAGCATCTCAAGCCATGCCTTTTAAGAATGGCTAAGGTTACTTTTCTAAATTACCACCTCATTCCTTGTGTCTATCATCAAAGCTCTGAAACTCCCTGAATGTCATAGCATAGCTGTAGATAGTCAGTGAGGTCATATTGATGTATGGTCTGTTATTTACAGAATACAGAACCAGCAAGGAAGGCAGAAATGGAAGCTGGTTATGTGAATTCCTGGATAGGGCCTTTGCTATAGGATTAGTAAATGGTCAACTATTAGAAATGTAACATGAACATAATATAATTTTTAAACTTTAAATAATAATTTAAAAATCAATTTGACACTTATTCATGTTTAGATATTTAAAGAAACAATCTCATAGTGACTTTGTAAAATTATACTCTAAGGTCCAGTATTAATCTGGCAATGTCTCACTCTGCAGGGAAGCTATTGCTAATTTCCCATGCTCTACTTTCTTCTTTTTATGGTAGCATGCACCTAATGCATAATTTCTCCCTCACTCATCAACTTCATTAAACAGAAATTAATGTAACTGCTAGAGCAAATAGAAAATTATTTTGCTTTTGAAATTTTCATTTTATCAAAGAGCCAGGAACAAAACCTTTGGGAAATAATTTAGTGTTTGAAATTATTCTTTCCCCCTTTCTTATAAACACTGAGGTTTGGTTTCAGGTGTCGTAGGACATCATACTTTGCTGTTTTATGTTTAAAAGGGATTTATTTATCAAATAACATTCCATCTGAAATGACAGTTTTATACCATGAGTTAAAATACGAGTTCAATACCCACATCTTTTCTGTATTCACAATAATCTACACCTGCTTTCCTCAAATGACCCATGGCATACAGGATGAAAGGACACCTTTTGTTCCAATAGAAAAAAAAATAATCATCGAGTTTAAAGCTAAACATACTCTAGTTTTATAAAAGGCAATCTTGTTTATTGAAATTTTGTAATTTCTATAATTTCCCACTGTCATTCCACACGCAGATGTTAAAGAAAGTGGTAAAAATAAAGTTTGTGAGCTGAGTCAGTAGACAAAATATTTGTTATGCAAGTGTGAGCAATAGAGTTCAGATCTATAAAAAATAATCTATAATCCCAGGACTAGGTAAGAGTGGGGGATGGGGGGTTGGAGAGACAGAGAGAGAGAGAGAGAGAGACAGACAGCGAGACAGAGAGAAAGAGAAAGAGAGAGACAGAGATTGGAACAAGCTAGATTGCTAGACTGGCCAGAACTGGCAAATTCAACTTCACCAAAATACTCAGTTCCATAAACAAAGTAGAAACTAGTGAGGGAAGATACTCAGCATCAGCTTTGAGCCTCAACACAAGCATGCAACTGCACACACATGGACCAGTGCACATGTCAACACTGTCACTATACACCTATGGATACCACATACTAATGTAATGATAATGGTGTGATCATATTATATTCCTTGGAGTTTATTTCATATTATTATTTACTAAATGCTAATCAAATGATCAAAATGTGTATTAATATACTTTGTCCTATCCAAAACATTCACAAGCTTTTAAAACATTTTCTGAGGCTAAAGAAAGCTACTTTGATTATGATAAAAATTGCAAACATATTAATTGAGGAGAAAAATTACATTTCTCAATTTTATTTGAATAGCTTCATGTTATAAATTAAAGGTTTGTGTTAGCAACACAAATACTATTTGCAACAAATTAATGCTATATCCCCAGATACTAAAACCATTATTGTAAACAAGGTTATATTCATATATTTAACTTTTAGTAGCAACAATCTTCCTAGGGTTCTGATTTCTAAACAAAGCTATAGTTTACTGACCAATTTAGAAATGTGAAAAAAGTGAATACTTTTTCTTTTCCCTCTTCCAATTATTTGATCAACTTCTCTTCTTCATTAACCACACAAAAGCATAGAGAACCCCATTTCCCACACCGAAAAATAGAAAATAATATTTGTTATTTTGTTCATCAATGTGTTCCAACAGCTAGTGACCTATCTGAAAACCCGTGTGACAAACTCCACAGGTGTCCTGGCTTAATGTTGCTCTGAAAGTGCTTTTAATAGATAAGCATACCTTATCTTCTCTGGCAAAGAAAAATAGAGCAGACAATCAGACAAGTATCTCCTCTAACCTGAGCCGAATAGTGAACATAAGTCAAGGGCAAAGGAAGCACTCTTCTTTCTCAGTGCCCTCAGGTAGCAACAAATAGCCACCCTTTCCCTTATATTTATGTATTGCACACATAGGCAGAAAACAGCAACTTCAACCAGAGAGATGAGAAAATGATTTAAAGATGCTTTCATTTACAACACAAACAGAAACCCTTTAAAGTGCTATGAATATGAATTCAGTGTTGATGTTGAGCTTTACAAATGTTTGATTAGCTATACACCTATATATGATTATTTCTAGTCACAATATTTATTAAGTAAGCTATACTTAAAGAATATAAACAAGAAAATATTTTATCATTAAGCTACAATTTTTGTTTTAATATTTAAAAAAATAGAAAGTACAGTAATAAAATCGCTAAAGGAATGCACATACATTTTGAAGCTAAATCTATATCTACCTTTATCAAGGAGAAGAGTTATGCATTCATTCAGAAAGATGTGGTTATTGTCATAGTTAAAGTCAAGATTAATAGAAGAAAGTTTTGAAGCATGAATGAAAATAAACAATATCCCTATGTGTAGAGTACTGAAGACTTGTGCAAGGATGTGGGTTCAGTTCCACCAACTTCTCTTTTCCTTATACAATTCATTTGTTAAGAAAATTTTCAGGGAATATGAGAGCTTAGGTCTGAATGCCTTTCCATAAAATGAGCCCAATTTCCTTTGTGTGCTGCTGTCTGTCAATTGTCTGGATATTTTGAATGGTTTGTACACATACTGTACACATTATCTACAAATCAATGCTGAGATGGCGTTGATACAAGCAAATCAAAAAAGCAATCAAGACAACACAAAAACTCTGACTATTACAAAGATATGTACACTTAGAGAACCGAAGCTAATGCCAAACCCCTGGCCTGGTCCCAACAAAGATAATCAAAATCTAGACTTACAATATGTGAGCCAATTACTCACTAAAATAAAAGATGAAGTTCCAAATACACCCTATAATAGAAACTACACTCCAAATGTGAATCAATAAAGAAAATGTAACCCCTTTATTTCCCAGTAAAAGAAATGAATATTCACCAATGACAAAACAACAAAATAAGTAATTAGATAAATCAATCAATAAAACCAGAGCTTGTTATTGTTTTGTCAAGTTCACTCAATGTCCATTTATGTTCTACTGAAAATGTTACCTGAGTTGTAGGATAACAAAAATAAGGAAGAGAAATGAATGTTACTTTCAAACTCCAAAAGGTTAGGACCTGAAAATTCACCTGGGATCCTTGGCCTTAGACCATCTGCTACTAACGATTGACTGAAGACTGTGATGAAGTACTTAGATATGAGCTTGGCATACCACTTATCTACTAGGCTTAGAGAGAAGTTACTTCTCCTCTACGTAATATCAGGAACCTTTTGTGATAAAGGGTGTGTATATAAATTGGGGTTAGTGATGTCTAGGGACAAGAATTCCAGTATGATGGATTAAGTGAATGTCTTATTCGCACGTGCTATTAACTCTGAACCTCATGGAAGAAAACATGGGAGGCTTGTAAAAGTCACCTCTTCCAGGCTTAATGAGGCAAGAAAAACTTGTGTGTCCTATTCAGGGTCATTGCCATTTAAAAAGTCATTAAAGAATTCAAGGGTAAAGTCAGAGAATGGCTGTTTAGATATTATACAATAGAAAAATCTAATAGAAAAATTAGAACTAGAATTCTAAAACTGCCATTTTGTTACCTTTCCTTGAATATTATTCTCCTAAGTCTAGTTTTGCCTCTGATTCTATATCTTTACTTAAAATGGGTGTCACTTCAACACTTTTTTTCTAATTTACCAAAACATTGAACCATTCCAAAGAATTAATAGTCATCTTATAGATATTTGGGTAGGCAACTGATAAGGAAAGGAGACAAGTAAATGGATGGATGGATGGATGGATAGATAGATGGATGGAAAAATGGAAGGAGAGAAAGAAGAAAGTAAGTAAGAAAAGAAAAAAGAAAGAAAAGGAGAAAGAGAGAGATAAAGAAAGAAAGAAAGAAAGAAAGAAAGAAAGAAAAGAAAGAGGAGAGACAGAAAGGGAAGGAAGAAGGAAACTATAAAATGTATGTCATTGATAAATAGTTTAAAGGGAAAACACTTTGCCTCAGTTTGATATGGTACAATTAACCCTTTATTTATTAACCCATTATTAATGTTATGGGCTTATCTGTAGTCCACAGAAATCATGAGAACTTTTTTGCAGAAAAATGTACTTAGTCACTTAATCACAAAATATTGTGTAGATTTCTAGAGGAGAGAAATATATTTCTTCGATAATTTTCTGGTTCAAAGAGAGATTCTATTTCTTTCTTTCTCAGTGATGTTTTTAACTTTGAGATAAAGAGGTGGATTGAAGAGAAGTGGGCAAAAAACTGGCAATTTTTATAGGAATTTTTATAGGAGTAAAGACTATAGAGAGTCTATAGATGTAACTGAGTAGTCATATAAAGAGAAATCACTGTAAATAGGAACTTCTGAACTCAAGAATATCATTTTTATTTTAAATAATGCATGACTTATTAAAGTATTGAGAATAAGATCATAAATCTCTAACCCTTAAGGGGACATTATATCAATCCACCATCAGGGCTCAGGTGAAGAGGAAGCAGAAAGAGTGTAAGAGCCAGGAGAGGTTACAGAATGCTTCAAAGTATGTACTTTGGACAGAGCATGAACTCACAGCTTCTGTAGTTACCTAAAAAAGAGGTACATCAGAGAAAGCCAACCAAGATAATATAGGTGTTATCCATGTATGACCTTATACTGAAGAATTATTGGCACTATATAGTTGCTGAGGCTCAGGCAGTGGTAGTTTAGAATTCTTCCTTATTGAGGATATGCTCTAGTGGATCATCCCCCCACCTACACACATGTGGCCAACACTAAGTGGAGTTAGTGTATTAAAATACATAAAGTTGGGAGGAGATATAGGGAGTTGGATTGGGGTAAATGGAGGGGAGATATGATCATGTTTCATTGTATGTATAAGTGAAATTTCAAAAGTAAAATAAAAATGTTAAAGATAAATATGTTAAATTGACTTACCTACCAATTGTTAGGTTGATCTTTAACAGAATTGATAATTATAAAAGTAGAATTAGTTAATGACTTATAGTACCCCTTGTTAATTTACTTTTATATGCATGTCTTTGTGCGTGTCTATGTGTAAAATACTTGCAATAATAGTATTAATAAACACAGAGCTCTTTCAAATTCCAACTCTTCACATATCGACAAAATAACCTTGAGTGTAACTGAAGCTCAATTTTGTCTCTTATAAAGTACGTGATATTATTTACATTTAATGATGTCAGCATGATTACATCGCAATATATGAAGTTTATAGCCCCTAACATGTGAGATCATAATTCACTTTCTGTAATTAAAACAATGGCAGAAATATTCATATTATCTCTAAAATGGGAACAAGAGCTATGTTCACCATCCCAAGCAAAGAATGGTTCCAACGTGGAATTCCCTGGACAAATGGTAGTTGATTTCTAATAAAAACTTGCTTAGTCGATCAGAGTCCCACAGTCAAATCTAATAAGAAATCAAGTGTCTCTCTTTTTGCTACTAGAAGCCATGATTTGTTCTTAGAGTGACGTATTAATGGAGGCACTTTGGAATAAGCTCCATATACTGCTCTCTATTTTGTGCAGGACTGCTTTCTATAGTCATTAAAATACCATGCACCTTTTCACTAGACCACCTCTGCAAGTAAACTACAAGGTCAAAGAGATTTAGAAAAACTCAAACAATAAATTTGTTTATTGTATAATATATATATATATATATATATATATATATATATAATCACTGAAGTAAGTCTCTACATTATTTTTCCCATATTTTGGCTTAGTCTAGACATTTCATTGATGGAAATGAGTACTGTCTAAGCATGACTTTTCACTTAATTCAGCTGTTTCAGAATCTTCCTACTTACATATTTCTGGGACTAACGAGTCGGAGGGCAGAAAATCCTATTCCCTGTTTTCTAATTATTCCTATTTTATCCAGGAAGAATGGCACTTTTGAATTTTCTTTTTTATTTCAGTAAAAATGATTAGATGCCATGGAGCAAAGGTTATTTTTATTTTTAACTCCAAATATTATCTATTTAACTTAATTTTTATTGCTAAATTCAAGTAACTTCTTACAGGGAAATAGGAGTTCCATTACTGTTTCTACAATAATTGAGTTAACATCTAAGATGTATACTATAAAAATAATCTAATTTAATTATTTTTTAATGATCATGGTTTTACCTCTCCTAAATGCTCACAGATTCTTGCCAAACCTCTATTCACCCAAAAATTTCTTAATAAATAAATATCACTGGATCTTGATGTATTTGTAAGGGTTTTTCTGGGGGTTATATTCACAAGTAGCAACTCCCTACAGAAACAAAAAAGAAATTTGGTCCGTTAGAAATGGAGTTACAATCTGAGTCACACTAGGTGTTGCCAACCAAACTTGAGTCCTCGAGAGCAGCATGTGCACTTAGTCATTGATGATCTCTCCCCTGCCATGTTGCCAGCATGGTTTCTTTCATAAAGCACTAACTTAATCATACTGGTTCATTATACTTCCCACATATGTTAAAATGCATAGTTTTAAATTTTCAAATGACCTCCATACTACTGATATTATAAGCCCAGATATACATTAAAAGAAGATATGCAAAACATAGTATATATACGTGCAATAGAATATCATCAAGCTTGTCACAAGAAACGAACTTTTCCATTATCAGCAACATAGATGAACTTAAATTTGTCACATTAAAGTACATAAACAAGTCTCAAAAGGGTAAATCCTTCTTGACTGTATATAAGTTAACTAAAAATAGTCAAACTTGGAAAGGAGAAAATAAAATACTGGCTTCCAGGAGTAAGAAAGGGGGGACATAGAGACCTGATTTCCAATGCCTGTGTGGCTTATGCTATGCAAGAGAAGTTACTGAGCAGAAATGCACAGCAGGCTTACCACAGTTCACAATGCTCCTCAGTGCACCATCATGTTTGTCAAGATGACACAGTGTGTTAACTGTCCTTACCTCAGGGAAAGAAAAGGGAAGTAAGGAAGGATGGAGGGAGAAGCAGGAAAGAAAGAGAAGTGGAGCAAGTAGGAGGAAAAGAAGAATAAAAGAGAGGAGTATGGGAGAGGAGAAGTTAGGAGAACAAGCTGGTGGTCCAGGCATTGACTATGTAATCAGATCAGATTTCTACAAAAGCAGTAGACAAAATACATTCACATTGAAAACTGCTAAATACATTTTAAAACAAAATTAAAGTGTTGTAATGGTCTTTTTCTTCATGAATACAGATGAAATTTACTATTTCGTGATCAACCTAAAACTGATATTGCATACAGATATTGAGAAGATATGCCATTTTTTTGTTCTTTTTCTTCCCCATTTGTAATGGAAGCAAGTTGATGCATTATTGGTTTGCTGGAATTACACTCTTTTTATAAGTTAACTCTTCTGCTGATGACTGACATAAAATGATTTGGGTCATCAACTTTGTATTCCGGGAAAAGTATCTCAAGGTAGCCGGTTATGGAGAGTAGATCCATCTAGAAGCAGAGTCAGATTCCACCCCATGATTCCTCACTCCACAAACCCTATAGCCTGGGATGTCGCATCACAGAGAGAACCATGTTAGGGGTTACAGTAAACTAGGCTTCTCATGAAACCAATCAGAAATTATTAAAATGGAGTTGTTGTTGTTGTTGTTGTTGTTGTTACCAGAAATATGAAAAAGAATGTGACAGAATTAAAATCTTAATTAAAGGAATTAAATTTTTAGTGGCTTTGACTCTGTGTGTTCCTTATTCTCTCTTAGAACACAACACAAGTACACAGCTTATGAGTTCTTTCTGAATATGCCATACAAACAATGCTCTACTAACAGGCTTTGATGAGATTTAGTTTGAGATCACATTACTAGTATCATGAATTACATCTGTTTGCTTGTTTTCCCTCTTGGCTAATTGTCTTTATTTTCCTTTTATCCCTCCACCCTTTTATCAAGGTTTTGTATTTATGTGGTGTGGGATAGCCTAGATTCCATCAGTCCTCTTGTCTGAGCTTCCTGCTGCTTTAATGTGTCAAATTGCTTGTAGCTCTTGACTTCTTTGCGTGTCTGGGAAATATCAGCCTTCACTGTCGGGCACTCAGGGATGACACTGAATGTTGCCTTGAGCTGGATCTTCTAGTCTCTCTTAAAATTATATCATATTGTGGCCTCTCAAATTTGTCAAAGTCAAAATTCTGGGAATGGGGTATGAGCTCTGGAAAGCAAAGCATCGTGTGAAATTTTGTTTTGATTTCATTGCAGTTAATCCAGGTATGGTTTAGGACTCATAGAAAGCACCTAGATCAGAACGACTCGGTCCTATTTAACAAACCCGTGGCCAGTCAGGGCTTCTCCTGTCTTCAAATAGATGGTCTGCCTCAGTGTTTACAAGAAAATGACTGTGCCTGCTTCTGTCACCCTTTAAACCAGTTTCCTTTAGAACAGACATTCTGAACTATCTCTCAGCAAAGAAATACAGCTTCCCAAGCTTTCAATTTATTTCTCTTCTCAAAGTACTTTCTTTCCTGATAAAAGTTGGCATTACTAACCCCCATCACTTGTCACATGGCTTTGTTTCCTAGTTAAAACCAGATGACACAATGTCAAGAGCAGAAGTTCATATTCTGAAACAAGGTCAGGATATACAATGCCTTTTATTAATGTTCAATGGAATCTTTAAAATCCAGGCATTATAGGCAAGTAAACTCAAGACTGCTGTTCGGAACATCGGAATAATCCTGTGAATGTGCTAACAGATTGAGACTCTAAATATGTTTACTCATGGATAAAAGATGAATAAAAACATGTTATTGTGAGACCCGTAATTCCTGAGGATAAAGATGTCACCTGGAATTATACTAGAAGTAGGAAAATAAAATTTACAAACATTTCCTAACCATGTTTGCAGTTAATTTTGGTAGGAATGTATTCATACTCCCTTCATCAGAGCAATAAACACAGACATGGGATATCTATGTTTACACCACCTTAGCCTAACATAACTTGTAATGGCTATCATTAGGAGTTTACACAGAGCGCTGTTTTATGTCAGGCACGCTAAGATAATGTAGCTTGGGGTGCTCTTTGAAATGTGTACATAAACACACACTTTCCCCGTGTGTCTGCTTTGTCATTTATTCTGCTATGTAAACACTGTTATGAAATTTAGTCTAATCTTTTCTGGTTAATTCAAACATTTTCACTATGCTCAGATAAATGTAACCAAAGCCAGATGTTGGTCTTTGTGCTAAGAGAGCACACCCAATGTAAACATAATTCTACTTCCTGCTTTCTCTCTTCAATCCAGATACATAGTTTTCTGCAGTGTTTCTCCTTTGCTGTACCATGGACCTCCCAGGATCCAAGTCTCCTTCCCAACCAATTTCTGTGTTTGTATCTACCTTTACATTTCTATTATGCTCCACAGCCTCTAGAATAAAGCTGCAAAGGGTCCCATTCCATCTCGACAGAAATCCCAAAGAATCCATCTCTTTATTATCAGCTGTCTTCTTTATGGGTTCTCAATGCAGTGGGCACTTCTTCAGGCTTCATTTGCTGTGCAGAATCCTGCCGCCAGCTCTCTCACATGTGAAAAGAAACAATCTCTTTAATGGATTCTGCCGGCTCTCCATTCATTTTCAAGACTTCATTGGAGATGGCCCTCTTTATCCTACTGTCTCCTTGGGACCTTCTTCTATTTCGTGTCAGCCCTCAGCATAGCATACTGATCTTTCAATCATGACATTTCCTAGGCATTTTTACCTGCTATAGCAGACATTTCACTTTTCCAGCTCATTGACTCAGTCTACAGTCCCACCCTACTTGACGGTATGTGAGCGTGTGTTGCTGTATCCACTGTCACTGGATTTTGGTATATTTGTGTGGGTTTTTCTGGGGGTTATATGCACAAGTAGCAACTGCCTACGGAAACAAAGAAGATAATAGGTCCCTTAGAGATGGAGTTACAGTCTGCGTCACACTAGGTGTTGCCAGCCAAACTTGAGTCTTCAAGAGCAGCATGTGCACTTAGTCATTGATCATCTCTCCCCTGCCATGTTGTCAGTGTGGTTTCTTTCATAATTCTCGATTTACGATTACTGGATTAAGCCGACACATTGGAGTAAGCCTATTCTTTGCACTATAGTCTCCAAAGAAAATAGAGTTATAATCTTCTAAGAACATCGCATAGAATGAATGGTGCTTTGGAATGTATGACCTTTTAGAACTACTTACATTTCATGAAATTTATCTGTCAAATGCTTACTTGATATAAGCATTCATAAATGGGTTTGTTTGTTGTTATAAAGCCAACCACAGTTTCTTTTAAAGGTGACTCCAGGAAAACATACATGTCTTTCCTGATACAATGAGTCAGCTCTGTAATGATCTTGATTCTCTTAGATCTTACTTTGTTAATTTAATTTTAACTTCTTCTAAACTTTCCATATTAGTCACTAGATGAATGAAGATAGTGAGTGAAATTTTCTATTGATTCTCTGTTGATACCAATAGCTTATGCTTTAACAGAACAGCTTTCAGGTAAACAAAGAAATGTAGTGGACTTAAAATTCCAGAACCTAAGTAACATTCCAAATAATAGAAAACCTGCTATTTCCTGTATTAAAAGAGGTTCCACTGTTAGAAAATAAAATGGAAAAAATTAATTGCTGGCACTTATAGAACACAGCTTTGACACTTATTATTTCAATATTCTGTCACTATCTTAATGTTTTCCCAGAATAAGATTAAATGACTATGTTATGTAACTGTACTGTTCTTCATCCAAATGTCATCTATAAAATCTCTATGTGCATCTAATTCCTGAACTGTTTTAGTTCATATACTGTAATTTTTGCACAGTGCATTTTAATTGTAAAGAAAGCTAGGGATTATCTAGTTTAATTCCTCAGTTTTAAAATTATAATAGGTAGGAGAAGAACTGGAAAGAATATATTTACATGACTTAAACCAGGAAGCATATTTAGTCAAGAACAGAATTAGGGCAAATGTTTTGTTTTGTTTTTTTTATCTACCTAATAATGTCATTTCTGTAACACTGTGCTTGGACTCAGTGTTGATAGTGGCTTTGAGTTTTTGTTCCTTTTGATCATGACAATCATTATCTGCAAACTAGTCTGACAGGATGCATTTTTCTGTAACTTTCACCAGAATGTCTGCTTCCCCCTGAGCATTCCAGATACTGGCCCTTTCTGTATTCAAATGTGTTCATATAAACTAGAGTGATATTTTCTGGATACCATGAAATGATGGGAACAGAGGTCCCCATCCTGTGCTCCCACCTTACATGTTCTCATCCTTATTTCATGTTTCTTCTGCACACTGGCAGGTACTATTCAAAATAGAAGATGCTAGATATAGATTTGAAACGAGTACTTGAGGCCTACCTATAATAAGCAGAGACATGCTATATGTATAAAATGGAGGCACTTTAAAGATTGGGGGCCAAAGATATTTCTATGTTAGCATTGTAATCACTGTGGTTGAATGCCTGAAATAAATCATTGAAAGGAAGAAATATGTATTCTTGTTCATGATTTATAGACAGTACCATTCATTATAAAATAGAGAAAGTAGTAGAGAACACCAGATCATTTTGTAATAGTCAGCAAGCAGAGTAACAGAGAGACTCTCAGTACAGGACAAGATATCACATCAAGAACAAGCATATAGTGACCTACTTCCTCCAGTGTGGTCCATGTCTATACTTTTCAGAACCTTTCAAAATAGGACCAGTGGTTGTAGATCAAGGATTCAATATATGAGCCCCTGGAAGACGATTTACCCTCAAACAAGACTTTCTTCTCCTGACCTGAAAAACTCACAGCCATATAAAAATGCCAAATGCATTCAGTCCATTTGTGATAATCTCCACTAGCTTTGTTTGATTGGTTGATTTCGGGTTTTTCCAATGTCCCAGAGTCTTTATTTTCTTTAGCTTCACAGCTCCTCACATTACCTTCTGGTAGGCTGCCTCTAGTGACCCTGATCCTATCATCTGTTGTTGAGGCTTCCTCCTAACAGCTATGTACAAACCTCATAACCCTCTCATTGGAAAGCCTAAATAACTCACATAGAACGGATGCCAAGTGCTAGTAACAGTGTGAGTAGTAGCTGGGTCCAATTAGGCCATGTCCACAGTGGCTTCTGGATGTTTGAGTTGCTGAGTACAACAGAATGAATTTCAAGGAGTCAGCTTCTTGGGTGACCATGGGATAAGAGTGACCCTTTTATCAAGAAAATGTCTAGCAAATGAGTCAATTTTTCCTAACATTAAGCCTGACACAGATGGAGTATAGACAGTGCTTGAGAATATTCTTCATGATGATGCAAAGAATTTTTTTTCTTTTTTAATAACAATGCTCTCTTAAAATGGTATTATTTCAATAACTAAATTTATTCTTTGTTTGTTTGTTTGGTTGGTTGGATTTTGGTTTTGTTTTTATTTTTCTGACCAACAGGAAGGCTTTTCAGGTTTCTCTCTTCTATTCCACTCATTATTTTCACTGTAAGCCTGAAGTGATTGTACAACTTTCTTATTATCCTGGTGATATCTAGAATCACCTTTGGAACAGGCCTTTTGGCATACATGTGAAGAATTACCTTCTGTAGGAGGACCCATCTAGGAAGTGTGTGGCACTATTCCCTTGGACTTATATCCTTATCTGTTTAAGAAGAAAAAAATGAGCTAAGCACAAGCACCCATCATGCTCTGCTTCCTACTTGATGATGCTCCATGGCCATCTTCTTAAAATTCCTTCTCTTTTACTCTTCAGCCATGGTGGACACTATTTTTGAACTGCAGTGTGAAAGAATCCCTTTCTCCCTTAACTTGGCTCTGACAGTAATGGGACAAGAAAGTAAGATACAATAGCAACAACCATGCCACAGCTTGAATGTTGTTCTCTGTTGTACTCACTTCTACAAATTAATTGCTCTGACACTTTGAAATCCTCTCAAAGTCTCAGTGCATGAGGGAGGAGTAGTGTAGATGATGTCATTGCTGCAATATCACATGACTGTTCACTCTTTATCAATAGTGTCATTTTCCCATCTGAAGTTTCTTAAGAGCAGTCTTTATTACTAGCATCTATCCTTTGAGCTCCCCACTAAACTCTGTTTACAGCATTAATAGGGCTTGTCTAGTCCAGATCACCAACCTCTTCCTAATTACTTCTGAAAACCAGTTCCAAAGATTTATGAATGGCATGATTAGTTTTGGTAATGCAATTGGCTGTCACTTTGCTTTCTAATTCTCATGAGAAAGATAAAGGGAAGAAAATGTGTATTTTGATTCAGAGTTTCAGAAGTGTCATCATATCATAGTGCAGAGTGTATGACCAGGAACAGCCACTCAAATTATGGTGAACAAAAATCGAGTCTAGTGGTGAGGTGGTCTGGGAAAAGATATTTCTCGCAACAATGCACTTAATCACCTATTGTTTTTAGACATATCCTGACTCTTCCAAGCTTCTAGAATGTCTCAGATCATACTATGTGCCAAAGGACCATATACTCAGCATGGGCATCTGTGGTAAAAACACCATGTTGACACCATAATTATATCTTTATCTTGTGAGATAATATTTGATTGTATCAAGTCTAATTAAATTGAAATAGAACTGCATCACTTTGCCTCCTTCCTTTCTTCTCTCCAGCCCCAACCTACGGGGTACCATCCTTCATACCCTTCCCTTCCCCATCATCTAATGCTAATATTCTTTTTCTTTGTCTATGTTTATATGAGTGTATATGTCTATGTGTATGTATGTGTATATGATGTATATTATGTGTTCTCCGTTTATGTGAGTGTGTGTGTGTGTGTGTGTGTGTGTGTATAAATGAAACCTGCTGAGTCAATCATTGTTATTATTGTTTTTGTGTGTATATGAATTTAGAGCTAACCACTCTATGTGGTACAACCAATAAATAGGCTCTTCTCCAGGAAAGGCTGATTCTCTTTTTTCCAGCAGTCATTGGTCATTGGGTTACTTTCGGTCTTTTGTCTCAAAGACCCAGGTGAAAATTTCCTCTTTTCACATTAGCATGTTGACTGATTAGCATATATCTATTTGTATGGTCTTGTTTATATAGCCATTTCTAGGAAAGATTGCTTCACAGCAGACTTCCTGGATTCAGGCTTTTAAAGTAGTTCCTCTTCCATGTGTTTTTTGAGCCGTAGATGCAGGAGCTTTAACACTTTGACATGGATGTATACATTGGTCCTGGGCAGACCTGGGCTCCCCATGATCCATTGATCTCTGTGTTGTGTCCAATTGGGGTTTTCTGTGATAGTTTCCATTTGCTCTAAAGTTATTTGTTTTAGATTTTGTTTTTTTTGTTTTTTGATGAGTGGTGGTACCTACCCCTGTATGTGGATATAAGGACAAGATTTAGAATGTATAAGAAATTATGCTGGTCTAGCAAACTGGTATAGTAACAGAGCCTTTACTAAGGTCTATGTCCTCACTAGTCCTGGGAAATTGGCTTGGTTTCCAGTTCTAAGCAAAGTTGCCACATATATGAGACTGCCAGGTATTATACCTTTAGGAATATCTTAGCTAGGGGCCCATTGTCATGGTTCATGGTTGTTTTAGCTGCATAAGGCTGTTTAGTTGTTTCTCTTCTTTGGCAACTTGCAAAGCAATTTCTGGTACAATGGAAACTAGATTATAGGAAGATACTTTCTGGTCAGATCTAACACAAATCGTTCAATCCTTTTGTCCTAAGTATATGGTGTCATTAACAGCAGGCTTCCACTCTCAACCTCTGATACAGCCAAATGTTATGCTAATAAGTCCAGACAGACAAACAGCTTGATCCTTCTTATTTGTACTTTCTAGTTCCAAGTCCTAAGACATGAGTATACAACATGGAGTATCCACAGAAACCAGAAAAGTATAAAGTGACTATCAGTGTGGGTAAAGAGAGCTTGGGAGGGTGATATTAGTTTACAATGATATGATAGCAAACATAAAAATAGGGAGGAGCATTCAACTGAGGAAGAGGGAAAAAGGTCAATATAGCTGGAAAATCAGTGATAGACAAAAACATAAAAAGGTTGTCTGTTAAAGCTTCAAGGAATCATATAATATTTACTTAAAATTACATATATATAACTTAAATGAAGTTTTATATATATACAACTTTACATATATATCTTTAATATATATTTATATATTAATTATATAGTATATATGTGTATGTTAACATACACACACACACACACACACACACACACACACACACACACACACATATATTTAAGGAAGTTAAGCCAAATGGGCTGACAATGTTCCCCACAAGAGCATTACAAAAAATTCCCTTTGAATGGTTGGTCAGGTCACTCCAAGTTACTTGCAAAATAATATAATCAGGGTAATCCTTCTTTACATACATTTCAAAAAAAAATCACAAAAAATGAAAAACAAATGAACCTTGCTTCTTTCGTTGTCTCTGAAATGGCACTGACAAGGTCAATGTCATCTAAATTTACATCTTCTTACCTTTATCTGAAAACTCCTTATCATGAGTTGTCTTTTCATTTAGGTCAGTTGTCCTCTAACATCACACTGTCTGAAATCTGGGATTTCTGTGTTTAAATCTGTGGTAAAACTCTTTTCTTGGTCCCCCTCTCCTTTTCCTTTTTGTAATCCAATCTACCAAACTCTCACTACTTGTTTAGGAAAGAAAACAGCTTTCTTTTCTTCATTGACTTCCTTTTCTTCTTATTCCAAGGCCAGTTAACTATATTAATTTAGATCTACTTCTGGAATTTCCTCATCTAATCTATTGATTTTTTTTTTTATCTTTTATCCACATTAGACTAGTTTCATCAGTGCAGCTGTATACGAAATCTTGAACTCCACTTCTCTGAATTTATTTTCATCAATACATTTTAGTTATCCCGAGTCTTAGGACTTTACTTACAAATGTTAGCATACATTTGTATACTACACGTTTTCAAATCCAACTAAAACTGAATATTTTTTTCTCTCTAACCCCCACAGGTACTAACTCCCAATTAGACTATGGTGGAGTAGTTCTTCATAGATGCAGTCCATAATAACAAAATGTTCTGAGCCTATTTCCAAGTAGTTTTTTTTCTCGTTTTATCAAAAAGAAAAAAAAAGTATCAGATGTTCACTGTGAGAACCTGATATATTTATCGATATAAAACTCCTAACAAAAATATAGTGATGTTTTTTCCCAAAAAATAAGTCGACCTTGAGTTTTTAACTCTTGTTTGTGTTGAAGCCACCAGAAATTCATTGAATTCTCAGTGATTTTTCTGCTTGGCTTAATAATCTTTACTCTCAAGCTGGCTCCACAAGACGGTTTGGCTCATGTTCTGCTATTCGTATACACTGTGTTCCTATCTACCTTTTCAATTCTGGATCTCTGTCTGTCCTGTGCCATGAATTCTCTAGTTTATGTGAGAATTGTAGATTGATTTTTCTTATTTCTTTCAGCTTGTGTTATGAGCAGGGACAGAAGTAACATCCTCAAGTTTCCAATGTACCAAACAGGAAACTGGAAGTCTTCACAGAGATCTTAATACGCTTCATGTTTTACTGCTTTTATTCTCTGTATATTCATGACAACACAGCTAACCTATGATAATAAGGTCTGGTAGGCTGAGTAAAAGGTGGTAGCATATATACCAATGCCACCCACTATTCAAAAATGATTCTTTCCTGCTTCAGAGAGATGAAAGTATTTATATCTATAAGAGTGGCTTGAACACTCATATGTTATTATGTAATTCTCATAAATATCAAGAACATTATGGTATTATCTCATTAAACAAACAGGAAAAATAATGCCTAAAATTTTAAATAACTTTCAAAATTAAAAAAGGAAACCTGCTAGATATTTACTGTTGATAAGTTTTAATAGACTTTGAAAACAAGTGGACAATTCAAATGAATTAGCTAATGAGGACTCATTATCTAAAAAAGGAACAATGTAATATAATACGGAATGATCTGAAGTTCTGAAAATAGAGCAATCTTTCTATTAGTGTTCCTTTGTTGCTGTAAGTGTCCTGTAGCATACTTCAAAAATGACAATATGGCTTCTGATGGAGCCTTGAGAATTTTATTTCCTTCCTCAATGGATGGGAATGCCTCTACTATTTTGGTATCTAATGCTTTGATAACTCGAATGAATGGAACCCATTTGTCTCTTCAAATTGTCCATGTCATTTAAGCAATTCCTGATGTGATGATCTGATCCCTGGTTCTTACTTATTCTTCTTCTTTGCCTTTGCCCCTAGCCTTCCTTTTCTCAAGAACCTGGTAGGTAGCTGATGTTGCTCCATTTTCTTGGGACTCTTTAAAATTTAACTTTGCAGTGCTGCTCTTCGGGCCATGCTTCAGGTGCTTTCCTTATAATCCCTGTACAGCAGGGCAATTGAATATAAATTTTCCGACTGTCACTACTTAAGTGGTAAAAGTTCATTCCTCGGAACATCATGATATAATTCATGTTTTGAAGAATGGAATATTAATTGAAATTGTAGTAGAAAGTATTTATAGCATATGAATAGACCTAAAATATTTTGAGCCTGTTGGTACAACTCTGAAGAGAGAAGGAGCAAATGGAAACTTCATATTGTGTTTCTCTTCAGAACCTGATATGCAAAGCATTTGCTTTATTATATAAGAATTTGATCTTTTCTTTCTGTACTAACATTTGAGAAGGATGAATTTCTTTCTATGCTAAATCTTTGTCTTCCAGTGTTTTGTATTTTGTGCATTGATGCCAATAGGAAGGAAGTTGAAAGTACTCTTGATGCTTGAAAGCATCCATCCATGACATGGACAAGGTTGTCCTTGTTAATGTGCTTGGTTTAGAGATGCTCTGAGCTGTAACCTTCTTCCTGCTCGGTGGTTAAATTGATTAAAACAAGTTCGATGAAAATTAAACACAAGCACTATTTATATAATGAAAGGAATGTAACAGAAACCCACAGCCTTTAGAATTTCAAATGTGGGAATTATCTTGCTGTGACAATCAAGGTCGATATGTATCTGGGGAATGAATTCCTTCTGTACAATAGACGTTCTCCATGTGCTTTCAAAGTAAGGAAATTGTTTGTGTCTTATTGGGCTTTAAAAAGGAAGGATGAATTATCTTCTTATCTTTTTATACTTCATTTTGGATGACATTTGTATGAACAATAAAACTAACAAAACAACATAATGTTCAGTTATGCTATAGCAGAGATTCAATTCTATTAAAATACCCTTTATTCATGTCATTTGTTTTTATCCACGGTATGAGAATTTGAGAAATTGTTTAAAATTGCTTCATTAAATCTTAGCTTCTAAAATCTAAAAGTATTAATGGTCTGGAATGCTTTGTTTGAGAGTATCTGATTCAGTAGATGAAATTTGATAAAGTGATTGCTTTGATCTCTATCTACACATTTAAACTTAAATTCTACTTTATAGTTTTGGCCTCTGGTTAATACATACAATTCTGTCATAAGAAAATCATGGCTTAGGCTATTTCTTTTATTTAATTCTCAAATATTTGTATAAAGAGATGGTCTGGATGGGAATTTTTGGTGCCTTACACCTGTAAGCTTCTGAGACTCAGACTCATTCACTCAAGCTAATCTCCAGGTTAGCCCTAACTTGTCCAATGACCCATATTTGTACACTCTCTTCTCATTATGTCTTAGAAAGTGATCAGATGAAGGTTATTATTAATTACATTGGGAAATAAGTTCCAAAAGTATAAGATTATAAATATTAGGAGATACTTTGTATCCTAACCTTTACTTTATAAACACCATTCACAATATACTCCACTAAAAATGTTAATTATTTGTTCAGAAAAATGATTTTGAGTAATAAAATAAAAATAGAGTAACAAGATTTCCTTTATTCATAGAAATATATCCCAAAGTATCTGCACCTTTCCAATAGCATACAATAAAATATTCCTGCCATTAGATAGTCCACATAAATACTATAGTTATGCTTTTTACAAAACATGATATAGTGTTCAAATTAGGAAATTCTGTGGAGTTTGTTTTTTTCTTGTTTCATGGAAGAAAAATACTCATTTTGGTGGTTTGTATTAGAAAATCTCCCATAGGTTCATATATTATATGGAAATTTAAGAAATCATTTTAAGTTGCTTCTTAAATTTTTACTACTAAAAGGTGAATGTACTAATAGTCTAGGATGCTTTGCTTGAGAGTATCTGAGGCAGTAGGTGAAATTTGCTTAATCACCAGGGAGTGGCACTATTTGAGAAGGATTAGAAGAATTAAGAGGTGTGGCCTTGTTGGAGTAGGTTTGGCCTTTTTGGTGGAAGTGTGTCACTGGGGGTGAGATTGAAGGTTACAAAAGGCTACATCAGGTCAATTATGTCTTGCTGTCCTTCTCTCTGCCTACAGATCTGGATGTATCCCTTGGCTACTTCTGCAGTGATTGCATGTTCCCTGCCATATGGATTATGAACGAAACCTCTGAAACTGTAAACAAGCTCACAATTAAATGTTTTCTTTTGTAAGATCCACCTTGGTCATATTGTCTCTTTAGAGGAATGGAATAGGGAGGGACTAAGACAGAAATTTGGTACCAGGGAGTAGTACATTGCTCTGACTGGCATGACCATGCTATTTGCTGGAGGAATATAGTACATTTTGAAGCTTTGAACAAAATCAGATGGACACTCTTAGTGAAGCTTAATGGAACTTTGTGGTAGACACATGGAAGACACTGCTGAGGGCATTTTGAACTGTGGACGCACAGCTCCATAATTTTTAGAAGAGAAGGATAGTAGTAAGTGAACTAGAGATCATTCTTGTGACATTTTGGCAAAGAATGTAGCTGCTTTATGCTCTGAAAATCTGACTAAGGCTAAATTGAAGGGTTTTGGATTAACGACATTGGCAGAGAAGATTTCAAGATAGCTTAGTAATGCCACTCTTTTCTAGTTATTAGTAATCACTCTTGTTCAGATCAGTAAGGAAAAAGGCAAACTGAACAAAGAAACAAAAACCTGAAGGGATATATATATATATTTACTTTAGTTACATTTAAAATGTTTTCCCATTTCCAGGTCTCCCCTTCAGAAACCGGCTACCCCATCCCCTTCTCCCCCACCTCTATGAGGGTGCTCCCCCACCCACCCACCCAAGCCTGTCTTCCCTCCCTAGCATTCCCCTATACTGGGGCATCTAACACCCTCAGGCCCAAGAGTCTCTTCCCACTGATGGCCAACAAGGACCTCCTCTACCACATATGCGGCCAGCACCATGGGTCCCTCTATATGTATTCTTCGGTTGGTGGTCCAGTTTCCAGGAGCTCCAAGAGGTCTGGTCAGTTGACACTGTTGCTCCCTCCACTGGGCTGCAAACCCCCTCAGCTCCTTCGGTACCTTCTCCAACTCCTCCATCCATCCGGGACCTCATGCTCAGTCCAGTGGTTGGCTGCCAGCATCCTCTGTCTGTGTATTTGTCAGGCTCTTCTCTGCCTGAGCCTCTCAGGAGACAGCTTATCTTGCTTCCTTCAGCAAGCACTTCCCAGCATCCACATTAACATCTGGGTTAGGAGCACTCGACATATAAAGGAGTTAAGTCTAGTGCTCAAGAAGCTAAATGTTTAAAGAAAAACTTGTTGCCGAATAAGATGAAAGCAGTGGTAACATCAGCAAGACCTCATTCAGATAAGTTTCTAACTTGTTAAAAAAGAATTAGAGATGAGCTTAAACAGTGGTGAAAACCATCAAAATCAGAAAGTTAATGCAAATGTACTTCAAATGGGGGCCTAGTTTCAGCCCCATCCAGCAACAAAATTTCAACAGCCTCACATGATTCTGGCTTTAGAGTCAAGGATACAAGAAAGGAGTTGTCGAATCTCCCTCCATTGCTAAAGAAAGCTGTTGATGCCAGTAGTGTATCAGGGTATCACTGCATGAAGGGCTGGAAAAGCAAGTGTACAGAGCTGTGGAGGGGATGTCTGGATTTCAGTGGAGACTGAAAAATGTTGGAGATGGAAGAGCCATGAGATTCCTCCCAAGAAACACTGCCAATCATGTATGGAACCAACACAAGATAGAGAAGGAAATGTTTTGTTGCAGTCCAAAAAGCTGAAAAGAGATGGAGATCTGATGAGCATTTTGACATCAGAGATAGAGAAGCAGAATTTGAAGTTTAATTTGGTGGTTTTCAGTTTTGCTTTGGCCCAGTATTCCCTCCCTGTGTCCTTTCCTTTCCTCTTTTTTTTTTTTTTTTTTTGGAATAGTAATATATATTTTATGCCACGGTATGTTGGAACAAGTGATCTGTTTTTTCCTTTTGATTTTGTAGTGGTTTAGAGTTAAGAGATTATCACAAGTTTCAGAAGAGACTGAGCTTTGGACTTTTAAATAATGTTGAGACTTTGACAGATTATGAGGACTTTTAAAGTTGCACAATGCATTTTTTAATTATAGTATTGCTATAAACTTGTAGGGTCCAGGGATTGGAATGCAGTGGTTTGCATGCAAATGGCTCCATAGCTTCATATATAAGCATGCTTAGCCACCAAGGAGTGGCATTATTTGGGAAGGAGTAGAAGTGTTAGGAGGTGTGGCCTTGTTGGACTACGTGTAGCCTTGTTGAAGTACGTGTTTCACTGGTAGTGGGTTTCAAGGTTTCAAAAGCTTGCATCACGCCACGCATGTCTCATTCTATCTCTGCATCAGATTGTCTCTCTCAACTACTGATGCTGTGACTACTTGAATACCACCATGCTGACTGTAAGCCAGCCCCCAATTGAATACTTTCTTTTATAATGGTTGATTTGCTTGTGGTGTCTCTTCACAGAGCTAGAACAGTGACTAAGACAGTCATGGTTGCAGCTCTGTATTGGTGTATTTCTTCCTAAGAAAAATATCCAAAGCACCATGATTCAAACAAAAGTATATTTCTATTGACTTCACACATCCCCTCGGTCAATTTTTTGATTACAATGTGTATGCTCAGACCTTCACAGAAATCAATCACATAGTAATGTTTTATAAAAGATAAACAATTCCTTGTATCAATAGCATGCTCCTCTTAAGTGAAAGAAGGGCAGGTATGAGTTTCATCGTTTTCTTTTCCTCGCTTCTTTTGTTTTAGAATGAACAAATAATTTCTGTATTTTGTTCTTTCTGCACATTGTTGACAAATGCTTGGTAAAATATTTGCTGAAAAGCAAACAAAATATACAGGCACACTGCTTGTCATTTGTTGTGTTTAAACATCCTTGAGAGGTTTGCTTTCCTATTCTCTAAATAATACTATTGTATTTTAAACATAGTCAGATCAATGAAACAAAATTATCCCATTTAATAAATTCCTTTGCTTTCTTCACTGTGTAATTTCTTTTTCTTTAGACAAGTAAGACACAGTTGGCTGTGTTTCTCTTCTGGGCTGGGACTTTCCAATTAAAATCATTCATTGACCAGCATACTAACAAACCCATGCTGAGAACTCAGTTTAGATGCAGTCTTAGATAACTTTTATTTAAGTATTGATTCTTCTTAAAATAATATTACCTTGGTAAGCTATGTTAAATACTGTGGTATCCATTCTCTGTTCTTTAAATTTTATTTTAGTCCTTATGGAAATGAAATACATGAGAAATAAACTATTCTTACATACTCTGTGTGTGTGTGTGTTTGTGTGTATGTATGTGTGTATGTGTGTGTGTTTGCCTGTGTGCTCATATGCATGCATATGTATTAGAGAAAGATGTATGCATATATTTATATGTGATATATTCATATGTTCATGTGTACCTATAAAGAAAAGATTAAAGAAATGATCTTAAATGTCTTCCTCATTCACTTTTTGTCTTAGTCCATTGAGACTGAGTCTCCCACTGAAATTGGGCATATTTTACAGCTAGGCTAGTGTGCAACAAGTTCTAGGGATGCTCCTCTCTCCATATTCTCCAGTAGTGAGTTACAGGATCTCAAATCATACCAAGGTTTTAAGTGACTGTGAGTGACCCAACTCAGGTTCCCATGCTTGCACAGCCAGTGCCTTTACCCACTGAGCTATCTCCCAGCTAATGATATAGTTTGGAAAAATAAAATGTACAGAATAAGTTCCTTCCATGAGGACATTAATAGGTCACCCACTCATACTTTTCTGAACAAATCTTGAAAATGTCAAGACCCAGATCTAAGACTGAGTTAAAATCTTACTCCTGTAACTCATTTTTCATAACAAGACAGGCAAGTTACAGTTTCTGTGTACCCCAGTGTCCTTGTCCTTCAACAAGACTTAAAACAGTGCCTCCATCATTCTGTTGTAAGAATTTTAAGCTTTAGTTGCTGGTAGTAGAAAAGGACTGGTTCATTTAAAACTTTTATGCAAAAAGATAGATTGATATAATGATGGGGCACCTCCTAAAAGTAAATAGTAATAGAGTAACAGTAGATGTAATAGAGTTGATAATGGAAGTAGAAAATAACTCCATGACAGCACAGAATCTGACTAGTAATACCATCTTCCCCATTTCAGGGAAGTGTAGCAGTACTTACCCCCTTTCTCAGACAAACAGTAAGCAAACAAACAGTATAAAATTTAATCTGTCTTATGAATATATACTATTTTCCCCCTTCTGTATTAGTCAGGATTTCCTAGAGTGACTTATAATCTTTAATTCAGCTAGTTGAACATTGCTTGTCTCCTAGAAGAGGCCCCATGATTCTAGTAGTTGTTTAGTCTAGGAGGCTGGGTATCTTAAATGATCTTCAGTCAACTTTGACATTCCAAAGAATTACCAGTTCTAATGCCAGTAAAGGAGTACCTCAGCAGTAAGATAGATAAACTTTCTTGTGAGAATAATGGTAAACAGATAAAATGTGATGAACACATTTTTCTTCTCTCTTCCCTGACCCTTTATGTAAGCTGCCACCAGAAGATGTGGCCCAGATTTAAAATGGGTCTTTTATTGTAAATGATCCAGTCAAGAAAATCTTTCCCAGATATTCCCAAATACTTAGGTTTTAATGGATTCCAGTTGTAGTTAAGTTAATAACCATGATTAGACATCTTACCTTTCATAAATGCTTATCAGAGTATTTTTCTGATATACAAAAAAGTCAGTTATAATTTTATATTATTATCTCCATGCCTCCACACCAAAATAAATATTATCAACTTTTTTTAATGGTTTCCAGAATGTATGTTTCTATTACATTCTTGTCTCTAAAATCATGTGAATTCTCTTTGGAGCAATCAGGTTCATCTTTGTCAATTACAAACATGATAGATATTGAGTATGAAATAATCTCCCACCAAGGAAGAGAACCAATAGAATGTGTGTATATTTGCTGGCTTTTATTATGAGCTAGAGACTTTATAACTCAAAGACACTCTGCAGCACACTGAAGAGGAAAATATCTGGCCCTCAATCCAGGAAGCCAGAAGTCTTTGCATTTCAATTTGGATGCTGAAAGTCTGGAAGCTTTGTGGAAAATCCATGGTATAGGAACATTACTGAAAATCCAAAGAATCTAGAGACTAATATCAGTGGGTGGAAGCAGTAATATACCTCCATCAGATCTTAAGGGGCTTACGAGGAGGTCAGTATTTCCTCCTTTCAGCCAACTATATTGATTTGCTGATAGCCTGTTGGGCGGTGTCAACAGCACTGAGAAATGTACCCCTTATCTCAGCTACTGCTGTCCTATGTGTCAGTCCTCTCTGAAGAAACTCAGCCACTGTCCTATTTGTCAATCCTCTCTTAGATGTCCATAAAGACACATTGGTACATTTCACTGGACCTAAAAATGGTTTAAACTAACCAAGTTGAACCTAAGACCCACAATCATACATTCCCATAGCAGCGCCATGGTTCATTCATAGAATTAAAACTCCTTGCTTTTATCTGGAGTTAATGTCTGTCATAGTTCTCCCTGTATCTGTTAAGGTCAAGGTGTTCAACTTCCTCCCTTCTTTATCAAATACTCATGATGTTATTGGACTAGAATCTTGGTAATTATGTATGGACTATAAATCCATTTTTCTTCTCTTTGTCTCTAGTATTAGATCCAGTATCTTTTCAATCAATATAACTAAAGCAAGTTAAATTTGTTGTATAATTAATATTGGAGATGACTCAAGACAGCTGAGAGAACAACCAAGGAAACCATAAACTCTTGAGTGGATCATGCCTCTATTGTGTAGGCCTTAGGACCATGGGAAATTATAGAGCAACAAAACAAACATCCAGGAAGGCAAGTAGGTACTTGGAAATTCATGTGATTCAATCATACCAATAGTTCCTTGAGTAGTAACAAGTATTCTTTTGAAAACAAGAAAACTAGAAATTTAGATAAGTTGAATGGCCTTTATTCAGAAATGGAATATAAGTTAGACATATCTTGGCATTTGTTTGGTCTCCATTTTTAAATGCTCCTCATTGAATGATAAAGATAATGTGAGTTTTTCTTATATTTTTGTTTATAATATTCCAAAGGGGTGAGTGTACATAGTTTGGTGTTATTAAGTTTGAGTAGAAGACACAAAGCCCTGTGTTCCATCTCTAGTCCTATTAAATAATAATTTAAAATAAATTTAAAAATAATTGCAATGAAAAGCAAAACATTACTTTAAAGAATATTGGTAACAAAGAGTAAATAGAACCTCTGGGAACATTTAGCAATTACCATTAACAAGAACAGCACACAAAAGTGGACAGGTTCAGGAGACCTCAACCCTACAGTTAATGTTAGCAAACATATAGTTTTGTTTTCTTATCTTCTGTTTCTCAGACCAAGAATCATATTATCCAACATTTCTTAAATGAGAGTGTAGTTGAACAGTCCTGGTGAGTTTTCCCAGGAAGAAGGTTATATGGTCCAACAAGTTTGAGAAGATGCTTAACCTTTCCCCTGCTTGAGAATATAAAGTCAATTACATGCTCTCAGAAGAACACACAGGAAATTATGAGAGCAGCCTGGAAGGAAGGTAACTTGGCTACAGTATTCCTTTTTAATTTTTGAAATTATTTTTTTAAAAATTTCATAGACATATATAATTCATTCTAGCCTAAACCTCTTCCCACTCCCTCACTTCACTTCTCCTGGAAACTTTCCTCAGTATATCTCCTTTCCAGCTTCATGTCTTCCTTTTCTCTTTTAATATGTTTTTGTTCTGTTTTGAGAACCTCATAAATGAGTAGTATATTACTCCTTCCTCTCCCCCATCCAATTTATCCCAATGTCAATCCCAAATATATGTTTCCCCTTCTTTTAATTACTATTGCTACACAAATTATATATATAAACATATATACATATGTATATACAATTATATACACATATAATTATAGACAATTTTTTAAGAAATAATGTGTAAATTTTTAAAGAAATAAATTATACACAAATTATGTGAATACTTGTGTGTATTTGTGTGTGTATACATATGTCTGTACATGTGTTCATATAAATATATATGCATATGTACATACATATGGATATATTTAGCATTGCTCATGTGTATGTGTATCCAGTAAAGACCACTTGAGATTGGTACTTTCTTATTAGTGATGACTGATAAAAGTCAAAGGGACAAATCTTTGTTATCTTTTCCCTGTCAAAATCACTATGAAGATTACACCAGTTGAGATTTTATTGCTTATAGCTACCTTTCATAATACATATTCTTAATAAATCCATTAGGGCTACCTCATGAAATGTTTTCTTGGTAGACCATTATAGACTTCTAAATGGACTTATAATGCCCGAATTTGATTTAGAAGCATATAGATCCACATAGTTTTAAGCTATTCCTCTGCATAAAATGAATTGAAGTTAATTTATATTATCCATTCTGCACTCTATATGTAAGAATTCCAGGTAGACGTGGCAGATTTCTGATCCTGAATGGAGGGAGCTAGAATCAAATTGATAACTACCAATAACTGATCTGTTAAAGAAAAGTATCAACTGACCTAACACATGGTGAGGATGAGGAAAATTTAAAATTAGAGTCTGCACATGGTAGGCACTAACAGCTCTGTGGTTTTATCTGATTAAGAAATAAAATTTTAAACCTACTTATAAACTTGATAAAACTCAACAGTTAGAAGAAAAACTATTTAAACTTCACTTATGGATTTGAGCTTTTCTAGCTTAAAACCCATGATCCTATCAATTTATATTCTAAATCTTATTTCCTTTCTCCCCTTCAAGCCATCATTTATCACGATGTAAAAGCAGCCCTTTTGCATGTTTATCACTTGCAAAGTCTCTTCCCTCAGACACCATTGTCTCTTTGCTGTTCATCACATGACCAAGCACTCTTCTTTCCAGGTGTTTATTCCAAGCTTGCCCTCTACTCAGAGTTCTCTTTCCTCCTGTATTCAGAGAGATCACTACCCTCAAAGTCCTTCTTTATCAAATGTCATGTTACTGAGACTTTCCTGAGTAGTTATACAAATTAAATAAATTACACTTTAGCACTTCCGACTATTCTATACCCTGCCTTACTTTTCTTACCAGCAGTTATCAATTCAGTAAACATTAAATATTTACCTGCTTATTTGCTCATGTTTATCTCACTTGCTTAGCACCTGCAGTATGAGCTCCACACAAGGAATATCCCACTTCTGTTCTCAGAGGCATAGCCATGCTTATGCCTGGTACTCAATATGTACTGATTGTATGTTTGCTGAATAAATGAAATACTGAGTGCTGGGCATGCATAAAACATAAGGTGAAGCATTAAAGAGCTAAGTTATGAGAAAGGTATAGGTTTATTGATCTTTGTAAGAATGAGTCACTGGCTAATAGAACAGGGACGACATCATGGATGGCATTCAATTCCTCATGAAAGCTTGGTAGGGTATCTATATGTTGAGCTATTTGGGAATGTAAAACACAGAATAAACAAAGCTTCAGGGGTGGATATATTGAGGGAAAAGATTTCTATCTAAATCAAGACATAATGTGGCCATAAATGATAAGAAGGAGAGAGAGTTCACCAGGAGAAAAAAAGTCTTTGTATATTTTAGGTAAATATTTACAAATCTTGTATTTCTCTCTTTAAATTCAGCAGCAGTCATTCCCTGTGTTGCTTAAATGTATCATTTTAGAAGCTCTTAGCAGGTTTATTAATTTTAGCCTAAACTGTATTTTTATTTATATCAGTATGCATATGAATGAATGATTGTCTATATAAATAGGTATATGTTTTTCCCTTGTTCTTTATTAAGAACTTCTAATAATAAATATTGCCTGATAGATAGGCAGTTTTCCTTAAGGTCAATCTTTTTATCTGGAATGAATCTAATGAAAACTTGCTGCATAAACACAGGCAAAAATGCTATCCTAGAATGTTGAAAGTGTGCTTGGACAACAATATGCTTTGGGATTCTTTCATGTTGCTTGGACTTTCTAAACAGGAAAGTGAAACCCAAATAAAGTGTTTGAACTTGAAAGTCACAGGCCAACTTATAATTTAGAAAGACTAATCTCACATCCTAGATTTTATCACAGCATGGAGGTTTCAGAGCAGTGAAGCAATGTGGGAGACAAATCCAATACGCATCTCCAACTAGTTAAAAGGTAATGAGTATCTGAAGTGAAGGGGAACAAATGAAGATAGAGACAGGGAATCAAAGGCAGGAAGTGGTCTAGTTGTGACCTGCAATCTTAGCAACTCATCTACCTAGAACTGTCACAGAGTGTGGAGATCTAAGAGAGTTAGGATGGTGGTGCCATGGCCTGAAAGAGGAGTGAACATTGATGTTCAATCACATGAGCTGTAATGACTTCTTGAACAGGGTGGATCTGTTAAAACGAAAAACTAAAACATCTTTTGTGTTTAAGAAATTGGTTCATGCTAGACATAGAAATTTTAGTTCTGCCTGTCCATTTAGTGGTGTAAAGATTTGTTGACTATCCAATTTGTTGTTTTAAGATAGATTAATGTGGTGTGTGAAATAAAAAATTACAATGAGCTTTTGAATTAGTGTAGATATGGTTGGCTAGCAGAAATGACTAATGGCAATGGAAATAGAAACAGGAAAATTAGTCAGGAGACGATGAGAGTGAAAAATTAGTGGAATCTGGGTTAGTGAACATGGACATATAATAAAAAATCACCCATGGAAAGAGTTTAATGATTTCGTAATCATAGAGAACTCTCCAAAGTTTAAGTTCCAGGCTTTATTCATTACTGTGTATAACTGACCAGCTGGTACATCAGTCAGTATCTATCACAGTTTCAGTTTGTGCCCATCCTTGAACTCAGACATTGGTCACACAGTATGTTCCCAGAAATTTCTATCTACGAAACAAACATGTAAGTAAGAGAATAGAAAGATGTATTGAAAGAGAGATGTAAGTAAGAGTGTATAAAGATATATTGTTCAAGATACTAGAGAAATACCTATTTATTTCTTCGAGAACATGAATAGCCAATGTAGTGTTCTACTCCTGCAAGAGAGTGAGAAAATTTACAAAGGAAGCTATAATAAAAGAATCTGTGTTCTCTGCTCATTCCATGCAGAGATGAATGAGAATATCTGTAGGAAAGCATGAAAAGGTTTTGTTTTGATTCTTTTCTTTTTCTGAGAGGGACATCACTGCAAACAATTGCTCGGGTACAATCCTTAGCATTTTATGTATACAGCTTCAGCATATTGTGTAAATATAACATGGGCGACTCTGGAATAAGATGGAGCTGCATCAGAGAGCATCAGAAAACGTCACAGATCCTGAAGAGTTGAAATGCTTTGCTTCAATTGGAGATTCCATCTCTGCCTTAGAAAATTCTCCAGTCTTACTTAGTGAATGACACTGGTGGGAAGGGCAGTGAGATCATAACATGATGGAGAAGGATGTTTCAATAAATCAGAATCTGCAAAATAAGACTGGGGAGGTCTTCTCAATGTTTTTGACAATGAAATGGAGACATGAAGTTTAAACATAGGTTGGACTACAGATTTGGTAACTGGTATTTCCAAAAGGTAGAAAGCAGCAACAGGCAGTGACCTAAGGAAAAACAATTAGGAACATGTAGCTGACACTACAAGACAGGGAGAATGGGAGCAGAACAGATGTATCTCTGAGTGGAAATGTGAAGTGGTCCCTTTAGGTATGTGCAGTTTACCATGTGCACAGCCACCTGGAGGCAGGTGCCCTACATACTAAAGGGCCATGGCATGGTATGAAAGCCACAGATATAACTGTATGAAACTCTCAATAATAAAAAAGTGAAAATGAATAATATCCTATAAAATTTTCATTTTATTATTTGATACTAACTACGTGTTACAATAATGACATGTCTGTACAGTTAAATAAAATAATACTCAAGTTATATAAAATAATACAAATGTTTCAGGAACACATTGCAGTGGACCTAGGGAGATGGCTCAGTCAATAAAATGCTTACCAAATATGAACATATGTTAATATTACAAGTATTCATAGAGAACTAGGAGAGTCAGCACACATCTGCAATCCCAGTGCTGGGAAGACAGAGATATTTGACTGACTGCCATTCACAGGGTAGTCACTCTTGTCTAATCAGTAAGTTACAGGTGTGTTAAGAGACCTTGTAAATGGTATGAAAAACACGTGACATTAACCTCTGACATCCAGACACATATACACATGTACCCACACCTACAAACCTGTGAGTGTATGCATGTCAGCACACGTGCACATGCACACACACACACACACACACACACACACACCACTACCGAAATGTCACAAAATAAATGTCCAGGGGTGAGGAACAGCAAGCAAGAATAGAATTCAAAGGTATAAATATACTGAAGGGGTTAAAGTCATTATACAACAAATGTCTGAAAATTATGAATAGGAAGTCAGGAAGTTCTATCAATGGAAAGAGAGATTGTAGAGGATCAAAAGGAAACCTTAGCATAACCATACAAAACCACTGACGTGGTGCTCAGAGATGCAAAGCCCACGACTGTTTCACGTATGGTGACAACTGTGCTGATACACTGGGTACATTGCTAATGCACACTTGACACTTTCAGAACTGTTCAGTGACATTTGAACTGGTTTCTTCATTCTAGTTCTCTGCAGTCACTATGGAAGAAGGTCTATTGCTTAACCTTAGATGTTACATGTTTCTTCACACATACCATCTTGGCTCTCCAAATGAGATGGCCTCTCTGAGGACACTGAATACTCTCATCATGAAGCTGTGACAGCTTCTCCTTATACATAGCTGTGTTTTCTATGATTATTCACTTTATTGATCATGACTAGGTAGGGTTTTTCCTTTTATTTTATTGCTCTCACAAGTGTTCAAAAGTAGACATCTATATATATTAATAAATATATAAATGCAACATGTTTAGTTCATTCAATGTTGTTCATTTGTATGTTTTTAGTACTGATCTTTTGGTACTGGCTAAACAATCAAGGCTTCATTGCAAGGCTGATTCTCCCTTTCTAAGCAGTCATTAATCATCTGTAGCTCATTATCTTAGAGTAGGACCCTCTGCAGTTGCCGCCATATGTGAAGACATGTAAGTTTGTGTTATCATTTCTCAGGTTGTTTATGGGACCACATGGTTGAGACTAGAGGGGCATAGCATCCCTGTCCTATATAGAAGATAACCATGTTATTCTGTCTATTATTATCTTTCTTTCTTCTCCCTCTTCCATAATGTTCCCTGATCCTTATCTGTAGGAATTATTTCGTAGATGTCTTGGACAGGGTTACACACTCCATGGTCAGTTGTTCTCTGAACTTTGATTGGATGTGGATTTCTGTAATGGTCTCCACCTGCTACAAAAGGAAGATTGTTGAGTAACTGAAAGTACAATTATCTGTGAGAATAAGGATATAATATTTAAAGCTCATAAACTACTGTTTTAGGAGGTGATAGAAGTGGGTTCCATGGCCTCACTTTGGAACAAGCCCCAAGACCTTGGTAATCTGATGCCATGTTAGAGAACCATTGTGACCTTAGAACCTAGTACGTAGGCACTACCACCTATGAAAATGGGAAGAAAGACTAAATAGTCAAAGTCCTGGTTCATAGTTCCAGGATCCAAAAAAGTCCCCAAATTTAATAACCTTGCTTTTTTGCTTCTGTATTTTTGCTTCTTGTTCTTGCTAACTGAAGTGTGTGAATTAGAATATGATTTTTGTGTGTGAAAGACAAAGGATGGAGAGGCTCAGGGATGCATGATTTGAGTAAATTGCTCATGCACTCACTGACAGGTGAATACAAACCTTCTGTTCTTTCTGTTTATTTAAGAGTGTCTTCTCTGGTGGAGTTATCACAGAACAATTAGTCATGGGATGTTGGCTAGGTTTACAGTACCAGGAATGAATTCCCCTACTGAGTGGGCTTCCTACCCAATTAGACAGCTTTTAATTGTTTACAAATATAATTGCCAGTATTATACCTTTAAGAATATCTTACTATACTGGTCATTGTGGTTCATAGGCATAACATCAGAGTAGAACTATTGATTGCATTTCTCACGTGCCAGCTTGCATAGCACCTTCTAGTACCATGAGAGATAATCCACACAGAGGAGGATTGATGCCTTCAAATCCTGTGTATCCAACTGTATGATGTCCTGTGCAGTAGCAGCTACTCATCTAATTCCAGGAGCCAACCAATGGCAACAGCAATTGTCTCTCTTGGTTTTTTTTTTTTTTTTTGGGGGGGGGGGAGGGTGGAGACATTCTTTTGAATTCTCTTAGTAGTTAAGAATTTTTAAAAAATTAGTCCATGATCCCCAAGGGAAGGCATTTATAACTGCAAAAGTTATAGCTTCATTTAATATTTATAAATTTATATGATTTATTGTAAACATAAAATAATAATGTAATAATATGATTTCATATGGCTTTTCCAAACATACTAGGGTTACCCTTTACACTCTATATGTTTAATCAGACTCTTTGGTGACTTTTAAAGTCTATAACATTAGTTTTTATCTCTCACTGGTCTAGCAAAATGGATGGGTATTGTTCTATCATGAAAATATACAAAACGGGATATTCAGTATGATATGTGCAACTTCAGAATGCTGAAGAAAGGATTGTACCACATCCATAGAGCAGCCTTATGAAAATACTTCAGAATGTACCCAAACTTTTATTTGAAAATTTAATCACATTTTTAGAGATAGTGATATATTTTTCTCTGTGATTTTAACTTTGATTTTCAAGTAAGGAAAGCAATGAGAAATGTTTTGTAATCATAGGGAATTAATATTTTCTCCAGAACTACCCACATTTGTTTCATTTTCAGTTGCTCTTACATTAAACAATCATGACCATGATACATCTTCTCAGTCAGCAGTCTGTAGAATCATCAGAGTACAATGGGATTCATAGACATTTCTCCCTCTGCCTTCTCTTTGGATGTCCCACTTAATACCTCATTGTCTTAATCACAACTTTACCCTTAATCAGACTTACCCTCAAAATTGTATACTTCCACACAAAGGAGATACATTAAAGAAGATGCTGATGCTACTGGATATCCAAGGGAGGATATTACATGCAAATAAAGGAATTTGTCTCTTCACTGTAGTAACATGAAATCTCAAAATTGCAAGTAATAGTGTTTAGCTTAAAGTTATTACAATATAGTAGATCATCTTTTATTGGCCAATCAATATTTAGCATTTTAATAAACTGGCTTAACCGTAACTTGTGTTTCATGAACAAGAGATAAATGAAGCCATGCTCCTTTTATAGAAGAGGAAATAGCATCAAGTACATTCAATTTAATAATTATTTTTTAACCTGGTACTACATTCTTGCATTATTCCTTAAATCAGAGATGAGAAAACTAAGAAAGCAAAACCAAAACCAAAGAAAAATACATATCATAACAATTTACATTGGCCAGCATATAGATGTATTTAGCTTATATTAATTAGAAAACGGAAGGTCACTTTGGGTTGTTCAGAGAACATGTATAAGAACTGTAGAAAACAAGTCACCAGGGATATGTACTGACCTACTCCATTCTCCCCTAGTAAATGAGTCTGAACACTGGTTATGGATTGTATTGATCATGTATTAAAATGACAAATGAGCTCCAGATTAGCTTGCACACAGTCGTTTAACAAAACCCATTGTAACTTGTCAGAAGCAAACCAAGAATTGAACTAGACATTGATGGACAAGATCTTCCACTGACTACTGCAAACATGTAGATTCTCCCTGATTAAACTGATACTCCTGACTTTAATGAGATGTTATTGATTAGACATTGGCTGCTTCTATGTATTATTATATTGCTGCTCACAGTGCTAAAGTTAAGAGGTAAGGAGCATTCTTACTATAAATCCATTTTTTCAAGTTTGCAACCCTACCAAAGATATGCTCGTGATAGCTTGTGTTGTATTTACAGTCATTTTGAATATGCTCCCTGTTTGTATATCTCTTATTTAGTGACTTAGTAACTCCAATTTTCTGTGAATGGCCAGAAAGACAAGGGCATAAACCATGTCCTGAACTGTATGAATATATAACGAAAAGAGTTCTTGTTAAAAAGAAGATTCTGTATGATTTAGTTACGAAACAGCCTTGGAAGGTCACATAAAACTATTAAATATGCTGCATGTCAGTTTTCCTTTAAATTTATGTCACAGAATACACACACACAAAGAGAGAGAGAGAGAGAGAAAGAGAGAGAGAGAGAGAGAGAGAGAGAGAACTTACACTAGATTGATATACACATATATACATATAGTACCCGAACTTTACTTTCTCTAAGTTGATATACAAAGAACACATGTTCAGTACCAATGATAGTTTGATAAAGATAAAACATACTCCATACTTATGTTAGATCTAAATACATAGACAACTCATTCAATTCTGATGCTAGGTTAGTATGTGTTGCTATTATTATTATTACATTAATATAAAACAGTAGGCAAGAACCAAGAAAGGCAAAAAACCTGACATGTGCCCTTAGTTGAACATTTTTTTCTAAACACTAAGAACATCTTCAAATGTGCAAATGTTTGTATTTTAAGTATAAATAGCTGATTTTATACAAGTTTGATTTTTATTGGATATTTTCTTTATTTACATTTCATATTTTATCCTCTTTCCTGGTTTCCCCTCTGTAAACCCTCTTTCCCCTACCCTTGCTTCTATGAGGATGCTCCCCCACCCAGACACCCACTCCCTCCTCATCGCCCTGGCATTCCTCTACACTGGGTCATGGAGCCTTCACAGGACCAAGGGCCTCTTCTCTCATAGATGCCAGATAAGGCCATCCTCTGCTATATATGCATCTGGAGCCATGGGTTCCTCCATGCGTACTCTTTGGTTGGTGGTTTATTTCATGGGAGATCTGGGGGGGGGGGCTCTGGGTGGTTGATATTGTTGTTCTTCCTATGAGGTTGCAAACCCTTTTGTTTTAATTTTTTGATGGAAATGTATTTTCTGGGTATCAACATACATATGAATATGACACTATTTATAACATTTGTCACATTATATTTCTTTTGATTTTGGAGTAGACACCCAAATATTTTCTGACTCATTAAGTAAGCAGGTAGATGAATGAATGAATGAATGAATGCTATCAAAATCAAAGCTATCCTTTAATTCTAATGTAATAACAGATAATACCTTAATCTGCTCTCTCTCTCTCTCTCTCTCTCTCTCCCTCTCCCTCCCTCCTTTAACCCTTCAGTTTTGTGTTTACCTTTCAGTAGAAAATAAAGACCTGTCTGGTTCTGTCAGATTTTAAAGTAACAAGTGGAAACCCAAACCCACAGCATAAGTGTTTTATGCTAGTTAGGTAAATCTAACCATAAGAGAGTTTATCAGTCATGGCCACAGGGCATATTTAATTAGTTAAATATACAGTACATAAATAAGATGCTTTATAACACATATAATACACTCTGTATCTTAAAGGTTACAATATTAATATACAGAGAAATTAAGTATATCATGACATATTAGCAAACACTTGAGTGTTATTATATATATGAAATTTTTACCAGTTATCACTTTTGGAAAAATATCTCACACAGGAAGCAAGCAATATATCCTATTTGTGTTTCGGAAATTTTATAAAATTTTGAGCTACATTTGTTCATCTTTTCTTTGACATTTTCATGTCTGTGTAAGTGTATTTTGATAATCTTTTTGTCCCATTCCCCACCACACACTTTTCCCAAATATGCTCCCATCCCCTTTCCTCATCCCCCTCCTTTCTCTCTGCACTCTGTGTCAAGTCCAGTTGGTGCTGGCAATATGAACTTGGGTATAGTGCAGCCACTGGAGTCTGAGCAAACTAACAAACCCCAACAGCAAACTAACTCTTCAGGGCTTGGCATAGCTCTCAGCAGCGTTTGGAGGCTCATGAATCCCTTGTCCATTCATGCTGGAATGTTAATAGACTTTATCCTGTGTAGGTCGTCTGGAGGCAACCACAGCTGCTGTGAGTTCATATGGATGCATTTTCAATTTTTAATGAAGCAAATGAAGACACCATTTAGATGTGACTATTAAGCAAAGCATCTAGACAAAGGGAAGTTGGTTATCCTGACAAGCATTTTGTCGATTTTTTAAAGTAGATCGAGGTTGACGTTATTATTAGTATGCTTTTGTCAACAAATTCACATGCTTTTTGTATACTACAATTTTAGTTCAAGGCAAATATATGGGATTAAAGTGAGAAGCTTCTACCATTCTTAGACCCATGAGTTTAACTACAAGTTCATTTTAGTGGAAGAGTCATATTCAGAAATTCTAACTCACATTCTGAATCATGGAATGCTTGGTGAGAGAGGTGGAGAAAAAGTTAGAAAGCCAGATTCTTTGCTCACTAAAGTCAATGGGAAGTTTACAGCAGATTCTTTGAGCCAAAATTCCTCTCTCCTTGTGAAAGAGGTTGCTTCCCTGAGCTATGCAATTTTACACTTGCCACACGTATTGAACTTGGACTGAATATTTTTCTAGTTCTGTAAACAGATGCATAGGTAGATTGAACCAGAATACTTTTTCATAGTTGAAAATCATTAAAAGAAATAGTTTAGCAATTATATACTTGGATAGTAATACACTATGGGTCATTATCATCCCTACTATCCATTCTCATCTCCTTCTCTGGTAGAAAACTTTGTTCTTCTGAATATGCTCCATATGCGTTTGGAGTGTGTGTGTGTGTGTGTGTGTGTGTTTAATTATGACTGCTATCACAAACAGCATTGTGGTTCTTTACTAGAACCTTAGCAATGTCTCAATGCTGACACCATTGAAAAAGTAACATCCCCTCTCCTAGCAACCATTAACTCCCATAATCCTTTGGTGGGGGTGGGCCTTGATGAACCATTGTTTCCCTATTGATAAAATGACGGCTGGTCCAATATTGTACATGCAGGTAATCACAGCTGCAGTGATGTCATGAAGTCATGAAGCCATTATTTCAGAGCACTCCTTCCTGTCCTCTGTCTCTTACATTCTTCTCATGCTATTTCTTACAACGTTCCCTTGTGAAAGTTAGTATAGCTGTCTGATCTGAGGATGAGCATACTGCCGCCATTTATTCTCTACACGTGACACGGTAATGAGTTTTTGCAATAACCACCACCCCTGTGAAAAGTAGCTTTCTAATGATGGCTGAGAGCAATCCAAATCTATGAAAACAAGCATATATTTTACAAGGCAGTTTGATACGGGATTTAAGAAAACAACAGTAGTAAGGTGTATACAGGATCTCCCCCGCCCCAGGCTCTTGAGTAAGGAACTCAATAGCAGGCATGAATTTCTTCCTGGAGAGCTAGCCTCAAATTTAATCATAATATTGGTTACTTTATGTTACACATCTATTCATAAAGTAATGCTGGTTACCCCATAATAACCATGACACTGTTGTATTAGCAGGTAAGTAGATCTTGCCAGACAGGTGATTATTATAGCTCATGGATGACTTCTGATGACTCTTCTGCCTCAATGGGTGGTATAGTACCTCAGGTACTGTGAAAGCTAAGGTATGGAGAGTGAACATGCTGCTCATTTTCAATGTGATTACTCCCTACTTTCAACCTAAGTCTAGGGCATCTTCAAAATTAAGATTTGAAAACCTATTTCTGGTGAGCAGCCAAGAGCAATTTAACAGTTTCACTGCTCTGGGATCCTTTGGAGCTCTCTGAGCAACAACTACTCATGAAATATGGCATATCTGGTGCCAGAACATTAATTTATAATGTTGACTGCTGGGAGGAACAGCATTCACTCCATGAATATCTCCTAAACAACATCTTTGATTTTCAAATAATATCTTGCTATAATAAGTTTTGTTTTTCCCACTGTTTTTGGTGTACAGAAAGATGGGTGTATACTAATTCAAATGTAAAACAATGTGTACCAATTCTAAGAATTTATTCTTTTACCATTTTATAACTACTTTATACATGACAAGAAAACTGACAAGGTCTTCAACTTATGATGACACTCAACAAACAAATTCATTTATTTTGCCTTTTCTTCTTCATTGGTTCTTGAAAGGCTGATTATGTATCACTGAATCCAAGCCCTTTTGAAACACTGGAGAGAAAGGGGGTGCCAGCAAAGCAAAAGAGAAAAACTACATAAGGTGTCAGCAAAAGCAGAAAATGAAAGGAAAATATATATAGAAAAAAATCAAGAAGAAAAAGCCCAGCTTTCAACTCTCACTGTATACTACAGGAGCTAGTCAGTATTAAAACTCTATGGTGGTATTCCTTGGAGCCTTCAGGCACTCTGCTAATGTTCACTACTAGTACTTATCCAATTTTCTACACTTTTATTGATAACTTGGGTCCAGAAAATAACCTGACCTCTCAAGGAATGTTAACTCTTAAATTTAGTTCCTTCAAAAATAACCATAAAAATTCTCCAGGATGCAAAGCCTATGGGTCTGCATGAAGTGTCAGATTCTTACATGTTCCTCTCAAGATCTGAGCCAGTAACAACTCCACAGCCTCCTTTGTTTATAGTCAAGTATAATATGTGTTTTCTGACCTTCTCGGGTGCTGTGCCCACAACACTCCCACACTGAAAGCATTTCTATAGAAACAAAAAATAATGAGAGAAATACTTATCACTTACATTGTCTTAGGGTTTTTATTCTTACAAGTTACTTAAAATAGCCATGCTTATAGTAGGAAGCAGATTCTCCAAGGGATAATGAGGTACAAAGTGTACTGTTCATGAAAAATTTACACATACAAATCCTCTTACTAAACCATAACATAATTCATCCTTTATTACAAGTGCAGCCAAGACTTGGTAATTCACCTCCAACTGTGATCTAATGCTTTCCAACGACTAATCTCGAGAAAGCCAACAGTTTTATGAGTTTGCCAATGTGTGGCAATATTTGTAAAGACTTTTAAGTGAGGATAGCTTTGAAGAAAATCTTATTTATCCTGAGTCTCCATGTTTCTGTGCATTTCCGTGCGTGTGTGTGTGTGTGTGTGTGTGTGTGTGTGTGTGTCTTTAATACAATGAAGGAGAACAAAAATATGGAAGCCTATGCCTAAGTCCTTATGAACTTATTTTGTAATTTTCTCCAGCTATGGAATCAGACAGGTAGCACACATCTGTGATCCTAGCACATGATATACTTAGACAGAAATATCAATGTGAGTCTGAGATGAGCCTGGACTTAGAGTTAAAGCAGATATTAACTTAATGAGAAATAGCGAGACCTTAAAACTGAAAATACAAGAATTCCTATCTAAAAGTAGAAGGTGAAAGGCTAAGCTGGGACAGGTGCACTTATACATCAAGTAATTTTGGGGTAGCAGATGAATCTTTAGCCTTCTAACTATACAATGCAATAAGTAGCCAAAAGCACAAACTTCAGTAGGGTTCTCACCTTAACACTACTGACACTTGGAAAGTAATAGTTGTTTCTTACGTATAGGCATGTCTTTCTGTTTGTAGACAGCTTAGTTGCTTCCTTGGTGACTACCAACTGAGTGCCATCCACACTGTCTATCTCACAGGTATGGCAAGCTGAACTGTCACCTTCGCTGCATGATACCCAGCTGTCAAAATGCTTTGCTTTCATTAAGACCCTTTGCTTTGGGGTAGGACTGTGCCTAACACATTTCCTTCCTCACAGGAACAGAACGAATAACAATTGCACATATTTTATGGCGTTGTCCTGAAGATGAGAACATTACTTCTCTCAGTTCTCTATGACAAGTTTTGACATATCAAAGTTTATTCCTATTTCTTTCATCCACTAAAAGTAACAAATGGCATCTGTTTTTATCATGCTTTAGCCATTCTTTCAACTATTTAAAGATGGGTTGGGTCAACTCATCTGTGTTTATTTTCATTTTCAGGAGCATTACAATGTTTATGCATATGATCCTTCTGTTTTTAATAATTAAAAATAACATTATTTTCTCGTCACTTGGAAAAGTTAATAAGGTGGAAATATAAATAAGAACAAATTGTTTAATTTATGGGAACAGCAAGCAAGCTTTACACTGATATGTCATTATGACACAAACTAAATCCACCATTATCTTTACAAGCAAAAGCAATAATAAATTTCAGTTGATCATATTCATAGGAATGACACAGATATGTTAGGGTTTAAGTATTTAGGGTTTAAATATGAGGGGAGCTGTGTGCTCCTGGAAGAATTACCATGTTCTTTATGTAGAATTTTCAGATGGTTTTTTTTTTTTCAAATTCAATTCTCTTTCAAGTATTCCGTTACTGGATGAAACAAGGCCTACAAACATGAGAAAAAAGGCACACTGGTGATTTTGTGATATCATCATGGTACAAGAAAAGTCTGACTAGGTTGACAACTTGTCACAAAGAACTCCCTATGTAGGTGTTTTCTTGTAGTCTGCTTATTGATTCTTGGCCCAACTCATGTTGCATATAAGTTAGTGAATACAAGAACAGCTCTAATGGCTGCTTAATTTATTCTTGAAAAGTGCTTTCAAAAGTCATTAGGCCTGAAAAATGATAGGGTTTGCATCTCTGAGACATCCTACTACAGAGAAACAGATTTCACATTGTGTTTGCTTTCTTCTTTCATTAGGAGAATTAGAATTCATTAGTGGGGGCTTCACTGAGGAAAAAAAAAAATTCTAAACCTAAACCAAAAAGTTATGTTTGAACTGAAATTATGAAAGGTTTTGTAGATATTACTTTGCTTAGCATAAGTTGCTGGGCCACTAGTTCTTCCAACACAAGATGGTTCTCCCAAGTGATCTCAACACAAGCCCCCACCACCAGCATTTTCTTCTCTATCCATGGACAAATTAGAAGTGAGACCCTCAAGCCCCACATTAAATATTGGAAATCAGAGACTTGGGAAGAAACCACAATATATGTAACTCAGGAAGACTTCCACATGTTTTTTTCTATGACAGTCTGAATGTTACTGAGCTAAACTGGAGGTCAAATTTATTTTATTCAAAGTAGCACTAATATTTTATGTTACAAAGGCCACCCTCTAATGTAAAAAGCAAAAAATGAAATTTTATGTGCAAGATTTAAAGTATATTAATAACTTTTTTCAGTCATATAATTCTATGAATGAGAATAGAAATTTTTCTAACAGAAATACTATTTTACTGGGCTGAGCTCAGAGTTCATGTTCTCTATCAGGTTGATTGAATACATTCATGTGTAAAATTCAATCTTAGCTCATAGGCTGAATAAATTAGTTAACAAACAGCCTTTATCCTGCAGGTAACAGTTCATTGTTCCTCATGTACAGGATCTAGAAAGACTTTTTCACTTCTATTCTTGTATCAGCTACCTCTTCACAAAACAATCTCAGGTATCTCTGCTCTTTCTTTTTATTTTTCCTATAAATAGCAACTCAAATTTTTCATCCAAAAAAATCCATACTTAGCTCAAGGCTTCTACTTATATCACCATAATAGGCAGATTTTTTTAAGGTTTATTTATTTATTTTATGCATGTGAGTATACTATAGTTGTCTTCAGACTCGTCAGAAAAGAGCACAGTATCCCATTACAGATGGTTGCCAGCCACCATGTGGTTGCTGGGAATTGAACTCAAGACCTCTGTAAAGAGCAGTCAGTGTTCTTACCCACTGAGCTCCAGCATACACACACACACACACACACACACACACACACACACACACATGAACAAAGTTGAACAAAGACTGGCCAAAAGGAAAGCACAAAACAGATTATTGTGTGCCTAGACTAGTTTCTAAGAGAATAAAACCTAATATGAGCTCTCTTGCTCTTTCTCTGCTTCCCTTCCCCTCTTTCCATGTGCTCATGGCCAGGCTCTATTCCTCCACTTCTCCACTTCTCTACTCTCCCTCTCTCTGCCTTTCTCTGCCTCTACTAGCCTCTTAACTCCCCTCTCCTTGCCCTGAATAAGCTCTACTCTATACTAAAAAAATACCTAATACTAATCATAACTTTTTAATACATTTCGTTTAGCACTAACACGATCAGTCATTTTTTGTACCACTGAGGGATTGAATTTGGAGCTTCAAATACAGTAACCAAATGTTTTGTCCTTTACCTAGATCTTCAGTCTCTCCACTCCCCTCATTTGCCTTCCACCTCTTCCTCTCCCCTCCCTGTCTTCTCCTCTTCTATCTTCCTGAGACAAGAGCTCAATAAGTTTCCTACACATATCTTGATGTGACTCTCTTCCCTATAAGTGTGATTATAGACTTGCACAACCAGTCTTGGTTGACTTTAAGCATGATACAATTTCCATAAGCAATATTTTTCTATGATTTTTTTATTGTCAAACAGAAAAAAAAAAAACCTGCCATTAAAATGTCAACAAATACTTCATGCATTAATTGAAATAAAGACTATCAATATCCTGGGCTGTTCTAAAGAAGATGAGAGTAGAAACTTATTATCCTAAGCAATTAGCTGTTATCAGACTCTGAATAAGACATTATCCAGTTTCACCATCCAGGTGGGAATACCAGAAATGGATATCTTTTTAATCAAAGTTTTCATCTTAAGTAAAAATAGAGAGAGCACAAATTAGTTGAATCAATCATTTGCTTTTGCCTCAAGCTTGCCTCCTGCAATTAATTTACTTGACTTGTTTAATTTCTTTGTACATTCATTAGGGCATAGGTAGGGATATTATTATTCAACTTTGAATATCTCTGGGACTCCTTTTCTTCTATTCCACGTAACTCACAGCCACTGGGATATCTCTGGTTACTGTACCCCATGCTATGGGGCATAGGAAACTCCTACTCCTCTCAACTATGCACATAGTACCATTCACCCACTGCACTGTGCTCTATAGGTCATATATTATGAGTATTCTGTATTTGTGCATCTGGTCATGACCTGAGTCATAGTCCCTGGCATGAGGCAGGCAATTTTGTCCTTTTTGAAAAGAACAGGAGAGAAAAGGACAGGACAGGACAGGAGAGGAGAGGACAGGACAGGACAGGAGAGGAGAGGACAGGAGAGAAGAGGAGAAGAGAACAGATGTTTTCTGTTCTCTGAAACACTTCCTTTAAAAAATGAGATCTTTCATATTATTTTGGAGCTCTCATTTGTATATATAAGTAAAATCTTGAAGTTTGATAGCTTGACCCAAACCTGTATGGCTGGTAATTCTTCTCACAGATGGATAAAGGTTCATTTGACCTGTAGTCTTTATTGGTAACATTGACATATGGACTGAATAATTAATTATACTTTCTTACTTTCTCATTTTTTTACGAAATAAAATATATACATGGTGTGATACATTCTGTGAATTCAACATAGGTATACTTCTCAATGGATAACTGTATTGCATGCTGTCTTTACTTTCCACCCAGTTCACACTAGAGACCATCTTACATCCCTATAATCAATATTTATCCCAGTATGGAAGTGCTGCTCAGACTTCCTTCTCCAAAGAACAGATTGGCCCATCCCTATAATAGTATGGACTTGTATGTAACTGTGCACTTAATATGTCTTTTTTGCTTGGGAGTAGAACTTTGACCTTACTTCTTGAATGTATAAAAATGGGCCCCAGGTGATTTCACCATGATATAAACACACGCTGTCCACCTCATTAGAGGCTATGTGAAAAACCTAGTATAGATGAATGATTGGATAAGATTCACTAATCAAATACATACATTAAGAAAGTATATGTATTTGGTTATCTAACTGAACTTTAATTATCTAAAGTGGAATTACACATATAGTTGTTATATAAACTGTAATAGAATGATGTGTGCTCTCTAAGCTTGTTGACAGCATCCTCTGGTAGCACGACTGTTCCTTGTCTTACATTTAAGCAAGTTTACATAAAATATTCTTCAAATGTCCCCTTCCTGGACAGGAAGACTCCTCACTCAATCACCAGGAGAAAAGAAGAACAGCAAATATCTAATAAGCAAAACTGTGCAGCTCTGAGAACTGTTGGATAGTGAATAATTTCCAATGTCATTTGCTATTTTTTATCCTATGATGGGTTAAAAAAATGACTAAGGGAAACAGGTGGCTGATCTACCTGATATACTCTCCTCTGCATGGAAATCTCTTCATCAGAGACTCAGGCATGACTGCTTCACCGTGGCCTCCCCAGCCACATGTGTGAGATGTTGTAAGCATATGACTTGATGATGTCTTGTTACATTTTGCTATTTGTTCTTTTAATTTTGTTTGCTACATGCTTGATGTACTCACTTATTTGAAACTTATAACATTCTTGATACACAACTTCAATAAAGAATTATATGTGTTATATGCTTTGGGGATTGTTGGTTTCCAGTAAATTTCAAAACCTACAAAGGTGTTCCAAATGATGAATTGTTTAACTTCAAACAAATTTATACGATTCATTGACATTACTCCCTACTTTATGAGCCTAATTTTTCAGGATCTATTAATTCACTTTCCTCTGGTGGCTTTTAAATAGTGTTTGGATTCCTATGTATGTCATTGTTGTCTTCAAATTAATACTATATTCTTTTAAAAATTCTTGGTTCTTATTAGACTCATTTCTCTAGATTTTAAAATGCTTTCTATGCACATGAACTTCATTTTTACGCAGACTTAAGGATGATGAGTTATTATTTCTCTTTCCATGATTTTCCCAATTAAAAAGTAAAATAAATATTCACTTCCCCATTTCAATTCTTCTGCAACCCTATTAATGTGACCTTCCATTCTGTCTGGTCCCAATGTGGCTAGAAGAGCTCTTGGACTGCCTGTCCAGTCGTCCTACTGCACGTCATAAGCCACATTCTAACCCTGAGGGCCCCATCTCAGAAATGCTCACATGCACAGCATGAACCCCGAGCCCAGCAGCAACTCCTCCACTCGAAACTCTTTAAACCACTGACAGCATCTACCTAGTGATTGGTTGAATGTCTTGAATCAGCACTCCTCCACTATCAAAACTATGTACATCTATTATGATGGGAAAATAACCCATAGGTCATCAATATCAATACAAATCTGGTTCATTGAAACATAATTTTAAAGGACAGCATAAACCCATTTTAAAAATCTCCCTTTCACAGATTATATATAACTATGAAAGCAAATTGTAATGAATACAAACAAAATTATACAGTTAATATCGGTTGAATGAAACATGAATTCTTAGTCATTATGTGAATAATGTTTATTAACTGGTGCTTTTTGTAGATTGAAAAGCTTGAAAATGTGAGGTAACCAGAAATATTTGGCTGATAAGTTGCCTGACACAGATGTCTAAGGATTAGAATTTGGTTCCCCATCATCCACATAAAAGACAGACTGCCTGTAATTCTAGCACATGGAAGACAGAGATGGGGCATCTCAGCAAAACATGAACACCAAAGACCATGCAAATGAAACGTTCCTGCAATGTGGGCAAGGAATACAATATCCAGACCCTGTAAGATGTGCAATCATACAGGTTAAGTAAAATGTATATGCTTGAAAATATATCAGAAGACCCCAGTTTAAACACTTCAATATACACCACACAATTCTGCTTAGCTATTCACAACCCAAATAATCAACTAAATTGTGTTTCCTTAGTAGAAACATATGAATCTTGCCCTATCTCACTAACCAGATTTTAATTCTTTAAAACAGACACATTACTTTGGTTCCTCCAAGGTTTTATATCCTCATCCAAGACCTTATTCTTTTAAATCTTCACTGAAGACTACTGATTGGTTTAATTCTTAGTTAAAAAAACAATCTTTATTTTTCCCCTTTCTTTCTGCCTTCTCATGAAGTCAGGTTAACTACTAGTGGCTTTCTTTTGCATCTGAGACCTCTCCACTCTGAAAAAAATATGCTCAGGAAGGTGCCTTTGTTCACAACAGCATCCAGTTAAGGTACTTCTGTTATTATATATATTTATTAATCTTAATTTTTTTGATTCTGTATTTTTTGCTGTATCACTCTTGTTTCTTTCATTTGCCCAACAGAGGGGAGGGAGAACCTGTAGAGACCATATTCAGAGGCTAGGCAAGGCCTCCAGTTGGGGGATGGGGCCACCACTCATCTCCAAATTCATAAACCAGAAAGACTACTGTTTAATTAAAATATCTGGACAAAGTGTGGAGCAGAGACTGAAGGAAAGGCCATCCAGAGACTGCCCCACCTGGAGATCCATCCCATATACAGACACCAAACCCAGACACTATTGCAGATGATAAGAAGTACGTGCTGACAGGAACCTGTTATAGCTGTCTCCTGAGAGGCTCTGCCAGAACCTGACAAATACAGAGGCATATGCTTGCAGCAGCCAACCATTGGATTTAGCACAGGGTCCCCAATAGGGGAGTTAGAGAAAGGACTGAAGGAGCTGAAGGGGTTTGTAACTCCATAGGAAGAACAACAAAATCAACCAACCAGACCGAACCCTCCCCCCAACCCCGAGCTCCCAGGGACTAAACCACCAACCAAAGAGTACAGATGGAGGGACCCATAGCTCCAGATGCGTAGATAGCAGAGGATGGCATTGTCAGGCATCAATAGGAGGAGAGGCCTTTGGTCGTATGAAGGCTCCATGCCCCAGGGTAGAGGAATTCGAGGGCGGGGAGGTGGCAGTGGGTGGATGGGAGAGGGAACACCCTCATAGAAGCAGGAGAAGGGGGGAAGGGTTTCCAGAATGGAAACCAGGAAAGGGGATAACATTTGAAATGTAAATAAAGAAAATATCCAATTTAAAAAAAAAAAAAAAGTATGGGCAAGAAAAACAAACAAACAAACAAACAAACCAACTCTGACTCCCCACAAGGTTACTGTGGCACTATAGTTCAGGGACAAGAAAGAAACTCCCCACACTGTGGGGAAGAAGAAGCTCAGACTCCCCTCTGATCTCCTGTCACAGAAGAGTTGATCTTCATCACAGTCCAACATGGATGGAAATCAGCCCCTCTCTTCCCCGTGACTGAAGCTGACTAGTAGAACCACCATATCTTCCAGCTGACAGGGTAGAGGCCCTGGCTTCACTTTCTGTGTATGGTCTCCACAGCAACATCTCAGTAAATCTAGATTGAGGCATTTCATTTTATTTTTTCAAAACTTACTAATTTCTCATTAATTTCTTCTGAAGACTTAATGATACATGGAGACATCTATATCTCAACACTTATTCAGCCATCTTTCCTTGTCAACTTGCATCCCTTCCACAGGAAACCACAAGGAAGTCTAGACCTCTAAGCGGTCCCTGCTCTTCTTACATCACTGGTGATAGATCTCCACTTTCAGCCTCTCCCTATAAGTTCAAGCATGCTGTGTTCCTGAAATGTTGACACTGATTTCCTTTTTTCATTTTTAATTTAATTTAATTTTTTACTTATTCACTTTACAGCCCACACACTGCCCCCCTTCCTGACACCCCCTCCCACAATCCTTCCTCAATCCCCCATCCCATTCTTCTCTGAGTGGGTAAGGGCCCCTTACCCTGGCACTTAAAGTCTTTGTGAAGCTAGGTGATTCCTCTCCCACTGACTCCAGATAAGGCAGCACAGCTAGAACATATCCTATGCACAGGCAACAGCTTTTGGGTTAGCTCTGCTCGAGTTGTTCAGGACTAACCATGAAGACCAAGCTGCACATCTGTTACATATGTGCAAGGAAGCCAAGGTCTAGCCCGTGTATGTTCCTTGGTGGGTGTTTCAGACTCTGAGAGCCCCAATATTCCAGGTTAGTTGACTCTGTTGGTCTTCTTGTGGAGTTTCGGTCCCCTGCGGGCCCCACAATTTCTCCTATTCTTCTGAAAGAGTCCCCAAGTTCCATCCACTGTTTGGCTGTGGGTGTCTGTATCTGTTTGACTCTGCTGCTGAGTGGAGCCACTCAGAGGACAACATGTTCCTGTCTGCTTGCATATAGAGTATCATTAATAGTCTCAGAGATTGGTGCTTGTCCATGGGATGGGTCTCAAGTTGGGCCAGCTCTACATTAATTTCTAGTAAGACACATTTGATTCTATTTTTCCTCCATGAATCTCTCAAACCTGTTTTTCCCCAAATTTCCTAAATCAGAAACAACTCTAGTCTTCCAGATGCTCATCTTAAAAACAGTGAATTCGTGGGGGAGAGGAGAAATGGTTCAAAGGATAAGAGCACTGGCTGCTCTTCCAAAGGTCCTGAATTCAATTCCTAGCATCCCCATGGTGGCTCATAACCATCTGGAATGAGATATCGGGCCCTCTTCTGGCATGTAAGCAAACATGCAAGCAGAATACTATTTACATAATAAATACATCTTTTAAAAAATGAATCCCCCTTAGTATACTCATGCATCTATTTATCTAGACAAATATTTGCATAGAGTCAGATTGTAAGATATATGTAAATCATAGTTGAATGAGATTGAAACTATATATTTGGCTCTTTGAAATTGCTGGGGGATTACTCCTAATTTAATTCTCTGTCTCTAAACTGTCTATTTTCCCAACTGTGCTCCCCAAATGCTGGTCTTTCAGAACCTCCTGTTCTCGTTCTCTCTCTCTCTTTCTGCTTTTAAAGTGGGGAGTAATTTTGCACAACAAAGACTGGTGTGCATGGAAATTTGCTCATCTTGGGGCAACCAGATCTTGGGGTACAATATTTAGCACATGAGTACAAGCAGTACCAGACCATCCCCCAACACTCGACTCAGATATTTTCAATATCTTCTTGTTTCACATTACAGCAAATGTAGCAAGCCCCACCTCAGCTCGCCTTGCTGATCCTGTCTTCCCTTAAGTCCTTGCAAATCCATGAGCAGAACCACACTCTCTAACCCCAGGACCTTGGCATTGCATGTGATGTGTTGAGAAGGTTAATTGCTATGACCTAGTACTTCTGCTCAACTCCAACTTCAGAATGGTTGTCTATCGTATTCTAGTTTTAGTATTCATGTTTTCTCCAGTCATAACTATCCTGCTCTGCCTTTTGCCATAGCCCTAATTAACATCTCTCATTGCTTGCTTGTTTATCCCATGACTTCTAATTTCACCCAGGGAGCACAACTGCTCTTCCCTGTTATTTCCAACACTTGGAGACCTTGGTGGTCCATGATAGGCTCTCATGATAATGAAGAATTCATTTAATTCAAAAATATTTCAGGCTATATTTAGGAGTTTTTCCTTTACGTAATATTTCCCTGTCCAAATACAGGCCAGATGAAATCAAACAGATATACTTATAAAAATGTTGACACTTTTGGGCATTTTCATCTTTCCTTTCCATAAAGCATATGCTAATATTTCTTCCAAAAGAGAAGATAAATAACTATTTCATGTTAAAATTCAGTTTCTCTAAAATTCAATACTGATCTATTGTTTTCCTAATCATTAAAATGTTTTCTTGTTTGAAATAAAGTGTTATAATAGTCATTATATTTCATATTAATATATAAATATATATTTAATTATATAATTATAATATATAATTATATATTTATTATTTATATATTTAATTATATAAATATAAATATTGCCATAATATTTCATATTAATTGTGAAAAGCAACAGGAATAACTAATATTTTTCAAATTTTTGAATAAAGATTTCTTCACAGTGAAGTATACATGCTTTTAAAGTCTTAAGGTAAGCTCCTGTGTTACTGGAAGACTGAATCTAATCTGCATCCTTTTCCTTGAAGACTAAAATTTTATAAGATCAAGGTTAAGCAGTGCATCAGAAGCCTTGGTACTGGAAACGTATTTATTCATTTTTGTTATTTTATAGATTAGTTGAAAATTTGGGGGTATTGTTCCTTGATAACATGATCAACATTTATTTCTAAAGTTAGGGTTGACTCTCTTTATGATGAATTACTAGAAAGAATTTGATAACAGAAAAAACTTATTCCACTAATATTGTTTTTCAGCGGAAACCAATGACTGCAGTAGCTTTGATTGGTAGAACAAAATTCACTAAATTATTTGTACAAAATTCATGAATATTATTTTGAAGATAAAATGTGTAAATTGCTTCCATGGTTCTTTCAGTATCCTAGGCCTTTTCTCTCTTACAGTAGGAGACCTTTATACCCCTAAAAGACCAGATTTTACAAATACCTCACACTACCACCTAAAGTTCTCTGCTTCTTGCCTAACTGATAATGTTTTATACATTTTAAAGGGTTTATTTGATTATCATTATTTTTTTTTAATTTGGAGTACATTAGAATAATGTAGTTATTTAGATGAGAATGGCTTGTGATTGAATAATATACACTCTCTGGGAGGTCCAGCGTGGATTGCCATTTCTGACCGCCATATTTAAGTACCTATTCCATGCAGCATAACAGTCAACCCTTTACCCCTAGGCTGAGAAACTGATGGCACAGAAGTCTACAACTAAAATATGCATTGTACAGAATTGTACATTCTTTTTAGACATTTTAAAAAGAGAACTATAACTACTCAATTTACCAAAAACAAGTAAACTCTATGTTATTAAATGAAAGAGAGTCATCATAAGGATATATTTCTAAAGAAAAAAACATGTTAAAATTATCTTAATTTACATGAAGAGCTCAAGCAGCTATTTCTTTTAGAAGAGAATTCCTGATCTCTAGGAAGAATTTTAATTGATGTGAAATTTCTATATGTACTAAAAACTACTTAAAATGGAGTTCCCCATCTTCTGATATTCACAAAAGTAGGAAAATTAACTTTTCTCTTTTGTGCAATGTGACAGATTTCTTCAGCCTGAAGAACTGGGCATATACCCCTGGAGTCTTCCATTTCTTTGTATTGAAAATGAGGTACCGAGCAATTTGCCCATTGGGGTTTTAATTGAGCCACAGTGTTAGAAGGCTATGAACTGAGTAATGTTATCCATTTGTGGTAGTGTCCTGCAGCTGCTGTGTTTTATACAGCACAATGGGTGACAAACAAAACAACTCTTTAATCAGCTTCACAGCTAAATGCAGCTGAACCATTTTAGGAAGCAATGGCATTTCACAAAGGAGAATGCAAAACACAAAGTGTAATTTTCCTCAGATAACAAGAAAGGAAGTGGGGAAGAAAGCAGAACTGTTCAAATAGAGACTGATAAATAAAGACTTCTTGGCATTTAAGTAACTGAAGAACAAGTCCTTCGAGCTGGTGCTTCATTCAAGTGCAGCAATCGGAGTCAATTGGAGCATATTTTACCAACAGGTCTGTCTCCTAACATACTTTTCTATAGTGAAGCAGTAGCAACTGATAATTTAATGTCTTCTTAAAGGTCACATTGTAGACTAATAACCAAATTTAGGATTAATCTCCTGTCTTGGCAATTTCCAGGACATGGGCTACTAACATCTTCACTATCTCTGTATCCCTTTTCATGTTTCCCTCTCTTAGGAATGTCCTCATGACTTCTTGCCTAAGTATTTTCAATTAATCTCTACTTTTCCTTGGGTTTCTTGCACCTAAAAGATACTAGGGCTAGATCTAATCCTAGTGTACTTCTGCTTCAGGGTTTTCACATGTATTAGTCTCCTGTAAGATTCCCATCAAACTTACAGCCTTCTGGTTGAACTCTGTAATTGCTGGTTAGCATGATAAAGTACTCAAATGATTTTCACATGTCTGCTCTGCCCCCAAGACACATTGGCAAGCTACACGAGTTTCCTTTCACAGCTGTAACAATTATTCACAAGCCTGGTATCATACACACAAGTGTGTGAGTTTCCCACTCCGTGAATCACATGTCTGAAAAGGAAGCAGGACTGGCTTTCCTGCGAAATATACAAAAGGCAGTTCATTCCCCTGATTCCTCTGCCTCCTGGGGCTTGGTGCTTCTTCCAATATCATTAACACAAGCACTGGTGTGTGGCATCTTAATTGGGTCTCTTTCTCTCTCTCTCTTCACCACATCCTCTCATTCTCTTCCCTTCGTTCCTGCTCGCATTTTGTTATCTCCTCGCTTACTGTTTTTCCTTCTCCCCTCTCTTTCCCTCCTCTGTTTTCCCCTCTCTTTCTAGCTCTCTCCCAATCCCCCTTTCTCCTTCCCTCCCTCCCTCCCACTTCATCCCCAACACACACACATAGCTACATACCCTTCTGACTATGTAATCGCCTCAGAAAGACCCCATGGTTTTATTAAATCACCACAAAGTTGCTATCTGCATAGTTTCCAATGCCATGTAAATAATATATTCGCATACTAAGGGACATTTAGTATCGATAACTTTGGTAGGTACATTAGACATAGGTCACTGTTCTAACTACCACCTGTTCCATAGAGTGTGTGCATATTCCAAGACATCCTAAAGATCTTATGGCTCTCTGTTTCCCAACTTTTCTTTCATTAGAAGATATTGCTCATGTTATAGAAAGAGACTTTTTATCATTTTTAACTTTTTGTTATTGCTTTGATTTTTTATATTTTAATATGATTACATAATTTCTCCCTTGCCATGCCTGTCTCCAAAGCCTCCCATATAACCTTCCTGTTCTCTTTCAAATTCATAGCCTACTTTTCATTAATTGTTGTTACATATATATGCACACACATACACACACACACACACATATATATATATATATATATATATATATATATATATATATATTCCCAAGTACATAAATACAAGCTGCTCAGCCTGTATAATATATGTGCTTTAGATTGACTCTTCTACAGACTTTGTTTTGTAATTGACACTCTCTATCAGAGGAAATCAAAAAACACGTGTCTTACTCTAATGGGCCCATCCCAACTGACTTCACCCTTTTTCCCTCTGCTCTCTTAGACAGTTCTCAGTCACAGCAGAGGATGATATTTTCTTTATAAGTGTCCCCTTTTCATGACCCACCATGTCTTGCATAAAATCTGGGAAAGTTTTACTTCTCAGCCTCTCTCCTCTGCTGACTCTTGCTTGCCATAACTTCTTGAACTGCCTGATGACTCTTTTGTGCCCCAGAGCATTGGTCCACTATTTTCTAGAATTTTATAGAATTAACCAGATTCTGCTTCCTCCTCCAGGACAAAAATTGAATTCTTTGCCTTAGTGTATATTAAATGAAACTTTTTTTTTTTTTTTTTAGAAAAGCAACACTAGAAATACTTATGTTAAAGTGGCCTGGAGGTTCCAGGATGTGGCACTTTTATTAGTACGAACTATTAAAATCTTCTAATTATTTTTGAAGAGATACATCAATGCCTAATTGTCTACCATAGCTCTCAAAGTGCATGCATGGCTGACAGAGTTGGTGATGAGGACACATACTCAGAAAGTATTTCCCTGAATGTTTTGCTAAAATTCAAGTGACTGTCTTGTGTTGTAAGAATGATACTTGCACTGATATTTTACATGTGATTTTAAACGTGCATCACAATGAGTTCTTCAGCTTATTTTACAGTGTTTAGTAGCTGTGGATTTCTAGGCAGAATTCACTCTTCCAAAGTAACATTTCACTAACGGTTGCTGTTGATTTGATATTTTAACAATTTTTCTCCATTAATTGTCCCAGATTCAGAATAATTATAAAATGCCACTCTTTTTCTGGTCATTGTTAAAAGAAAATATGAAATTAGCTATATTGCAGAGTGAGCATTATTATTTACTGATGTATGGAAAGTTAATTCCAAAACTACATTGTCTTGATGCTCATCCAAATGTCCAAAGAAAAGCAGGTTGGTGAGTCATTTCCTCAGTCAGTGTTCTATTGCTAATGAAAAGACACAATAATCAAGGCAACTTTTATGGGAGCATTTACATAGTGGCTTGGTTACAGTTGCAGAAAGTTAATCTGAAGGTTGATCTGTCATCATTTTATTATTATGGTATGGGTCACAGAGGATACAAATGGCACTGAAATAGTCATAAGTACTATATTCTGATCCACACGCAGAAAGAGGGAGTATCTTCTATTTACATTTAAACAAAAATTGACAATAAATAAATCCGTTAGTCATTTTAGAGCAATCAATTCTTATTCCTGCATTTGCCTATATTTTTCTACCAAAAAATAATAGAGACCACAAGACCAGTCATGTATAAGCTTATTCCTCTTTGTGATACCTGGTTCTGCATTTGTGTTTGTGTGTACAAATATATCCACTATGCACCTAAGCTGTAATATCCATGACATAGGTTGGCACTTTGGTTTGTGTAAGGTAACTACTAGCTTAATTTATATATGTAAAATAAATGTTGCCTACTCACATCTTAGGTCACTTGAAGTATCAGAAAGTATACTTTACCAGAGCATGTGGAGTTGCCCTAGCTCAATGTGCTAGTACAAAGTATACAAATTAAAGGCTTCTTCATCAATTACCACAGAATAAATTTACCCCCCCACCAATCATCTAGGTTATGTTTAGAATGAACATTTACAAAATACAAAGGAAATTTATGTATAATTTCTAGACATATTTACATCCAGTATTTTAGAGTGCTTACAAATGTGAACAATCTACTTTCTTTACTAAAGATGGCCTATTTTGCAAGAAATTCAAAATCAGAGCATTTCCAATTGTATGTTGTTGTCAATGAAAAGAGTTAACTAACCTTTTTATGTCACCAAGCTACAAAGTGTTAATCTCTACTATATTTTAATTAACATAGTGGTAAACAGACAGTAATGCTAATTAACTGTTTTCTGAAGAGTAATTTTCTTTGAATTAAACATATTGGAAACATAGTTATTATATCATCTTGTCAGGTTTCTTTTTCAAAATCCTTATCACTTAAATGTCTGTCAGTGACTTGCCTATTAATCACCTGCTATTGTGGCTTAGCTCAAACTGTATGTAAATCATGTTTCATTTCATATTGTCACATCCTATTACCAAAATGTCTTCAAAGTGCTTGCCCCATGTGCTGATTCCATGTTTATTTTGAGGCTTTCCTTACAGCTCATTCATAAATATTAGTCTCACTAACACTGAACAATTGGCTGCAAAATCAGAGGTGCAGGATGCTAAATATCGACCAGTTGTGATACTTGATACTTGGTCTAAAATCTTAAACTATTACTGTCACTACGTAGAAGAGGTTGCTCTCTCCTTGTAGAAAACACTTTGCCATACAGCAATGAAACAACAAGTGATAGTCAAACAGAACGAAAACTAAATAAACGCATTCAATCTGAATATCAAGCTCAGACTTAATGGACAAGCAATGCATTGTTTAAAGAAATTAAAATAAAACATAACAGAAAATATTGTCATTTAAAATGATTGTTACATTTGATAAGCCTGGTGTTACATGCCTTAACTCCTAGATATTCAGGAGTTCAAGACCTGTGTGAGCTATAAGGAAAGATACTTGCCTACCAGGTACAAAGCCTTAGTTTCAATCCCCGCACTTTCAGATTGAAAGTATCAAGTTAGTTACCATTAAAAAACCCATAGATTCTGTAACTACATAGAATTACTCCTTACTTAAATGACAGAGGCAGACAGAAAGGGCATTAAGTGGTCACAGCAGAAGGGATTTGGAGCAAAACAATAAAAGTAATACTTCCAGAAAAAGCATTCTCATTACAGATGTTTTTGGATAGTTGGAAATCTGAAAACAAATATGAAGATTAGGTAAAATTAATGATTTGGAAATTTACTTAATAGCTGTGATAGAAACAAAGTGTACTTTTATTTTAAAATATACCTGGTTAGTAAAAATTTAAAAGTAAACCAATATGTATAGAATATGCATGCATTTACTCACTTTCATTTCTTACATTTTTCTTTATTGTTTATGATTTCATACTGGAATACAATAAAAGGTGATCATAGTTACTTCAGTTTTTCCTCTCCTATTCCCTACAAATTCCCTCTCAACCGATCCCCTTTCCAAATTCATCTCTTTTTTTTAATAACCCACTAGAACCGTAAGTGTTGTCCATATTGTCTGGATATGGTTGCCATCCCTGAAGCATGGCTAACCTACTCATGTCCACATCCTCAGAGATCTTTTCTCCCTCCCTCCATAGCTATCAACAAGCAGTAGCTTCTCAGTAAGAGATAATCATCTTTTCCAAAAAAATTGGACTGCCTTGACCTTGTACTGGTAATCAAGAGACCATGAGTTCAAAACTAGCTATATCATACCCAAAATGCAGATTTGTCAGAGAATCCACTCTCATGTCCAAGCTCTGACATTCTATTTAGCTTCTCCTTCATGATATTCCCTGGGCCTTCACTGGGTATGCATCTGATCTCAGGCTGAGTATTCCATCTCTTCTTCTAAGTACTTTGATAAGTTATGATTTCTCTTTTGACAGTTGCCAACTCTAGAAGATTCTCTGACGAACGTTGAAAATAAAAAAAGTCAATGGATATAATGTAAATATTTTAGAGCTCATGTTGACAGCATGGTCATTTAACAAAATATTGACAGCTATTTTTGCTCTATATTCTAAAACTTTCTGAACTATGAGCTTTAACCAGAATTATAATGTCAGGCATGAGAATCTTTTCTGTGAAGTAGGTCTCAAGTCCAATTATAAAGTGGTTTGTTACCCCATCATAAGCATGCATTATTACACAGGTGGGCATTTCTTGCTGGTAGCTTGATACTGACATATCTATAGAATATTCGTATATTATTATATTTCTTAAATTCAAAGCTACTTATGACTAAGTTCACTCAGTATGTTATTTGTTTTGTTTTTCATTTAGAATCAAGTCACTTATAGTACATGGAATTGAAAGCATTATGATTGCTTTGGCTGGTGTAGTGGCACAGGCCTATAATTCTGTCACTCTAAGGGCAGAGTCATGAAGACTACAAATTTAATGTTATTTTGGTTCATCAAATGAAAACTTCTCTAAAGCATAATCATCTCCTGGGTATCTGACACCTTTTCCTAAATTCTCTTGGGTTTATTCACAGATGCAGTATCTATCTTGTCACATCAAGCTCATCTAAAAGCTGAATGCCATTTGCCAAACTGCAACTGACACTCAGAAGGGTTTAATTTTTATTTAGTTTGATGTTGAAGTTTATTTAATAGAGTGAAAACTTGGTACAGGATAGTCAATGCCAAGAAAGCATATCTAGTGATGTGTGCTCAAGAAATATAGTAACAGGAGAGGTGACTAAAGCTATCATACAAGTGTTACTGAGAAGTACATTTCTCTTCATTTCACTATTTCTGAGGTAGTCTACTGACAGTTATATATGATGTGCTTATCAATAGCTAAAGCTTGCTTTATTAAAAACTTTAGATACGTTCTTAAGTCTGGAAAAGATGGTTCAGCAGTTAAGAGCACTAGCTAATCTTCTTGAAGACCCAGGTTCACTTTATAGGACCTGAAACTCTTTTTCTAGAAAGGCATCTTCCACCATCTCCTTCCTTTGTTGGGCACTGTACACATGTGGTATACAGACATATATGCAGGCAAAACAGACATATAAAATTAAGCATTAAAAGGTTAGCCAAATGAACTGTGACTGATAATGTTATAAGATTACTGTAAGAGTACTAATAGCTGTCAACAGCCAAAGATCAACAATTCTTAAAGGTTTTGCAGCTGTAATGCTACATATTGTGTCTTAGCTCCTGTTCTATTGCTGTGGAGAGACACGAACTTACATAAAAAACATTTAATTGTGGATTTATTTGCAGATTCAAAAGATTATTATACTAGTATCATGCCTGGGAATAGAATAGCAGGCATACCTGCATGATGCTAGAAAAGTGGCTGAGAGTTATATCCTGATCCACAGGCAGTAGTCAAAGGAATATCAAGAGGGGGATTCAGGGTTCTGGCATGGGTTTGGAAAATTCAAAGCCCACCTGCAGAAATACACTTTATCCAATAAGACCATACCTTCCAATCCTTCCTGAACAGTTTCATTAATTTGGGACCAAATTTTCAGTCATAAGACTGTGGGGGGCATTCTCATCCAAACCACCACAGATAATATGTACAAAACTTACACACAATGTCAGAGATGATATTTATAAATTGTATATTTAATATGGATAACATGGTAGCCTGATGCTAGAGTGAAGGAAGCAATATGGAGGGAAGGGCCTATCAGAGAAGGAAAGAGAAGAATCATAAATGAAGCATCACCATTCACCTTACGATCATTTTGAATGGTTTTGTTTTTTTGCCCTTTCTCCTTCCTTCCTTTCTTGCTTTTCCCCCTTTGTTCATTTCTTTCTTCATCCTCCGCCCTCCTTCCCCTCCTCATTTATTCTCTCTTCTCTTCTCTCCTTATTTCTTCCTATACAATATCTCAAATCTTCATTACTTGTTTCAGAAATGCTTACATATAAAGGAAAATGCCTCATGCCCCCATGAATACTCTACTCCAAAATAAGGATAATGAAAATGATTACAGATTGTGACAAATTCCAAAAGAAAACAGAAGAACGTAATAATACACACATATGAAGTAGGGACACCAACACAGCACTTGGAGTGACTAGATGGGAAGTTACTCATATACTTGGTATGGCACTAGGATGGTTTTTAGTTGGTTGTTGAAAAGAAGATGCAAACAACTTTGTAGACAGGTACCCAAGACAAGGGGCTTCTAGACCTTTTTATTATGGACATAATCAAATGGACATAATCCATCAGTATCTTAGTACCTGTAGCAGAATCTAACAAGGTAATTAGAATGTATAGATCAAAATCTACAAGGAGATTTCAGTTTGTTTTTTTTTAATAAAATTTGGATTTCCCTGCCTTGAGTCTGTTTTACCTCTTTATTCTCTTATTTTGATTGAAGCTGATACCAGATTCTGATGAATTGTGGAGGCACAAACATGGTTCTTGGCAGTCTGAGAGTTGAAATAGAAGGTTTTTGAGGTCAAGGCTCACTTGGGATAGTCAATGAGATTGTTTCTGAGGAAGAGGAAGAGAGATACCAATAGAAATAGATAGATGACATATAGATAATAGATGATAGATAGATAATAAATGATGTATAGATAGATGATAATGTACAGATAGACTGCAGTTTCTTTAAAAATGAAAATATTTTACTAATTCACTTTAGAAAGGTTGTGTCATGTAGAAAAAGTTTAATTTTTATAAGACAAAATACAGTCAAAACACAGTTTACTTCTGTTTAAATGTCATAACATAAAGACTGCCCCCTTGATATTAAAAGTTTAATTTTATAGTATGCCCAATATACTATCCTTAATGCTAGAGAAATTGTCTTTCCTTGAATAAAAAAGTAAGAAAGGAGAAAGAAAGAAAGAAAGAAAGAGAAAGAGAAAACTATAATTAAACTCTTACTCAAAAAGCAAATGAACAACAGATTGTTTCACGGGAAACATCAGCTATTTGAACAATCAACAAACCATTGAAATCTTGATTTCAAACAGTTGATAAATTCCCCAATACTGTGTGGACTTCAGTGAGAGAAAATCGGTGACATAAGTAGGCAGGTCTACATTTAGACAGCTAATTTTACCAGACTGTCAGTGAATGAGTCAGCTCTGCAGTAATTATAATTTGTGAGTACTGCTACAGTACTATTCATGATTATCTATTATGTAGAGATTTGACTAAAGTTTGTCAAGAAAGTTTTACTGCCACCAGAGTGGAAAACTTATTAGGATAAAACTTGCCATAGGGAATATGACTAATTATCATACTCCTGTAGGTTTTTAAAGGCTCTCCTTTATTAACTGTCCCTCTTTTCAAAATATTAATGTCTGGGTTAATATTAACTGCCAGTGTGTTTAAAAGGTCACCTCTCATGTGAAATTCCATAGGTAATTATTCCATCAATAGAAAACAACAGTAAATGTCGTACTTTTATGTGGTCAATTTTTGGAAGCTTCTAGAAAATGCCAACTATTGTAACCTTTATCATAACTCAACGTGGGAGGGAGCTGGGGGGTCATTTTTATTCTCCACCAGTTAATGGACCAACAGATTACAAAGCTCTTTCATAAGTCAACCTGAAAGCTGAGAACTCCTCACGATGTGTCAGGCTTTCTTTGGATTTGATTTAAAATTGTTGATCAGTTTTGAGAGCATATATCTAAAACAATATTTAAAACAATATTATCTCTGTGTCACACATTTAACCGAACATTTTGTAGAATATATTTAATAATCTAGAAATCTATACTGGTTCTCTTCTCTAATCCAACCTTAAAATATATTAAACCCCTTCCTCATTGCTGCATATGATCCTGTGAAAGAATCTGTAAAGGGCAGGGACCATCCTTTTATGTTCATCACCATTTCCAAAAATTGTTAAGGGACATTTTATAATACAAGGATTTCATCCTTATAGCAGAAACAACTATGACAGCTAATTTCTTTAAGCAATGCAGCCACAAGTAAATTTTTCAGAGAATGCTAATGTTAAAATCAATGTCATTAAAAAGTATCATGGTAAAGCAGAATCCTCACAGCTAATGCTTTCTGGAATATGCAGTCAATCTATAAATCCATCATGCATTGGCATGGTTTATTTGCTGAAAGCCATAGGAAGTGAAAAATGACTTCATTTGTTTAATCTATTAAGAGGTGGCATGAATCAAAAACAATACATGTGTGTTGAAAGGAGGTGAAATATAATTGCCACTAGAATAGACTCAAGGGGAAGACTGACACTTTCCAAGTACGAGTTTACAATTTGCTATGGAACAGTAGAGAGTGCTTATCTGTCCACTGAAGTCTTCTGTGGCTCAGTTTCATCACCTGTAAAATAAGGTACCTGTAGGGTTGCCTACAAGTCTACTGTGTAGATCACACAGGTTGCCATAAGTTAAGTGAATGTGACAATTCTGGAACATAAATTCTGTATAATGTGCAACTTTTATATGCCATGATTTCTTATACTTACTAAGTCTCAATCCCTCAATGGACAAGTAAGTGCCCTCTATTTACAGATGAATTGGTAGGATCAAAAATTCTATGGCTAATACAAACTGTCAATTATGTAGCCAACAGTCTTAATAGGCTAGCATGAAGTATTTAAAGGGGTAGCATATGGAATTTGTATATAGTATATATATACAAATCTACAAATCTACAAAGATCTAGAAAAGAGATGAATGAAGACCTGAGCAATGTTGAATTTTGACAATCTTTGGAAGGTTCCATTTAAAGTGTTTAAAGTTGAAATTTAATATGATTTTAGCTTATATACATAGCTAATAAAGTAGGTATAAAAGGGATGATTAGATGGATAAATCAAGACTACACTAGAGATGCCTAGGACTTTAAATGCCTCACTGAGAAGATGGGTTCATTTAAGACAAGAGAACTAAGAGAAGACTTGTCCAAAAGCAGAAACAAGCAGAAACAAGCAGTCAAACAAACAAACTGCAGTACCAGAAATACTAGAAAATATGTATTAAAAACTTCTGTTAATTTTTCTGCCATGAATTGGAGTTGATGTCCCAAAAATTCCTCACAACCTATACAGCATATAAATTATGAGGTAAATAAAGAGCAAAACCCAAATGTTGCTAGACTCAAAAACAAAGGAATGCTTTACGGATCAGAGATTAAAATAATAAGTCCAGTTAGGTGGTATTTTGATCTGGAACCAAGATGAGTGTTGTCAGAAAGAACAATTGTCCCTCGTTATTCTTGGGGTCAAGGGGGACCAAGCCTGAAAGAAAAACGAGCGAGAAAGAGGAGCAAGACCAAGCAGAATTTTGTCAAGGTCTCATTTATTCTTGAAACATAG
>JADRCH010000004.1:7617409-7759721 GCA_019843965.1 Rhynchomys soricoides | reverse complement strand
AGGGGGACCAAGCCTGAAAGAAAAACGGGCGAGAAAGAGGAGCGAGACCAAGCAGAATTTTGTCAAGGTCTCATTTATTCTTGAAACATAGGCTGTTTTTAAAGCAGAAATGAGGCAAAGGGAGGGGTGGGAATGAGGCAAAGGGAGGAATGGGAAGCAGGGAGCTTGTGGTTTCTGGTCGCTCTGGCTCATCGATCTTCAGAACGGCCAGTTCCCAGAGCATGGGGAACAATTAATCTTTAAACAATTGTGACCAGTTCTCAGAAAGTACCGCAAGACTGTGCCAAGCTTGGTGGGGTCAGGTTCCCAGGAGCAGCATGAAGACTTCAGCTCCGCTTCAGCTCCCAACAAACAATGATCCTGGAAAGCCCTTGGGCCAGACCAACTGCTTTAACTAAACCCTCAGAGACCTCAAAGCCCTCCAAAAAGCCCTGGATGCAACTCCCTACGCTTCACAATCTGCAGCTTCAGCAGCAGGAGATCAGATGGCCTCTTCTGAACTCCTCAGGCACCCACACACACAGTATTCACTTATATAGACCCAAACTATACAAAAGGTAAATAACAACAAATCTTCAGACACTTGAAATATTAAGACTGAACTTGGTTCAAATTCATCTTTCATCAGCTTCATTCAAGGAAGGTTCCCTCAGTAAACAATATGAAACTTATTATAGAATGTTCGTTTGTTTGTTATCAGACAGGGTTTCTCTGTGTTTCGTCCCTAGCTGATCTGGAACTCTATCTGCATACCAGGTTGGCCTTGAACTCACGGAAATCTGCCATCCTCTGCCTCTCAAATGCTAGAATTAGAGGCATGAATCACCATACCTGGCTTATTACTGCATCTTATTTAATTGAATATTTTATTAATTATTTTATTTACATTTCAAATATTGTCCCCCTTCTAGGTCCTCTCTCCACAAGCTCCCCATCCAATCCCTCTCCCTTTTGTGTCTAAAATGGTGTTCCCACACCCACCCACATACTCCAAACTCATCCCTCTAGCATCTCCCTTTTCTGGGGCATCAAGCCTCCAGGAGACCATGCATATCCCTTCCCACAAAAGCCAGACAAGGCAGTCCTCTGCTACATTTGTAGCAGGGATCTTGGTTGGTTGCTTAGCCCCTGGGAGCTCTGAGTGATGCAATTAGTTGATATTGTTGATCTTCCTATGGAGTTGCAACTCCATCAGTCCTTCCCTTAACTCTTCCATTGGGGTCTACAGGTTCAATGTGATGGTTGACTGTGAGTATCTGCATCTGTCCCAGTCAGCTGCTGGTAGAGTTTCTCAGAGGACAGTCAGGCTATGCTCCTGTCTGCAAGCATAACACAGCATCAGTAATAGTATTGGGGTTTGGTGCCTGTCCATGGGATGGATCCCAAGTTGGACCAGACTCTGGATGGCCTTTCCTTCAGTCTCTGCTCCATTTTTGTCTGTCCATTTTCTTTAGATAGGAACAATTCTGGGTCAAAAGTTTTGAAGATGGGCAGGTAACCCCATTCCTAAATTGGGGGCCATGTCTATCTACTGGAGTTGGTTGGGCATTTCGGACAAGGTCATCCCCATTGGGTCCTGGGAGTCTCTCACATCCCTGGCATCTGGGACTTTCTAGAAGTTCTCTGGGCCTCCCACATTCCTGCATATTTATATGAATTCTCCTGGCCCTCTGAGCTTCTCTCCTGTATGCCCTCATACCTAAACCTTCTCCCCTTTTCCTTCCTCTTTCCCTCTACCACCCAGGTCACTTCTTCCCTCTGTCTCCCTTGATTATTTTTCTCCCTTCTATGTGGGATTGAAGCATCTACACTTTGGCCTTTCCCTCTTCTTAAGCTTCATATGGTCTGTGAGTTGTTGTTGTTGTTGATGATGATGATAAATTTTTTTAAAAAAATGAATCCACTGATGAAAATATTCAAGAATTAGAATATCTTTCAAATTATTAAGCTACTATCCACAAAGTTTTAGGTTACACCTGTATGAAACTGAATTGGCAGATATAAGTTAAGAAGAAGTGAATGATTTCAAACCTGACTGAGGTCTGAGGTCATGAGGGCTAAAACATTGGCCCCATTCCTCACTGGGTACAGCACACAGGAGAGTGGCCAGTACCTTACCTTGGCAACATAATAGTCCTGACCTTGGTAGTCATGGACTTGGGTGAGCCAGCCTTACCCCTCCACTGGCAAAGCTGGAGAGCTGGCCCCAGTGGCACAGAAGCAGTAGACAGAACTAGTCAGCTAACCACCCTGGCCCAGATCCAGAGCTCTGAGTTGCTCTCCCCAGCCCCAACATCCACCCTATCTATGAACTGCTAGAGCATGCAAAGGGGATAGTGCCACTGGTCCAAAGCTGCAGGATATCCATGACAGATGGGGAACAACAGAATATCCAAAAGAAGTCCCACTGAGGATCCAGTATTGATAGTGTAGCAGAAGGCAGAGGTCTCAAACCAGACCAATGGTCCACTGCACTGAACATTTTTGCAAGGTGGGCTGTTTGGGGGAAAAACAATGTATAGTGTGTGACATAAAATAACACAAGGCAACTTCCACAATGGTGAGATATTTCTGTTTTGGTTTGTTTTGATTTTGATTTGTTTAATTTATCTGCAAGAGCAGAGAACAGATAAGGGACAGGGAGATGAATGGAATTCAGATGCATGATGTGAAATTCATAAAGAATCAATAAAATGTTTTAATTTTTTAAAAGAATGTTTCTTAGAAAAAATAAATATTAAAAAAGTCCCCTTAGGAATTACTAAAATGTGGTAATCAGAAGAATACCACTGTTAAGTAAATACGATTACACTTAATCATATGTATACTTAATCATATGGGTTAATTTGTATTGGTTCAAATGGAAACAACAAATCGAAAGATAATATGTGTGTAATCTGGAAAGGATATAGCAAAATGGTATACTTTTTTTCATTTTGGTTTTGGTTTTGGTTTTTGATAACAGGGTTTGTCTGGAAAGTCCTTGTTGTCCTAGAATTTACTTCGTAGCCCAGGCTGGAATCAATCTCAGAGATCCTCCTGCCTCTACCTGCTAAGTGCTGGGATTAAAGGCGTGCACCACAATACCAGGCAGGAAGAGACTTTTAAATGACAGAAAAATGTGTAAACATGTGGGGCAGTGGTCTGTGGCAGGCAGTCTGGCATCCAGTTGAGCACAGGCTGAAAACTCTGGGAGACCCGGCTCAGTAATTTGAAAGGGACGGGAAAATATTTTTTCCAAAGCTCCGGGAAGGCCTTTTGGCTCCAGCCAAGGTCACATTACATTTCTTTACATATGTGTAGGGGGGATTTTGTCCAATAGATGCTCTCTGGTTGGTGGTTCAGTCTCAGGGAGCCCCTATGGGACCAGGCTAGTTGATTTGGTTGGTTTTCTTATGGTGTCCTTGACCTCTGTGGCTCCTTCAATCCTTCCTCTCCCTCTTACACAAGATTTCCCCAGCTCTGCCTAATGTTTGGCTGTGAGTCTCTGAATCTGTTTCCATCAGTTGCTGAGTAATGCCAATCAGATGATTGTTATGTTCGGTACCTGTCTGCAGGTATAGCAGAATATCATTAACAGTTCAGGGATGGGCTTTTTCCCCTGGCATGGAACTCAAGTTGGGGTAGTCATTGGTTGGCCATTCTCTCACTTTCTACTCCCTCTTTATCCCTTCACCTCTGATAGGCAGAAAAATTGTGAGTCAAAGGTGTTGTGGCTGGTATGGTATCCATGTCCCTCCACTGGAGGAAGCCTTACCTGGTTACAGGAGATTACCATTTCATGTTCCATATCCCCTATTGTTACAGGTCTTAGCTGGGGTCACTGTCATAGACTCCTGGGAGTTTCCATTGTCTTAGATTTTTAGCTTGTCCCAGAGATGCACCTCAACTAATCCCAGTTCTTCCTCCTAGTTCTTTTTCCTACCATCTGCCCCACACTTGAAACGTTCCATTCATTTAGAATCATTTAGCATCCTGTGCACTTATTTGGCTGTTTTGACAGAAGAATTAGTAAAAATTTCCTCAAAATGAAGTTTTCAGTTGAATCTTTGATTGGTAGCTAAGACCATGATCTTCATCTCATTTAGTACCAAGGAAAAAGATATAAAGCTCTCAGTGATATTCAATTAATACCAAAAGATTAGAATATTTCTGAATATATATGTATATGACCCCTTTAAGAAAATTATTTAATGCCTAGCATTATAAATAATGTTCCTATGAATATTTTTATAGTGCGCTAGTTCATAGCATGACTTGTCCCTGACTCTAAGGCTTTCCTTGTAGTTTAGTTCTAATTGGTTCTAACACCACACTCTATGTCATTATACTAATTGGAAATTACAGCAATTTACTGTTCTATTATCATTCCATTGTGAATAGCACAAGCAAGAATAAAATTGGAAACATTATAATACATACATGCAATCTTTTATATTATGGAATTCTGTGTTGGTGCAAACATTAATATACAGTGTGATGACATCATGCTAAATTGAGCATTTATTTCTTATTCATATCAGAATCTCCTAAACACAGTATAGAGAGTTATTTTCTATCTACTTAATTGTATGTACACTGTGTTCTTCTACTCCTAATAAAGCCTTCTTACATAAAATTAAAAGAGAATTCCCTCCATTGCTTTTCACCAGTTTTTAAGTTCACTGTGATTCTCCAGTTATCTTGAACATAGTTTTAGATTACATGGAATACTATTCACTATGAAAACTGAACCTATAGATGGTATCAACATCAGCATGAAGAAAACAAATAAATAGAAACTGCTTGAACATTTTAAATATATTAAGTACTTTAAATTGCCAATGTGGACAAGGAGTAGATAAAATACCTGTGTTCCTTCCTCTTGGGATAAATTGCTCCTCTAAAAGACTATAAAAACAAAGAATATTAATGATAAAAGGAGCCATCTGTATTATTTATGACTCATTTCCCTTGCTTAGAAAATCCTATGCATCTGGTATTTGTTTGAGAAGCTTGATAAATTTTGAGATCTAACTCCTTTTCAGCCATCAAGGATGATTCTGGATGAGCATTTCTTCTCTCACTCCCTCTCTTTCTCCTTTCTTCCCTCGCTCCCTCCCTACATGCCTCTTCTTTTGAGTTTATGACATTTGCCACCCTTAGCACCAGATTATATCACCAGGAGTATCTGGGTTCCATTAATAATATTCATTTGTTTGGTGGTTTGAATAAGATGGTTCCCATTGGTTACCAGGGAATGGCACTATTTAAAAAGATTAGGGGGTATGGCCATGTTGCAGAAAATGTGCCGCTGGGGTTGATATTTCAAAAGCCCATTCTAAGACCAAGTCTCTCTCTTTCTGATATCAACAGATCCAGATGTAGACCTCTCAGCTCCTTCTCCAGCACCAGTCTGCCTTCTTGCTGCCATGCTTCCTACCATGACAATCAATTAAACCTCTGAAACTGTTAGCAAGCCCCAGTTGTATTAGTTAGGGTTTTACTGCTGTGAACAGACACCATGACCAAGGCAACTCTTATAAAGAACAACATTTAATTGGGGCTGGCTTACAGGTTCAGAGATTCTGTCCATTATCCTCTAGGTGGAACCATGGTAGCATCTAGGTAGGCATGGAGCAGGCAAAGAGAGTTCAACATCTTCATCTGAAGGTTACTAGCAGAATACTGGCCACTAGGATGAGGGTCCTAAAGCCCACACCCACAGTGACACAACTACTCCAGTAAGGCCACACCTACTCAAACAGGAACACATCTTAAAATAGTGCCACTCCCTGGGCCAAGCATATACAAATCATAACATTCTACTCCCTGGCTCTTATAGGCTTGTTCAAACATATGTGTCTATGGTGACCATACCTAAACATAGCATAATGCAAAATACCTTTAGTCCAATTCCAAAAGTCCCCATAGTCTATAGCAGTCACAATGTTAAAAGTCCAAAGTTCAAAGACTCATCTGAGAGTCATCCATCACTTAACTGTAATCTCCAAAGCAATACAGGAAATCAGCTGGGAAAATTCCAAACTCTGCACCTCCATGTCTGATGTCAAAGCAGTCTTCAGATCTCCAACTCCGTTTTCATCTTTGTTGACTGCAACAAACTTTTTTCTTCTGGCCTGGTTCTACTCCCTGTTACCAGCTTTCCTCAGCAGTTATCTCACGGCTCTGGTATCTCGAATATCTTGGGACCAAGGCAAGTACAATGGCACAGCTTCTTGTTCCAATGTCTGGGAACAACACATGGTCTTCTGGGCTCCTCCAAAGGGCTGGCATCATTTCTCTATCTCTGCTCTCTGTAGCACTCTAAGCTCAGGTTGATCCACTCCATTGTTGCTGCTATACTTAATGATCATCCCATGGCATCTCCAATACACGGCGGTCTCTCACTGCAACTAGGCTTTATCAATAGCCTCTCATAGGCTCTCTTCATGGTGCCAAGCCTCAACTCTTTTGTATGACCCCTTCAGTCCTAGGTTGTCAACTACAACTGGGGCTGCACCTTCACCTTCACCTGAGCCTTGCATGGCCTCTCACAGTGCCAAGCCTCAGCTTTTTTTTCATGACCCCTTCATGCCTTCAAAACCAGTACCACCTGGCTGACTCTTACACATTACCAAGTATAGCTGCAGCACAAGATACAACCTTGGATATCTCTAGAACACATCTTTTTTGTGCCGTCAGAACACACTTTCCATAACCTCAGTGATTCTAGTCTCTTAATCACCCCTAATTTCTTAACTCCAGCTAACCAGCATCAATTGTCCCAGTAGTCCCTTCTATTCTTGACTCTAAAACCAGAGCCAAATGGCTGAAACTGCTGAGTTCTTCTGGTTGGTGGAGCTGAAGCATGACCCCCCCCCCCCATACACACATATTCAACTTTATCAGTTCTGGGATTAAAAGTGTGTACCACACACCTGGATTTAAGTTTTTCTTCACCTAGAACTTGCTCTGTCCTAGGCTGGTCTTGAATTCAGAGATCTGATTGGCTTTATCTCCAGGGAGTAAAGGTGTGTACCTTCATGTCTGGAACTAAATTTAGCTGGGTAGGATATGGCCCCAAGTCTTACAATTAATCTGCTATTTCCTAGAATATAGTATTCAGTTCCATTCTACTTCCTGGTGCCCCTTTAAATTTAAACCATATATTTTATATTTTTCCTTTCTTAGCTAGCTACACTTCTTCCAAACACTCTTCATGAGACTTAACCAGAAAACAAAGTCTATGCTGGCCATTTCTGAGACTTCACCAATGCAATTGATATCTCTTTACCTTAGCTTTGCCTCTTGGCCACGTATGAAATTTCTTCTCCTCTGACACCTCTAGAGCCAAGCTTCCACAGTTCAAATCACCCTCAGCCACAAACATCCGTATTCCTACTAGGATGGCCCACTAAGCCCCATTAAAAGCATTCTACTGCTTTCCAAATTCAAAGTCTCAAACTCCACATTCTTCCAAACAAAAGATGATCTGGCCTGTCACAGCAATACCCCAGTCCCTAGTACCAACTTCTGACTTATTTGGGGCATTACTGCTGTGAACAGACACCATGACTAAGGCAACTCTTATAAAGAACAACATTTAATTGGGGCTGGCTTACAGGTTCAGAGGTTCAGTCCGTTATCATCAAGGTGGAAGCACCATAGAATCTAGGCAGGCATGGAGCAGGAGAAGCTGAGAGTTCTACATCTTCATCTGAAGGCAGCTGGAACAAGAGTCCTAAAGCCCACACCCACAGTGACACACCTACTCCAACAAGGCCACACATATTCCAACATGGCCACACCTTCTAATAGTGCAACTCCTTAGGCTGAGCATATACAAACCATAACACCAATTAAGGGCTTTCCTTTTAAAGAGTTACTATAGTCATGTGACTTGTCACAGTGACAGAACACTGACTATGACTTCTTGTATGTTACTTCACTGTATCCAGATTATATTGATTTTACATATCAACAGCAGCAGCAGTAGCAAGCAACCTTCTTCTAGGGCCAAATTACCTGTTTGAACTGTTGACTGTGATTACTGATATCATATTGGTAACTAGAAATTCATCACTTGTATATTTACATCACAGATATTGAGAAGTATAATAAACCAAGTACCCCCAACCATTGTAGAAAATCACTTATTAAATATTTACTAGCAGACTATTGGGAAAGAAGATGAAGTCCATTTTTAAGGCAACAATGTGCATTGGGCTAATATAGCATAGCTATTTGCTAGATAAGAAAAGAAGAATGAAAACCATTAGCATTGCATAATGAGGGATTCAGGGGAGATAAAATCATTTCAATACTGGTACACCAAGATTATTTAGAACTAGCACATAAAGACTACGTAGTTGTGACACCCACTCTATTCAAACCAAGAAAGCCAACTTTAAAGCAAGCTTTAGCTCCTTTTTCAAGTTCTCCTTTCTCTCCTCTTAAAAATTATCTCACAATAGCTAATCAATGCCAGATCCATAATCAAATTAATAATATTGTAAACTTGCTGACTTTCCTTTAATTTTTTTCACTTTGAGAAAAAAAAAACCTTAGGAAATTATATTTAAAGCTTATCTTAATGCTAGATTTTACTTTTAACTGTTTATTTATTCTCTCATACATTACATCACAAGCAGTTTTCCCTCACTTCCCTCATCCTAGTCTCCCTCCCCATCCACTCATCCTCTCTATCCCTTAAGAAAAGGGCAGTCCTCACAGGAATATCAACCAAACATGGCATGGCAAACTGCAATAAGACTAGGCACCTCTTCTCAGATTAAGACTGGACAAGACAGTAGGAGGAAAGGGTTCCCAAGTACAGGGGAAAGAGTCAGAGATAGCCCCTGCTCCTATGATTAGGAGTCCCACAGGCAAACCAAGCTAACCAACTGTAACATATCTGCAGAAGACCTAGCTCAGAAACATGCAGGCTCCCTGATTGTCAGTTCAGCCTCTGTGAGCCTCTGAGAACCCAGATTTGTTGACTCTGTGAGGTTTCTTATGGGATCCTAGACCTCTCCTGCTCCTATAATCCTCTCCTCTCCTCTTCTGCAGAATTCTCCTAATGTTGAACTGTGGGTCTCTGCATCTTTTTTCCATCAGTTGCTGAATGGAGCCTCTTTGAAGACAATTATACTGGGCTCCTGTCTAAGAGTATAGCAGACCATCATTAAGAATCACTTCTTTTTCTTTTCTAAGCATGTTTGGTTCTAACTTAGGTCTGGCTCTTGGCCCTCCAGGCAGTGCCTGGGTGCACTCTCTCTCACTGAATGAGTCTCAAGGTGGATCAGTCATTGGTTGGCCACTTACACAATTCTGTGCAACCTTTACCCCAGCACATCTTGTAGGCAGGAAAGATTTTAGCTGCCCAATCCCTACACTGAAAGTCATTTTTCACTTTGCTGATGGCTAAGGTTATTGAACATTTCTTCAAGTGCTTCTTGGCTATTTGAGATCCCTCTGTTGAGATTTTCACCAAGTTCACATCTGACAAAGGGCTAATTTTCAAAATTCTTGTACATGTTGATATCTAGTTAGACTAGTACCATTTGTTAAAGATGCTATTTACCATTGTATAAAGTTGGCTTCTTTACCAAAAATCAGATGCCTATAGGTATGAAGATTTAGGTTTTGGTCTTAGATTCAATCCTATGGATCAGTCTGTTTTTATACCAGTACCATTTATTACTGTAGCTTTGTAGTACAGTTTGAAATCAGGATGATGATACCCCCAGGAGTTCTTTTATTGTACAGGATTGTTTTAGCTATCCTGGGATTTTATTTTTCTATTGAGCACTATTCTATCAATGCATGGAAATAACTGTGCTGAAATTTTGATGGGAATTACATTGAATCTGTAGATTGCTTTTGTCATGATGACTAATTTTACTGTATTAATCCTACCAGATCTTGAGCAAAAGAGATCTTTCCGTCTTATGACATCTTCAGTTTCTTTTTTTGGAAGACTTGAAGGTCTTATCATATAGGTATTTCACGTACTTGGTTAAAGTTACCCCAAGATATTTTATTTTATCTGTGATTATTGTGAAGGATGCTGTTTCTATTATTTCTTTCTCAGGCAACTTATAGTTTGTATATAGAAGGGCTACAGAATTTTTTTCCAGTTAATATTATATCTGGTCACATTGCTAAGGTGTTTATCAGCTGTAAAAGTTCCCTGGTAAAATTTTTGCTGTCACTTACACATACAAACATGTTATTTACAAATAGTGAGACTTTGACTTCTTTCCTTACAATTTGCATCTGCTTGACCTCTTTAATTATCTTGCTCTAGCTAGAACTTTTTATAATTGTCTCATAATAACTAGTAAATGTCGCATCCATAATCAAATTAGTAATATTGTAAACATGTTAAGCTTTTTTGATATTTTCATTTTGAATGAATAACTCTGAAGTAATATAATTATATTTAATTCTTAGTTATATGCTACATTTTATTTTTATTTATTCCTTTTGCCTATCAAATTATTGGCTCAATAGATGTACATAAGATTGTTTAAAAGTAGAAAATATATGGACTCTGATATTACAAATATCAAAGTTTTTTGGTGTAGTCACAGTAAGACAAGACCCTTCAGACCATTACAAGTGAGCACACACCAGGAACTGGGAATTATATATGATGATGCATGATAAAACCAATACTAGACAGATAGATAGATGAGAGATAGATGATAGCCATAGAAGAGCAGATGATAGAAAATATGTAAATGAGACATAGCTATGTAGATAATAGACATTAATGTGATAGATAGGTGGGTAGGTAGATAATTAGAGGTAAATAGATACAGAACAATAAATAGATGATACACACCATCCCTCCCTCCCTTCTTTTCCTTGTAACCGTCTTAACAATCCCTTACCATCATGAACTTGCCATCTTTCCCCACTAGCCTGATCCTTGCTGTGGGTTGGAAAGCATGATAAAGAGCAGGGGCAAAGCAGAGCTGAGAGGAGAGTCTCTGTGAAAAACTGAACACCACAAAGACTAATTATGAAACTCCTTTATCCCACCAGACCCTAATATTTGGCTACAGCCTTGCTATTCATGTTTATGGATAAGTTATGCACCAAATATGAAATGTGCAGAGCTATCCACACACAGGCAGACACTCTAACGCTTCTGTCATAATTTATACTAAATTAACACAAGCAGATGTAATAGAATTTTTATCTTTCTAAGCTTGAGCTAGCTATTGAATCATTTAAATGTGGTTTTTTTCTACCTACTGGAAAATTAAATATTCTCCATATTGAGGATTTTTAGAGTATTTCAGAGAGAAAAATTGTTCAGTGTGTTATGTATGATGATAGCCCACATTGTAATTCAAGCAAATACACCTCTCAGGGTATAAGATTTTGAGACTCCATACAGGACTATTATCTCATCTTTTTTAGCGATTTTCATATCTTTTCAAAAATTTACCCCAGTGCTGGTAAAGTAGGGTCAGGATGGTCAGAAGTTCAACATCATTCTCAGCTACACAGCAACATTAATGCTTTCTTGGAATAGAGCATATTCTCTCAAGAAAACATACTAATTTTATTCTGATCACACACTGTTGAAAGTGGCTTTATGGTTGTAGTTGTCACATATTCTTAGTGAATTCCTCTAAGAAAACATTACTAGATCTGTTTCTCTTATTTTTTCATTGTCACTAAGAATCAGTGTATAAAATTAGGAATAATTAAATCAGAAAAATCTTTACATATCACTGCTTTTGTTAGCAGTCTGTCCAAGTATTACCAGATCTAATCATCAGACCTTAGGGATTTTCTTTTCTGTTGGATTAAATAGAAGTCACACTTGTAAATTCTGTTCCCTTTTCTTGTATAAATGAGAACATGTAGAAGATATCTTGGTTACTCACACTCCACAATACCCACCACTTTCACTAAGCTAATGCATGCAAAGCAGGGAGAAATACATATGATATCTGACTCCTTGCATTGTAACATAAAGAAGTAATCATAAATGTCTCAGAACTTATGTTAAAAATAGAAAATATGCAAGATCAGATGAAATACAAGGATGACATTGCTAATAGATGACCAACCTCAAAAGATTTCCTTCACTGGGGACCCAATACGCTGTGTTGATCTGATATATCGTCTTTTATTTTCTGAATGCCCAGGTCTGCTTCTGGGTACTGGTACTTCCATAAAGTCTAATAAAGAGAAGAGAGAAATCAAAAAGAGGAGCAAGAGAGATCAAGACCTATCCACTCCATTCTTTGCACCCTGGTTTAAAAATAATTGTTGATGATCACTTTGCTCCTTTCTCTTTGTCATTTCACATGAGTTAAATGTGCACTCAGATGATTTATGTTGTCAGGGCAGAAGAGAAGAACATGAATGAAACGTATGATGACACATTCAAGCTTTCCATCTCGTTGTGTCACATTTGAAGAATTTCAGAATTTTTCATTAAGGATGATAGGTTGGTGACCTCTTACCCTCAGTTTGAATTTCCGAGGTATTACAGGTACCTCAGACCTCCAAAGCAGACTACTCTCCTAATGACCATTCTTTCTTTTTCTTTCTTTTTCACCTCTGACATGTCTGAGTGCTCTCCATCATATGGCCAATACTCCTGACAAAATAGCCTTCAATCAGAAGCAGTTGTTCTACGGAACAAACTTTGCTTCAATCATTAATAGGCACTGAAACATTTGCATAAACAACTGCATCTGGAGAACCTGAAAAGGCACTACATCATTCTTGACTCAAATTCCTTGCTCTGTCTGCTCCTTTTTTCAATGGCATGGTCATTTCATGAAGAAGACAGACCAACCATTTTCTAGTCAACACTTTCCTTAATTCAGACTGTGTAATTATATAGCATTTGAGATTACAAAGCTGTCACAGCAGTTCATTGAACAGGAACTCTGTGCTCACACGGTCAGTACTGTGAACATCTCATTCCAGTATTTATTATTTCTGTGCAACAGGAATAATCATGTTCCCAGAAATATCACTCCCATTTTATGGATGCAGACAACAGTTAGATGAGAGCTATACTTAAGGAATGATATCTCTATCTTGTAAAGTACTTTTTTATCTACAAATCCTATTTCTTTCAGTGTAAAGATACAGGAAGATACACAGAGTTTAGTGACTTCTTCACTAATAGTAAATGAGTCAATAGAGTGAGGTTTAAATTTGTATTCTCTCCATTTTCAAAGATAATACCTTAAGGTATTTTTCAGCTGTGTTCTCTTGAGAGGAGGCATGCCAAACTCACTAGTTTTAAAAGAATGTTTTTTAATATTCAATTTAATAATTTCTAATTCTCATAACTCATGACCTTACAATATCTATTGTAAATTTCTTAAATTATCAGTAATAAAAATGTAAGGTCATTTTAGAGCTTTTTAATTCTCCATTATTGTTAGATTTTAAATTATATAAAAAGGACAAGGGAAATATTTTTGAGGAACAAGTTTGTATATATACATTATATATAATTGTATTTATATACTTGTCTCCCTTGTCTTATTGAATAGCTTTCAATAAGTTTGTCTTCATTGCATATAACATATGGCTACAGCACAGTATTTGTGTTTGACCAAGTGAATTCAGTTTAAGATGTTCTCATATTCGCTTGACAATTGATATTGAGGTACTTGGAAGGTAAGGCTCACAGTGAGCCCTGCCAAAGTTTCCTGGAATGTGGGTTTGGGTAGTTTAAATACTAAACAATGAAATTCTAAGTAGCTTCAGAAAAACGAGAGAGAAATTCTGGTATTTGTTGGATGAACTCAACTAGAAAACTTTTAAATAAAACTTTCCTCAATAAATTTGCATTTTTGAAGCAAAATGAAAATGTTTGCCTAAGAGCTAAAACTGTAGTTCTCAGAAAATAAAGCACCTGTATTTGTAATCAATGTAAGTGTTTTATAAACATGCTGTTGACTTGAACAGCAGATCAGTAAGACACTGCTTAGTGTGCTCATTTCATAATTATGTATAACAGGCCTCAATACCTGACTTCAGCAGCCTCCACTGACAGTAGCTATGCTCCTGCCTCAACTCATGAGTCTAATGAGTACACACAAGTTTGTGTCATGGCTTTGCTTTACCTTTCACTTTGGAAATCACACAAAGTCTCTTTAGACAAAAATTTCCTTCATATTTCCGAAGTGTGTTTTTCAGTTGAAGTAACGCTGTGAGAATCTTTGCCTTCGTGTCCCTCACGTAATGCTCTATCAGTGACTAGGTTCTTTTGTCAACTGACTTCCTTCATTTGCTGTATTCATACATACACCCATTTCAATTTTCCTCACTCATTTCTCTTTCTACTTCCTTTCTACTTTCCTACTTGTTCACTGGCTTCCATCTGAATAGTGTGCAGATTCTCAGTTTTTTACGTTAAGGGCTATTACATCATATGATATCTATGTGAGTGGGTGGTTGATATGGCCGAACCAGACCGATTCTTTTATATTACCTATAAGTAGCATATTTTCTATGCCCCCTATCTTTAATGAGTTTGCCCAGAGTGATAATGCAATATCCATCCCAATAGCTCAGTCTTTTAAAACTGAGAATACTTCCAAATCACAAAGAAAGCAGTGCCAGGCTTACACCCTTCCTCTAACCCAACAGAAAATCTTTGCAGCAGTCACTCTGCACTCTATAGGTGATAACATATATATCACTCATGAGAAACATTAGATAAAATGCTTAGGAAACACAAGATGTTCTTTCCCTTTAATGTTTAGCGCTGACATAACAGTAGAGTTGCAATTTATTCTCTTAAGAAGCAGTGTGAAGGACAAATGAGCATCAGCAGTAGGCATGCCTGGGTCAGTCACAGTGACTAGGAAGAAAAAAGAAACCTTCATTTTCTTCCAGCTCAGCATCTTTACCTTCTCAACAAAGATGATTGCAACAGTACACAGCATTGTAGAATTAAAAGATAACTCCATAAAAAGTGCCTAACACAGCACCTATGATTAAGCAAGAGCACTTACAAATTTTTTGTATTATAGTCTTATGTTTTTAATTAAGGCAATAATTGTTTAACTCTTTTACAAGGGTCTTGAACTTGTTTGCTAAGAATGTGCATGTGCAAACTCAGAATGCAGCAGTTTTTTACACTAAAGAAATTACATAAATGAAGAACAACAAGATGGTAAAGCAGGAATTGGAATAAAAATCGAATAATATAACACTTTGTGATCACTGGCCACCTGTGTAACTTGCTCAGGATATTAGTTTGTGAAAAAGAGTGGGATTTTTTTAGCTATGCTTTGAAACTTGAGGTGCATTATCAAAAGCAAGATTCCTGTCGGCTCTCTAGTCACCACTGCTTGCCTAACTATTCTCAGTCCGAAGTGAGATTCCTTGCGTTTCTCGGCTGGTCTTTGTTGGCTTTGAATCGTTTTGCCTCCTTGTCAAAACTCAGCGTTGGCTGCATGAAAGCAGCCGACATTTGTTTCTTCTGGCAAAGGGAAGCTGCAGAAGAGGCCTGGGAGCCTTGTTTATAGAGTAACTGGCATTAGTGAGAGAGTTTGATCTCTCAGCTTTCATGCCAAGAAACCATGAGGGAAAGCATACAAACAGTAGGAAAGAGTGTTCGGTGAGTTAAAGCCAGTGCGCGGGCAGATCAGAAAACACATTAATATTAATATCATGACATTGCTTCTTCTCTTTACCCGAGGAAATATCCCGGTAATTACATTCAACTAGTTTCGTCAATGGATAATTTATTCTATATGTAAAGAAAGTTTTGCACATGAATACATGCCATAACAAAGGATCAAAATTATTGATTATTTATAGTTTTATTATAATAAGATATGGATTATTAATATGAATAAACCGATCAACTATCAGCATCATGTCAGTTTTATATAAACAAGCCTTATATTTCCAGTGGTTCAGACACTGTTACACCAGAACAAATAAAACTATTCAACTGTAAGTGAATAAAACACATCTGGAAACCTGTTAAAGACTTTATTACAATTTTTAGATCTAAAATGACATTCTTCCATTGATTCTTTTATTGGATTTTACATGCTGCATCTTAATCTAGTTTGTATTTAGATTTGTATTTCATAGATTGTGTGTGTGTGTGTCTGTGTGTATCTGTGTGTTTCATTCATGTTTTTATGTGTATCATATATATGCCATGTCTATAGAGAATAAGATGCTGTGTAGCCTGGAAGTAGAGTTGCAGAGAGTTGTAGTGTGCCATGAAGGTGTTTGGGTCTGAGTCCTGGTCTTCTTCATGCATAGAAAACACTTTTAAACACTAAGTCATCTCCACAGAATCAAAATTTAATAATTTCTTTGAGGCTTTAATACATACTTACCTTTTCCTTAGGAAACATAATCACACACATACAAACATGTCCACATGTCACACATATGTAAACATGTCAGACACATAAGTACATATATCCTACACACGGACATCTGTATCATCTGTAATCCCCTCTCACACACACACACACACACACAAAATAGCACATTTCCTTCTTAGTACTTGATATATTCTTAGTATGTTTAAAGGCATAATTTGTCACCTAAGTTGCAGTAAAGAGGAATGCGCTTGAGACATGTCACTTGCATTTCCCTTCAGTTCTATGTTGGTAGAAATACGGTCATAATGATTATGATGAGGAGGAGGGTGATGATGATCATGATGAGGAGGAGATTGCTGATGACGTAAATGGCAATTCTTTGACAGAGATTAAACACATGAAAGCTTTATTGTAAAAAGTCTGAAAATTTTGCCAGTATATAGAAGTCAAAGGACTGATATTTTATCAAACAACCATGACTTTTTTCTCTAGTAAATTTATTTAAAATGGTCAATGTAGTATATGTGCAATTAAGCTAACATGTTAAGAAAGATATGTATGAGATATGAAATATTGACTTAATTGGATATTTCATTGTTGTCTATTTCTATTTCTTCATTGACTATTTTTGCTGTTTTAATACAGTGCAAAATTTTGAGAGAATACTTAGAATGTTTTAAAACATTTTCTTTCTTCTTATTCAATTCTTAGCACTATAATAAACAGCATTTTTCCAAAGGTTTTTTAATTGTTATCTAGTTAGTTCCATAAATCTTTGAAAATTCTAAAACAAGATCATATCCTTCCATGAAAAGTGCATATCTCTGGAGGAACGAGCATGATGTTCAGCCCTTGAATTTCTTCCCTCTTAGTATCACTAGTGTGCGTTACTAACAACTCTATGACTAGAGACAGACTCTTTATTCCTAACCTGGACCTCTGGGAGCTCCCAGAGGTTATGCCATGAACCAAAGAATATACATGGCTGGTCTGTGGCTCCCAGCACATATGTAGCAGAGGAAGGTCTTGTCTGGCCTCAGTGGGAAAGGGTCCTTCTAATCCTGTAGAGATTAATGCCCCACAAAAAGAGGATGGAAAAAAAAGGGGGGATGCACTCTCTCAGAGGCAAAAGGGTGGGGGAGGAGGAGGAAGTCTGCGAGAGGGGACAGGGATGAAGGCAACACTTGGGATGTAAATAAATATAACAATTAATAAAAAATAAAAGGAGAGGTTGTTGTAGCATCTGTTTTTCATTAAGTTCATTTACCACATGATTCCAAAACATGTAGATGAATGCTTCTTAGATTATCAAACATATGAAGAAAAGCTTCTATGACATCTATAACTCTTGTCACAGTTACAGCTACATTCTACTAATAGCTGTAGAGACCATGATGTTTATGTCCTTGGCCTTGAGATGATGTAAAAAGGTGTTCATAATGACTGCTCTTCAGGGAATGTTCACAAACAAGGCAGTAGATATTGACTACTCTTATCAGGGACTGTTCACAAACAAGGTAGTAGAATACAACTTTGGGGAAAATGGACTGAGACAAAAGTGAAAGGTTTAGTGATTTCCTCATGAAAATTAAGAGGTAAACTCTGGACTAGGATCTGACAGCACTAACTCCAGGTGACATTCACCTACTCTTAATACTTCATACAAGTTTACCACTTTTTATCTTATTTCATATAAAATATATTTCATATAAATAAAAATATTTCATTTCTTATTATTCCTTTTTGTGTATATCCTAGTCATGGGCAATTTTTTCAGCCATTCAGGGATACTGTTTTCAGGGGACACATGATGGACATACCTCAAAAACCATCAGCACCAAAAAATTGATCTCAGTTGTGGGTGTTTATTAAATGGAATTGTGGGAATTATCAGGTCATGTAGTGATTCCATGATTCAATTTAAAAGGAGATCAAATGGTTCACGTCCACAATGGTAATGTACAGACCACAGTTTCTCTATACATAATTTTCTCGATGAGATCTTTCTATAATGATAATGTCTGCTCATATTGCCTTAGGTGTGTGATTGCATTTCTCTAATGATCAGCATTTCAGGATCATTTCTATGTTCAGTACATCTAGGTTGGAAAATATCTATCCTAGCAGTTACCTGTTTTCCACGCAGTATTTTCTCGCAGATGAATTTTGGGTTTGAGTACATATTCTCTGTGTTAAAGAAAAGTCACTAAGGCTGAGGGAATTACTTAGTGGTAGAGTGTGGGCTGGTGTGCATGGAGCTGTAGATTTGACACACAACATTGTGGGGATCAATAATATATCGAGGTAACAATATCTACCTGTATTCAATAAATTATCTTCTCATATTATTGACGTGGTACATCAAAATATAAAGTTTTATAATTTGTGGTCACTTTATCTATGACAAAGGAGCTAAAACCATCCAGAGGGGAAAAGACAGCATTTTCAATAAATGGTATTGGTTCAAATGCTGGTCAATGTGTAGAAGACTGCGGATTGATCCATTCCTATCTCCTTGTACAAAGCTCAAGTCCAAGTGGATCAAGGACCTCCACATAAAACCAGATACACTGAAACTACTAGAAGAGAAAGTGGGGAAGAGCTATGAACACATGGGCACAGGTGAAAATTTCCTGAACAGAACACCAATGGCTTATGCTCTAAGATCAATAACATACAAATGGGACCTCATAAAATTGCAAAGCTTCTGTAAGGCAAAGAACACTGTCAATAGGACAAAACAGCAACCAACAGATTAGGAAGAGATATTTATCAACCCTACATCTGATAGAAGGCTAATATCTAATACACACAAAGAAGTCAAGAAGTTAGACTCCAGCGAAACAAATAACCCTATTTAAAATATGGGAATCGAGCTATACAAAGAATTCTCAACTGAGAAATATTGAATGGCTGAGATGAACCTAAAGAAGTGTTCAACATCTTTAGTAATGAGGAAAATGCAAATCAAAACAACCCTGAGATTTCACCTCATACCAGTCAGAATATCTAAGATCAAAAACTGAGGTGACAGCAGATGCTGGGTGAGATTGCAAGCTGGGACAACCACTCTGGAAATCAGTTTGGTGGACCCTCAAAAAATTGGACATAATACTTCCTGAGGACCCACTTATACCACTCCTGGGCATATACCCGAAGATGCTCCAACGCCCAATAAGGACACATGTACCACTATGTTCATAGCAGCTGTATTTATAATATCCAGAAGCTGGAAACAACCCAGATGTCCCTCAACAGAGGAATGGATACAGAAAATGTGGTATATTTACACAATGGAATACTACTCAGCTATTAAAAACAATGACTTCATGAAATTCGCAGGCAAATGGACAGAACTTGAAAATGTCATCCTGAGTGAGTTAACCCCATTACAAAAGAACACACATTCTATACACTCTCTAATAAGTGGATATTAGCCCAAAAGCTCGCAATATCCAAGGTACAATTCACAGACCACATAAAGCTCAAGAAGAAGGAAAACCAAAGTGTGAGTGCTTCGATCCTTCTTAGAAGGAGGAACAAAATACTCAAGGGAGGAAATCAGGTGACAAAGTGTGGAGCAGAGACTGAAGGAAAAGCCATGCAGAGACTGCCCCACCTGGGGATCCATCCCAATATAGTCACCAAACCCAGACACTATTGCGGAGGCCAAAACAATGCTTGCTAACAGGAGCGTGATATAGCTGTCTCCTGAAAGGCTCTGCCAGAGCCTTACAAATACAGAGACAGATGCTCGCAGACAACCATTGAACTGAGCACGGGTTCTCCAATGGAGGAGTTAGAGAAAGGACTGAAGGAGCTGAAGGAGTTTGCAACCCCATAGGAAGAACAATATCAACCAACCAGACCCCCAGATCTCCCAGGGACTAAACCAAAGACTACACGTGGAGGGACCCATGGCTCCAACCTCATATGGAGCAGAGAATGGTCTTGTCAGGCATCAATGGGAGGAGAGGCCCTTGTCCTGTGAAGGCTCAATAGCCCAGTGTAGGGGAATGCCAGGGCGGGGAGGCAGGTGTGGTAGGGTAGGTGAATGATCACCCTCATAGATATGCAGGGGGAGGGAGAATAGGATAGGGGCTTTCCTGGGGGGGAAATCAGGAAAGGGGATAACATTTGAAATATAAATAAATAAAATATCCAAAAAAGTTTGATAATTTTGATAAATTCAAAGCCTTGTATTTCTTTGAGACTGTTGCTAACACAAGATCAGGAAGACTGCCTCCTGTGTTTATTTTTTGTCTGTTTACTGTCTCAAATATTACATTCTGAATTCAGCTTCTCCTCCCTCCCTCCATCCCCTCTCCCCAACCACTTATCCTCCACTTCCATTCAGAAAAAAGCAGGTCACCCTGGGATATCAACAGAACATGCATATTAATTTACAATAAGACTAGGCAACTCCCCTTATATGAAGGGTAAGGGCCAACCTAGTATGAGTGTAAGGGTCCCAAAAGCAGGCTAGAAGTCAGAAACAGCCTCCTGCTCCCTCTGTCAGGAACTCCCAAAAATATTAATTTATACGACTATGACATCTGTGTAGAGGACCTAGATGACACCCCTGCAAGCTCCCTGATACTTTCTTTAAAGCATTAAACATTAAAAGCATTTTAACATTAGTTCTATGTTTAAGCTATTCATCTACTTTGAGTTAATTTGGGTTTATGATATGATTTTCAAGCATCATTATTCTAAAATTAAAATTCAGAACTGTTTGTTGAAAAGACTTCTCTCCAGATTACAGGAATTTGATAACCTTTACCAAAACTATAAATAAATAAATAACTGGATTTCCATCTGGACACTCAGTTCTTCTGAATGGAAGTCTGGGATTTTCTCACAGGCGAACAGCTACAGCTTTGACTAGTATAGCTTCCTTGTATCTTCTGCTATCAGGATATGTCTTAGAATTTTATCTTTATTTTCAGGACTATTTTGGGATTTTGAAGCCCTATGATGAATATGAGAACTGTGTTTTCTATTTCTTTGGGGGCGAAAGCTGTCAGAATTTAGATAGGAGTGTGCTTTGTATGGTAGCTTAGCCACACTGGCTGCAAGTTGTAAGATCAATTTGTACTTATGTTTTTATTTATTTAGTTAGAAAGTACTCTATAGTTTCAAATTTGCAAATATTTAATCAACTTGGAGGCATTTTCTTGTATATTATATTTCTTGTGTAATTTTAAATAGAATTGTTTTCTTAATATTCTCTGTTTTGGGAATCCAATATCGACATACAAAGTCCACTATCTTTTCCTAGAAAAAAATTTAATTTGATATTTATTACTTTTATGCAACACTTCTATATAATGTAAATTTTTAAAAATTCTAAATTGTTTTATGATATTTTATTAATCTTTGAAATTCTCTAAATAAACCTGATTTTTCTCTGAATAGTATCTGATCTTTTAATGCTCTGTATACTAATTATTGTGAAAAAAGGAAATTTTTCTATCATATAAGAAAAATGATAGTGGGGTGAAGGGAAGAACTCTGTGAGGGAGGACTGGAGGGTGCAATATTTGGGATATAAAACAATTAATTAATAAAGCAATTCACAGGAAAAATGATACAGTGAAAACTCTTCCATTTCCAGTATTGGTCAGTCAGACCTCCCCATACTGTTGGATAGCGTCTCCATGCTTCCATTTGTACTGACCATGTAAAACTGGTTTTTACTGCTCTCTTTGTATTTCTTTAATGTTTGCTACTCAGGACTCAGAGGCGCCTGAACAATGGCAACAACCACTTACTCCACTTGTTGTGAAATATTGAAATTTACTAAGAAAATTAATTACTGAATACCTATTCAAGCCATGGAACAGGGTTCAAAATCCTTTAGTTCTGACTCTGGATACACATGATCCAAGGCAACCACCACATTTTAAATAAATACAAGTTCTTTCATGAAATTCCAATACTCATTTAAGGCAGCATTCCGCACAGTTTCTCAAGGTTATCATTGTTTACTTAACATTCCCACTGCTTCTGACTGCCACCCTGGATTCCCCAAATCCCAAACGTCTATGTAAACACTTGGGGTAGGTTTGTTTATCGGAACTCATCAGCATGAGAGCATTAAGTGAACTCAGCTACAAAGTGACAGGTGTGGTTCAAGGATATGGATGATTCAGAGATGTTACAATATTTTTAGTGAAAACTTTCCTCCGTGTAATCTAAACAATAGCTCTCTTTGTGAAAATAGTAAAAACTGCCAGAAATGGGAGTCTGGGACAGTGAGAGCTATAAACCTTGCCAAGGGGAAAATAGATGCCTAAGTGAAGAGAGAAATATACAATGTTCCTGATTCTAGGAATCAAAACAAAATGCTATAGGAATTAATAGAAACTGAAATTAATATTGAATTACAAGAATCTTTAGAATAACTGGAACAATTTCAAAGAAATGTTAGAAACCTGTTACTATATGACTTAGGAGAAGTGCAGTAATTAAATAAGTAATGCTTGTATCAAAGTAGACAAACGCATGCAAGGATCAACCTTGAGAATAAAGAACCCAAAGAGTTGGGTTTTCAACAAAGCAATTCAGTAGAAAACAGTATTGTTTTTAAGAAGTATCCTTGAACAATTAGATGTGTATATAAACTTAATCTATATCTTATACTGAGTGAAAAAAACTAGCTCAGCATCTATCTCAGATGTAGACAAATGCTACCAAAATGGCAATAGGCCACGAAAGACAGGATCTGTGTGACCGTGGATTAGGAAAAGAATTTTGAGACAACCAAGCACAGAAAGTTGAGTTAATTATCTTTGTCATGGTGACCAAATACATAGCAGAAATAGCTCAAGGGGAAAGGAGCTTATTTTGACTCACAGTTTCAAGGGATTGAATTCATGGGAACTTGTCTCTGGTAATAAATAGTGAGAAGAAGAACAACATGGTGGAGAGGCCCTCTGTTACAGAAGTCTCTTTACAGAGGACAAAATATACTGGGAAATGAGGAACTGGCACACAGGTGGTTGTGTGTGTGTGTGTGTGTGTGTGTGTGTGTGTGTGTGTGTTTACATGTGTACCGGTACCTGCATTTATGTACATGTGCCAGTATGTACAAAGCCCAGAAGCCAGCCTTGTGTCTTCTCTGTGAGTCTGCATCTAATTTTTAAAAACAGTCTCTCACTGGAACCAGAGTTCAGTGGTTACCTAGTGTGACCTGCTGTAAGCTCTGGGATCAGATGTTCCTGTCCTTGCCAGCTGTGGTTCTATTGATGCGTATTTCTGAGACCACTTTTTATCTAACTGCTGAACAGTGGAACCCAGGCCCCCATGCTTGTGTAGATGCTACATTACGAGCCCTGCTATCCTGCTGGTTTTCTTGTCCTAAAATCTTTGATTCTGTCTAAGCCTAAGAACTGGTGACATCCACAAGTAGAATGTGTCTTCCCTGGTCAAACCTTCTGCTAGGCGACTGAAAGTCTAGCTAAGTTAACAGTGAAGACTAACCATAACAACTATAGAAGAAGAAAAAAATACTTTACATGGGCTTAATCAAACAAAACCTTCAATTTTTGAAAGATACTCCAAGGCAGTGAAACCATCACTTAATTTCTGTGATGGTGATATGTCAAGAAACATATATATATATCAGTCTATGCCTTTTAAGCATGTAACTTTTAAAAATATGCATTATTCACCTTTTCTTTTTAAACATCTGTAGAATTTTTTAATTTAAACATAATAAGAGGAATATAGTTCTCAACGCATATATTTTAAATACTTAATATAGTTTAATATTAGTTTATTACTGAATTACTTAATTATGTAATACTTAACTTATATTAATACATAATATATCTAAAATACTTAAATATGTAACCACTAAAATATATCAAATATCTATGTTTAGAAAACCCAAGGCATAAGTTGCATTTTTACAAAATACATTAATGATACATTGTAATAAGAACAATTATTTTCAAACTTTAGAATGCTTAAACCCATTTGTTATATTTTTATTTAAAAGTGGTCATATGGCAGATGTCGTTCCAATTCCAGAGATGCTTCTTTGGCCAGAGAAAATCATGCTTTACAGTTTGGAGGCTTAGTTCTGATTGAACAGACTGGTGATAAAGGAAAAAAAAACCTATATACAGTGAGTGCCATCTCACAGTGACTCCGTGGAAAGAAACAAAGCAGTGTATAGAGACACAGGTAAAGCATAGAGGGAACTGTGTTCTAGAAAGCAAGGTTAAAGACAGCCTGTGTGAAGAAGAGCCATGTGAGGAGATTACTGCTGAAGTGAATGAGAAAGGGTGAGGGTTGATTTCCAGGCATGGAAATCCCTACTTAGACAAGCCCGGAGCAAGGAAAATTTCATTTTATTAGAGGAAAGCATGATGCCTGCATGGATGAAGCATTGCATAGGAAGAGAAATAAGGGAGGGAAATCAGATCTCAGTGGTGGTCAGAAATTTGTCATGTATATGTATGGAGTTTTGTTGCAGTGGTTTTGAGATAGATTTCACATATATAAAATGCTGCATTAAAAATCACTGTGGTCTGCTGGGAATGTTGAAAACTGACAGGTGCTAGAATCTAATGCCCGGAATGCAGACTCCGGTGTAGTTACAGATTGAGTAAAACATGGTCAGGCATGAGACGGGTTGGAAGCAGAAAATAGGAGACATACTAGGAAGTTGGATGAGAAATGGTGAGTGGCTAAGGATCATTGAAAAGTTCTGAAGTGAGGAACTAACTAGTGGAAGTGCCATGTTTGGAAACAAGAGCAGCAGTTTAGAAGGTGGGAGATCAATACCTTAGCTTTTTATTTGTCTGACGTGAAATAATCATTCAATATCCAGGTGGAGATGTTGGATAAACTGTAGGAAAGGAAGCTAGAATCTGAGGGAAGAACAGCAATCCGAGAGCCAAACGTATGTGGAAGACATTGAAGGTCACTAGATGGGATGGGTTCTAGTAGGTAATAAATGTTTTTAAGAAAGTCTAGACACTGGCATTTTACGACAGTGGATGGGTGGGTGGGTGGACGAATACCCCCATAGTGGCAGGAGGAGGGGGAGGGAATGGGGAGGTTCCGAAGGGGAGATCTGGAAAGGGGGAAACATTTGAAATGTAAATAAATTATGAAAAAATAAAAATAAAAATAAAATAAAATAAAAAATAATACATTGGCTAAATGACCAAAAGGGATGATACAAATAAACAACATAAAAGATAAAAATAAATAAATAAATACATCTCAATCACACATATAACCATCCCTTAGTATCTAAGGCAGTGTTTCTAAACCTGTAGGTCACAACCCATCAAGAAAACATCAGTAAACGCATATATTTACATTATGATTCATAACAGTAGTAAAACTACAATTAGGAAGCTGTAACAAAAATAAATTTATTGGGGGATCACTACAACATGAAAAAGTGTGTTAAAGAGTTGCAGCAACAGGAAGGTTGAGATCCACTGAAAATGTTTCCTATCTGTACATCCAACCAATTGTAAATAGACACCATCTAGAAATGCTCTCTGAATCAAAAAACCATTAAACAAAACCGTAGTTCCATCTGAGAGATAAAGAAGACCCAGAAGCTCCTAAGATAATTCAGGCTATTGCCATTTTTCTTGATTGCCCAGCAGAATTAGATAGTTAGACCCTGGCCCATATATGTCACAATACCAGACAGGGCTGCAAAGATGCTGATAGAGAAAAGTCATCCGCACTCTTACCCAAGCGTAGATACTGCCTGCATATGAACCAACTGCCATGCAATTGTGATGAAAACATGGCTTATGTGGAGCAACCAACCCCTTTCTAACTGCCTTGAAGACTCTTCTAAGACATTCCTACTCTAGACCTTGTTAAATGTCCATGACTCTGGAGCTTTTACAAGAAACATGCTGTAATTGTTTTGCTAATTAGATATGATATCAAATGCTTCTGAAAATGTATGTCTATAATACATATAAAGTAGTGTGTTTCCAGTCTTGTTCAGGAAAGCTACTTTTTTGCTGTGCTCAGTGGTTAACATACAAACTCTTAACTACTGAAATTACTAAGAATAAGTGATTGTTGAGGCCTCAGTCCTAAATGTGATCTTTATTGCTCATCCAAAAAATCCCAAGACACATTGTGAAAACGGTAGAAAGAATGTTAGTCTAGGATGGGAAGGGATATTATGAAATGCTGTCTTCTGGAAATAATCTGGGCATTGAATCATGAACCCACAGCAGTTACAGTTCCTTACACATCTCCTGCACAAGAATAGCCCATCAACATTCCAGCAAGGATAGGAAACAGACTCATGAGACCCTATCCCTCCTAGAGTAACTAGGCAGTTAATGCATTGCTGAGTTGGTTTTCTCAGTGATATACTAAAGTGGCCAGCACCTCCAGTATATAGTTCCTAATCCACATTCATGAAAGCAATCCTAATTAGACTCAGTTGGGGCTGGGGGGGGGGAGGATAGATGGCAGAGAGGAGAGAGTAGTACTACCTGGGAAAGTAAAAAATAAATGTTCAACAGGAAAACTATCAAACCTTGCTAAAAGAAATAAGAGAATAGGTCATTGGTGAGTGAGGCTTTTGGAGCTGACTTTGTCTCATCGGTTCTCTCTCCTTCCTGGTTTACTCAGGAGAGTTATTTTCCTTCTACATGTGTGCCTTCCCATAATAATGTGTCTTAACACTAATCCAGAAGCATGGGACAGCGTTCACCATTTTTATAAACCAAAACAAATATCTTTTTAATTGGTTTATCTTGGGTATTCAGTCACAGCAATAACAAGTAACAAGAAGATCGTTAAGACTTTTATGGAGAGGTTCGGTATAGCAGAATATAGATCAGTGTCATACTTTTATATGATAGAACAAGCAACTTAGGCATCCATAGATTTTAGAGTTAGTTGGGGATTCTCATGCCAGGTTTCTGTGGACACCAAGGAGTGACTGTGTAAAAGGAACATCTTCTCTTACTGTGCCTGTTATGTACAGAACTCCATGCTGGTTCATTCTGTTATGGCACTGGAGCCATAAATTTAAAGTGCTGATTGGAAAGTTCACTGAAAAAAGCCATTTAACTTGAATCTCTTTGTAAATTCATCTATAGACTTGAGCCACATGATTTCTCTGTTTTGGACTTCAGTTTCATCTATAAATTATAGCAATGAAGCCTGTTGACAGAGCAGGAGGAATAGGAGGAGAAAAACAGAAAATTAGCACTAAAGTTTGAGATTTGTTTGCTGAATGGCAGGAAAGCTAGTTTAGGGAAGATTTAGGGACATGGAGTATGACCTGTGTCTTCTATAATGACCAGGAATCCTTCTGCAGCTGTTCCTGACCAGTACTGGCTTCTTCCTTTCCAGACTCATTGTCACTTAAATTTACTGTTCTATAGCATCCCAAGGATACTCTCATTTCAAAGCCCCAAAACGCTAAAACCAGTTTGAACAAAAAAAAAAGGCTGTGTGGGAGGTTTTCTGAATGTTTGCACAGCGTGAGGCGTGAAGCCCTGCCAGTCCCCCTAGTGAGAGGAGAGAACTAACTAGCACACAAAAGACAAGACAAGGGCTTCTATTTCTCTTCTTCTTGACTTAGCTAAGCAGGAATCTTGAGTCTTTGAAACTTGTAAAACGCAATTCTAGTTCCTGCATATTATTAGTCTAGTTTCTCTATCTCCAAATTTTGAATTCCTAAGGAAGTGAACTTCCGACACTCTGCATAGCCTGGTCTTGAGTTACAGAAAAATCACCCATCCCTGCTCTAATTCACTATGATCAGGGAGCCCTGTATTTGTTTACTTTAAGATTAAATAACCACAGAGCTCTTATAATGACTTATAAAATAAGAATGAATCAAGATTTAAAATTGTCTATCAAAATTTTAAAAGCCTCATTCTCTCTCTCTCTCTCTCTCTCTCTCTCTCTCACACACACACACACACACACACACACACACACACTCAAATCATGTTATTGTGTTACAAAAAGTATAAAAATATATAAACTCATAATTTGTATTTTCTAAAACATTTGAATATTGCTGCCTTAAAATATTTCCATTTAAGAACTTTTATAAACTTTTATCATATATTATTAATACTATATGTTACATAAAATAAAACCACAGAGGAAATGTTTTAAGAATGCTCAAAGACAGTTATCTTAACACCATTAAATTATTTCATCTATCCTTTGCATTTCAACAGGTACTATTCATTCATTCATTCATTCATTCATACATTCATTCAAAAATAGAGAGAGCAACCATTATGTGTAAGAAACAAATTCAAGTGTCCTGAATATTTGAAAACAAGTTATCGCCCTTGTCCTTCAGCAACTCCACGAAAGTTGTACCTTTATAAAATTACGTATACCAGAAATTTAAAAGATAGCAAGCCATATCTGTAAAGGGCTCTCTGGGATGGAAGGAGGAGGATGTTTTCTGAACCGTGCTACCTGATAGGCCACCCATTCTTTCTGAAACCCTCCAGTCATTGTAAGTTGGTTGTTCACTGCTTTTTGTAGCCTTTTCCAAATGATTCCCCGACTTTTAATGCTTATAGTCGTACGAGCTAGAAATGACTCATAATCAATAAATGCCAAGCAATGAACATATATGCAGTTATGTTCAATCTTTATAAAGCATTCTGTGATGTCTGTGATACATGTCTACAGAATAACCTGAAGTAAGCAAGGTCATGCTCACTATTATATAGAAATTGACTGACAGCTGACATCAATGGCAAGTCTACATACATAGTGCTATTTATATTCCCAGATGCATCTCTTTCTGTTTTAGTCCCAGTGGGTAACCTGGCTTCCTGGTTTTCCGTAAAGGCTGAAATCACCTTAAATAGAAACTCTCCTCCTTAAATCTTTCTGTCTGAAAACCGTATGTCACTGTCACCTTTCTTTTGACCTTCATGCCGTCTGTCCTCCTTGACACCGTCCTGACTCTAAATGTGCTAAGCATCCTTTGTTTTAAATATGTCTGCTATTATTTACTAGTCTTACCTCTACTGTTTCTTACAGTAAGGTGTTGGTATTTTTAACTACCACAATGTAGTGTTGCTAAGAAATATTCACAAGTGGGTTATGGCTAAAATATCCAGAACTTTAATTGTTATTAAGATTACAACTAGTCAGGGTTGGGCAGTGATGTGATGCATATATTGCTTTCAGAAAGAGCCTGTATAACACTTCTAATACTTAGTGTTCCTTTTGTCAAGACATTATTCGCCTATCATTTTCCCTGCATGAAAGAAAAAATTAATGACTAGGACACCATGGAGGTCAGCCTTTTGTTTGCATGGCTTTCTAAGTTCCATGGTGCTGTCTATGAAATAGCTACATAATTAGTTTAAATAAGAGAATCAGTCAAAATATCTAATTTATATTTTTGAAGATATTACTCAGTATGTGATCCAATAATATTTGGAAACTTAGGGAGAATAGCTGTAATGGCTGTAATGTTTGTACTGCCTTCTAGAAGCTCCTCTGTGTTGTCTTTATGTCGCTCTGCAGGTTTGACTTCCTAGGTCACATTTCTCCTTCTTCAGCGCATTTTGAAGTGAGGCAAACATACAAGTGTCCCACAGGTTTGAGAAACAGGCCTAATATTTACTCCTCCACCCTAGAAGTAAATAAATAAGGCAAAAAAAATTGTAGCATATTTTATTTCTACTTGAGCCTTCCAAACTGTTTTATTCTTGAGACATTCAGAACAACAACAACAACAACATCAGCAGCAAAAAAATTAATAAAAAAGAATCCATGCATTGTCTACGTTTCTTTCTTAAGTATTCTACATGAATGAATACTTTAATTAGACAAAAAACATTTTTATGAAACATTCTGTCTAAGTAACAGACACCTCACCCAACTGCTTCTCATTCTCTTTCCTTTCATGTTCTGAATTTTATATGAAACTCTCTAGTTACTTGTTTCATATGTTCCTGTAAACAAACTTTAACTGACTATTAAAACTAAATGCCTTTATTCTGGCTGAAAGGAAGGCAAGAAACAGCAGCAGTCTTCTAGTGGATACAACTTTCTTTTCTGGAGAAGGAGCTAACCCTTATTAGTGAGAGAATCTGGGAAAGAGGAAGATGAATATTCCAGCGGCTGGAAGTCGGGCTTACCAGCTGGTACAAAGTCAACACTCCGCGGGTATTGCAGTCGCACAGGTTTCCAGTCCATTTCCTTTCTTGCAAAACGCCTGGCGCCTGTGTTCGTTATTCAGATGGGCTCATACCTGGCAGAGAAGATTTTTTAGCTACATTTTTGTGGAATATCTGTAGGAAATGAGTTGAGAAACTTGACAGGAACAGCTTGAGGTATTTGATTAATAATAGAGAAGTTCTAGCATTCAGGCGTTCAACTAGAATGTGAAGTATTAGGAACTTGGAAAAAAGGAAGGTCAGATTCAAAAACAAAATGCCGGTCAAACTCAATGGCGAATGCAATTCCTTCTAAAGCACTGTACACAGATCACATAGGGGAAGAGCTTAAGTTGGATTTCTGTGGGCTTTGTTTGGACTGCTTTCCTGCTTGTTTGCTGCTTAGCAGCAAGGAATAACTTAGAGATGCAAAGTGAACCTTTGCACAAAATGCACCAGTGTCTTAAAGTTATGCTCTGTATTTCCTGCACCTCTGTTCTCAGATCAGACAGTGGTTTAGTAGTCGTGGTCATTAGTTCGTTTCACACTGACCTGAAAATCCACAGTTTTTGAGTTGACTCAAATTACTCTTATGCAGTGCTCTGTTTCTGCATTTCCTGGTCATTGAAAAGATGTTTAAAATCCAGCACACAGCAAAGGTATGAGAAAGTTATGAGAACAAAGAAATGGGAAGTTAGTTAAGGAAGCCTTTACAGAAATCTAATTCCCACATTGATAAAATGAGCTATGAAATCTACTTCAGCTCAAGGAGGTTGTGTGTCTGAATTATTTTCTATGCATAATGTTTAGTTTTAATCACCAATCGTCTTTTTTTCATTTAGATCATATGTTTTACTACTCTTCTGTGGGAGTATAGATTTGTTTCCAGGGTCATCCCCTTGGGGTAGGTATGTGTTGGCAAAGAAAAAGGATTTAATGAAACTCAGAACATGAAGTACTGTATCATTTACTATTCTATTCATTGTGGGTAAGGGAGGAGTCATCCAGCCTAAAATTTTTAGAGGTATTTGTGGGTAAATTCAGTTTTAATTTTACTTTAAGTCTAAGCGATTTTCAACATTGTCCTCCCCGCCCCCCACACACAATCCACAGTTTAAGAATCCCATTGCATACCCATTGTTTCATTGTGTTTTCCTAATAGATTTTTTTCATCAGTCCTCCTGAAGTCTTCCTTTCAAGTGACTGACAAGTATCTGCACATTGTAGACCCTTCTTAATTTCCTTGGATCTTCAAATGATACCTTATATACCTTCAAACCTCTGTCCTATCCACCCACCACACAGTCTGCTCCCCATATAATGCTCCATTACAAATGAAATCCATCTATCATACCTTCTCTAAGTCAGTCATCAAACCAATCAGCTTCTCAGCATACAAAATGGTGATCTTAGAATCTGGGGCTGAGATGACTGAGTGCTCTGTCTTCCACATATGTCTGCACCTGAACGTTTAGATTCACGTACCATGCCACACAGATACATACCACATGAGTACTTCACACTCTGATATTTAAACATGCATTATCTAATCTTACTATTTTCACCTGTTCCAATTAACGTTAGAATTAATCAAAGCTTATTTATAAACTCAAAAGCCTGTCATTACTTGATGCTTGTTTTTGGAACCCCATCCATTGCCCTTCCTACCCTACATTGAATGATTGCTACACATTTTATTTTTCAGCTTCCCAATATGGTTTGTTTTTACAACCTTCTCCAAACATTTCTGTAGGTTGCAGTCTGCCTAGCAACATATTTTTCTCCTTGTCAGTTCTCAAAGTCTACCCACAAATCCTCATGGTTTCTCTATGTAGTCTTCCTAGACATGTTTACAAATAGTAACTTCCTTAATTCCCATAAGCACCTTATTATTTTTGCTACTAGGAGTATTTTATATTACTCAATATTTCCTACTACCCAAGATCAGGTAAGTGCTCCCAAGCACAGCAGTCACTTGTCTATGCTCTTCTGAGCCAGTGACCATGAAATTCATTGAAAAGTTACTTTCTCTGTTAAGATGTGTACTTTTAAATCAAACTCAGTTCTGACATTCTTCCCCAGCTCATCCCCTCTCCAACTACCAAAACCCTTCTGAGTGTCATTGCCTTTTTTAACTTATCTTCCTTGATAAACTAAATAGAGGTCACAGACTGCAATCAGATTTATTGAAACAATAAATGAATTATGATCGATGAATTGAGGAAAGAAGGAGGAAGGGCATAGGCAAATTATTACTACTCTTTATCACTTAGCAAAAAAGATTATTGAGACTCTAGGAAAAGTTTCATCTGTGTGTCTAGGACGGCTTTTGATAATTTGTAAAATAAGATGTATTATATATGTGTTATCTTATGAACAAACAATTCATAAGCATTTGTGTATTTCACAAGTCAACACATTCTCTTCCGCTGTCCCAGTGAGTTAGAACTGGACTTCCAAGCTCCCGCTGCTTCCTCTGCATAATGTCTTGCTCTACCCGCATAGCACTGGGCACAAGTCTGAGTCACAAGAATTCTTTTCAACAACAGCTGATGCAGCTGCAGTTGAAAGCCTTCTCTTTCTGTCTCTTTGTTTGCATTTCTTCCAGTGTTCCTCCATGCTTGCTCTCCGTTAGCCACAGAGTGCTTTTGCTCATAAACTAATATTTAAAACGCACTTTTGCATCCCTGAGCTGGCTCTCAAATACATATTTAATTGACCAGAATGCTGAAGCAGTTCAGATGAAATATCCAAATGTTGTCCAGTAAATGAAGAATTTCTATTTACTAGTTAACTTTTTTTATTCTCAATGACCACTTTAGTATTTTCCTGTTGCAAAGCTAATCCTATCATTTCACTAATAGACTTAGAAAAGGACTCAGAAGCCAATCTTACTGTGAATTGGAGATCTGTTTATATTGCCCTTCAAAGAATGTCCATAAATTAAAGACAGAGAGAGTCTGTGAAAGCATAAACAGGGATTCACAGGAGGATGTGCTCAGCATGATGGGTAATCCTAGCATAGAGTAAAGAAATCACATAGCTTAGAACAAAATAATATCTGTGTCACTTTGGATAAATTGTATAGCTTTTCTGTTTATTAGTTTTCTGATAGAATATGTCTAAGTGCCCCAAAAGTCATTACAAACTTTAATTAAGTATAAATGAACAAGGAAGAGGTAAGTAGATGCTACTTTCAACAAATTCTTAAAGATTTATTTTTATATGTGTGAATGTTCTGCCTGTATGTATGTGTAGTATGTAGGTGTATGCATCACGGGCATACCTGGTGCCTATGAAAGCCAGAAGAGAACATTACAAACCCTGAAACTGGAATTATGGACGTTTGAGGGTCTTTTGTGGATGCTGGAATGTGATCCTGAGCCCTCTTGAAAAACAGCAAGTGCTCTTAACCACTGAGGCATAGCATCTAAGACCTATAAAGTAAACATGCAGTCTTAGTAGAATGATTTTCATAGCTAATGTTCAGGTAGGACAGACTACATGATCATTATGAGGCTCATTAGAGCACAGCTGATGAGGTGGGGGAGTGTTACTGTTACAATTCTTCAGGTGAGCAAATGAAACAAATAAAGATAGTGGAACCTTCAACTAAAACCAGAATACCAATAAAAATTCATTTACCCTGTATTCATGGATTAAAGGAATTTTACGCACTCTATTGGTCAACATACTGGCGTGTTTTGTGTCAACTTGACCCAAGTTGGAGTTATCACAGAGAAAGGAGTTTCAGTTGAGAAAATTCCTCCATGAGATCCAGCTGTAAGGCATTTTCTCAAATAGTGATCAAGGGGGGAGGGCCCCTTGTGGGTGGTTCCATCTGTGGGCTGGTAGTCTTGGGTTCTATAAGAAAGCCAGCTGAGCAAGCCAGGAGAAGCAAGCCAGTAAGGAACATCCCTCCATGGCCTCTGCATCAGCTCCTGATCCCTGACCTTATTGAGTTCCAGTCCTGACTTCCTCTGGTGATGAACAGCAATGTGGAAGTATAAGCTGAATAAAACTTTTCCTCCCAAACTTCCTTCTTGGTCATGATGTTTGTGCAGGAATAGAAACCCTGACTAAGACAGTCAGTGACCAAGATGTTTGTACCAAACAAGAAATTTGTGAAGAGTAGGTAACTTTGTTGAAAATGAAGGTACTACAAGCCTAAGATGATCTTAAATTTATCTCCAAAGTACAAAACTGAAATGGTGGCATAGAAAATTACTTGGAGTTTTAAAGGAATAATCTGTCTTTACAAGGCATCATCATCATCCATTCGTGTGAAACACCAGCATTTTTTACCTGAATAGAGGGAAGAACTGATCATTGTAAAGCTCAGACCTCTGTGTTTCACCATCTTAGAGAGAGGTAGGGTAGGTGCCATTTACTGAAACAGCAGTTTCCAGAGTAGGCTGAAATCATGGATCAAATTGTGGGTTTTGTCATATTCTTACTATAGAGAAAGGAAGATTTATTATTAGGAGTTACACAGTTTTCTGAGAAAGAGTGAGGAAAAAAGACCACATGTGAGGAAAAGTTCCACAGAAGAGGGTTTGGGAGGTGTCACAGTGATTGAGGCCCCAATGATTAGGATCTTACAGGAGACCCATGTTTGGCTTCCAGAAACCACATGGTGGCTTACAACACCTGCAGTTCCAGTTCCAGTGAATCTCAAACCTTTTTTTGGCTTCCAAAGGCATGCATGTGCTGCACATACATAAATCCAAGGGAAAAGCTCATATGCACAGAGTACAATAAATAAATAAATCTATTTTTAAATCATAAATGTTCACAAAAAATACCACCACAGATCTTAGAATTTCTCTCCACTAGAATGTTAAAGATAGCTGTATTTAGAAAAAGAACAGATAGAAACACTAGAGAGAAATAACTGCATTTACTCCAAGCTTCAAGTTAAATTGTAATTTTTAAAAGTGACTATAGTCAAAAAAGTGGAACAGAAAGTTTGAAGGGCCATGTTTAAATGAGGAAGCCAGGTGCATAGGGAATATGCATGATTACAGCAAATCTCTCTACCAGACAGCTGTGAAAATACATCTCTCTCCCCAAATGTCAGGAATTACATGTATATTTCTACTCTCTTTCAGATGACATAATGTATTAGAAATGGCATGGTAAATAAAAAGGACCACACAAACACAGCATATTAGTGTAATTACTCATGTTCAACAGACTTGACTGAGACAGAATTTAAAAAATACAGAAAGGAATATGCCAAGGATGTTATGTGAAAACTAGATTGAAATGAGAAATATTTGACTCCAGAAGAATTTTAAGACCATGGACTAAGTTGCTATACATAACTTATGTACTTAATATACTTAAGCAGCCAACTGTAGCACAGGTACTAAAGCTAAAACATCTAAAATATGTCAGCTGCACCCAAAATATCTAGTACTGAAAAACTCCCACTGAGGATGTGGCAAATCTGCTTCCCTAACAGCTCAGATAAAGGTGAGTGAAACCTCATGGTCATTCTATCTCATTGCAGCTTTTAATTCTTGTGTCTTCTCAAGTCAATGTTTTAAAACAGCATTTGCATTATCAATAGCTTAGAACTGGTCCATCGAATTTCTATGTCCTCTTCTCCCCCTTGTGCAGGCCACACAGCTTCTTATGGTCCATTCTAGTCAAGAGTCTCGTTTTTACCTATCCAAAGCACGATCTTCTCTGGGGGGAAAGCCAAATTCTCTCTATTCAATTTTCCAGTAGGTGTTATTCTAAGCTGGCTTCCCCTGCCCCAATTTCATTTCAGCTCACCTTTCAGACTACATTTCTGATTATGTCTTCCTCTGGAGCTGCTACTGAGTAGTTTAGCATTCTAACCTTGACTGTTCTCCCAACTCCAAGAAGACATTTCTGTATTTGTTAATTTCTTTTTATGTGAAGCCCATGGACTTGGTTTTTAGTGTATAATTTGTAAAGTCTTCAAATAAAAAGATCTTGAAGCAGTGCTACTGGGTTGACAAGTAGTAGCAAAGGAGAAAGGACATAAAAAGTTCTGAATGCCATCATTTTGTGGCACTTGACACCATTGTACTTGTCCAATACTTTGTGAATAGATAGAATAAAGTTTATAACTTCAAATAAATATCTTATTTTGAATACAAGTAGCAAGTGCTTCTTGAAAACAAACAACAAAATATCATATATATCATCTGATATATATCAGAGAATAAAGGCTACCTTGTATATAAACATTCTACACTCTCATTCAACTTATAGAAAAAGAATCTGATTATTATTAAATACGATCTGTTATATTTTTATGGAATGACTCTAAAAACTGAATGATATTTTCTTAATATTTTGCTTGTAGGAAACTTCTTATTTAGTTCTTTTTCCCAGGCAATGTAGATATTTTTAAAATCTTTTTTTAATCCATTTAGCAATTCAGATAACCTGTATAATTTAGGTGTATGATACACCTTGGGCAGTAAAAGAATCTTGGGAGGAAACGTTGAAGCTCTGCTCTAATCCCAGTGCGAATATGCACAGGCTTTCTATCCAATCTTCAACCATAGTCATTGTCTGGTCTTCCTTCCTTTCTGGGGCTCCTGTGAATCTGTATGACATTAAGAATTAAGGACTCAGGAAAATATTCCATAAATTATGATCCATATCACTTTATATTTATTCTTGAAATACACTCATAGTATTCCTAGCATATTGAATAGAGAGATCAATATCAACGAGAGGGGCATACACAGATGTTCACCGACATATGATGAGATGCCATTCCCTACCAAAATCCACAGTACATAGGGAGCGCCTCAGGTTTCCTCACTAAACATGCTTGACTCATTCTAAATCTCCGTTTTACAGCACAGTCTGCTGGGAGATCAGACATTTTCCACAGTTGCCTCATGACTATGCGAAAGCTGCAGCCTGCCCCGACCACCCAAAATCACAAGAGAAAATCACAGTATAAGACATTTACTGCAGGGCAGTGGTGGTACATGCCTTTAATCCCAGCACTCGGGAGGCAGAGGCAGGCGGATTTCTAAGTTCGAGGCCAGCCTGGTCTACAGAGTGAGTTCCAGGACAGCCAGGGCTACACAGAGAAACCCTGCCTCAAAAAACCATAAAAAAAAAAAAAAGACACTTACTTACAAAAAGATCAATAATTTAAACTTTCAGGTAAATTTTCTGCTGGAAGCTTACTGCTTTCATACAAACCATGTAGCAAACTAAAAAACATTAATCTGAATATCCAAAAATTAAAATCCAAGTACAATCTACATGCTAATAAAAAGAAACCCATAAAATAACACTAACTAATTCAATATATATTATAAACAATATACAATCATTTTTATAACTTTGACTGGCATTTACCAGAGTATTAAATACTATAATAACTTAGCAGTACATTAAATATGTATTATGTGCAAAGTATAGAATATGATTTAAATATCGTTTAGAATATTTTATATTGATATTAGTTGTACATACAGAATACAAAGTGCTTCTTTAAGTATTTATATGTGACCAATCAAATTACCTATTTTATTTTGTGCGTGTGTGTGTGTGTGTGTGTGTGTGTGTGCGCGCGTGCAGGAAATCAAACACAAGGCCTCATGTACTGGGAAAGTGCTCTCCTATTAATCTACTCCTCTCACTTTATTTAATTTTTACATGATTGTGAGCAGTTTCGAATACAAAAAGGTCTTTATGGTATACAATTATTCAAGATCTTTTCTCAGTGTTGTGAATCTATAACATGCATACTGCTGCAAATGCATGAAATAAATTGACTCCAAATATTATATTTCCTTTGAAATGCTTTTCTTATTTTTTGTTCTTTCATTCTGTAGTCACAGTCCTCAAGAGTGCTCTCAATATCTTGCCATAACAATGGCAATGAGTATTCTTGTAAAAGGATCTGATCTAAGACAGTTGCAATTGTCATGTTCCTGTGTAATTTCATTTTGTTGTGAATGGGTAGGGCTTATGAGCTTGCCAGAAGTCCATTCCTGTGATCATATTGCACTATGTGGCACAAACAACGGAATTTTGTGTATATAGTTAAGGTCCCAAGTCAGTTCAGTTTGAGTTAATCAAAAGGAATATTATGTTGTAAATGTATAGTTTGGGAGAAATAATCCTTCTAGGGAAGAGCACACAATTGATAATCAAATACCAAATAGATAGTCCTGAAAACATACACATAAGTAACTTTACACAAACTCAGTAGATTAAAAATAAATATATAGAAAAACAAGCATTCACAGGTGTATGTATAATTAATTTTGCTATCAAGAAATGAATTTGTTCCCCCTTCTAAGAAGAACCAAATCATCCACACTTTGGTCTTCCTTCTTCCTGAGCTTTATATGGTCTATGAATTGTATCCTGGGTATTTGGAGCTTTTGGGATAATATCCACTTATCAGTGAGTACATACCATGTTCATTCTTTCGTGACTGTGTTAACTTGCTCAGGATGATACTTTTAAGTTCCATCCATTTGCCTAAGAATTTCATGAATTCATTGTATTTAATAGCTGAGTAGTATTCCATTGTGTAAATGCACCACATTTTCTGTATCCATTCCTCTGTTGAGGGACATCTGGGTTGTTTCCAACTTCTGGCTACTATAAATCAGACTGCTATGAACACAGTGGAACATGTGTCTTTATTAGTGTTGGAGAATTGTTAGGATATATGCCCAGGAGTGGAATAGCTGGGTCCTCAGGCAGAACTATATACAATTTTCTGAGGTACCGCCAGACTGATTTCCAGAGTAATTGTATCACCTTGCAATCCCACAAGCAATGGAGGAGTGTTCCTCTTTCTCCACATCCTCGCTGTCACCTGAGTTTTTGATCTTAGCCATTCTGACTGGTGTGAGGGAGAATCTCAGGGTTTTTTTTGATTTGCATTTCCCTTATGATTCAGGATGTTGAATATTTCTTTAGGTGCTTCTCAGCCATTCGAGTTTCCTCCATTGAGAATTCTTTGTTTAGCACTGTACCCCATTTTTAATAGGGTTATTTGATTCTCTGGAGTCTAACTTCTTGAGTTCTTTGTATATACTGTATATTAGCCCTCTATTGGATGTAGGATTGGTAAAGATCTTTTCCCAATCTGTTGGTTGCCATTTTGTCCTATTGATAGTGACCTTTGTCTTACAGAAGCTTTGTAATTTCATGAGATCCCACTTGTCAATTGTTGATTTTAGAGCATAAGCCATTGGTATTCTGTTCAGGAAGTTTTCCACTGTGTCAATATGTTTGAGTCTCTTCCCCACTTTCTCTTGTATTAATTAAAATACTCATTGGAGAAAATATGGAGACTGAAGGTCAGGCCATCGAGAGACTGCCCCACCTGGGGATCTATCCCATATACAGTCACTAAACACAAACACTATTGTGGATGCCAAGAAGTGCTTGCTGACAGCAGCCTGATATCAGCTGTGTCTTGAGAGGCTTTGCCAGAGCCTGACAAATACACAGGCGGCTGCTCGCAGCCAACCATTGGACTGAGCACTGGGTCCCCAATGGAGGAGTTAGAGAAAGGACTGAAGGAGCTGAAGGGGTTTGCAACCCCATAGGAAGAACAACAATATCAACCAACCATACCCTCTAGAGCTCCCAGGGACTAAACCACCAACCAAAGAGTACACATGGAGGGATATATTGACTGTATTATAATGCCCTTACTATCTTAAGTTTCTTCTATGCACTGTAAATATTCTTTCTTGTTTTACTATAGGGTCTGCTGATTTTAAAGTTATTTAGACATATTTTAATCATCATTAGCATTTGATATTTTGATATTTTTTCATTGCCTCCTGACTATTCATATTTTCAAGCTGACATGTTGCAGTAAATTGATAATTTTTATGCCATAAATTATTTCATATATTTTCTTCAAAGTTTGGACACTATTATTTAGAAAATGTAGCTTGACATTTAACCACAAGCTTGAATCTGAAGTCTTATCTGTCTTGAAACATGTACCGAGAGGCATGTAGTATGTCAGTGAACAGAAGGAGAAATTAAAAGGCAAAGGTATATGACATTCTAGCTCTCACCATCAGACTTAATTTTATATACAGACCAGTCTTTCAAAGTATCACAAGTGACCCAGAACCTCACATCTATCATATTAGTGGATAATCTTAAATGATGAAGATTACAATTCTTCCCACTATAGAAAAAAGTCTTTGCGACTCCTAACCCTCAGAAGCTAGAAGTGTGAGGACTCCATGAGTTTGAGCCTAGCCTGGACTACATAGTAAGACCTGGCCTCAAAACAAAACAAATTCAAGGCACATGGACAGATGGTTTGGTGTCTTGGAACTCTTGTTTAGCAAAGTTGATCATCTAAGTCTAATTCCTCAGAACACATTGGAAGGAGAAAACTCATTCTTGAAAGCTGTCCTCAGATATCCCCACAAGTGCAATAGCATAGCCTGCACTCACACTGTATGTGTGTCATACAATTTAATTCTAAACTTTAAGAAATCTTTTTAAAACACACAAATATAAAGCATTCACATCTGTAAACATGTTGCTTGAGCAGAGGATGTCATCACATAAAAATTAAGCCCACAGCTCTTGAATTTGGATAATATTGGAGGATAAAGTGATGCAGAAAAGGTCCATGTTTATACAGTTCCGAGTTGCAAGAAAACTATTAATAATGAGGTGAGAGGAAGAGTCCAGGTCCTCTTGGAATATCGGACTATAGAAAGGCAGTGATTTGTGCCTTCACCTGTACCAGCTGCAGTTCCTGCAGGAGGACCAAGGCACCACAGTCAGAGAAGGAAAAATCCTTATCTTGAGGACTTAGGTTTCTTGGCAATGGAGTTGGGGGTGAAAGCAGCTAAGAATAATGTTTTAGAAGTCCAGGGAGGCTAGGCACCATTTACAATCTACAGACCAGGCTTCTGTGACCAAACTACATGAAAGACAGAAACAGACAAGAAGCAGATGGGGAGAACATGAAGCCAAGCCTGAGAGTTCCAGTTCTACTAACAATATCCAGTTAGTACAGGGACAAGAACCATAAATGGAATGGCAGAGACACTGTCTGATGACTTTAGTTCTTGTCATCTCTGGCTTATGTCACTCCCCTGAATCTGTACACAGAAATTCTATGGACCAAAGTAAGAAAGGCTCTCATATGAAGACTAAATACTATTATCCAACCTTCCAACACAACTGAGAAAATTAAATAATAACCCTCTCCCCCATGTTTCTGTGCTCCAAACTAGTTTATGGGGGCTCAAAAAAGCCTAGTCCACTAAGACAAAGCGAAGAAGTTGCTGAGTTTCTCCCCACATTTGCATGTCAGGGAGATTTGTATATTTCACCATGTATTGAGTCAGTAGGAGGACACTCAGAAATAGTGTATACTAGTGTGAACCACATCTTTGGTTTACTTAGCATAAATTAGCTATACATATCATACCAGTGTCTTTTTTCAGGATGTCAGTTAACATAGTACTTGGGATTTCCAGATGTTTCATCCTATATTGGCATGTTTGCCAACTGTATGTAAAGCATCTGGCTGGCTGGCTACATTTCACACTTTTCCAGTGTATGTTTGATGTAATACAAACACAGTCAAACACTTTGAAGCATCACAATGTAATTCAGTGCAGCTGTAAGTCATTTAATGCCACTTTGAATCCCCAGGCCATCCATTTGTCTTGTGACTCTAGTTGGTGGAGCATGACCATACACCTACGACAATTCAATTCAATGTAATGTTAGAAGGCTCTTTTCTGCACAAGCTGACACTTTGCAAAAGTGACCTGAGTATTCCACCCTACACCCCATCCACTCAAACTTGCAAGTACAGGTTGCACCCTATGGAACACCCTAAGGGAACATTCATCATGGCAGTTTTAAATCTATAGGTTCAGCTCCCAGTTCAGGTCAAGGAATGTAAGTGAGGAACAGAAATAAATGCAATATATAACTAGGTGAAGCAGAGGTCCTGCTTAGACTCTGTCGGTGCTATGCACTTCCAGCATCTTTGTGCAGGCAATCAATGTGGAATAGGATAGTATTGGGAGGATGTGTGAGGAATATTACATAGGGGCTTGATGTGAAGTAAAATAGAACTTTGAGAGGATAAGTTTGTTCAGCCATGACAACGCATCATAAAGACACTGTGTCACACACACCGTAAAATATTGTCTCAAATAAAGACACTATTTTTCAAAGACAGTAACTCTTGCTTAAACTATTGTAAATGTGTTGAATGTTCACATAGAACAAAATTGCTACTTCATTTTTATACCTTGTTTGCCCAGAGCTCAGTTTATGTTGAACAAACGCTTGCATTGCCAAGAGGTCTTATCTTCCGGGAACCAAACAGAATCTAGTCTTCAGTAGAGACTTTTGAACCTCATAGTAGTTTTAGGCGCTTTTAACCGTTGAACTACATGCTTTCGAGAAATTGATTCCAATATAAAATGCAGTCAGACACAGGCTCATCTGTAAAATATTTCAGTGTTGATGTTCCACTAGAACTTAGTTATTATCTCATTAGAAAAAAGTATTTGCTTTACTAACTTTATATCTTAATTTTTGAAAGAAATAGAATCGAGATAAAAACTATTACAAGAAGATAAATGATCATTAAGTAATATTTTTTACTTATAGAATATTGAGCTTGGGAAGTATAAAATCTTATCTGATTGATTCTTTTAAACTGTTACTTTTGTGGCCTACTTTCAATACAAATTAATATTTTGGCTCAGCCAAATGTACATAGCATAAAAGTGATTTTGGGCAGTGAGAAATGTTAAAGTTAGCATCCAAAAGTGGTCAAGAAAGTTCAAACTGAGGCTTTCATGACCTCATAACGAGAAGAGCAGCCATTGTTTTTAAGTGAATGTACAAGTACCCTGCATCCTTGATTAATGGTGTGTGCTCATGGAAATGTCCTTGGCAAGGTCAAAGTTTCTAGTTTATGTTTTATATCAGATTAACCATTTTCCATGTCCCTTATTTTCCATGTTTCATTTCTGGATTATAGCTCCCTTTTATAAGCCAAAACAAAATTGAAATAGGATGTGTTGGAAATGTTTGATACATGTCTTTGGATTTATAAAATATGTTTCTTTATATCCTTTTATATTTGCAAATTTATTCTTATTTGGGAGATGTCAAGGTTTGATTCCAAAGCTCACATGTCAAGTTATATTCTGAACTACTATGGTCCAGAAGTTAAAAACTTTTCAAAGCAATGTGGATTAAAGCAGAAACAAAAGTGCACTGCTCCCAACCTCTTTTCTATCCAAAATAACAATGAAAATAAGCTACATTCAGAAATTTAAGCTCTGACCTAAATTCATGTGCAAAGCACCCCTATTTAAAACTGTAATACTATCATACATGTTAAAAGACTGAGTCTTTTATAGAAAAACTACCAGGAAGCTTAATGTATGCTGACTCAAACACACTCCTCTTCTAATTTGTTTTTAACCACTCTTGGCATCTGATCATTTGAAAAATTTAAAGGTAGATATTATGCAGTTTTTAGAGTATGAAATAACACAAGCTGCTAAGATTGCTCAGCAGGTAAGGACACTTGGGCTTAATGAACCCACATGAAGGAAGAAGAAAGTCAATTCCTACAAGTTGTTTTCTAATATCTAGACTTGTCCTGTGACCCCTGCCTTTCCTATTCATGGATACATACGTATATACATACATACATACATACATGCATAGATCTAAAAAGTTAAAAATATAATAAGTAATGAATTATTTGAATTCTGAAATATCAATGACAAAAGAGAGTTGGTCTGTTTTAGGGTAAATTTTTAAAGTAGTTTGTCAGAAAAAATACAACATATTTGTCTTGGAGAGAGAAAAACTACCTTTTTATTTTTAAATATGAGCCTTCAGTTTCAGAGAAGTGGTATTTGGCTCTCCTAATATAGATCTGTTTGATTACAAAGCCAAAGAAAATGTTCTGAGAACAGTAAGTTGTTTGCTCTGGTTTTAGAACTTGATGTAAGCTTCACCAGGTTGGTGGACAGTCTTACAACGATTTCATGTTAGCAAATAACACCAGAAAATGATTCCACTGAGAAAATCACACAAAGTTCTATTCATGGCAAAGTTTGGCTGGAATCAATAAAGTGAGTTTTAAAACAAACACTGTTTTATTTGGGGGGGTGTAGATTCTAATTGCTCCAAATTAGGGAATGTTACCATTCTTGCAGTAACAGTGACCAACTCTAATAAGTCATGAAACTTTGCATGACACCTTAAAACATACTATAATTTAGAATACTTACATCATTTCGAGATGATTTATGTCAAAAACCTATATTTACACTTGCCTCTTGGATCACAAAATTCTGCGGTGTTATTGCTTATGTCTCAAGACAATGAATCCTACTAGCTCAAAATATTCTCTATATATTATATTCAAGAAAATGATTGGCATGACTGGGAAGTTTTAGATCAAGTGGGTTTACTAGCATTCTTCGTATGGAGGAGTCATAGATTATCAGAGAGCAAAAGTGTAATAGCTGTGTAGGTTGAGAGACAAATAACAGGGAAACAGAGCTGACTCATAAAAATTGTGTTGACTCCATGTGGGTGAATGTACCTTGTATTCATGTCATATAGCTCCATCAGGGAACTTTGGTAATGCCATCTTTGCCTCTCTATTCCAAAACAAGATTCGTTTTTTTACCTAGCCGTCTCTTTCTCGTTTATGAGATCCTATCATGTAGCTGGGAAAGGCAGATGAAAATAGTTTTAATTAAAAAATTGTCTACATTATGGCCTCCAAGTAATCCCAATGTCCTTTTTATATCATAATGGTAATTTTAAAACTGTTATGATTGGCTGTACAGGAAATATAATGTCATCTATAAATCAATCTTTCTGCAGATAGGTAGACCATCTAAACATGTGTCTTTTTTGTTGATTGAGTCTTCAATGAGGAGAAATAAGTCAGAGAATATGTAGCTTAAAGCAAGCCATGTTGGGCAAGTTAATGGCATAATGAGATAATTCTGAAAGAGCTTTAATGTTGAGCTTGATAATAAATCAGTTAAAATGAAAATGTTGTACAGAAATGCAGCATGTATTTACATCGTGCATGTATTTTTAGAGCATGAATATATTCAAGCACCCAGTTCAGTGTGACTGTAAATTACTAAAATTGGCATTTCCCTGCATGAATTGCCTAAGGAACTCTTCTTTTGGGGAATTTATTTCAGCATCAGGAATGTTGTTAGAGATAAAATCAAGGACAGATACCATCAACTGAGAGGAGTCTTTTATAGCTAGTAATATATAATGAATTTGTTGAGAATCACAGAAGTAAAATTATTGTAATTTTATTATCATTTTATTTTTTTACTTGTTTCTGACTTTCAGCATTGCTATTTTGGTCTTTGAATAAAGGAGCTATTTGGCTTTTTAATTTGTTAATTTTGTTAATTTAATTTGTCATATTTAATTTCATAGATTTTCATCTGTGCTCATGACCCCAACTCCTTCTACTCCTTTACCAAATTTTCTAAAATCCCAATTTTCTAATTCTCTGGAGAATGTCCACAACAAACCTGTATAGCACAAGTTGAAAATAAAACAACCAGAAAATTAAAATAAATTATAGGTTTGGGTGAATGTAGAAAACAGACTTCTCTAAGCCCTTTAGTCTTTGAAAAACTTCAGATAGAAATTTGAATTTTAACTTTTGAGAAACCAACAAAGAGAGGTAAATGAGGTCCCTGACATATATGATTCACAACACTTATTTAAAGAAAAACAAACCAATTACTGAAGAATAACATTGCTGGAAATGCTCCCCAATCCAAAAGGGAATCACTATAAAAAATATTTTTGACTAATGTTGTAGAGGAAATGGCATCTTTTAGAAATAGGACAACAAGGAGGATGACAAACTGACAACTAAATTGATTTTAGAAAATAGCATTCACAAAAAATATACACAATCTAGTCAGATTGTTTAACTTTATAACATGCTTCGGAAATGTAGAAAAATTATAACATATTTCTTTTTTATTTAATCATTAGCTGATTTATTCCCCATTGACATTTTTCTTTATCCAAAAGGCAGAAAGAGCACTTGTTCTGTCTTGACCATGTATGGTGGAGCTACTAAGAATACAACTTAGTTACTTTATAGTAATACATATTGTGAAAACATAAAGTGTTACTGGAGAATTGTGGAAAAATGATAAACCCGTTAAGATTTGAGATGACCTCACCAGCAGTTAAGGAAAGGGGATAACAGAGAGCAGACCAAAAGTATTCAAACCACAGGGATAACATGTTGTGAAGAACTTACTTGAGAGAAATACAGTTTAGCTGTAGCATAGCTTCAGTAGCAACAGTAAAAGCAAAGAGCAGACTGAACCCCTATCATACAGAACTTTGTTGGCATAAGCTGAAGTTCAGATTGCATCCAACAACTGACTGACTCCCCTGAATTATGTTACATAGCAGACAAAATGACCTGAGTTGAATTCTTGCAGCATTAGATCAGAAGTCAGGAAAACATTATTGAAGAACTGGGTAGAGGGAAAGGCAGGGGATAGAAGACGTGAAGTGTGTGTGTGACAGAAACTAAAATGGCCGAAACTCTATTTGCAGAGACAGGACAAGAAGATTTTCCTTCTGGGAAGTTAATAAACAAAAGGGAATTTGTTAAAACAAATCTTAGCTGTGAAAACCACATTTTATTTACTTAGAAGATAACTTTAAAGATAAAATCGTTGTATTTTATTTTCTATTTAAATAGTATATGTAGAAAGTGAAGTATTTTACCTAAATGATACATTTATAATTTTAGAGGAGAATAACATTATATCACTGTTTCATCCTGATGCTGACTCATCTAAGTACTATATCTTCTCACAATGATCTCAAAAATCATATTCACTGGAAGGATAGACACAAGGGTCAGTAACTTGAATCTGTGTAGAAATTTAAGACTCATTAAAATAACTACTGTCCCAGAAACTCAAAGTTGAAGGCTAAGTTCAAAAGGAACTTCAAAACAGTCAATCCCTTTCTTAACAGACTGCCACATGTGTTGGCAAAGAACAGAGAAGGCTGGATAGAGCAGGTTTTCTAATGCTTATTGTCCATGCCTCCATTTAAAGACTGATTTCAGAGATCCCAAAATGCAAATTACAAGAAGGGAAAACTAACATCATTTGCTCTAAATAACTTAACTGATACTAATTGGAAACAATAAGTAACACTAAATATGTATTGATATGGGGCCATGCCGTTCTGCTGGTTACTACGCAGAAGTTGGACATATGGGAATATCTATTGAAGATCAATGACCACAAATCTTTTGTGACACTATCCACTAGTCTCAGATATTTACGTCAACTATACTGATAACTCAGGACCAAGATCAGAGGAAACTAGCAGGTCCAGACCTCATCAATTTCTTAGCTGATGAGCTTGTTTTTAAAACTGAGAAAAACCTTATAATGCTAAGCCAGAGTTCTGTATCTACATTTTTGTTCATAACATTAATAACACAAGTAATGCATGACATCATTTTCCTTTATTATTGTACTTAGCAACAAATTTAGATAAATTTAGATATTAGCAATTCATTCTATACCCTGCTTTATATTATTTAAGGTGAATTCTGTAGATATGCATCAATGCAATTTTGTATTAGCCTATGAGGATATAGTTGATTTTCCTATATTCAAATTTTACTGTTTTTCTGTTTGATTAGGATAGAATATTTATGTTTTTAATTTTTTCGTTTTCTCCACTGAAGGAAAATGCTTCCTGTCTTTTCCATTCTCAAATACTAATATACAAAAGCCATGACAGCAATCTTCTTGTCTTTTAAAATTGCAAATATACAATTAATTTTTCATTAATTTTCTTAGTCAACTGCTAAAGGACATCTCTCCAGTTTGACCTAGTTGACCTTATGAATTGTAGTGTTTAAATAGTACTCTACAATTACATAATGACATTTATCTCAACATTCCCTTACTTAACAACATCAACTTAAACTTTGTGATTTTTTGGGGAGATGGGGTAAAAGTTGTCCCTTCATAAAATTTAGTAATAAATATGTTTGGGAACATGACTTTAGTTTTTGTTACTAAATATTTACTTATAATTTTTAAGAATATATATTTTTCTTTTTAAAAAATTGTTTATTTATTTACAGTCAAAATGTTGCCCCCCTTCTCGACCCTCCCTCCAAGAGTTCTTCACCTCATCCCCTCTCTCCTTTGCCTCTGAGAGAGTGCTCCCCCATCACCCCACCCCCCTCATGACCAGCCCTCACTCACTCACCCATCCCAACCTCACCCCTCTGCCATATCCCCCTTTCCTGGGGCCTCAGGTCTCCACAGGTTTAGGCACATCCTCTCCCACTGAGGCCAGACAAGACAGTTTTCTGCAACATATGTGCTGGGGGCCATGGACCAGACCATATATGCTCTTTGGTTGGAGGCTTAATCTCTGTGAGTTCCCAGGGGTCCATGTTAGTTGATACTGTTGTTCTTCCTATGGGGATGCCATCCCCTTCAGCTCCTTCAATCTTTTCCCTGACTCTTCCATAAGGGTTCCTGGCCTCAGTCCAATGGTTGGCTGTAAGTATCTGTATCTGTCTCAGCCAGCTGCTGGTAGAGCCTCTCAGGGATTAGCCATGCTAGGTTCCTGTCTGTAAGCACAACATGGCATCAGTAATAGTGTCAGGCTTTGGTGACCACCCATGGGATGGATCCCAAGTTGAGCCGGTCATGTAATGGCCTTCCCTTCAATCTCTGCTCCATTTTTGTCTCTGTATTTCTTTTAGACAGGAATAATTCTGGATGAAAATTTTTGAAGGTAGCTTGGTGATCCTAGCCCTCCTTTGGGGACCCTGTCTATCTACTAGAGATGGTCTCTTCAGGTTCCATCTCCCCACTGTTGAGCATTTCGGTCAAGAGCATTCCAACTGAATTCTGGGAGCCTCTCACATCCCAGGTCTCTGAGACTTTTCCAAAGTCCTCCCCACACACACACACACACACACACATCCTGCATCAAGTAAAAATACTTCTAAGTAACTTAATCTGAACTACATTCATTCTAAGTAACTATATTCATTTGTTTTAAATATGTATACTTCAGGTGATTATGCTATATATCAATTTTAACTTTTTGTCTGTTTGTTTATTTGTAAAATCCACATATGTATTTGGTTATTCATTTTTACCCAATAAGGCAATTATCTCTTTTACAGAAAATAGTTTTAAAGGTACAGAAGCTTTGTTTGCTGTTTAAACATCCATGGAATTACTCTTCTGTGCAATATTCCCATGTATATTTACTAAATATTATCCAAGAATAATTTAATACTAAAATTTTAATACAAGGTTCATTTTTAATTGAAAAAATATTTTTCATAATGTATATTCTGATTATGATTTCCCATTACTGAACTCCTTCCAGATCCTCCCCTTTTCCCCACCCACCCAAATCTTCACCCTTTATTTAATGGTCTCATTCGCATACAAACAGGCGTCTAAAAAGTAATGACATAAAATTTAAAAAAAGAATTAGAATAGGACAAAACAAGAAGAAGAAAAAGATTCAAAGAAAAATCACCAGAAATGCATATAGCCGTGGAAGCAGATCTACACAGAGAGAAATAGCATAAAAACACAAAGTTGGAAGGCGTAATAATATATCTGAAAAGGACCGTGAAGTTAACAAAGCAAATGGCCTTGACATATAATTATTAGTTAAAGAACTACAAAGATGGCACTTAGTTGTTCGCGTTGTGTTGGCTTACTTCTGCTGTGCATGGAGCTTAGGAATGGTTTGTTATACCAAGTGAAACTTCATTGGAGAAAACTATTCATTCATTTGCTAACAGTGATCAATTGGAGGTAGCTTCTGGAACAGGGATCAGGACTTCTGGGTTTGGAATGGGAGCTTGTGTCAACTTTTCCACTCAGTACTCTCACTCCATCTGCCAAGACTTGCTCAGGCCCTGTGCAAGCTGTCACAGTTTCTGTGAGCTTATATATACACTGGTCCTGTGGCTTTCAGATGGACTTCTTTCCTTTGTGTCTTCAGTCCCTCTGGCTATTAAAAAATTTGCATCTTTTCTTTCAAAGGATTCCCTGGGCCCAGAGGGGAGGGAATTGATGGAGAAATGCCATTTAGCACTGAATTTTTCAAGGTATGCTACTTGCACAGTAGCGAGTTATGGGTTTCTCTTTGTGTTCTTATCTATCTCAGAAGCAGAGGATAATGGCTGAGCTAGACATTGGTCTGTGAAGATAGCAGAACATTATTAGAAGTCATTTTGTTGCTATGTTCCTTTAACATAATAGTAATATTTGTTTTTTGCCCATGTCCATGACTTATTTAGTCTTGGGTTCTTTGGCCACCTGATAGAGTTTATCTCAAGGTGTGGACATTAAATCTAATAAAATATTGGTTGGTCACTCCTACAATGTTTATGCCACCATTGCACTAACACATCTTACAAGCAAATCACCATTCATAGGTTTTTAAACTCACCATTGAGAGCTTTGTAATTGGGCTGATGTTTACCTTTCTCATTTGGTAGCATACAGAGTATCTTTGAGTATCATGAACACTATTCAGTAGGAGTTAAAGTGGCAGGTAGGCATAAGCTCGACTTCTCCATGTTTAATGAGCTGTGTAGGTATTGTCTTCAGCAACAGGATCTTATCATCAGTTTGTGGAGAACAACCAACAGCCTTGGTGATAGTCTAGGTTGGGGGGGGGGGGGAGGAGTGTGTTTCCAAGAGGCACCTTTGACCAAAATCTAAATTATATATAACCAGATCCCAGAACTAGAGGGTTTTTGTTTTGTTTTTTAATAATAAGAGATTTCTAGTTGGGTATCTCCCTTGGTTAGTTGTTCCAAACAGATCACCTTCATATACGTTTATACTTTAAAATGCTTCTACAGTTTGAGGTTTCCATATGACTCACAAATGATCCTATGTTTTAGCTATGGCTCCAGGTATTTCCTCTATTTATTCTATTTCACCTTCTTATGGAAACCTAACCATCTCCCCTAGTTCATCTTAATACTTAGAATATCTACCAACTTGACCACTTTACAATGCCTCTAAGTGACCTAAATACTCAAGTGATATTTCAATGTAATATGTGCACTTAGAATGATAATAATTTTAAAAATAGGAGTTGTGAAGGTAAGTCCATAGAACAGATCACAGGTAAGTAATATGTGTTCAGAAAGAAATAAGGAAGCATTAATTGAACATACACAACAAAATAGAAGAGGTTTCTTTGAGAATAATAAAAGAGATTAAGGTCTGAGAATACAGTTGGTGGGAAGAATTTTCTGAAGAGGACTGATATCAACGATAAGAAGAAAAGTTTACAGGCTTCTACACTCAACGGCAACACTACTTTCAGGAGAAATATAATTAGTTGGGCTGGCCTCAAGTTTATATCTGTGAACTGGAAATCAGAAGATAATAAGATGCAGATTACTAAAATGTAAGCTGAAAGGCACCCTCAAACAAAATTTTATAGGTGGGAGTTATCAGTTAGAAAGAGTCCCCCCTTTCCTATGGGGTATAACTGTAAGCAGCATAACACTCTATCACTTGAAATAAATTAAATTTAACAAATGTAAATCTCTTTTCTTAAAGTAATAGGAGGCCATTGAAAAAATTTCAGGCAGAAAGGCTGACACACAGGCAAGAATGTTAGAGAAGATGTGTTCATTTACCCCGTAGTTTTAAACTGATTTTGTTTGCATCTATATTTGCTAAGAAAAGATTTTTTTGTTTGTTAGTTTGTTTTCGTTGGCTTGGTGTGTTTTGGATTGTTTTGTTTCCAAAAGAGGATTGAGATACTGTACTCTGCTTTGTGTTTGTGGAGGAATAGCCACAGCGAGGATAGAAAGCCCAGATACAAACTTTCTTGCAAGACCGGATAAATTCTGTGAATAAGCACCATGGGGAAAATGTTTAAAATGTAAAACTTAGGTCTTTATAAGGGATGTATCCACTTCAGGAATTTCAATAGCTATGTATTAAAGTGTTCTTTTTAAACAAAATCTCAATCACTTGATTTTAACAATGAAGACCTGGAAGACAGTTACCAGCTTGGAAGCCAGATGGTGTGAAGGCCTACTAACTCGCAGAGGCTGAGAAAGCACTCAGGTGACCTTTGTCCTCAGGCAATGTCCCACCAGTCACCCCCTTCTCTTACACCATCTCAATCAACCTTCTTCAAAGTGAATGTCCACCCTTTCTACTTCCTGTGTGTCTCTCTATCAGTTCTCCTGATTACTTCTTAATCTCTCTGATTTTTTCTTATTTCTATGTTTATTTCCTGTCAACTGGTTGCTTTCTCCCCCTCTTGACCCACGCTTAACTTTATTTAATTCTATTTACAATATTACAACAGGAAGCCCTTGGATTAAAGGTATACTCTAAGGCTGAGCCATATCACAACTAAAAACAGATTTTTCTAGTAAATAAGACAATCTCAGGGTTCACAGACCTGTCAGGAGGCAAAGAATGGGCAATATTGCAGAACGAATCAAAAGAAAAGTAGACCCTGAAACTCTAGGCATAGCATGAACCCTCATATGACAACGTCAGGTCCCTAAGCCATAATCTTTGGCTTTGGTTTATCCCTGACACCTATATATAGCACAAAAGCCAAATCTACTTCATAGAAATGTCAGATAATATATAAGTGATTTTCATAGGCAAAAAATTGAATAGATCTGCAAAAAGACTGAAGACCAACACTAAAATTTCACATTTTAAAAAAGAACACATTTGAATCAACTGATGATCTTTGCATACAGATCATCTGATGGGTGCCTCAAAATAACTGATTAACATGTCTGAGTATAAAGACTGGAGGAAATGCACAAACAATAGGGAAGTGTAGAGAAATGTGACTGCATATAAAAATTTAAATTGCAAAGCGATACATATAGTACCATAAAATAAGAATTCAGGCACCATATCATTCATAAATCTAGTGTAGAAAAATTAAAAACGTATTCCTGAAGAAGGGAGATAGCACAAGCTGCCATGAAGCTTAAATCTTAAATTCAACCTAGTAGTCATTCTTGGCAGTTTATCACCTTCATTCACAACTATTTGCATCATTATATTCACAGTCCTTGCTAAATGTATTGGAAATCTATTTACCATATCAAGAAATATAGAAAGGGAGAATGTTTGTGGTCAGTTACACAATCCACTTGGTAAATGTCATTTAACCCAGTGAGGGATGTCATGGAATTACAACACCCATTGCCTAAACACACTGATGTCTGCAGTGTGTGTATATATGACGACTTATGAGAAAAAATTATATTCATTGCAACATTAAATGCTGAAATGAAAATATAGGTGCAGTACATAAAATACATTTCTGAAACAAAAATCCATGTAGTGGCTCATAATTTTGTTAATTGTGGTCAGTCTATACACTGACAAATTGGAGAACTTGTAGGAGAAATCATTCTCAATCTTCTTAGTAATTTTTCTTTCTATGTATTCCTAACATTTTATACTTGCCATTTTATAAAAAAGATAATGCAAATGTTACTGCCATAATTTTAAGTCTGTACCATCATAGTTTGAGTTTACATTGTTTGTGAACACGGCTTCATAACATTGATCTTATAAGTCTCAATATGTATGAGAACAATGTTGCTTTTCCTACTCTCCTGGGCCAAGGATTGCCTCTGTTCTGCCCTCTGTTTAAATGATCTTGAGTACCTTAAATAAGGCTTAAATATGGGATCACACAGTGGTGGTTTAGGGATTTTTGTTGTTGCTGTTGTTTGTTTGTTTTGCTTTTGTTTTAATTATTCTTTCTAGTTGGCTTACTTTGATTATATAATGTCTTCAATTTTTATGGGAAGTTATGTGTACTCTGTGACATTTTTTTTTCAATTGAAAACTTAATGGTATACAATTTTATTGTATTCTGAAGTGTATAACACATCTAGTTTAGCCATTCATTTGTTGATGGATGTTGTTTCTTACTCCGTTATCATAACTACTTCTATGATGAACAGCAATGTCAATCACTTGGTTGAAATCCATTATCTATTCATGTAAAGTATCTAGAAGTAAGACTGTGAGATCATATGGTATATATCTTTAAATTTTGTTTTTTGGCAGTGATTGCAACATTTCATAATTTTACCAACAGAGTAAAAGAGTTCAACTTTATCACTAGCTCCATCAACACTTAATATTTTTTATTACTATGATAGAAGCTATACTATTGGATATGCATTAATGTTTCCCCATAGTTTTGATTTTTATTTCTTTTATTGCTAGTGATGTAATGCATTTACTTCACTGTCGAGTTCTGCCTTTTTAAAAAAAAATCTAGTGGCTTCTCTTTCATCAGATTGTTTCATAATTTAATTGTTGGATTGCTTAAGTTCTCTTTCTATTGTTTATTAATCTCATATCAAATACATAATCCACAAATTTATTTGTATATTGTAGCATGACTTTTCTTGCTATGATTATGTCCCTTGATACACAATATTTTGTAAGCCATATAAAATTCAGGGCTCTCTTAGTTGACTCTGCTTTAAATCACTGCCAAAATCATATCTGGAAGATTTTTACTATGTTTTATTTTGGGATTGTTATACTTTGAGTTTTCTGATGCAGGGATTTAATCCATTATAAGATATTTTTTGTTAATATTTAAAATAGACCACCTTCCTTTCTACGTATGGATATTCTGCTTTTTATACCCTTTATTGAAGAAATTACATTTTCACTAAGGAGTGATTTTGACATATTTATTAAATAAAATTGATCGTATTCTCTCAAAAGTTTATATCTAAGTCCTTAATGAAGACTTTGATGATTAGACTGTACTTAAGCACATTTCATACTATTTCAGTGACTTTTACATTGTAAGATGTGTAAAACTGTGTATAAAATGTCTGTCCTTTAGTTTTATTTTTGACAAATTTGTATTGACAAATGGGACCTGCAGAATTCATATTAAGTTGGTGAATTTTTCTCTGTTTGCAACAATGATGCTACTGGAATTTTTATAGCAATTGTATTATTTTGTATTTTCTGTCAATTGATATAATGAATACTTTAACAATGTAATGCCTCCCAATGGTAAGCATAGGATGCCTTCCCACTATCTATATATTTCACTGTATTGGTTAGTAATCACTAAGTGGTTATTTGTTGGTTTGTTTGGTTTTATTTTTTATCATTTATGTTATTGTAAGAGGAAGTATTTTTTAATTTCTATTTCATATTTTCACTATTAGTGTACAGGAAGATAACTGAAAAATGTATCCTGCTTTTTCTGAATCAATATGTCATTTCTAAGACGTTTTGTTTTTTTTTTTTTTTTTTTTGAATATATAGAATCTGCAGAGGAATCATTTTGCTTATATTCCAAATTGTATGCCTTCTCTGTTTTTTCATACATAATTTTCTCTGACTTCCTAATGGTGTATAGTGTGAAGCATTTGTTCTGGTTCTGTGTTTCATTTATTATTGTTATGTGTGTTAATTGCGCTTATAATCTCATTAGGTAAAACATTGGATTAATGAAGCCTATTTTGGTCAATAAATCTAGTTTTATATTCAATATGGTAGATGATACAAAGGAAATTATCTTGGCTGAATCTTAAATGTTCCCCAAAAAGCTATATACTATCACCAGCCTCTGCAGTCATTAAAAGAAATAGAAATGTCATTTTTGATAATGGAAGGAAGTGGTGTCATCAGGAATGTGCCTTTGAGAGGGATATTGGAACACTAATCTCTTTCTTTCCTTACTAATGTGAGCTGACCAACCTTTTCCACTACCATATTCCTATCCTAAAGTAACCTAGCCAACAGCAATGGACTGAAACCTCTGAAACCAAGAGCCAAATTGACCCTTTCCTCATGTCTGCTAATTACGTAGAGCACTGTGTCACATGAATGGAAAATTACTTTCCGAGGGAGTAACTGTTATAGTCTCTTTTTAAAAAAAAAAAAAAAGTAATACTACTTAAATGTATTAATATAATTGTTTGTTGTCTCAAATTTTTGAAATTATGTTATGTATTATTAGGCTGTGGTGACTGGTACTTATAATCTCATCACTCAGAAGACTAAAGGAAGGATATTAAGAATCTGAGGCTATTCTGGGTTACATTAAAACAAAATTAAGTTTATTTGGTATAACACAAAATGTATGGAAATGTATAAAATGCTATAATGAACTTTTATGTACTGATTACTAGTTATATGAATGAGTAGTTTCTGGCCAATCCCATTTAACATTTATACTTATACATTTCTCTTCACATCTAGATTATTTGACACTATGTTATTTTATTCAACAATATTTCAAAGAAGTTGTGAGGGATGACAATGTTAAAACATCATCAATAAAATAAAATATTAAGAATTCATTCAAATTCTATAAACCATCTTAGACATTTTATTTAGCTGTTAAAGTGAAAACCAGAAGATTGTTTCCATTACAATTAGTTATTAGATTTCTTAAGTGTTTTATAATCTATAAATTTCTCTTTTATCTATGTTTATTATCTAATTAATATATAATTACAATTTTTGCCAACCCATTTAATAATAATAATAATAATAATAATAATAATAATAATGTCTGCCCACATTCCTCCATTGCTATATAGACTAGAAGGAGGGAACCTCTCAACATAAGAGGGATGAATAGATTTCATCATTTGTTTGTTTGTTTTTTTATATTTATATTGAAGACAATAGGAAAAAATGAATGTTTCAGTGACCCTGTAGATAGTGGACACGGGACTGGGATCATTAAAGGAGGGACCTGAAGCAGAAACCCAAGGTGACATCACAGATGGACACAAGGGAGATTGTCATTGACTAGGACTTAAATGCACAAGAAATAGAAAGTTTTAAGGATGTGCATGAATAAAATGTGATTTAGCATTTCAAATCACATTACTGGTGTAACCCAGGAACCCCCATGGTGATTCCTCTGCATTTCAAGCAGAAACAAACAAAGTAATTCTAGAGAACCACTCCCTCTGTTAGATGCCACAAAATTATTCACACTGGATTCCTAAGGCATATGAGAACATCTATGGAAATTATCAAAATTACAAAGGAATGATGTATCCATACAAAAGACTAGAGACTCAACAAGAAATCCAAGAAATATAATCATCAGATTGTGAATAATGTTCAAATGCAAGAGGTTAGGAAATAAATAACGATGAAATTAAGCTTTTATAAAAATCTTAAATTTCGCATGCAAAGAACATATATGTTAAATTATATATCAAATAATGGAATAGATTCTAACCAAGTGGGATAGTTCAAATTAAACTAAGCTAAAGGTATAATAATAAAGTAATAATGAGGAGGAGGTAGCAGAAGGCGGGCTCCAGACGCAGGGACTGAGGAAAAGCCAGGAGGTAAGAGCCTGCCTGCTTCCACCTGTGGCCAGAAACCCCACCTGGGCCAACAGGCCTCTCCATATACAAGTAGCTCAGAGAGAAAGCTACCCACCCACTCGGGCTCCAGAGGCAGGGACTGAGGAAAAGCCAGGAGGTAAGAGTCTGCCTGTTTCCACCTGTGGCCAGAAACCCCACCTGGGCGAACAGGCCTCTCCATATACAAGTAGCTCAGAGAGAAAGTTACTTGCCCACTTGTGCTGAGGAGCCAGCAACAGGAGGACTCCAGATGCAGGGTCTGAAGAACAGCTGGAAGAAAGAACTGGTCTCCCAGGAATATTGACATCTGAGCTTGAAGGAAAGACAAGCCACAGTCAGAGACAGAAAGACCAGCTAATTCCAGAGATAACCAGATGGCGAAAGGCAAGGGCAAGAACACAAGGAACAGAAACCAAGACTACTTGGCTTCAGCTGAACTCACCTTTACCACCACAGCCAGCCATGGATACCCCAACACACCAGAAAAGGAAGACTCAGACTTAAAATCACTTATCAAGAGGATGATAGAAGATTTTAAGAAGGAAATAAATAACTCCCTTAAAGAAATACAAGAGAACACAGGTAAACAACTGGAAGCCCTTAAAGAGGACACAAAAAAATCCCTTGTAGAATTACAGGAAAACACAATCAAACGGGAAGAAATACAAGAAAACACAATCAATCAAATAAACAAAACCATTCAGGAAATAAAAACAGAAATAGAAACAATAAAGAAATCACAAAGGGAGACAACCCTGGAATTAGAGATCATAGGAAAGAAATCAGGAGTCATAGATGCAAGCATCACCAACAGAATACAAGAGATGGAAGAGAGAATCTCAGGTGCAGAAGATACCATAGAAAACATGGACACAACAGTCAAAAAAAACACAAAATGCAAAAAGCTCCAAAACCAAAACATCCAAGATATCCGGGATGCAATGAGAAGACAGAACCTGAGGATAATAGGTATAGAAGAGAGTGAAGACTCCCAACTTAAAGGACCAGTAAATATCTTCAACAAAATTATAGAAGAAAATTTCCCTAACCTAAAGAAAGAGATGAACATAAATATACAAGAAGCCTACAGAACTCCAAATAGACTGGACCAGAAAAGAAATTCCTCCCATCTCATTATAGTCAAAACACCAAATACACAAAACAAGGAAAGAATATTAAAAGCAGTAAGGGAAAAGGGGCAAGTAACATATAAAGACAGACCTAGCAGAATTACACCAGACTTCTCTCCAGAGACTATGAAAGCTAGAAGATGCTGGGCAGATCTCATACAGACTCTAAAAGAACACAAATGCCACCCCAGGCTGCTATACCCAGCAAAACTCTCAATAATCATAGAGGGTGAAACCAAAATATTCTACGACAAATCCAAATTTGCACAGTATGTTCCCACAAACCCAGCCCTACAAAGAATAATACATGGGAAATGCCAACGCAAAGAGGGAAACTACACTCAAGAAAAAGAAAGTAATCTTTCAACAAACTCAAAAGAAGATAGCCACACAAACAATATTAACAACATCAAAAATAACAGGAGATAACAATCACTATTCTTTAATATCTCTTAACATCAATGGTCTCAACTCCCCAATAAAAAGACATAGACTGACAGACTGGATCCATAAACAGGACCCAGCATTTTGCTGCATCCAGGAAAAGCACCTCCGTATTAAAGACAAACACTACCTCAGAATAAAGGGCTGGAAAACAATTTTCCAAGCAAATGGCCCCAATAAACAGGCTGGAGTAGCCATTCTAATATCGGATAAAATTGACTTTCAACCAAAATTCATCAAAAAGGATGAGAAAGGACACTTCTTACTCATCAAAGGGAAAATCTACCAAGAAGAACTTTCAATTCTGAACATCTATGCCCCGAATGCAAGAGCTCCCACTTTCATAAAAAAAACTCTACTAAAGCTGAAAGCACACATTACACCTCACACAATAATAGTGGGAGACTTCAACACCCCACTATCAACAACGGGCAGATCTTGGAAACATAAACTAAACAGAGACACAGTGAAACTAACAGATGCTATGAACCAAAAGGGTTTAACAGATATCTATAGAACATTTCATCCTGCATCAAAAGAATATACCTTCTTCTCAGCACCTCAAGGTACCTTCTCCAAAATTGATCGTGTAATTGGTCACAAAACAAACCTCAACAGATATAAGAAGATTGAAATGATTTCATGACTCCTATCAGATCACCAAGGATTAAGGTTGTTCTTCAATGGCAACAACAACAACCGAAAGCCCACATACATATGGAAGCTGAACAATGCACTGTTTAATGATAAGTTGGTCAAGGAAGCAATAAAAAAGGAAATTAAAGACTTCCTAGAATTCAATAAAAATGAAAGTACAACTTACCCAAACCTGTGGGACACAATGAAAGCAGTGTTAAGAGGAAAACTCATAGCTCTGAATGCCTCCAAAAAGAAACTGGAGAGAGCATACACTAATACACCCAAGAGGAGTAGAAGGCAAGAAATAATAAAATTAAAGGCTGAAATCAACCAAGTGGAAACTAAAAGAACTATACAAAGAATCAACAAAACCAAGAGCTGGTTCTTTGAGAAAATCAACAAGATAGATAAACCCTTAGCCAGACAAACGAGAGGGCACAGAGACAGTATCCAAATTAACAAAATTAGAAATGAAAACAGAGATATAACAACAGACTCTGAGGAAATTAAAAAAATCATCAGATCCTACTACAAAAGCCTATATGCAACAAAATTGGAAAATCTGGAGGAAATGGACAAGTTTCTAGACAGATACCAATTACCAAAGTTAAATCAGGATCAGATAAACCATCTAATAGTCCCATAACCCCCAAAGAAATAGAAGCAGTCATTAAAAGTCTCCCAACCAAAAAAAGCCCAGGACCAGATGGGTTCAGTGCAGAATTCTATCAGACCTTCAAAGAAGACCTAATACCAATACTCTTCAAGCTATTCCATAAAATAGAAACAGAAGGAACACTACCCAATTCATTCTATGAGGCCACAGTTACACTGATACCAAAGCCCCACAAAGACCCAACAATAAAAGAAAACTTCAGACCAATTGCCCTTATGAATATCGATGCAAAAATACTCAATAAAATTCTTGCAAACTAAATCCAAGAACACATCAAGTCTATCATTCACCATGATCAATTATGCTTCATCTCAGGGATGCAGGGATGGTTCAATATCCAGAAATCCATTAATGTAATCCACTACATAAACAAACTCAAAGAAAAAAACTACATGGTCATCTCTTTAGATGCTGAAAAAGCATTTGACAAAATTCAACATCCCTTCATGATAAAAGTCTTGGAAAGATCAGGAATTCAAGAGGCATACCTAAACTTAGTAAAAGCAATATACAGCAAACCAGTGGCCAACATCAAACTAAATGGAGAGAAACTTGAAATAATCCCACTAAAATCAGGGACTAGACAAGGCTGCCCTCTCTTTCCCTGTCTATTCAACATAGTATTTGAAGTTCTAGCTAGAGCAATCAGGCAACAAAAGGAAATCAAAGGGATACAAATTGGAAAGGAAGAAATACAAATATCACTATTTGCAGATGTAATGATGGTATACTTAAGTGACCTGAAAAACTCCACCAGAGATCTACTACAGCTGATAAACAACTTCAGCAAAGTGGCTGGATACAAAATTAACTCAAGCAAATCAGTGGCCTTCCTATACTAGAAGGATAAACAGGTTGAGAAAGAAATTAGGGAAATGACACCCTTCACAATTGTCACAAACAATATAAAATATCTTGGTGTGACTCTAACCAAACAAGTGAAAGATCTGTATGACAAGAACTTCAAGTCTCTGAAGAGAGAAATCGAAGAAGACCTCAGAAGATGGATTGATCTCCCATGCTCATGGATCGGCAGGATTAATATAGTTAAAATGGCCAAAAGCAATATACAGATTCAATGCTATCCCCATCAAAATCCCAACTCAATTCTTTGTAGACCTAGAAAGAGCAATTCTCAAATTCATATGGAATAACAAAAAACCCAGGATAGCAAAAACTATCCTTAACAATAAAAGGTTTTCTGGGGGAATCACCCTCCCTGACCTCAAGCTGTACTACAGAGCAGTAGTGATAAAAACTGCATGGTATTGGTACAGTGACAGGCAGGTTGATCAATGGAATAGAATCGAAGACCCAGAAATGAATCCACACACATATGGTCACTTGATCTTCGACAAAGGAGCTAAAACCATACAATGGAAAAAAACCAGCATCTTCAACAAATGGTGCTGGATCAACTGGCGGTCTACATGTACAAGATTGCGAATTGATCCATTCCTATCTCCCTGTACAAAGCTCAAGTCCAAGTGGATCATGGACCTTCACATAAAACCAGATACACTGAATCTAACAGAAGAGAAAGTAGGGAAGAGTCTCGAACACTTGGGCACAGGGGAAATGTTCTTGAACAGAACACCAATGGCTTGTGCTCTAAGGTCAAGAATTGACAGATGGGACCTCATAAAATTACAAAGCTTCTGTAATAGCAAAGGGCACTGTAATTAGGGCAAAACGGCAACCTACAGGTTGGGAAAAGATCTTTACCAAACCTACATATGATACAGGGCTAATATCCAATGTATACAAAGAACTCAAGAAGCTGGACTCCAGAGATACAAATAACCCTATCAAAAAATGGGAAAGTGAGCTAAACAGAGAATTCCCAACTGAGGAAACTCGAATGGCCAAGAAGCACCTAAAGAACTGGCCACAAAGAATGCAGAGGAGGGTCTTGTTACCTGTCAGGGGGAGGAGAGGCCCTTGGGCCTGAGGGTGTTAGATTCCCCAGTATAGGAGAATGTCTAGGAGGGAAGATGAGAATGGGGGGGGGAATTGGGGGGGTTGCAGAATATCCCCATAGTGGCAGGGGGAGGGTGGAGGGAATGGGGAGGTTCCAAAGGGGAGATCTGGAAAGGGGGAAACATTTGAAATGTAAATAAAATATGAAAATAAAAAAAAAAAAGAAGTAAAAAAAAAAAAAGGAAGAAATATTCAACATCCTTAGTCATCAGGGAAATGCAAATCAAAACAACCCTCAGATTCCACCTCACACCAGTCAGAATGGCTAAGATCAAAACTCAGGTGACATCAGATGTTGGAGAGGATTTGGAGAAAGAGGAACACTCCTCCATTGCTGGTGGGAATGCAAATTGATACAACCTCTCTGGAAATCAGTTTGGCGGACCCTCAGAAAATTGGACATAATACTACCTGAGGACCCAGCTATTCCACTCCTGGGCATATACCCAGAAGATGCTCCAGCATGTAATAAAGACACATGTTCCACTATGTTCATAACAGCCATATTTATAATAGCCAGAAGCTGGAAACAACCCAGATGTCTCTCCACAGAGGAATGGATACAGAAAATGTGGTACATTTACACAATGGAATACTACTCAGCAATTGAAAACAATGACTTCATGAAATTCGTAGACAAATGGATGGATCTTGAAAACATCATTCTGAGCCAGGTAACGCAGTCACAAAAGAATGAACATGGTATGTACTCACTGTTAAGTGGTTATTAGCCCAAAAGTTTGAAATACCCAAGAGTCACTTCACAGGAACAATAGTACTGAGTATGAGGTCACAGATGGAGGGCTTGGAGAAAGAACTGAAGGAGCTGAGGGAGTTTGCAGCCCCAGGGAGGTAGCAACCCTGGCAACTGGCCTGACCCCCCATACTTCTGGAGACTGGTGTGATTAAACTCCAGTTGGTACATGTATGTCTATGCTGAATCAATCCCAAAATTAAGATCAGTAAAAGCAGAAAGAACAGCAAATACTATAATTTGACACACTCAAATTTGGTACTAAAGACAGACAAAGGCATTTTCAAAGCTAAGCACCATCCCTCCACAGCGTTGGTATTCTTAGAGAGAATCCTAGATGGGTAACACCAATAAAAATAGCTCATACCTGAAGGGTTAGTTCACAAGGAGCAAACAGATCAGAAGCAAGATGTGTCTCTGCATTTATGATATCTAAAGCAAGAAAGTCCTCTTGGTTTATTAACCATTCATCACTCATTGCTTACAATAGTACACCTATGGGACACCATCTTTGTTCCAACACACACACACAAACTAACAAACAAAACCACTATGATTTGGCTAGATATGTCATCAGTGTTGCTAAATGAAAGTCAAAAAATTTATACAACTCAAGTAAGAATGTAGTTTAGCCATCCAGAAGAACCATCCCAAACTGTCTTTCTTTATGAGGAAGGAAGTGTCTGAGGACTGGATGAAGAGCTTCACTCCCACAGCTCTGCCTCTGGGGTTTGGGCAGCTGGGTACTTTAAATCACAGTGTAGCCTGCTGGAGCTAGAAGACACTGGGGGTGATAGCTGCTCAGAAACCCTCATTTTATACACTAGGAAACTGTGAACAAGGCAGACGAGAGAATCAGAATGGCTTGATTTGTAACTGTTAGCCCTGTCTTTTCCTGTGAATTTTGCTTAAGATTAGCAACTTCTTTGCATATTGACCCTCACAAATAATTCTGAGTGCAAAGGAAATGTTTCCTTATCAGAAGTAGGAAAATGCACGAAGAAACACAATTCTGTTGCCAGAAAGCTGATACTTCTGTAAAATGTGATAAATTCTCTCATGCTCTATTAAAGCAAATTCAACATACAGAGCAAAACCTAGACCCACCCTTGCATAAAGTGTTAGTGCAAGGAAGTCACACAAAGACTTAACTAGATCTAAACATAACAGAAATTTAAAGATTAATAGGTTTCCTTGTCCATTTGCATCACATTAACAAAAACTTTCATGAAGGTGAATGTGTGTGTCTGTGTGGGGTATAAATTCGTACGAGGTCCAGCCACTAGTTCTATGTACGTATGCAAATTTTATTCTCTCTTCACCCCAAACTCTGGCATTAAACAAAGGAAGCTCATAACACTAAAAACTAAGCCAATAGCAGTTTTCTTTTTCTTTCCTGTTAATCATTTCTCTTGTCATCATGACAAAAATACCTAACAGAGACAACTTAATGGAGGAAGATTATTTTTCATTCACAGATTCAGAAGAAAACTAATCTGTCCAGGTGGGAAAGGCTGCAAGAGCAATTCCCAGTTTGCAGGACTCCACAGATGGTGGCTGAATGAGGACATACAAAGAATGAAAGGCTAATTTGCCCCCAGGGATCTGCCCCTACTGACCCACTTTCTCCAGCATGGGCCAACCTCCTAAAGGTCTACAACCTCCCACAAGAGCACAATTAGCTGGGGATGGAGTGTTCAAACGAATGGGCCTGTGGGGAGACATTTCAGACACACACCATAACATTCCATCCCTGGTTCCCACAGGTTCAGGCCATATCACAGTGTAAAATATATCCAGTGTAAGTTAAAAGGTACCAAAAATCTTAGCAGTATGGGTACTAGTTAAAAGTCCAGCACCCCTGAGATTCGGGAAAGCTATAAAATAAACTAAATTTTCATATATATATATGTAAAATTACTGGCTAATTTTGTGTATCACAGAGAAAGGAGTTTCAGTTGAGAAAATGCCTCCATGAGATCCAGCTGTAAGGCATTTTCTCAATTAGTGATCAAGGGGGTAGGGTCCCTTGTGAGTGGTACCATCTGTGGGCTGGTAGTCTTGGGCTCTATAAGAAAGCCAGCTGAGCAAACCAGGAGAAGCAAGCAAGCCAGTAAGCAGCATTCCTCCGTGGCTTCTGCATCAGCTCCTGCTCCTTGACCTGCTTGAGTTCCAGTCCTGACTTCCTTTCATGATGAACAGCAATTGGAAGTGTAAACTCAATAAACCCTTTCCTCCCCAACTTGCTTCTTGGTCATGATTGTGCAGGAATAGAAACCCTGACTAAGACATAAATATATGCAAAAAGTAAATTTTTCTATTCCAAGTGAGAGGAACAAGAAAACAATACAGAATTCTTTCCCAATAAAAGACTGAAGCTCAGTAGGCTGACATTGGTAGTCTGTGGTAATGTCATCTGAGCTCACATCCATTGTTTGTTACTTCCACTCCACATGGTTTCTCTCATGGGTGAACCTCATTTGATGACTGCAAATTTCTTTACGAGACATCCCACAATCCTGGTGACTTAAATATCCAGGGTCACCACAGCAACTATGCTTTTCTGTTCTAGTTTTTGATAGATCTTTTCTTGCTCTCTGGAATCGTGCAAGCACAGAATTTAATGTTTGTGTTCTTGTAGCATTCTGATCTTCCATATTTCTTCTATAATATTCTGTTAAGTTCTTCTCATAGCCTTGAAGATGTTGACTGGTTAGAGCTCAGAACTTTTCAAAATTTCAAAAATTTAAGGACCCTTCTTACCGAAAGAAGTAAGAATATATGTTGTCAAAACTTTAGAGGATAATAAAAGTTTGTTGATTTTTTTAATCTGTGATTATATATAGACTGCAAAACGTACTAATGGGAAATCCAAGTTAAGTCATAACATTTACGCCTGTTCACACTAGGGCCCATCAAACTGAGCAACAACCAGTGACATAAAAGTAACACAGAATGGTATATTTCCTTTCCCACAAATTTTAAAGAACTTTGTTATGATGATTGAATGGTTAGGCAGCTTTATTGTTTTCTTTCTTGATATTAATGCAATTGAATATATTGTAATAAAAAAAGTTTTGGTGTTTCTTAAATTGAGAATTAGAGTACAAGTCCTTTTAAAACCGGACTATTTCCTACTTTTAAAGACTTCTACAACAACATTTTCCAGAACCTACTTAACTGATAGAACACAGGGTAGATGGTCACCTCAATTTTTTGCACCTTCAGGGAGTAGATTTTAGTTGAGATAATGTACTCTGCCTGAAAGAATGTGGTTGTGTCACACTTATTACATAGAAGTACGAGGAAATAACTCACCTAGATTGGAGGCTCTTAATTTTAAAATACCTGTATTAAAAAACATAAAACCAGGGGCTGGAGAGATGGCTCAGTGGTTAAGAGCACTAGCTGCTCTTCCAAAGGTCCTGAGTTCAATTCTCAGCAACCACATGGTGGCTCATAACCATCTGTAATGTAATCTGATGTCTTCTTCAGGTGTGTCTGTACTCACTATAAAGTAAGTAAATAAATCTTAAAAAAACAAAAACTAAAAAACAAACAAACAAACAAAAACACAACCAGTAAAATAAAGAATTCAGTTTGACTCTGAGTAGATTGCCTGATAATTCACCTTGAAATGACGAGTTTCTTGTCGTTCTAATTAGTAATTACATCTGTTAAATAATCTCAATGTCAATATGTGCATATCTAGCAGATATATGTATAAATGTTCCAAAATACTGTAAGTCTAATCTGGAAGTTCTTATCCAAAATCTCTGCATAGAATTGTTTAAAAGGAATTGTTCTGTTATTTAAAAAGAATGATCAGATATTACACGTCAACAGTTCAAAGGACTGTGTTATATGTTCTTTTTTTTTATTGGATATTTTCTTTATTTACATTTCAAATGTTACCCTTTTTCCTGGTCCCCCCGAAACCCTCATCCCATTCCCCATCCTCCTCTATCTGTAAGGGTGTTTCCCTACCCACCCACCCACTCCTGACTCTCCACCCTGGCATTTCCCTACACTGGGGCCTCAAACCTTCACCCGGCCAAGGAACTCTCCTCCCATTGATGCCCTATAAGGCCATTGTCTGCTACATATGCAGCTGAAGCCATGGGTCCCTCTATGTGTATTCTTTGGTTGGTGGTTTAGTACCTGAGAGCTCTGGGGTGTCTGGTTGATTGATATTGTTGTTCTTCCTATGGGACACAAACCCCTTCAGTTCCTTCAGTCCTTTATCTAACTCCTCCATTGGGGACCACATGCTTAGTCCAATGGTTGGCTGTGAGCATTCACCTCTGTATTTGTCAGATTCGGGCAGAGCCTCTCAAGAGACAGCCATATCAGTCTCCTGTCAGCAAGCACTTCTTGACATCCACAATAGTGTCTGGGTTTGTTGACTGTACAGGATGGATCCCAAGGTGGGGCAGTCTCTAGAAGGCCTTTCCTTCAGTTTTGGCTCTACACTTTGTCTCCATATTTGCTCCTGTGAGTATTTTGTTCCCTTTTCTGAGAAGGATAGAAGCACCTACACTTTGCTCCCCATTCTTCTTGAGCTTCATGTGGTCTGTGCATTGTATCTTGGGTTCTGAGCTTTTGGGCTAATATTTACTTATCAGTGAGTGTATACCATGTGTGTTCTTTTGTGATTGGGTTAACTCACTCAGGATGATATTTTCTAGATCAATCCATGCCCCCAAGAATTTCATGGATTCATTGTTTTTAATAGCAGAGTGGTACTCCATTGTGTAAATGTACCACATTTTCTGTATCCATTCCTCTTTTGAGGGACATCTGGGTTTTTTCCAGCTTCTGGCTATTATAAATATGGCTGCTATGAACATAGTGGAGCACGTGTTCTTGTAATTTGTTGGAGAGTAGTATAACTGGATACTCAGGAAATATTATGTCCAATTTTCTGAGGAAATGCCAGACCTGATTTCCAGAGTCTGCACCAGCTTGCAATCTCACCAACAATGAAGGAGTGCTCCTCTTTCTCCACATCCTTGCCAGCCTCTGCTATTACCTGAGATTTTTATCTTAGCCATTTTGACTGGTGTGAGGTGGAATCTCAGGGTTGTTTTGATTTGCATTTCCTTGATGACTAAAGATGTTGAACATTTCTTTAGGTGCTTCTCAGCCCTTCAGTATTCCTCAGTTGAAATTTCTTTGTTTAGCTCTGTATTCCATTTTTTAATAGGGTTATTTGATTCTCTGGAGTCTAACTTCTTGAGTTCTTTGTACATATTGGATATTAGCCCTCTATTGGATGTAAGATTGGTAAATATCTTTTCCCAATCTGTTGGTTGCTGTTTTGTCCTATTGACAATGTTGTTTGACTTACAGAAACTGCAATTTCATGAGGTTCCATTTGTCTATTGTTGATCTTAGACCATAAGCCACTGGTATTCTGTTCAGGAACTTTTCCCCTGTGCTCATGGGCTCGAGAGTTTTCCCCACTTTCTCTTCTATTAGATTCAGTGTATCTGGTTTTATGTGGAGTTCTTTGATCCACTTAGACTTGAGCTTTGTACAGGGACATAAGAATGGATAAATTTGCATTCTTCTACATGTTGACTGCCAGTTGAACCAGCACCATCTGTTGAAACTGTTGTCATTTTTCCACTTGATGGTTTTAGCTTCTTTCTCAAAATCAAGTGACCATTGAGGTCAGGGATCTTGATTCACCCAGAAGTTCATAGATTTTGCTATCCTGGGTTTTTTGTTATTCCAAATGAATTGGCAAATTACTCTTTCTAACTCTATGAAGAATTGAATTGGAATTTTGGTGGAGATTGCATTGAATCTGTAGATTGCTTTTGGCACGCACGATGGCCATTTTTACTATATTAATCCTGCCATTCCATGAGCATGGGAGATCTTTCCATCTTCTGAAATCTTCTTCGATTTCTCTCTTCAGAGACTTGAAGTTCTTGTCATACAGATCTTTCACTTGCTTGGTTAGAGTCACACCAAGGTATTTTATATTATCTGTGACTATTGTGAAGTGTGTCGTTTCCCTAATTTCTTTCTCATCCTGTTTATTCTTTGACTAGAGGAAGGCTACTGATTTGTTTAGGTTAATTTTGTATCCAGCCACTTTGCTGAAGTTGTTTATCAGGTTTAGGAGTTCTCTGGCGGAATTTTTTGCAGTCACTTAAGTATACCATCCTATCATCTGCAAATAGTGATATTTTGACTTCTTCCTTTCCAAATTGTATTCTTTTGACTTCCTTTTGTTGTCTAATTGCTCTAGCTAGAACTTAAAGTACTATATTGAATACATAGGGAGATAGTGGGCAGCCTTTTCTAGTCCCTGATTTTAGTGGGGTTGAGTAAAGTTTCTCTCCATTTAGTTTGATGTAGACTACTGGTTTGCTGTATATGCTTTTACTATGTTTAGGTATTGGCTTGAATTTCTGAAATTTCCAATACTTTTAATATGAAGGGATGTTGAATTTAGTCAAATGCTTTTTCAGCATTTAATGAAATGATCATGTGTTTCCCCCCACACCGAGTTTGTTTATGTAGTGGATTACATTGATGAATTTCTATATACTGAACCACCCCTGTATCCCTGGGATGAAGCCTACTTGATTGTGGTGAATGATTTTGTTGTGTTCCTAGATTTGGTTTGCGAGAATTTTATTGAGTATTTTTGCATTGATGTTCATTAGGGAAATTGGTCTAAAGTTCTCTTTCTTTGTTGGGTCTTTGTGTTTTAGGTACAAGTATAATCATGGCTTCATAGAATGAATTGGGTAGTGTTCCTTCCTGCCATGCATGACATCGTAGTATCAGATTCTAGTCTCCAACTATACCTATTAACACTGCCACCACCTTCTTAGACAAAATGGCCATTAGAAGGGACCCTGCCTCTTAAATCTCTATGTCCCCTTAATCAACAAAAGTATAAATTGACTCAGATCTTTTATACATATTCAATTACATGCCGTTCACTTTATTGTTAGTGTCACCTTTACCTCTGTTAAGAGAAGATGCCTTATACAACTTAAGTTGCCAAGTAATTTGGAAGTGAGCTTTGTCTCTATGGATTCCTGACAGGGGAGGGTTCAATGGAGTGACTAAACAATCCCTCCTATAACAGTAATCACAACTGTAGTGTTCTAAGTTATACCGTTTCTTTACTTTGGTTTTGGTTTATCTACCTCTAGTCATAAAATGCATGTAGTCTGACTTCTTTATGTGCAACAAACATTGGAATAAGGATCCATTTTCTGCTGAGCAGTGGTGGTGCATGCCTTTAATCCCAGCATTTAGGAGGCAGAGGCAGGTGGATTTCTGAGTTTGAGGCCAGCCTGGTCTACTGAGTGAGTTCTAGGATAGCCAGGGCTATACAGAGAAACCCTGTCTTGAAAAACCAAAAAAAAAAAAAAGAATCCATTTTCTACACTGGGAAGGACAGGGTTCTTTTCATTTCAGGGGCTTCAAAATTTTACAGATAACATTGACACCACATTGCATGGAAAGACATGTCCCAAGATGATAATTTAGTAAAGTGAACACTCTGAGGTGTGGATTTGATATTGACTGTGGGATTTCTTTCCTTCTTCCTTTAATTGAATCTCATAGCTATAATGATTTCTGTGATCCTACCCAGCTCTACTCACATACCTCCCAGAGCCAGGAATAGAATTTTAACATGCCAGATCTTGTCAGCTTGTGTCGCAGTTCTGGTGTTCCATAAACAAGCGAATATTGGTAAGACTGTTATGAGAGACCTTTATCATATGCATAATATGGGCCATCTCCTTTAACTGCTTTAACGTGACAATAAAGTCATTCTACCTAATATTTAGATCATGCCTCAAAGCTTTATCTGTACACACTATGTGAACTTCACTTCCCCAAGCAAACAAGTTTTAGAAAACAAAAGTATATAGTGGGTTTTTTTTTCAAGCACGTCTACTGTAGATAGTTATTCCGAAGCCAAAGAAAATATGCATCTAATTTCTTTTAAAGTACATTCCCAAGTTTTGGGCTAATGATTTATCAATTAAAGATATACATGTGTCTGCACCACACCACACCACACTGCACCACACCACACCCTATATATACATTTGCCTGCCAGTGAAATTTTCCCAATTGCTGCCTATGGTCTAATTACCTTGGTCTATTCACTTATTCTGAATTAACCTCTATGGGAAACACCACTTCAGGTATTTGTTCTTAGAAAAGTCTAAAGCAAACTAAGATGTCAGTTCCTTTCTTAGGCTTAACTAGTCAATGGAAAAAAAAAGTTATACATGTGTGATCTTATTTCCCCTGACATGTATTGGAATGTAGGTATTTTGAACTCTTGTGCCCCTTGCTTCCCCCTCTCCCACATTCTGTTGTGCAGCATCCTCCAGCCCCACATTCATAGATACTGTTGTGCAGCATCCTCCAGCCCCACATTCATAGATGCTATTTTTTTCTAGCTCGCATGTGTGGAACTGAATTTCCTCACCTCTCTCTGTGTTGAAACTGATCCTTCCTCAGAGCATTGTCAGTTTCTTATTTCAAAGCAAACATTTGAAACAGAAAATTTTCTGTTTTGTGAAGGAAGCATAAATGGTCCTTAAAACCAGAGCATTATGTCCCATGAATAAACTGCAAGAAAAATCCATGTGCTGTGAATTTTCTGGAAGAGTCTTCTGAGAAGGTGTCATGATCAAATATGTTGATTTCAGAGTTGTTGTTTTCAATAATGCTGCTGTTCATTCAGAATGGGTCTTATGTAATGTGCTTATCCATTGTGTACCAAGGAGCAGCTATTGGAGGCTGTCTTCCCATATATATTGCTAAGTGCCTATAGACATAAAAAGTTGAGTATGTTTGTTTTAACAATTCTTTAATGGCAGCAATAATTCTAGTTTGTAGTTTTCTGTTTATGTTTTCTAGCATCTGAGTAGCTTTCAAATGGTACTCCTGCTTTGTTCCCAGAAGTGAGTGCTCTCCCCCAGGACACCTAGGTTAGGACTGGAAGTCAGGAGGCTCCCATCTGAATACTGGCTCTGTGATAGTCTAACAATAAGCATATTTTACCTCTTACCTTTACACTTTCACATAATTTTCACACCTATACTAAAACAACTTTTTTCCTTGATAATTTATTTACATTTCAAATGTTTCCCCCTTTCCAGATCTCCCCTTTGGAACCTCCCTATTACCTCCCCCCCCACGCCTCTATGGGGGTATTCCCCCATCTACCCACCCACTCTCGTCTTCCCTCCTTGGCATTCTCCTATACTAGGGCATCTAACACCCTCAGGCCCAAGGGCCTCTCCTCCCCCTGATAGATAACAAGAACTTCCTCTGCCATATATGTGGCCAGCACCATGGGTCCCTCCATGTACATTCTTTGGTTGGCCATTCAGTCTCCGGGAGCATCGAGGGGATAGGCCAGTTGCCACTGTTACTCACTCCCTGGGGCTGCAAACTCCCTCAGCTCTTTCAGTCCCTTTGTAGATGAAGCAGCTAGATCTTAGTGCTGAAGGCCTTCAGGCTTCTGAGGTGTGTCTGCAGCTTCTCTCTGCTGTAATCTATTTCTTCCAATATTAATTGTAGGAAATTTTTGTAGCACTGAATTTAAAAATGAAGAGTTAACTGCTTGTTCTTGTATCATGTTTATTTCTAAACCTGGGTATGTAGCCGAGCTCATGTGTGACATGCATCCCTGGGTTCCACCCTCATTACAGCATGAAATACAGAAAAATAAGTAAAAAGATAAGTCCTACATTCCAACCTCCCTACTAAATATCTGGTACTACAAACATTTACAATATAACCCAGAGAATATAAAACAGAAATATATTTAATCACAACTTTGAAAGCTTTAAAATTAAATAAATGGGGTCAATATACAAACCCATGTATAAGAAAGCCATAATAAGTATATATGAAGATATCATATGCTAACAGTGATAAGAGGAGCTCATACACATCTAGGTTAACAAATATCAGGATTTATAGTGAGAAAATGGATAGAAACATGGAGAAAGAGAATGGCCATGATTGTTATTAAGCATACCTAACCAAAAACTTAACAAGAGATAGGAAGAGATAGGTTCACTCAGGAACAAATCCAGAGGCAACAATGAATTGTGAAATGACAGGCAATGAATATCAATACTGCTTATTCCTACAGATAAGATACAAGAATAAATAATTTTCAACACTGAATCAGACAAGATAATTTTATCATTTCCAACATATACATGATTTTTATGTTTGCAGTTTGAAGATGTTCTGGCCTTCCATTTGTGCCTGGTGTTTGTTTTTATAATGTCTCCCAATCCAAAGCAAATTGTACATATGCATAGAAAGCAAGTGATAAATATATCATTAAGTAAGGAGATAATAAAATTCCCATAGTCATATTAGAATGTGAGCCTAGAATGAAACCATCTTTCAGTGAATAACCTCCATGCTTGCCCCATATTGTTTAAGTTTTTGATCATGAACTATGCAGATATTTATCTCAAAGACAAGTGTAACAATAGTTACTTGTTTGGGGGAAAGTTATTGAACTGAACAAAGATATTCTTTATAAATAGAAATAGTTGAATGTATTTCTTTGTGATACATCTGACTATGGTGTATAAACTAAAATAATTCATTTCCATTTAATAAATTTAATGAGCATCTGTAGTCTCTTATGACCAACATTCTTAGACAGCTTGACAACTTTTAGCCTGTAAGGATTAACCACTTAATATTCTTCATCTACTAAGATATAAGCAATTTTACATGAAGTTAGTTTTCATCTTTATTCCAGAGGAAACCTTTTTTATCAGGGTTTCCATTGTACCTGTTGCAGCAGCTTTGGAACAAATACTTGAAAAATGATGATGATGTACATTTAGTCCATTCTTCATCTAGTATCTAGTATCTAGATTTTAACATATATATCATATATATACAGATAGAATATGCATTATGATTTAAACATTAAATATATAACATATGTATAACACACATACAAATATGCATTATGATTTTAACATGTATATATTACATATATACACACACAAAATGTGCATTATTATTTTAACATACATGGGTGTATTTGATTTTAAGATTTGTGGGCATGTGTGATATAAATCAGGACAGTCAGGCAAACTACTCAGTCAGTAAAATGCTTCATATACAAAAATGAAGACCCAAGATCAGTCCTTAGAACTCATGGAAAAAGCCAGACATGCTTACAACCAGTGGCAATGGAGTCCTAGTGACATGGAGATACAGATAAGTGAATGCTGGTGTCCACTAGCCAACCACCCTAGTCTACTCAATGATCCTAAGTGTCACTGAGGAAGAGAAAGAATCTTCTTTGCTTTTCATTAGTGCTATAAAATAATCTGACCAAAGGAGTTTAAGAGACACTAGGTTTACTTTGGCTTGCATTTCTGAGTGATATACTCCACCATAGAGAGAAAGGTAAGGCAGTAAGCAGGGAGGATATAGTAGTAGAGAAAGAAACTGCCATCTTATATTCCCTCAGAATTCAGACAGCAGAGAGTGAACAGGAAGTGGAGCCAGGCTATAAAGCCTCAAAGCCTCAATGAGCGATTTCCTCCAACAAGGCTCCATCTCCTGGAATTTCCAAAACCTCCCTTCCCTAATAGTACCATCAGCTAGGACCAAATCTTCAAACAGGTGTGCCTGTGAGGGTGTGTCATAGTCAAGCCACAGCACTGGTTCACAAAGGAGGATCCAAAGCTCCTGAGTAATGGCTACAGAAGATGATCTCTGAGGTCCAGCTTCATATATGTGCATGTGCACATGTGCACACTCACCTGCATACACACACAGAGAGAGAGGGGGGTGTCAAAATGTAGCAATCCCAATCCTTCCCTTTAAAGATCTCTAGTTATTTTTTCTTTGAATGCATTGAGCTTTCCAAGTATGTGGCAAGCGTACGCTGTGTAAGGTGATGCAGAATCCAACAGACTAGTCATCCCATCCTCATGCATATTTACACATTCTTTTCTACAACAGCTGGATGATTTGCATCATGTATTATTAATTAGTGAAGATGCTAGTAAAAGAAACTAAGATTCCAGGAAAAAAAATGAAACGTTGCTCAGTATTTGTACTGAAAATGCTCATATCAGGAATGATTCTCAAAAATAATTAGCATCTACCACAGGCGCACTGGTCACTTAGAAAAGGCACCAAAGTGAGCTGTGCTGGTACCCAACAGATGAATTCCTGCCCAGAGATTTAGACAGAGCTTCAGGGACTGGATACTGAAAACATTGCCATCAAGATGACAGATTGATCAGACACATTTAATTTTATTCCCTCCTACAACCTACAAAATACACTATAGATCTTTTCCCTCCAAAAAACCTAAATTTACTGAATGCAAAGGAAACAGAAGAGATATCAGTAACAACAAATGGAATCTAGAAAGCAGATGGGAGACAGGGTCATAACACAGAATGCAGAAGGATAAGTCCTTTGAATCACTGAGAGACTCAGAACACAATCCAATTTTCTTCATGGAATCCTCCAAAGACACAAGTGTGACTAGGCAGAGTCACCTCTAGTAACGCAGAAGAATCACCAAAGGTGATTTAGAAGCCTTAGCATGCAGTTATTGTTGCCTCGACTATGGGCAGGTCACCCATTTCTTCTGTGTAGCATGATGTAAAGGAAGTGGCATACAGGAAAAGACCTCTGGACTGTGAAATTCCAGGCACAATCACAGGGAGGGAGAGGTGTCATTATGAAGATGAATAAGTATGTCTGTATCTACAAAATAAGTGCTGCTACCCTGCCTCTCCTATTTAGTTTGCAGAATTCCTGAAACCTAGTAAATTACTCTCAACAAAATGTCTACATGGTCACTTCTGAGATTCGGCCCTGTTTAAGAGGAAGTAAACAGTGCTATGGTATAAGACAGGTTTTACTTCTGATTGGCCATGATTCCCAGTCTCCTCTTTTGGTCTCAGACTATTGGCAGAACTCTTATCTGTTGTGATATAATTACCTTCTGACACTGCATTGAGGTTTGCTTCCTCTTCTCCTGTCTCCTCTTCCATTCCCTTTTGCATTTCCTCTCTCTTAAACATGCCTATAATCCAAGAAAACCTTCAAAGATGAGAAAGCTAGGAGAAAACATGAGATTCTGGTCACATTTGTCTCTGCCTTTGTAGCACATAATCAAGTCATCTTTCATCTATGAATGACTTACACTAAGCAGAGACTCTTCAGAAAGAAGAAAGCAATTAAAGTTATGGTAGCCTATTTATGTGACTTGAACACATTGAAGCAAACAAAAAACTGAAACAAATGATCAATTTACAGAAAAATAATGTAATGCCTGAATTATGAAAATGTCAGTAAAAATCCTGAAGAATTGAGTTAGGAAATAAACCAGAAAATAAAAAAAGTAAAATCTAATTTTTTGATAGGGTTATTTGGTTCTCTGGAGTCTAACTTCTGGAGCTCTTTGTATATTTTGGGTGTTAACCCTCTATCAGATGTAGGAAAAATGGGGTACAGTGCTAAACAGAGAATTCTCAACTGAGGGATCTCAAATGTCTGAGAAGCACTTAAAGAAATGTTCAACATCCTTAGTCTTCAGGGAAATGAAAATCAAAACAACCCCGAGATTCCACTTCATACCAGTCAGAATGGTTAAGATCAAAAACTCAGGCGACAGCAGATGCTGGCGAGGATATGGAGAAAGAGGAACACTCCTTCATTGCTGGTGGAATTGCAAGCTGGAACACCCACTCTGGAAATCAAAAAATTAGACAAAGTATTACCTAAGCACCCAGCTATACTACTCTTAGGCATATACTCAAAAGACACTCTAAGATATAACCAGGACACATGCTCCACTCTAATAATAATAGTCAGAAGCTGGAACAGCACAGATGTCCCTCAACAGATGAATGGATACAGAAAATGGAGAATTTCTCAGCTATTAAAAACAATGGCTTCTTGAAATTCTTAGGCAAATGGATTAAACTGGAAAATATCATACTGAGTGAGGTAATCTAGTCACAAAAGAACACACATGGTAAGTACTCACTAATAAATGGATATCAGCCAAAAAAGAAGCTCAGAAAAAAAGTAAAATCTTGAAGAACTCTTGAGAACACTTTCAAAATATCCATCATTCAAATAATGCAAATAAGTGCTGGGTAAAACTAAGCAAAGTCTCAGGAATATTTTCTCAACTGAAAACACTTAGAAAACTAGATGGAGGACCACCAAATCTCCAGGAAGAAGGTGCAATAGCCACACATCAAAGGTTGACACTATAAAACTTTAGAATCCAGAGAGAGATTCATGCCCTATGCTAGAATTTGCTTCTTTTAATTTGTTTTGGTGTTCTACTATCTAGGTTCTTTTTATGTTCATAAATGCAATTATCTTTAGAAAACATGTTTCTCCTTTATTTTTTAATTTTAATTTATTGCTCTGTGAGTCCCAAATTCCGTATTCTACTGAGAAATAAGTTGCTACTTCTTGATATTTACTTAAATTTTAATGTGTGACCCTTTTGGTAAATATCTTAGCTGTGATTTAGTTTAGAATACCACATATTCACACATAAGCAACACACACAGAGAGAAACACAAACACACACACATACACACAGACACACAGAGAAATACACAAGAACACACAGAGAAACAGACAGAAATACAGAGACACACAAACACACAGAGACACACACAAACACACATGCAGATGCACACACACACAAGTAGCCATATTAACACAAACACACACAAAAAGACACATACAAATACACAAAGAGATGTACATACACACACATTGGATTGAACCTGAAAATCACTGTGGTGGTTTAATTCAAGTGTCCTCCATAGGCTCAGGTGTTTAAATGGGTAGTGCTACTGTTTGGGGAAGTGATGTGGCCTTTGAGTGCTATAGCCTCACTAGAAGAAACACAGCACTAGGTTTTGAGTATTTCTGGCCTTGCTCCACTTCCAGTTAACTCTTTGCTGTCTGCATTTGGTTATAGATGTGATCTCTTGGCTCCATGCACCTGATACGATACCTTTCTTAATATTATGGACTCCTTTACTAGAATCGCAGGCCAAGCTAAACTCTTTTTGATCATGACACTTTATCTTATCCACAAGAACTTAAATTTTAGATGCATTTTAACACTTGGTTCCCAGCTAACCATGCTGCCTTGGAAGAATATAGAACCTTAAAAGTTAGGCTTCGTGGAAAGAAGTAGGTCCCTGGCATGGGTCTGGTGGTTTTACAGACCAGACCAATTTCCTGTCTGTTTTCTGCTTCCTGGTCCACCATAATGTAAGCAGGCAGCCACAGTCTGCTGCCACCAGAGCCATGAGTTGTTTCTACCATTATGCTTTCGCTACCATCAACCGCTGTACCCTCTAAATAAGTATTAAAAAAGAGATAGAGATGCATCCTGCTTCAAAATGCTTTTCTGCACTTGTTCAGTGCAATGAGAAAAGTAACCAGTAGGATATACACTACTTAGAAACTGGCAATTTTATGTATAGGTTTACTAGCTATGTTCCACGTACATGTTTATATACTTAGTAGATTAAAAAAAAAGCTGAGGATGTTGATTTTAGAACAGGTGCATTGAGGGTCATTCATTCACAAGTATCAGGAGATTACCATTTTAAAAATAAAACTTATTTTACTATTGATGGGGTCTAGTGTTTCTTCTAACAATTGTCATCAACTTACAGGCATAGCTTTCAAATGCAATAGATTTGCCTAAGCACTCATTCTACACTTATTACAATGTGAGGACTGTCTTCACTATGGGCAGGTGTAGTAAGTATCTCTGTCAACTAAAAGCACCCTTGAATATCCTGAGACGAGAGACTTAATGAATGATTTTCAGTACCAGAGTTCTCTATTGGCATATCTGAAGGAGGCATGTCTTGTTGTGCTTTAATTGATGTACAGAGACCCAGCCCACTGGGGATAGCACCATTTTGTAGGCAGGGTATTCCGGATAGTAGAGATTTGATGGAGAGGTTGGTGACCACAACTAAATAATCATGTATTTATTTTCCTATGTTTCTGATTTACAATAATATGTTTATCCTTTGAAATTTATATACTTCATTCAATATATTGATTGTATCCATCCACTATTTTTGTTTTTGTCAGAGTTTTAATGCTGTGATAAAACACCATGACAAAGACAACTATTTTAAGAGAAGACATTTAATAAGGGCTGCCTTACAGTGTCAGAGGTTCAGTCCATTATTATCATAGGACGCATAGCTGTTTGCCAGCAGACATGATGCTGGAGGAGCTGAGAGTTCTATACCTTGATGTGAAGGCAGCCAGAAGGAGACTACGTTCTGCACATAACCAGCAGGAGACTAGAATTCTATACTGGGCAGGGCTAAATCAGGCTGAACAAGTAATTGGGAGCCATCTAGTAAGCAGCGCCCCTCCATGGCCTTTGCATTAGCTCCTGCCTCCAGGTTCCTGCTCTGCTTAAGTTCATGTCCTGACTTCTTTCAGTGATGCAAGTATATAATGTAGGAGTATAAACCAATAAATCCTTTCTTCCTCAACTTGATTATTTGTTATGGTTTTTCATAATAGTAGGAGTAACCTTAATACAGACCGTTAGTATCTTAAAATAGGGAGAAGATCTTATCATCTAGATTGGTGGTGAACTGACAGCAATAACAATACACCAGATTGTTTGAGGTCCCTCTGGAGTCTCTTTGAATGGCAACTCTTAGGGTGATATACTACAGCTGGCAATGGATTTTTATATAATAGACCATGTCTTCTGGAAGCAGAATTATCCATCCATATAGAGTACCTTTGTTCAAATTCCTTTTAAATATATTTTTAAATTAGCTTGCCAACTAGTGGATTTCCATGAGGCTTCTTCATGTATCTTTCGTTTTCACTTACCGATCCCATTGTACCATCTCATCTTCCCGCTCCCACCGTCTCCTTCTAAATATTTAACCTTGAATAAATGGAACCCCTTGCCTTAGTCTGCTGATTGCTAAGATTATAGGAATGTATCACCTTCCTAGAATCTCTTTTAGTTTTACAGTATTCAATAGTCTGTTTTGAACAAGTTATGCTAAAACTATAGAAATATTTTGACTTTGAGAAGCCTAGCTAATGTTTTGCAAAAAGTCAGAAGAGGTTCTAATGACAAGCCAAAATTAATTTATATGTAGAATAATACTATATCATTGAGATATGTAAAGAATTATATTTAATTTATCATTGCATATTTAACAATAAATGTAATCTTGTTTCTTGATAGAACTTGGAAAGGATATTGTTTGTATTTTGTATTAATTACTTTTTGTGGCTGTGATAAACACCGTGGCCAAAGGTGACTCATGGAAGAGTAACTGGATCAAGGTTCTAGATGGAAAGTGTGTAATGGCACAATAGGCATGGTCACAGGCAGCCTGGCTGGAAGGCAAGAGACAACATCTTCAAACTCAAGCAAACAGGAGACAGTAAACTGAATGTGGGATAAAGACATAACACTCTCAAAGTGCAGCCTCAGCGGCATTCTTACTGACCAAGATTCTACCTCCTAAAGGTTCCATGGTCTCCCTAAAGATCACCACCCACTGGAGAACAAAAATTCAAACATATGAAGTCTGGGGCCATTTACCATTCAATCCAGTAGAGGACTTTTGTTTTCCTGGTTCATTTCATTCTTCAGTAATCAGTCATCCAGTTCTTTAAGTGTGCCTTATTGCGATTAAGGATCTTATCAGAAGCAACAAACATACATCTGATCTGCAAAGTACTTAATTAAAATAATTACAATGATGCTTCTTTTATAAATAGCTTTCTTGTGGAAATTCCTCTGGAATGAATTTTCAAGTAGAACCTTATAGAAGTCATGTTTGTATAGCTGGTAATTAGTAAAACATATTAAAGTATATTCATTAGCTAGATTATCATCATCACTCATAAACTAGATGTAGTTGTGGGAATTTATACATAATCTAGAACTATTATTATTAATGATGGTGATACTTATTTTTTAAAGTACAGGTTAATAAAATATTACCAGTTCTGTTAATAAAATTATAAAAAAGTATTTGTGCTGCCTCATTTACAATATTGACTTAAAACAGTATTACAAGCTAAAATACTAAAATTTCACTATTTAAGCACAGAATAGTGGCTTTTTGTGTTACCCAAGATAAGCTTTTTAATGCAATCAGGAAAGAGCCTGATTGCTCTTATAAGAAGATATTAATTTTACAAAGTAATCATGAAAGGTAAAATACACAGATAAACTTATTCTATACCCCAGAGCAGAAAAATGCAGCCATTGATTATTCTGAAATTTTCAACACAATAGATGGTATAAGGATGTTTTAGGTAAAGGGGTCAGTGTTTTTACCACTTTTCACTTCATTTTAAAGAACATACTTAACACGAGACACAACTCGTGTGGGGGATTGGGGTCTTGTTTATAGTGTCAGAGGGTGAGTCCATGGCTGTCATGGCAGAAAGGATGCCAGCAGGCAAGCAGGAATGCTGCTGGCACCACAGCTAAGAGCTGAGATTTTATCCACAAATTGTAGGCAGAGAGAGAAAGAGACTGGGTCTAGTATAGACTTTTGAAAAGCCACAGTCCATCCCCATTGAAATACCTCCTCCATTCAGGCCACACCTCATGACTCTTCCCAAACAGTTCCACCAACTAGGAACGAAGGATTCAAATGTATGAACCTTTACATGTCATTCTCATTCAGACTACCACACTGACCATACTAGCAACTATGTTTGAGTGTCTGTTGACATACAACAATTAGTAAATTAGGGATTTAATACCAGTTGTGTCTTTGTCAGGGTTACTATTGCTATGACAAACACCACAACCAAACAACTTGGGAAGGACAGGGTTTATTTGGCTTACACTTCCACACTGCTGCTCATCACCAAAGGAAGTCAGAACAGGAACTCACATGGGGCAGGAAGCAGGAGCTGATGCAGAAGTCATGGAGGGAAGTTACTTACTGGCTTGCTTTCCCTGGTTTGCTCAGCTTGCTTTCTTATAGAACCCAGGACCACCAGCCCAGAGATGGCACCAAGCACACCTCCACATTGATCACTAATTGAGAAAATGCTTTATAGCTGTATCTCATGTAGGCATTTCTTCAAAGGAGGCTCCATTCTCTGTGATAACTCCAGCTTGTGTCAAGTTGATAAACAAAACCAGCCAGTACAAGTTGTAATTAGAGTGACTGAAAATGATTATTAAGGTATCTAACTTGTGGGCTTGTGAGGAGGGATGATACATAGGAGCACTTGCTATGCAAGTTCGAGGGCCGATGTTTAGAACCACAGCACCCACATGAAAAACTTGGTGCAAGGCATGTTTGTTACACAATATGTGAGGCAAGGGTGTGATGGGCCAGACAGGAGGATCACTAGGTTCCAGGGGACATCTGGCCTATCTCTAAAACAGCCAGCTTCATGTTCAATAAGAGACTCATCTCAAGAGAATATGCAAAGGAATGATACAAGACATTGTCTACTGCCTTCATTTAGCTTCTACATGTATACTAAACAGGTGTGTGAGCCTCCTCCTACACACATACATAAAGCACAAATATTCTAATGTATCTGCATGGTCTAAAAAGAAGTAAAAAATTCAATAAACTTCTAAGTGTTTCCAGCTATGTATTTTAATGAATATTAAAAATTCAAAGCAAAGCACTTAAAGAATTAATATAGAATGCATCCACTATACATATATTTAAACATAGAGGATTAATGAAACATAAAGGAAATACAGACTAATGGAAATCAAGACAGAATAAGCAAAATGACCTGTTAAACTGAAAACACAATCAAATATTAAATTAGATATCAAAATAATTCAGTGATCTCAAAGTAAAATTAAATATATCAAAATAATACATGTATTTCAGGGTTTGTGAATGTAGTAACACACCAAAATAAAATAATATAGAGATGATTGGAGGCTTGGAAAAATGTACTTTGAGCAAAAGCATTTCCAAAAGATAGCAGATGTCATTAAAATAATAGAATACAATATGGTCTACAGTGCTGAAGAAGATAATGGGGATCATTAGAGGCGAGAAAGTGTTCTTTGTAGAGGTGACAATTCTGAGTCTAGGGACTGTTTGTTGCTCTCACAATGAACATATACATTGTTAGTGTGGGATTTAAACAACAGTTGCCCCATAACTGATTCCTTAAAGTGATGAAAAGTAGTAAAGTTATATATGAATGATTAGCCTGGATCCCCGTAGGGATTCAGGAGGGAGAGGATACCACTGCTTTCTGGCCATGGCTGCAGTCATCCCCTTGACATGTTCCACTCTACCTTGCATACTCCTCATCAAGGAGGAAGATACGATGCCCTGGTCAGTAGCTTTCCTAAGAGGAACCCAACACACCCAGCTTTGTTATGTCTCATCCACTTTTAATTTAAATTGTTGTAATAAAAGACCCTCACAAAAGAAGTGATTTAGAAGAGAAATATCTATTTTAATTTACAGCTCCAGATAGCTGCAAATTAAATTATAGTTCCTCCATAGGCTATGACTATGAGAAAGGCAGAAAATGAACACAGCTATCACCTCACAACAACAAGGAAAGGTACATGAAAGAGATATGCGGAAACCCATGGTCTTCTCATCCAAGAAAAAATCAATTGGAGGGATTAGGAGAACATAGCAGATGTAAATATTCAAGGTTTAAGTGGAGACAGTGGGGACCAAAACCAGAGGCTATAGAGATGGATCTAGTAAGCTCACTTTCTGCATTAGAATAAGGGCATTTGTTTATGCAGGTAAACAGCTAGATATGGCAATAAGAACCTGCTTCCCAAATGTTGGGAAGGTGATGCAGAGACAGGAGGATCACTGGAATTTTCTAGCCAATAGCCTAGCTAAAATTTATTGATTTCCACATTTAAGAGCTATCTTGTCTCAAGAAAGTAAAACACAGACAAATATAAGACATTCTCTCATCTCAGCACAAGTTACCTCTGCACATGCATAGACACTACTCATTATGTACTATACATAAACACATTTACCCACTTATACACCATACAAAGGCACACACACACACACACACACACACACACACCTACACAGTAGACAGTGATAGTCTTGTTCCACAGAGCATGGAAGACAGTTCCACCAGAACAGCTTCTTGATGGATTATACTTTCTGCATACCAAATAGGACACCCCTGGGTTATATATCAATTAGGCATGTTCAAGATGCTACAGGATTATCAGGTACCTGTGCATCCAGCCACATTGGTTATACTCTGATCATGGAAATCTATAGAATAGCCTATGGCAAATTAAAAAGTGACTCAATATTGTACAGGATACATCAAGCATATAAACAATTCTCTTGTCATGTAATTAAGGAAGGAATTCTGGCCAACTTACTCTCATAGGAAGAGGATCTGATTGGAAATCTATAGCAACTTTATTCTGAAAATTTATGTCACTTTTTTCTATAATGGATTTTTAAGACTATATCATGACTTCTTAGTTCATATCTAATTTTCATTTTTATTTTACATTCAATGTTGAGTCAATATAATCTTGGCCTTTATGATGAAAGAAACAGGCTTGAGGAAACATTTTTGTCCTTTTAAATTTTTCTGCCTTGAGTTATATGTCTCAAATTATTAATTCACAAAATTGTTACTAAGTGCTTATTATGTCAATATAAAAATTAATGAAGGAATTCCTACTTTCATAATAACATGGTGATATTTGATTGAGCTGAAAGAGCATTTAAGATTTTGCTAGCATTTATATAAATTCTACCAAAATCTATTTACCAGGACCAATGCATACTTATTTTTGAATAGTTTTTAATAAACAAATGTATCTCATATTTTAACATGATTTCATATTTTATATGATATCATTTAGGCACATAATGGCTAATAATTTTCACTAGCATACACATTTTCTGAACAATTGTATGCACATTTTCCTAATTATTCCCACAGTCCAGCTTTACAAAATTGGAATTACTGTGTCTGGGTAAATGTACATTTCAAACAATTTTGATATATATATTGGCAATTTTCCCTAAAATAAGGTAGATTCCCTAAGAATATATTCTTCTGTCTATGAACTGAGCAAAATTAGAACACCTCTTTGTATAAAAATTCATATTTATCTGTTTTCCAATAACTTATTAGTCTTTCTTTAGATCACTTTTTCTTGTAATTATCCTTGATTTTTTTGCCTTTATTTTATCAAAACATGTGTGAGTTTTGTATAGAATGCTAGAATTTTATTTTAAAGACACTATTTACTCAGTGGGCTATGCAGTCTGTATTTTCTCCAGTGTGAAGTTTGTTATTTGCTCATATGACAGTTATTTATGTCATGTAGAAATTCTTCATTCTTTAGAGTTAAAGTTATGAATATTTCCCTCATACATTCAGACTTAACAGTATATAGGATTTTTCATCTATAAATAAATAAAAATATAAATGTATTCATCTTTTACATTTTCATTGTTATATTTGTGTCCCATAAAGATGTTATAATACATTCTCTTTTCTAAACAAAAGTGCTCTCATTTCAAAGCTCTTAAAAATTCTGTTGCCTTATAGAATAGCTAAAGTTACTTATGTATCTATGCTCTGGTCAACCAGAACTTGCCTGTAAGGTCAATGCCTGAATGGGCATTCCCATGAATATGATGCTGGAGTCAATGAGTTGGTCATACTGATGTTCATCCATGACCAAGAGACTTTAGTAAATAGCTATTTTTTCCTAATTTTTAGAAAGGAAAGGGATAATTAAGCCAAATATATCCTGGTGTGGGAAGGAATTTGATTATTCAATTACCATTTAACAATATTCATGTAAGCCACAGTATACAACAGATAGAATGTGTCATGATTACGTGTTCTATCATTAGTAGAACCAAATTATCTTGATGCCAATATTACCTTAGTGTTGAGTTCAGTGTTCTGTAGTCATATTTTCAACATTTAAATCTTCCTTTTCAGAATTTTGAAAAAGGCTCCTAATGTTCAAGCTTTGTTTTTGTTTTGGTTTTGTTTTCTATATTCACCACACTGTGATATCATGTTCATGGCATACTATGTACTGAGACTCTAGTACAGTCTCTGGAACACAGAGTCTAGATTTTGGAATAAGTAAATAAATTGACAACTCAAGACAATTTACCTTGTTTAAAATAACTTATTGTGAGGCACAGACATCATGACGTAGTGAAAGTGGAGAAATTTTATAGTATATAAACAGTTGAAAAAGGGGGTGCATACAGAAAAACTCTCACACTCTCTTACCTCAGTGAAAATGCCAATGCATTCATGACAAAAATACCCTCCGAACATCAGGTCATTGACCTAGCTTCACCAGCCACACGTCCTCTACCTTGGAGTATTTCATGTTGCTTGACTAACAGAAAATTAGCACATAATCAGTCATTCCAAACATCAATGAAGAAGAGAACAAAACTGAATCTGTTTTCAACATAAATGTTGATGCTAGTATCTTATAAAGTGCAGTGTCTATGCCATGGAAGATTTGAACACACCCTAGGCTGACATTGTAGAATTTGAAGTCCATCTTCACTGTTCCTAGATCCTCTACTTCATCAATACAACCTGGTATACCTTGCATACTCTATGGGAATTACCCGAGTCAATATATATGAACTTCCATAGCAAGTCACCATTCTTCTCACATGCTAGTCGATGGTTGTAGGGTATGTGGGGACCTTGTTTACAGACAGGCATGATGAGAAATGGTAGGGTTGAACAAGCTCAAACCATGGGAATCTCAGAATTGAGAACAAAAGGAGTGGAGCCGTTTCCTGCCTACCTCTATCTGCTCTAGAACACATAACTACAACAGCCTACTGAGAAGACCATGAACATTACGTCAAGTAGCAAAAACACTTGGGGTTCTGTGGGCCAAGTAGAACTGTGCCACCAGACAGAAGAATTAGTAAGGTCAAAACAAATTTTAAAACCCCGATAAATCTCATAATTCAGAGTAGTAGGTGTTAGAATACCTGTCCTGGACACATGACCATGACACACAAGCAAGATGACTATAAGAAACGGTCACATAGCATACCAACCTAGAATTCTCCATTCTAATGAGGTATCTAGATCGGCCCCGAGTGTTTAGCCAATGGGCTTCCTTTCCTGGGCATCTTTTCCTGCAAAAGGTATTTAATCTCTGATTCACCCAAAGTAAGACATATGCATTCACATCCACCATGAATAAAACAGTTTGGACAAGCAAAGACCGTCTCCTTCATCAAGGATTTCTATGGGGGAAGCCTTAGTCCTAAAGAGCCTTGCCTACATCTCCAGAAGAAGGCCTCTCTTCCAGTCTCTCCATACATTTGACACTCACTCGGAGCCAAGTCAGATTCTACCCCAGCCCCAGGCTCAGTGCATGCCTGCAGACTCCCATTCTCAACTCCACATGGTCCCCAACGACATCTGGGTACGCAGAAGTTCGAGAACTCTGTCCCAGCACCTTTCCCAGATCTTGCTATTTTTCCCCCCGAAGAACATGGACTGGGACCCCTATCATAGACTGCATTCTGCCTTCCCTGAGTGGCATGTTGGCGTCCCAGCGTCCTAGTGGTGAGGCTGAAATGCAGGCTGACAGAGTTCTCCATGCTAATGAGGTATCTACATAGCGCCCTAGAATTCATCCAATGAGCTTCCTTTCCTGGACATTTCTTCCCATAAAAGGTATATAATCCCTTGTTCACCCCAATAAAGCATATACATTCACATCTGTCATCAAATAAAGCAGAATAAACAAGCGAGAATCATTTCTTTCATCAAGGATGGCTGCAGGGGATGAGGGGAGAAGGTGTTTGTAGAAACCCCAGCCTAAATTGCCCAGAAAGAGGGCATCTTCCAAACTACTAGAGTCCTCTTAGCTCCTTGTTTAGCTCTGGCTCAGCAAGAGGTTTAAAACCATGACTACAATATTCGCATTTGACTCCCGTCCCTATAAAAAATGAATTGCTAGTTTATTCATCTTGTCTAATGACACAGAAGGGCAAAACAAGTACCCAAACAATGAATAATAATGCTTGAACTCAGGCTGCAAAATCAATACATCAGATCCGCATAGCTTGCTTGGTCTTAATGCTCTCATCTCTGAATGCAGTAGGGCTTACCTTCTGAATTATATATGTGTATTGACCTAATTACATAAATATTGAATTTTCCTTATATGAGGACTTTTTTTCAGTCTCAGTGTAATTATGATGTCAATATTTGTGGCTGTACTAACACTGAGTTGAATTCTGTTCATTATGATGGATAGCAGTATGTCCAGAGATAACTCAGAGTCACATGGCCTTAGAACATTGGTGACATTAGATAATGAGGGACAAACCAGCAATTCCCTGGGTGGGTCACACTAACACCACCTGAAGAAAACAATTGGTTCATTGTAAATCATTATGGACCTTTCCCTACCCAGCCTGTCAGAGCCCATAACACAGAGGAATGGCAATTTAAAAGTAAGTAGAGCGGCTGGAGAGGTGGCTCAGCAGTTTAAAGCACTGAATTTCTTTCAGGGGTCCTGAGTTCAATTCCCAGCAACCATACGGTGGCTCACAACCATCTGTAATGGGATCTGATGGCCTTTTCTTTTGTGAATGAAGACAGCATACTCATATGCATAGAAGTAAATGGGTTAATTCATCTGCCTTTATTTTTTATATTTAAATCAAGTGCTTCATCTCTATCCTCCATTGGGAGTGTTCCTAGTGACAAGTTATCTAATATACTGGCAGATATCTATATTGCTTTCTTCATGCCTCGATGTGCACATAATGGCTACACAAGTCATAGCTTTGTGGGTAATATTATAATAGGGTCCTGTGCCCACTCTTCTATGTGAATTCTAAACAGTCCCACTCATAAAGACAGAGTGCAGAAGGCTGCTTTCCAGGGCTTTCTAGGGCTTCTAGACTTCAGGTTGTTGAAGAAGAGATGGTTGTCAAACAGGACCACGTTTCAGAAAGGAAGTAGAAAATTCAGGCAGAAGACAGGGTTTCAGACATAATACAAAGGACCTAGTTCATAGCATTGTATTATATATTACATTTTAAAATTGTTAAGAAAGTAAATTTTAAAGCCTCAATACAAAACTGATTATTTCACATTGTGTTATATAATTCTTTGTGCTGAATAAATATATTTAATAATAAAATTTATTCACAAGTAAAACTAAGTATGCAAAAATCCCTATGCTTACTTTGTTCTGATATGAGGTAATATCTAGAAGTTCAACTTTAATCAGCCATATTTAATTATTTACTCTTACCTAGTTGCAATGTCATAAGAAAACTTGTTTCCAGTTCTATAGTTGATACACTGGGAAAAGCAGTAATGAAGTACCTCAGGATATTTTATTTCACTAAATTTCTGTGCTTCTTTACCAATCAGTGACATTACAGAAATATCCTCAAAGAATTTTCTTGGTCAAAAATAAAAGATTTTGCTTTGCTCTTACAGCATTTCTGAGGACTCATATATAAAGATATCATTTCTACAATGTTTGTAGGGCAGGACTAATTGTGAAGCATAGGGCTTGGAGTATGGGTGAAAACAGAGAAGCCAATAAAAGCAAGAAGACCATGACATGAGCTTATCAGGTTTAAGAACTCTCTGAAGTTTCCATGTCCCACATCACTCTGTGCTTTCTTATTTGTCCTCCAGGGATGCCAGACAGCATGAACTTCAGTGATGTCAAGCAAGTCCATCGAGCAGACCATGCAAGTACCCTGGATACAACTGGCGCCGGATGTGCATCAGGAACTGAGTCTATGACATTCCCTCTGATGGGAGCACTGATGTTTCTTCCCTGGCTTTGGTAATGAAGCTCTTCATCAAGACTTACCTTATTGGAGTCTTGATGTAGCCCTTATCTCCTTATGCCTGGAACAGAAGAACTCCTTTAAAATACTGATTGAACTTAGGGAAAAGTATGTTATGCTAACTTCGTAGACGCCAACTGGGATGTCCACAGAGTACCTGTCGATCAAAATTTTGATAGTCTATTTCAAACTATGTCTTCTTGGCATCTAACTTAAACCTCCGTTAGTTCTAACATTAAATCTAAACTGTGGAAACTCAGAAGTGATTTTGAATAAGAAGGCTTTGGTGTCTGTAATTCTGCACAGTCAAACCTTTTCCTTTTTCCTTTGTGAATGTTGGCATTGGAGAGTATGTTTACCAAGCACAGAACACAATAAGTAGTATTTCTTAGAGTACCGGGAATAAAAATAACATTAAGTCAAAGCACACAAAGGCAAGCAGTATGCATGCATTTTAGGGGACTCTTTCATTTTTGTGAGTTAAATAAAAAAGTTGCTACAAGTCTGTGAATTATAGAGTAGATTAGCAGGGCGATTTCATATGAATTCACTGAAGGAGCTTGATAATGTTTTCCCACTAAACCTCCTCTACTGAGCTTAATAACTTAGGGATGCCCATGTGATATCCCTTTGAAATGCACTGTAGTATTTTGGCTCTGTTCCTCTCTTGTCTTTACCTAAAACATATAGCTATGTCAGAAAGCACACTTGTATACTCCAATAAAGGTATTGATTATTTGATGAGAAATGTTAAAGAACATTATGGTCATTTTTTCCTAACACAAGTTTATTCCTACTTCATTCGGTTTTGAAAATGTTATTTGCTACTTTTTAAAGAAAGCATCACATGGAGCAAGCAGTTGGCTATCCATGCATAAGGTATGATGAATATCTTCCTGTGAGTAATAAGGCAGAACACACAGTGTGCAGGGCTTTAGTTTTCTTCCTATGTTCTCAGCAGGAAGGTTCCTAATCCACCATCCCTAACTTCTCAGTTGTGATAAGTTGCCTCCTCAGATACTGATAGGATACCTCTAAAACTGCACTTAAGGAGGAAGAGATTAGTCAACTTTTATTAAGAAGTATCACATCCGGCTTTGGCCAGGAAATATAATGAATACAAAGCAAAGGAAGAGGAAAAGGAATTGCTGAGCTTCTTAAACAAATAATCCAAAAGGATTTAAAATGACCTCTGACAAGGGTCACAAAAGACTCAATTCAACAGCCACCAAGACAGAATCGGAATTAATTTTCCCTAATCAGGAAAAAAATACGTGATAAACTTTGGCTCTCTGAAGTCCTCAATCAGGTGATTGGAGAGTTATCAGTTTAAATTACAATATTTTTAACTGTTCAAGTGGGATTTAGTGTCTATTCAAACATGCTTTAAAACTGGAAACAGCATTTCGCTACTGATTCTCTGTGTGGTTTTTCTTAGGCTACTGTTCCAGGCAGAGATGGTTAGTCCTTGAACATTCATCTGCAGTCAACTACCACACTCCACAAATTACAAAATTAAACCTATTTTTCCCAAGATTTTGTCTCCAATCTCAGTCCTTTATCAAGATTACTATCTTAGGAAAAAATAATATTAAATCACTCGCACACTCTTGCTCCTGTTGAAGTTATTTTTCTTTAGAGAAATGTCTGGGTACCCAAATTAGGGTAAATTAATTTTGAAAACCAACAAACTAAAAAGCAGAGCTCAGGAGTTTTAGATGTGTATTGACAAAATTACTTGGTTGAAGATAATTTGGGGCATTACAGGAAATGGAGAAGAGCAGAGAAGTAACACAATCAATAGAATCGGTGGGTAGATTTCATAAACTACATTTTGTGTTCTCAATTGTGTGATGTCTACCTCCAGCTATGCACTTAGGAGACTACACGTGTCCTGACACTGCTGTGAGAGCTCAGAGCCCTAGGATGTTTTCAGAATTTCTTTCAGAGCCTCAGGCATCATTTTTAGTATTCTTGGTGAGGATATCCATCCTTTAATATCCTACTTGGTGACATTTTATACTTATATAGCCTTCCATGGTATACGAAGTTCTTTCAAATAAAACAAAGCATCTCAGCATCTCACATGACCTCCCTTACCCTCAAAGATGACTTGACTTTTATTCAAAGAAAAACAACACTGACTTTTCATTAATATGGTTCCAAATTGCATCTGAGTGTTTTCTATAAATGATATCTTAAGAGGGTTTGAGCAATGATTTAAGCATACATCTCATTTCCATGATGACTTAAAAAATATCAAAATATCATATGTTATACTCACGTTCTATATTGAATAATTTTTACAAAGCCCTGATTTAATCTGAACCCTGAGTATTTATACACATTGAAGTAATCACAAAATTCAATGCAGGGTTGGGAAGTGTAGCTCAGTACAATATACATAAGGCTCTGAATTCGATCCCCAACTCCAGAAATTCCTAAAATATACATACAAAGTGTGTATGAGAGAGAGAGAGAGAGAGAGATTAAGAAAGAGTGACTAAGAAAGAGAAAACAAAAAGAAAAGGTCAGTACCAAGAACTCTTAGATTTTAGCTGGGTGTTCCACATCTCTGGAGAAGAAGTTAGTTAGGAATCATAGGTAACAATTACTTGCCCATTATTCTGCATAGGCATAGTGATAAATGAGTTTATTGAATTTATGCACATTCTCTTTTGAAATTCCAATAACATTATCGTCTGTGTATTGCTGAGAGAAGATAGGTTTAGGGACAGTGTGAAATTTGTCTGATGCCATGCAACTAATGACAGTATAATTAGGTTGATAAGTGATGCCTTTGTAAAAGCTATTCCTAGCTCAGAAGCAATATTGCCCCTTAGCAATAGAGAATGATCACAGGTGTTTAACATCAAAACTCTCCAGAATTCTTTACGTCTCTAAACTAGTATATTTAAATCGAAGCACGATTAATTCCATACTTCATCATTGTCAAACTTCATGTCCGTCTAGAAGCATAGGGAATAGGAGCAGTGCATATGAGACCTTCTTGTTCAAAAAGTTTCTCATCTCTTACATGCTGAGATCACCTTCAAATTCTCCACACACGCACCAAAAATTTACTACAACGTAAATGAGAAAATATCACGTTTAGAATTATCATAGAGTCATGAAGATACTTTTTTTCTTTCCTGTGATGGGAATAATTTCTTCACCAGTAGAACACAGGAAAAATAAGGAAGAAATTATTTAAAAATTTAAAAAAGAGGGGCAAGGGAGGAGTGAAGGAAAGGAAAGGAGGGGAGGAGAGAACAGAGTCAAGGAAATGGGAATCTTGATTTATAATCTGGATCAGCCTTTTAATCCACTCTTTGTTCAGGAGCATCTTGAGCACCTGTTGATGCTCTCCGGGTTTTATTCCTCATAAAAGGGCAGAAGTTAATAAAATATTTTCCCCAAATATTTATGTTTTCTAAAGTGTTCACTAAGGACACTTTGGGAAGGACTAAATTAGGTTATTGTTTTCAGACACTTAAGTTACTGTTTTATCTCCAGAGTCTTCAAGTTCAATAAAAATATTTCCTTCTTACAAGAATTTACCCCTGACTTATGTTACGCAGTAAGAAATTCACATTGTACAATGAAGTCTATTCCACAGATTGCCAAGTGTGCATTCATACACAATTCCATAGGCTATATAAAAAATAATATTGTTATATATTTCTTTGGGCTTATCAACATTTTCTTTAAATGCTTATTATTGTATATAATGCATTTGTAATTAAAATATTGATGTAGTATGGTTTTCTGACTAAAAGATTTCTTGTTTTCTAAGGTTAAACAGTTAATGATTTTTTTATTATTTCTATTAATTTTAAAATTAAGATTTAGTGAAACACTACTTTTAAAACTTTATCTACAAAAACCATTTTCATGTCATGTAATTAATGCAATCATAGCAGTTCAACATAACTTATCTGGAACAGAGGGACTGCAAATATTAGTATATATATATATATATATATATATTTGCAAATGTGTTATTCAAGATTCTTATCTTCCATCTTGTAACCCTGAAATGTGCTTTGTCAAGAAATTTAGATTACTTATTGTAGCTTTCCAATAAACTTTTACTGTGACTGTAACAAAGTTCAGGGAGAAAGAGATATTGCCATCTGAAACAGAGAATTAAAAACAACACAGAGGAGACACGAGAGTCAGAACTCCTGGACAGAGAAGAAATGGATGAACCATGAGCATAGCTTTGATAATATGGTAAGCAGATATTGACTTCTGTGTGTTTTCATATGTACTGTGAAAACCATTGGTCTAGGAGCATTGAAGAGCGGTGGAGAAAAAGAAATCTTCAGATTTTCTTGATGACTCAACTATAATAAGTAGCATAAAATGGAAAAAAAAATAGATTGACATAAGTAAGTAAATGTAGTCCATGTTGCAAAAAATGCAATAAAATTCTGTGAACAGTATCGCATTTTCTAAAACAACCAGTTCTACAGTTATGGTCAAGGAGTTCCAAGAGCCACTTAGCAATGTCAGTGTTAGCCACGTCTCCCTTGTGCCTGTGCATATTCCCTCTTACACTGATTTTATTTCATTTGTTTCATTGGGGTTATGTCTTCTCTCCTGTAAAAATTGAGACGAACTTCATCAGTTCCATGAAATAACTTAGAGGGGCGGTTAATGCACCTTTTTTAGGGACCCGCCTGTCTCCTGACAGAGATTCGCGTACCTCTTCCATGGTCCCTTCTGCTACAATGAATCCATGTCTGAGGTGGTGTTTCTTCCTTCTGCACCCTGCCTGTAGAGCGCTGTTGATGTGGAAATAGAAAGAGAAGGAATGAGTACGAGAGCATTTGTGTAAGGAATGGAAAGGAAAAAACACTGGACAAATTTGTAACTACAGGGGCTTATGCAGGGAAAGTTCTCTATTTTTAGTGCATATGATATTCACCGTGACTCAAGGTCTAAATATAAATTGGTTTTCTAATATAAAAGATCAGAATTCTGTTGGAAGGTCTTTCTGACTGGCACATGCAGACAGTCCTATCTGTCTGGTTATACCAGTGGGCAAAGCGTAACCGCAGTGGTCTGAGAACATAACACTGACAAAAAATGGTGCACTCCTATTTCATGCTCAAGTTATTCTCACGTGGGTATTTCTAAGTAACAAATCATTTTCTTGTTTCAGTGACAATTTTCTTTTGTAGTGCCAGGGAAAAAGTTAGTGATCCCCCAAAAAAACCAGACAGGAACCGACCTGATGCAACTCACAGCAGGGCCTTCATTCTATTCAAGCTAGCTTGGCGCCCCCACCCCCACCCCCCCAATGCACCACCATCACGCAGGACGGTTTTGGTGGAGTGAGCAGCCCCGAATGTCCATGGGGCAAGGCTTTATAGTAAACAGCAAGCAGGGAATACATGCGTAAGCATCTAATTGGAAAGTTACCTTGGCTTTTATCATAATTGACTCGTGCTCAGAGTCACATCATAAACTTAACTTCTGCTTCCCTCTGCATTGGTGGTCGTTAAGGAGGAGGTTGCCTTGCAACCTGGGGGGTGCAGATTTGTTGGGGGAATAACCTGGAGACACTGATCTTGTTGAGGGTGTAACCTGGAAAGCCTGGTCTTGTTGGAGATTAGCCTAGAGACTGGAGCTAGGCTCCGGTTTTGTTGGGAGGTAACTTGGAAACTAACGCTAGGTACCAGCTTGTTAGTTTACCTGAGTTCAAACTTAGGTCCGATTCTCTAAAATGGAGTCAGAACTTAAAAGATTTGGCCTCTCACTATTGTTAAGCAAGTATTTTAAGACAGCCAGGCTTTAACCCCTTCCTTTCGTTGCATATCTTGGGATCTCATAGGTATAGAAAAATCTTTGACCAGCGTTATTTAACTTGGATACGTGCAGGTTTTTGTTTTATTTTGTTTTGTTTTGTTTTGTTTTTTGGAATTCAAGTGTTTTCTTTTTCTTCTTCCTTCTCATTTGTCTTTCATACTAAATTTAGTTCTAACAACAAGATGTGGCATCCTGAGGGTAATCCATATACCTGATATCCTAGTGTAGCCATCCGATGGGCAGTCAGCTCCGTCATTGGCTTACAACATAGAAATTTGCAGTAGAAAAGGGAAGATGTCTTACAGATATTTTAGAGCCAATTTTCTGCCTGACCTTGAGCAAGTCCTGTGACTATTAGAACTGCAGACACCTTTCATAAAGTTGTGTCCTCAAGCCAAACAATCCCTTTATTCTTTCTTGATTTCTAGATCTCAAAGATAAAACATGGAACATTACATACAGTTTTGCTCACTTGATGGTTTCTATTATAACCTAGCATTATTTATTCCATAAAAGGCATTGATGATTTTAGTTACAACTTCACGCATATGTTTAAAATTCCAGTTTCTTTATCACTTGCATGGACATGACTTTTCTGAGTAGGACTGAGTATTATAATCTTTTCTTTTTCTTTTCTCTTTTCTTTCTTTCTTTTTTTCTTTAGGGCAGGAAACATTTTAGGAATCTATCAAAGAGTTGAGCATTTAAGTAGGTAAGAGCTTTCAGGTTTTAATAACTAAGAGCTCAACAGTTGACAATCAAAAGAGATCCCATATAAGCAAATGAGGGAATAAAAAAAACAGCAAGAAGACCCATTAAAAAAAGCAAAGTTTTCACACTGATATATGAAAATTATGTATATTAAAAGTACATTGTAGTTATTTTATATGCTTTTCATTTTTAGAATTAAGAATAGATAGTGAAAATATGCAGTTTTTATTCTGTGGGAAGGAAAATATAGTATCCTGTCATTAAATATTCAATAATGTTTTGGTATTAAATAGTTTTTACAAATTGATATCTATAGTCTTCCACATTCTGTGATGACCTGTCATGATATTCACTAAGAAATTACACTATGATTGGCTGCTCTGAAAGAGTAAAACCAAAGGGCATGGAAGTCAATGATGAAGTTATACAAGATGGTTTGAACGCGTTCTCTCTTCCCATGGAGTTTCTTAACACACACTTTTAAATAGGCATAAACCAGGGTTGCTGCCCTGGAAATTGATTGCAGAACACGAAGAGAATAGAAAAGCTGGTTTTCTGGGCCTCTGTAGTTCAGGGGCTAATTCAGAAAAGGAAGGAGGAGCATAGGGCAGCATTGGAACCGAATACTCACATCAGTCAGCAAGTGTGCATATGGAAGCCTGAGTCACAGCGTGTGAGCATGGGTAATGTGCCCAAGCCACAGCCCATAACAAAGCATAGTTTACAAAAATGGATTGTGTGTAATTTTAGTATCTCAGTTTCCCAGGTTATAAATTCTTTTTCGAGAATATCTGATACTTTCATCAAATATGGTAAAGTGAAATTATATGTAACGAATACTTGTTATACAAATACAAAAAATATGCTTTTCACAGAAACCATGTACTTCAAATAAAAATTTGAAGTTTCAAGAATGGGATACCTTCACACATTTGCTGGAGACCCAAAAAGCCAACTCAGGCTATTGGCATTTGTTGTGGCTTAAATAAGGAAGTGCCCCCTTTGGGTACCAGCTGATGGCCCTGCTTGGAGACATATGGAACATTGAGAAGATGGAGTTGCTTGACAAAGTTTGGTATTGTGGGGCTAATTGGATGGTTTATGTAAAAGATAGAGAAAGAGGGAAAAGGATTTCAACACCATGTGTTTACAAAACTATTCAAATGTGTGATGATTCTGTGTTTGTTGTTTGACCCATACACATCATTTTTTTTAGTTTATCTTGAATCTTTTCTAGATCAATAAATCAATTTCAAAAATAATTGTAATTGATGTATAAAGCTATCCCTGTGAAGGTTACATAGTTTATTGAGTCAATCTACTATTGAGAGACATTAAATATTTAATAATATGCCATAAACAGTGCTGTCATGAAAAATCTTTGTAAATTAGGTTTTACTCACCATTAATATGTCGCTAAATTAGTTTTTCCTTAAAGGAAACACGGAAGAGAGATGTCTTATTCTAAGTGGACCACAGTAGCCAATGAAAAAGTAACCAAGTAAGTAACAATAACTCGGACAAGTGAACTATTTGTTTTTGTTTTAGTCTTTTGATAATTAGTGAGTTCATTGTTGTGGCTTGAAGGACATGTGTCACAGGATTTTCTCTGTACAGTTAGGGTAGAAGGACTGTGATTGGACAGGGAAAAGGGAGGCGGAGCATCTCACGGTAGCGGAAGAAGGGAAATGGCAGCTGCATGAACCAGCAGGGCATTTAGCAGTCACAAGTAGTTGTGATATCATGAGATTAGAATAATTAGGATAAAGCTTTTATCATTATCAATTGGTTCTGAAATTATTGTATGACATCTTGTAACTTGAGACTTTATTGATACATAAATCTAATTGATTCATTATAAGCTTCAAGAATTTTGATTCTACCAGGTAAATGGGTGTTGTTATAGCTGACCGTGGGGTGGGCAGTCATTGCGTGGGCCTGGCTGCCCAGAGCTGCCAAGAGTCTCGGGAGCTCCGGCACAAAGAGACAGCCACCCGGCTGGAGCTCTGTAGCTGACGGTTTCAGCACTAGTTTGGAAACATGCTAGTTCACATTTTTAATATTTCCTGCAACAGACATGTCCCTCATAATCTCGAACATTTGAATACTTGGCCCCCAGTTGGTGGCGTGTTCGAAGAGATTTAAAAGGTGTACCTTTTTGGAGGAAGTCTGTCACTGGAGTCTAAAGTCTCCGAGTTACTTCCTACTTCTTGTTTTCTCAGCTTCCTGTTCCGGCTGTTAGACCTGCCAGCTCTTGCCTGAAACCTATTGAAATGCTTCCCTACCACCATGTACTTGAAACCTCTGGAGCCTTAAGCTCAAATAAACACTCTCTTCCATAAATTGCCTTGATCATTTTATTTTATCCCTGCAATGGAAAAGTGATGAAAACTCCTCACTCTGCTTCTTTGATCCCAATAATTGGAAGAAAGTTTTTCTGTAACATAAATTTATCTTACCGTGTTTTGCATATTTAACTTTCTTCCCTAAATAGATCAAAGGTTGCACAAGCTATATGAATCCTTTCTTGTGACAATGGCCTTTAAATTAGCAAAAGTCCAAATAATTACTTTAAATAAAAACCAGTTATTATAACAAAGAATAATCCTGCAGATTTTTTTTTTATTGGAATTTGAATACAAAGAGGAAAGGGCAAAGGTAAGTTTACAACTATAGATAAACCCAGCAGAAAAGACTTGACATTGAAGCCTTGTCTTAAATCCCAGCAGTCAAACAAGATTGTCACCTCTTGTCTTCACGGGTAATCTTGAAAAGTTAAGAGCATCCAACCCAGAAGGGGATAAGCTCTTCTCTTTATTGATTACGCTCCTATTCTAAACTTGTCTCTACTCCTCTCTATCCTACAGGTTTAATCGATTATCAGTGTAGCTATGAAGTTTTTCCTTCTGCATCAGTAAGAAATACTGTCAGCCCCTGTCTGATGGAAATAGTGTGCTGCTTCCTAGAGCTACTGGGAGTGGTCAGATGAATATGTCACAAAAATGCTCACTCCTTTGTCTACTTTCTAGTAACTTAATAAACTCTTTTATTTCAGAGATATATAGGATTTTACATTTGTGTTAAGCAAAAGCAGGACTCCAAGAATTTTATTTTAAGCACACTGTTTTGCCATATTTAATTCAATTAATAATTCTTACAAATTTTTCATCTCAAAGTTTCCTTGAAATATTATAATGCTAGTTTCCACCAGTGTCAGAGGAAGTTGGAATGAAAATGGAATACATCTTTATATACAGAAACTACCTGCAACAACTATTTGTCCCTTAATTTTATTTCCTGGTGCTGCAAAAATTACCCTGACAAAGTGCCTTGAAGGAGAAAATTTTCCTTGGGACACAAGCCTAAGGTACAGTCCATCATTGTAGAGAAGTCAAGTTACCAGGAACTTAGAGCTGCTAATGCTATCACACTCATAATCAGGAGCAGCCAGCAATCAATCAATGCATACATGCCAAGGTTCACCTTTCCCTCTGTATTTTCTAAAGCCCAGTTCAGGGTGTTGAAGGCCAAGCAAGAGGAACAACAAACAGGTTTAGAACTCATCGGATGTGGGCTACTAGTTAGCACAGCCATAAGGGGGGGGCCTCAGAGAGGCTCAGTCCCCAGGGCTACGTGTCCTAACAATTTTATGCTGTTACCGAGTGTCACTCCGCTTGTTCTCGTGGCCTTCACATCCTTCCCAATCTATGTATTCTATGAAAACCCTGAGGGGGCTTTTAGCCCCCCACTGAGCAGTACCACTGAAAAGTACAATAATAGTGATTGGGCTTTTCCAAGGATTGATGATTTAATCACCACCCTTGACAATAATTCAGAAAGGTAGATTGTTAGCAATGACCATCATCCTTACGAAGAATTTGGAGGTACAGATTGTTAGTGAAGTTAGGTTAAGATGTTGTTGTGATGTGGAGAAGCTTAGAAAACAATTTGGAGTTTAGAGAGGCACCCTATTCATAGGTGAGCTAGAAATTGTTTTTAGGTCAGGGAGCAGAAACAATGGCAGCTCAACTGGTACCACCAGACATGCTCCTCGCGCTAACGCTGGACTGGTGATCAAGGTAATGATTTATTTCTTATACTGTTTTTGCCCTCAGCTCCCTACCATTTAATAACAAATTGGTTTTTATGGGTGTGTTTGTTTTAATATTTATATTTATAACAAGAATGAAATATAAGACATTATTTTTTGTAATATTATTCATAATAACATCACACACAACACTGACATTTGTAAACAGGACTGATAAAATTTAGTTGATTGTTTTTAGAGGAAAAAAAGCATGAGGTATAATTTACAGAAATTAAAGGAATCTTAAATGTGTGCTTTAAGGATTTAAAGTAGAAATAACTGATTGTTTTTTATATGAAAGTTTAGATATTCAATTCTTTTAAGAGTCATATAAATCACATTTTAAGATAAGTAATAAAATAATTGATCCTTTCTTTGTAACTGCAAATTGCAGCCTGCCAGTAAAAGAAGCTGGCTGACAAAATTACCTTGCTTGCTTATACTTTGTTAACCTATACCGTGTTGCTTAGTTACAAATGTGTATCGGTACTTGGAAATACTTTGGTCTATTTTATCTGGAATTCGAAAATGTTCATACATGTAAGGGTATTGGGGAGCATATTTTTTCTACATATGCTCAATGATATCATTCACTAAAAGAAAATACGACGCAATCACATGGCAATTTTTATGTCCCTTGAAAGATTTTCTTGTGATATATAAGGGTGGAGGAAAATAAAGTTCTTGGTGTACCTGCTTGTTGAGGTTCTGCTCCACCCACCAAACATGCTTATATACATGTATGTAAAGTGCTTGGAGCTTGCTCTTTAGAGCTTTGCTCAATCCATTCACCAAATGCTAGATTGGAGACCATAGAACAGAGCTTAGAGGACTTTTAAAAACAAAAAATCATGTGAGAAAACAATCCACAAAGGCATGAGGAATTAGAATGGCAGCCCATAGAGATGCAATATTCTGAGTTAAGAATCCAGATTCTGCTTAATGGTACTACCTCAGAGTAATGTCATACAATAGGTTAGGTGTTTCATTCTGTAGAGTGTGGAGAATTAAAGTATGTACATGTGTTAATGCACAGTACAGTTAATTCCTACTCAGGATTTCAATATGCTTTTACCTTAGTTCTAAAGGGACTGATTCTGAGGTTGCACCTTTACCAGAGATGAAGGCTATTTTGGAAATACGTCTACAGATTGAAGCTGACAGCATATGTATCAGGATAAAACATTTTATAGACATTATGGCATAAAACCTATTACAGATATATCATAAAATCCTACAGATCAAGCAATTATTAAAAGATCTAACAAGACTTTAAAGGAAATAATCATAGAACAGAAGGTGGATATGAATTTCCCAGAGACAGATTAAATAATGCTTTGTTGACTTTAATTTTTTTAAAAAAAATGTCAATAAAATAGATAACACAACTACAGGGAAACAATGGATTATGGGGAAATAAATACTGCTAAACTAAGTCAACCTGTCTATATTAAGGATGTTCTAGCCTCAGAATGGAAGAAAAGAAATGTGTTCCTTTTGGAGGGAGGGTTTACATTTGTTTCTACAGGAGAAGAAAACTAAACTGTGGATTCTTTCCAAATTGAGAAAATTCAGATTTGACAGCAGGAGGCCCTCTGAAGATCTTGGCTGCCAAAAGAAAAAAAGAATTCATAAAGTCCAAATAAAATAAAATAAAATAAAATAGTAACTTACTGCTGATCCCTCTATGTGGGAACAGTTCTGAGACTGGCTGAGACATGAAACTGTCTCCAGCCAGCACTTCAGCTAAGCTTAGCCAATAAATCTTGTTAGATCCAAAATCCTCAGGACTTATACCACCCTTTCAAATGACGTAGATAGAAATGTATATTACAGTTTGTTTATACAGTCTGCACTAACTTATAAAGACAAATGCCTTACTCGCTCCAACAGAAAGCAAAGAATCATCTTTAACCGAACTGTACACATTGCACAGTCCATACAGATATTATTCCAGAAATGTATATTACCTGTGTGAGTTACATGATTACAGACATCAATGATGCCAATGCTGCCCTGATAAGATTCATCCAAGTATGCTGAGATGCTGAGACATAATCTGTTCCAAAAATCAACTTACTCACACCTCCGACTGCCTCAATGATGTTTCCTCAAAAATCTGCATCCTGGACAGTTTCAAAATGGCTAGCTAGATCATCCTGCATCACAGACTGTTTCAATCAGGACTTCAGTTAAGCCCTGAACTTTCTCAGCCTACAGAAACTGGACAGCAAATGCTAAAGCTAGCTCCCTAAAGACTAACAAATATTCCAATTTTTATGGGGACTTCCAAAAGGAAAACGATGCCCCGAATCAGCAGGAAGCCCTTTTAAGAGACAACTACCATTCCAAGAAGTGGGGTGGAATAAATTGTTTTTGGTCATTCACTGGATGATGGATATTATTGTTGTTTAAGGGACATAGTTACAACTTGTTATGGTCCTGGACAGGGAAGAGACAAAATAAGGGAGGTTAAATTTGGGATTTATTTTTTACCTTCTTTTTCTTTCCTCTATCCTTCTTTCTCTACTGTCTAGTGTTAGAGGAGCAAAGCAGGAGAGGTAATGAAGAAAAAAAGAGAGTTTAGAAATAACGGTACAAAAGGTAGAATATTAAATCTACTCTTAAACTATTAGTGCTCCTACTATCCAAAAATCTTACATTGGTATACAAAATTATGCATTATAAAAATATACATTGGTATTGGTATATTGATACAAAATTAAAGTTATGTTTGGTTAGAACATTTGCTATGTATCAAGTTTGTTTAAGGTATTGTACCTATGCAATTTTTAAAAAGACAAAGTTAAGTTATAGTCCTCTTGAAAGCTGCATTTAAAAATTATTTAGGATAATTAAGAAACACAAGTTAATAGTCAGACAACCAAACCTATGTTAATGTTAGATACTAGTTTAGTTAATTACAGAAATATATTTCTAAATTTGTATAGAGAGTAAATAGCTAGAAACAATCAATGTTTCCCTATTCAGATATATTATAGTTAGCTGGTCGTTAAAAACCACAAAGATCTACAGAACATGGCATTTAAGGATGTCTTACAAATAAAAGGCATTTTATGACAGGGAGGCATGTCAGTTCTTCGCAGCAGTCCATTCTACTTCAAAGAAGATAATGAAAATTAAGCCTCCATATGGAATTGACTTCCAATGTGACAAGCTAGCCACTGGGCAAGAAACTGCCCTTGCTTCAAATGTTGACACTATGCTGTCCAAATTGGAAAATGAAAATGCAAGGAAGTTAAGAGCAGTGCTTTTCCAACACTGAGTAAGAATCCTTCGTATTTCATGTTTCATAAAAAGGTCTGTCAGATATTCTGGTCCAGAATGCTGAAGATGATGCTCCAAAGACACAGATAAATTTGGGGTACTGTCCAGAAAGCCAATTTTTTCTGTCATTTCTGTAATTTTGGTAGCTGCTTATTCTGTACTTCCTGCACATTCAGGTAATATTTACTCCTTCTCAGGTCTCCGATGGGGTTGAAGACTGGATACTTATAGTCTCACAATTAAGCTTAAAGTGATTAGGATTTAAGAAAATGTTCTTATGTCTAAGAAGATGTTTTAGGATGTTAATTAAAGTTATGATAATAGTTAATTTAAGAAGAACTCTGAACTCATCAAGATAAAATAGATAGTAGAGTTCTTTTCCCAAAGTTGCTAAATGTATATGGACTGGATATTGTGAATGTAACCTTACCTCATAGCCTTCAAAATTGTTATTACTGTATATAGCTTATTATAATAAGAGAGCCTTTTTTTGTACTAAAAGAGAAAATTGTAGAGAGACTCTCTTATGTATCACTTGTCAATTAAAATGCTGTTGGCCTATTAGCTTATGCAACAAATAATTCCAGTACAGAGAGGGGATTTCTGGGATAGAGTCAAGTGAGGAGAGATTTTCCCTGATCACTGAAGGAGGTGTCCCATGAAACTGAGGAGATGTAACCAAACAAGTAACATGATTTGAGATAGAATAAATGGGAAATTAAGTTATGAACTACTCAGGGAACAAGCAAAAGCTTTCTCCCTAATCATTTATTCATTTAATATTAAGTCTCAAAGTCATTATTTCAGGAAACTTAGGTGCAGATGAAAAAGCCCACAATTATAATTTTCTGTTTCTTTCCTTTTTTTCTCTGGCCAACCAGGGTATATTTTGCTGTCCCCAGTCAATTGTCACTTTTATATACCACCTCAGTTTACCCTGAATGTCAAAGCCCACAGTTAAGAAGTATTTTCCTGCACCAATCAACTCAGTAAAGACAAGTCCTCATAGATCATCTCAGAAGCTAACCTTAACCTAGAAAAATCTGTTACAGGGACGCCTGGAGGCATACTTCCAAGGTATCAAGTTGAAAAATAATAGTAACCATCACAATTTGAAAGTGAAAAACATTGAATCTAGATTATCCTAGTATTAACTTTATAGCCAATTTTCTTTATCTCTGGGTCTATAAATTTGTGACTGCTCCACATCTGAAGTAGTCTTAGAGTGAACTGCAACTTGAAAGCCATGAAATTTTGAAAATGACTGTGATAGGAAGTAGTTTGCTAGACTTGGTGTGCTTGGCAAGCTTTCGTCTCTTCAGAGAAGAACTGATTTGTGATCCCCTTCCACTCACAACTTTCAAGGACAGGGCAATCCGAATCAGCATTATATACTTGGAATGTCATGTGTGCAGAGATAGTACCTACAAAGTTCTAATAGATGACATTTAAAAGAGAGTGAAAATATATAGTGCCACTTACGCCTATCTTTGACAAATATTACAGTTGTGTCTCATAAACAATCTAAAGGCCATCTGTGAGGTTTAATTCCATTTTAATGCAGGTTTCTTGTGTGCTTATATACTATTTTGTTTACTAAAACTTGAATAGTATTCCTCAGTTATAAATCTAAAGCTATGGAATATTTGTTAACTCAGAAAAATATTAGCAAAGTTTGTCCTGAGAACCTCTAGTAATGGCAAACTCCAGGCAAAGGACAGAAAGGGGAAGATTCCAGAGTTCTTAGTTACATATAGAGGACATCTTTGCCAAGGAAAGACACCTATATGTTTGGTTAAAATTAGTAAAGTCTTGACAAATTTCTCAATACACTAACAATAAATTGAGGGGCTTGCATCGATTTAACAAAATCTAAGAAACCTTAGTAGCATGTGAAGCATCACCATCAGATTATACACATGTCCCTCAATTCAGCCCAGCAAAAAACATCTCCAGAAAACTCCATGACTGAGCAGTAGCTCTTACAATGCCAAGACCACTGGGATGGAAGAACAAATTCAGGTATACTATGCAGTTGGCTGATATTGGTTGGTACCTCTGAAAGATTGTTCAAAGTACAGAGAAGACAATAGTAGCTAGAGGTATGAGCTCCAGTCAAAGACTAATCAAACAAACAACAACAAATAAATACCAGTTAGCCTTGAAAAGAAATCCATGTCCAGGAATGCTGTGCTAAAGAGAGCTACCTTAATCTAAAGATCACGCCCATTCATACACATACACATACATTCATGCATACACACACATATGCTCACATATAAGCATACATAAACATAAAACACATATAGGCAATCATGCAGTATCATATCTGATTGTTGATTATTATGGTATGTTGATTATTCAGTGTCTAGGGAAATAAAGGTAGCATCTACACTGCTATTAAGCATTGTAGTAGAGATTCTCATAATTAAGAAAGGAAGAAGAAAATGGGTACCTTGGCAGCAAAAAGACACAAAAGGTCTTATAATTTAAAAGACTGGAACAATGCCACCTCACATTCTTTATAACATGAATTTATATATGTATAAGAAGGGTAAAATAATAAAACTACCAAATGTGCTCAATAAATAATTTCCAGTATAAGATTAGAACTATTACCCCTGGAAATGGCCACAATGACATCTTGGTGGTGGTGGTGTTCTTATACCAGTCAGGGCAGAGCAGATGGCTTCCTTTTGTTCATCCTAGCTGGATGCCTGGCTTGCTGGTCAAAGCTGTTTTATGCCTAGGACTCACAAAAGTCAAATCAAGTTAAATTCAGGCACCACACCACGGAAGGAGGACGACAGCAGAGACTTGTAGACTACTATGCCACTCCCAGACCTGCCCACCAGTGTGTGGAAGAGGTGGGGTATAAACACTTACTTACAGTATGGATGGAGGCTCTGCCAGCCACATGGCCAATCCTGCAGCAGGAGCCACCACAATGTGCAAGTATGTGATGGTCAGATGGGAGAAAAAAGAAGTGGAGAAGCTTAAGCATCATGAAGAGAGGTGGAATTAGAGACTTGAGGGCGGAAAGGAGCAGACTGTTGTAAGTAACCAGGCCTTCCACCTGGGGAAATAATGAGGTTTCTACCTAAGCTGCCTCTGAGCGCCATGTCTGAGTGTATGGCTATAACTATGAAGTGGCAGGGGTAGCTGCCAATGTCTATGGTCCATATAACCACTAGGGAACATGGAAATGTCCCCGGTTGGGGCAGATACCATTGACCACTCCCAAGTCCAGGGGTAATGCATAACTGGTCCTGCCCCTCGCTGGATGCATGTCCTGGAGAGCTTGTTTCATCTCTCACAGCTTACAGCACTTGGATGAGTGGACCCTGCTCCTCATCCAATCAGCAAAATGGAGCTGGCCCTGATGGCAAGAATGTGGGTGAGCCTTCTCGAAGGGCATGAACAGAGAGCTGAGCTCAACTCACCACTCGTCTGCTGTGAGGTAACACAGAGACGATGATGATGTGCTCCCTGACCCATGATCACATTCAGCAGTCAGTCAGGAAAGCTGCCCATGGGGTCATGAGCTCTAGACAGCTATCCTTGCTCTGCACCAGCTGCAGCACCTGCAAGGGGTGGCTCTGGGTCCATGAGAGTTCAGTCAGCTGGCCCTGTCCCTAGTTGGCTGCAGCATTTGGGAGAGCAGACCCTGTACCTCACCTGGGCAGCACAGTAGAGCTGTAGAGAAAATAGGTGTGCCATCTCTGAGGGCTTAAGCATGAGAGAGTCATGAAGTAGTATGGGTGTGGGAGTGATACCTTTGCCCTCACCACCTGTGGTAACAGGGAGAGCTGACCCGAGGGCATGAGAACAGGAGAACTAGCCCTGCCCTCTCACTGACTACAGCACTCATGGAAACAGGCCCTACACCTCACTTGGACAAAAGAGTGGAGTGATTCTTATAGTGACGGTACTGGTGAGCCATCCCCAGGGATGAAAGATCAGGAGAGCTAGTCCAGTCCCTCATGGGCTGCATCGCTGAGATTAGACACTGCTCCTTGACTGTGTAGCACACTGCAGCTGGCTCTGAAAGCATGGATGTGGGTGAGCTGGCCCTGTGGGCAGAAGAGCTGATCTTGTTCCTGCTGATGGTGACATTTGGTGGCCTAGTCAGAGCAGTGCTCTAAGAGCTTGCCCTGGTGATTCAGATAAAGGAAAGCTGGTAGACTGACCAGTTCTGCTATCACCTAGGCTCAGATTTAGGCCTCTTAGATGGCCCACACCAAAATCGGTATCATTTGTGAATGGTTGCGACCCAAGAAAAGACCAGTCCTGCTGTTCCCACGTTTCAGGATCTCCATGGCACAGGGCCACAACAGAATTACCTGGAGGAGTGCTGATGAGGATCTAACATTGATGATGTAACAGAATCCAGAGATCAGGAACCAGACCAGTGACTCATTGCAATGAACATTTGCAAGTGAAGATGTGTGGACAGAGGGATATATTGGAGCACACGGTGTCATGCGACAGCTTCCACTATGAGATGTGTTCTATGATTTGGACTTGTTACTGTTTATTTGCTTGTGTGTTGTTTCATTTGGGGGGGGAGATATTAAGGGAAAAGGGAGAATATGAGGGGATAAGGAGGTGAACAGGACTCGGGTGCATGATGTGAAACTAAAAAAGAATCAACAAAAAGTTTTAAAACATTAGAGCTCTGTTTAAGAATAAAAGACAATTATAACCTCATATACTAGCAATGGACCATGCAAAGGGGAAATTAAGAAACTAAAAACTCATTTACAACACATCAGAAAGAACAAAATAAGTTTAATAAAGGACAAAACTTCCACATAAAAAACCTTAAATACACAACAATATTTTAAAAAGTAAAGACAATCTAAATAAATGGAAAGAAATCTCACATCTTCTCATCAGAAGAGTTAATGATGTTTAAATGGCAATCATCTTTGAATTCATCTACATATCCAATTTATTCTCTATCAAAATCCCAGCTGGCATTTTTGGAGAAAATAACAAGAGAGTCCTAAAATTCATATGCAAATACAAGAGACTCAGAATAAACAAACAGTCTTAAAAAGAGAACAAATTTGGAAGATTCTCTCTACTTGACTTTAAAATTTACAGTGCCAGCAAATGAAGACACTGCTGTGTTGGTGTAAGAATGCATGCCAGATGGGATCCCAGCAATGAGGGAGATGTGGACACAGGGTCTTAGTGCAGAGTGTAAAACAATTTGCAATTGGTTCTTGTCAACAAAGGGAAAAATCATGGTATGTCACTGGACATATCAACCACGCTCAAAGGGAAGGCCCTATTCTCAGGATAGTTGGAATGCCCACCCCCAACACACACATACACACACACACATACACACACACACGCACACACGCACACATTGTGCGTGTCAGGAGATGGAGAGGATTTGAGATGTGTTAGGGGAGGAGAAAACATAACTGAAACATTTTACTTAACTTTTAAAAAATAGAATAAAATAAGAAATAATGCAGGCCCACAATCAATAGATTAGATTTCTAAGACAGGAAAAGTATTCCTAGCTCATACCACTTCCTAAAATTAACTGAAAATAGATCATGGGCCAAAACATAATAGATTTATCTGTAAAATTTTCATAGGAAAGAATAATAAACCTTCATAAATTTTCATCTTTCAGTAATGGTTTCTTGCACAAAACCAAAAGCATGAGATAAAAATATGAATGCTTAAAAGAACTTTACAAGAAATCAAACATTTTGTGCTTCAAAAGACAAGGAGATCCTCAGCACATGTGCAGCAGAGAGCTGCCTTGTCTGGCCTCAGTGGGAGAGGATGGACCTAATTCTTCCAGAGGTCACCCTACCCTCTCAGAGACAGAGAGAAGGGAAGATGGGGAGAAGCTCTGGAAGAGGGTACTGGGAGAGGGTACTAGCATATTTAATGAACGATATGCATTTAGACCATTTTTCTTTTATATCAATAAGGCATGTATAACCAAATATGATATGAATAAAGCATTCACTGTGAGGCATTAGGGGAAAAGTCAGATACCACATTACTCAGCAAAAGGGTAGAAACAACAAATGTTGGCAACCACTGTGAAAAATTAGGGTCATCAAATTCTTATACTGAGAATGGGAAATGGCATGTCCTCTTGAGAAAGCAGAATGCTACAGTTCTTCAGCTACTTGGCATGGCAGTTCCAATCCTGGGTATATGCTCAAGGAAAATGCATTCATAATAATCAAACATTCAAAACAATCCGAATGCCCATCTCAATATTCTGAATAGATACTTTTTGACAATAGAAAGTATTGAAATACTAACACATGCTAGACTGCAAGTGAGCATTGAATGACTATGTCGAATGAGTTGATTGATTTCATCTTTAAGGAATGTCCAGAATGAGTAAACCATATATAACAAAAGTATGTTAAAGGTTGGCATGACCTTGAAAAGCACTATTAATAGTTTTCGTTGTTGTTAATATTGTTTTTTTTTTTAAACAAGGTCTTATTATGTAGTCTTGACTGAACTCAAAAGCACAGGGATCTGCCTGCCTCTGCCTCTGCCTCTGCCTCTGCCTCTGCCTCTGCCTCTGCCTCTGCCTCGACTGGAAAGAAAAACCTGTGTGCCCCGACAGTGAGCCCAAATTCCTGTTGATAGGTATGAAAGGTGTGCACTTGGTTTTTCTTTGCCTCCCCCTGAGGTCAGTGAAAGACCATAACACTCTTACAATGAATATTGTTTTAAAACTCTATGACTGTACTCAAAACCCTATACTCATAAAAGAAGTGAAATTCATATTTTATAAAACATTTCCTGTTAAAGCTGTTTTATTTGAAGGAGAAGTGGCAGTGTGATTTGAATCATTCTTCCTGATGCAAAACAAAGAAGCCCAGGCAGATCCTAGGCCTACTGACAACACTGCAAATTCAAAACACCCACAGAGTGCTTCTAAAGGGCAAACAAGGATGAGAAGGACAGATGGGATGTATGAGTGGCTCAGGCTCTGGGTTAACAATTCCTAGAAGACCCTGTGGAGAACTGTCAGTAAATGGGCTGAAAACTAAAAGATTCAATCTGTCACTATACCCTTTCCTGGGGTAGTCCTGGAGAGAGTTGATCTTCCCTATAGAGTCTACAATGGCAAAATAAGGTCTGGACCACTCTCTGACATATAAGAAACAGATATTTGTTGCATATGTACAATTGGACTTTGTCCTTGGAAATTATAGGTCTGGTTCACAGGAACATTTCTTTATTGCAGATGTATTTCCTTGCCACAGATGATGGCTTTCAATATCTTGTGAGAGTCAGAAGACATGGCATCTTAGCAGACATCATTAAAATCCTTTAGTGAAGAATGACCTGAGAAAGGGTTGGGTTCTCAATAAGGGACCAATTCTGGTAGCTGAAAGAAAGCCCATATTGACTTGTTCCCAGCTACTTGATTTTTGCACCATACTGTGGTAGCTCCTCCTACTTTTATCCTTGGGCATGGTTGAAATTCCATGGATACAGGATTGGTGAATATCTTTTCCCAGTCTGTGGGCTACCTATTGACAGTGTCCTTTGCCTTCTCGGTTTCATGTGATCCTATCTTAATAGTTGATCATAATGCCTGTGCTATTGGTGGTCGTTCAGGAAGTTGCTTCCTGTGCCAATGTTTTCAAGAGAGATGATATCAGAAGTATATAAAGAAGACAAGAAAGTAGGCATCAGCAAACCAAATAATCCGGTTTAAAAATGGACTAGAAATCTAAACAATTTTCAACAGAGGAATCTCAAATGGCCCGGAAATATTGAAGAAATGTTAAACATCCTTAACTCCAGGGCAATGAAAATCAAAATGACTTTGAGATTCCATTTTACACCCATCAGAATCAATCAGCATCAATCAACAGCTCATGTTGGTGAGGTGGTTGAGCGAGGGGAACACTTCACCATTGCTAGTGGGAGTACACAACCTGTACGGCCACTTTCTCAGAAAATTGGGAACCTCCAGACCCAATTATGTCACCCTTAGGCATATGCTCAAAGGATGCACCATGCTATCACAAGGACACTTGCTCAACCATATTCATAGCTGCTTTATTTATAATAGTCAGAAGCTCAAAACCTAGATGTCCCTCACCCAAAGAATAAAGAAAATGTGGTACAGTTACACAATGGAATATTACTCAGCTGTTAAAAACAATGGTATCTTGACATTTTCAGGCCAATGGATGGACTTAGAAAAAAAGAAGAAAAAAAAACCATCATGAGATAGGTAACCCAGACACAGAAAGACAAATATAGCATATACAAAAATAAATGGATGTTAGCTGTAAAGTAAGAGACAATGCTATAGTCTACAGACAGCGAGAAGCTAAGCAACAAGGATTGTTTAAGAGGGATCTCCCTGGGAAAGGGAAATAGAATAGGCTTTGAGAGTGAACTGGAGGTGAGTGGTACTTTGAAAAAGAGGGATTAGCTTGAGGGGAGAAAGAAAAATATTGAGAAAAATGCTGGAATTGGGTGGCAGTTGGGGGTGAGGCGGAAACCTATTTCAGTAGAAACTACATGGAATCTAAGAGAATAACACTGGCAAAGACTCCTACTAGTGGGGGACATGAACCAACCATATTGTGTAACCAGTCAAGGCCTCCAGATTTAGACAACATGCAGCCACAAAACTTTCAACCTAGAGTTTCTCCTGCATGCAAAGTGAGCCTAGCAGAATAGTCATCAGAAAGACCAGAGAGACAGACTTCTAGCAACCGATGGAAGTAGATGCAGAGTATCACAGACAAACATTAGGCAGAGCTCCTGGAGTTCTTTGAAGGACAGGGAGGAAAGCTCTTGGAACAAGAGGGGTCAGTAACACACTAGGAGGACACAGCCAACAGAATGGACTTGACCTTGACTCCCACGGGTCTTCTGCATATATATTATGGCAAAGTAGCTTGGTTCTTATGGCAGTCCTGAGAGTGAAGGCAGGAAGAGATCCCTAACTCTTTTGCCTACTGGTAAACCATTTTTTCTCCTACTGGGTTACCTCTTACAGCCTTAGTAAGACTTCAGAGTAGGGACAAAAATGCCAACAGAAACCATGTCTTATCAAATACCCATTAATTAATTTGGTAGAAGAATTTGGCCCACCACAATCTATGCTTCCAGATCTACTCATTCTTTTAAATCAAGATAAACTAAACAAGTTATTCCTTATATCCTGAAAGAGTCCAAGTATCTTCAGCAATAAAGACTTACGTTTCATCCCTAGGTAGTAACCAGAGACAATTCAGCAATTCAGCAATAATCTATACTGCTCTGAGAGAGTTAGACAACCCTGACCATGGAGGGCTTTTGTATGGTTTTGGCTGTTTTGGTAGATTGTTTACAGACACACACACACACACACACACACACACACACACACGAACTCAACAATTAAAGAAAAAGAGGCCACAGTATTAAATGAGAGTAGGGACAGGGTACATGTACATAGGAAGGGTTAGAGAGAGGAAGGGTAAAGAGGAAATATCTAAGCACAAAAATAGTTTTGAAAAGAGCCTCATAGATGTGTCACAAGCACATTCCCTCAAAATTAATTTAGTTATTCTGAACTGTAGGATTTACCTCTCTATCGTATGCATCTAAGAGATACAGATGTAATTAGAACTCAAAGTGGGTCTAATATTTAGATCTCTTGATCTACTATTACTGTATGATTGACACTGGAGTCTGCAAAAAATGGTTCCATGATCCAAAGATAATTTAATAATAAAAAGGTCTATTACAGAATTTCTCAAATTCTCTCACTTGTAGTCGCTTTTCACGAATATTAGAAAATCCACTTGGGTACTATTATATCACAAAGTTAGCTTTCCTAATAATGTTCTAGAAGGAGTATGAGTATAGGGTGTTAGAAACTTAATATTGCCAGCAGCAAGGAATAACTTTTTAGCCTTTATCTTTTTAAATAAGTCCCTATGTAGAAACAGTGATAAATGCTTCCTCTTTGCCTTTTAGTAATCAACTCCTTTCTCTAAGTTGAAAATTACATATAGTACCTAAAATAATGAGGTGTAAGACCCTTGTAGTCTTTCCTACATCTATCTCATTCATTCCCTTATTGATTCATATTCTTGAGAAACCACTGGAAGTCATAGAGTATTACAGCATTCACTCTTCATTAGTTTTAGTAGCTTATGGATAATTAACAGACAATTTTCAGGCAAGATGTAGTGTTTTTAAATCTTTGCAGATGAACATACTTAAAAGGAAAAGAGTAAGAGAGAGCCTATCTTGATGTGCTGGCCCAGGTATAAATGGTAAATGAACTTCATGGTGTTCCAATGTACTCTATTGTACATAATGCTCTCTTTTAATGAAACTCTTACATTAAATTTCAACCTAACAAAAGAGAAAAATCTGTTTCATTGTATGAGTTAAATTGCACATGCCTTATTGACTTCACAATTTTACACTTAATTCCAGGATCTTTTTTTCTTTAATACAAAATCCAATAATTAAATCTTTACTATCGTTAACGCTGTTTTTAAGAAAATACATTACAAACAAACACTATTTCAATTTAGACACAATATCTCCAAGGACCATGTACGAGTAAAAGATATTGTGGCCAGCCCTGGGGAAATGACTAGATGATGAGTACTGGATTAGCCCAATTTTGGATGCTTATCTGAATAGACTACTGAAGAATAGAAAGTGTGGGGTAATTAGCAGACCACTAAGGCAGGTATATCTTACCTCTGGTATTTTCTCTTCTTTTCCCTCCTAGTGAAGCATAACATCATTGCAGAGAGAGTATAGGGTCAAATATGAATGAATAAAGCAGAGGAATATATCCAAAGACTAGGAAAAACCTGAATATTAAGGTATGTGAAGAAAATGTGGAAGGCAGTGTTCAATATATACGGACAAGTAAGGAAGCCAGCAGGGAAAAGAGCTCTATGCCCAAGAATAAGACGGAAATTCTGGTTATCTATTCTCATCAGTAAAAAGATTTTATTTCCAAGACACAAGGATGATAAATAGACAACATCATAGTTTTAGACGATGTGTCATCAAATTCTCCTATTCCATTTTTCTTTGACTAAGTCTCCAAAAACTCTCTAGTAACTAAAGCATATTTCCATAGCTCATATTACTTATCCTGAAAGACAAAAGAATAAAAATATTGTAAGCATAGAAAGAAAACTACAAATTTCACATTATCAATTCCTGTTTGTATACAAATGTCTTTTAAATTTACAGACTTTGGGTCAACTGACTGTATTAAATTGAATCCAGGTGTCCTGGCCAAAAGCAATCTAGTATGTGGGCTACGCTGACCCCTGCTTATACCGTGAAGAAAATCTATCTTTGGCAATGCTATTGAAATGAGAGGATGCATATTCATCTCATTACTCAAAATAAAAAATGTTCTGCATTTCTATGCTGTCATTCTGTGTCCCTTGTAATCTTAGAAGTGAAAACATTGGGTCCAAAGCTCTCCGCATTTGGAACCCATTTGATTTGCTTTACCAAGTTGCTGAAAAGATTTGTTTTTCTTTCTATGCCTAAAATGCTCAAGTCAAGCCAGTTACTTTTCCTGCCCATAAGCAAATCATTGTCCATGTGGATAAAAAAGATGTGTACAGAGACTAACTGGCCCCCAACAGCCACTCACTGTGCCTTTCTATGTTTGGTGAAGGAACTTACCTGCATGCACTGATCTGGTATTCCTTGTAACTGAGACCATTACTAAATGTGACCAGTGACACACAGCAGAGCTGTTGGGTGATAGTTTCCAGATATTTTCTGGAAAAGAATGTTGGAGATTGCTATCTTTCCTAGAACTCCTGAAACAGAATGTGGATCAAGTCTCTGAGAGGCGTACTTGACCTGTAGGATCGACAGGGCAGAAAGCTGCATTCTCTGCTGGATTTACACGCTCCATACCACAAGCATCAAACCATTCCAGAACTGTCAACCCAAGGCAAAGAAGACGGATTTGTTTGTTTTTAAGAGAAACCAGTTTACAGCCCTGATTCTGACCATAACAGAAGCAGGAACATGCAATAAATTTTAAACAACAATATGGAAGTTGTGGTAATAGCTAAAGGTATTTTTTTGTTTACTTTTGTGATTGTATTTTGATCACATTCCTCCCTTCCCTTTCCACTCTCCAAATCCTCTTATATAACCCTCTCCACTCTACTTCAAACATATAACCTCTTATTTTTTCATCAATTGTTATTGGATGGGTATATATATTTTTATATGTACAGATTCCCAGATATAACCTACTGAATCCATATAATGTTACTTATTTATATGTTTTCAGGGCTGACCATTTGACACCAAAGACAAACTGATGTGTTCTTCCCTGGAGAGAACCACATGTCCTGCTCCCAGCTTTCGTCAGTTGCTTATCATTCTTTGTCTAGGGTTGAGGACATGTTGACTATTCTCAGAAAGTTTGCTGTTTGTTGGCATCCTTTTAGCTAATGTTTGAGCAGTCATATTGCTTTTGAATAAACATAACTAGGTTTATTAACTATAAATTGGGTGTCCTAGAGACCAGTCTCTATGTAGATCAGATCTATGTTCTTACCCCTCACTGCCTTTACATTATCATCAAAAGGCTATGTCTGGTGACATGCTGAAGCACATGAAAGCCATAGGAAGACAATGCTGTGAGTTTCATCATTAGATTTTCTTCTGAAGGTATCCCATGTGCAAGTCATTTCCAGAAGAAATGATATTAAAGCAATAGGAAGAAACTTTATCTAATAAGAACAAATAAAGCTAAGAAGGTATCCTAACCAGGGCTCAAGAAATGCATCATTTGGCATGGAGAATTAATTTTAAGTTATAGGAAAATAAAACAAATACAAACCTTGGGTTCAGCTAATGAGGTTGGGTTTCTTTTGTGGAAAATCAGAGACTGATAGGAAAACTACAGAAATGGTAGAGTTACAACACTTTCTGGAGAATTATGGATCATTGGAACAAATTGAAGACTTAAGCAATCAAGAAAATTGTCTAGTATTATTCAAATAACTTGGAAAAACAAGTCTGGAATCCAGTCTAGGATCCGAAAGTCCATCACTTTCTACTTTATCACACAATCACTGTAAGATGACATGAAAAATATGGAGCTGACAGAAAGACCCACATTGAAGAATTTAAATGCTACCCTACGAATAGCATAGTTATGTGAACAAGTGGCTATCTTGGCTGAATTCCTTCTAAAAATAGAAGAAGATAGCTTGTTGAGTTGATGAATTTTTTCTTATGGTTATTTTATTCATTGGATCCTGATTTTACCATAAAAGCATTATGCTATGAAGGACACAGAGAGTAAAATGAAATAAGAACCAAATAAAAATAATCGATGCTTATTAAATATTCTATGCCCAACATCACAAACCTCAAAGCCATTTTAAAAATAATTGCCATATTACTGAGAGCGATGGATTTGAAGTGTAAAGTGCTGAGAACTTTGCTTTGAAATTTCTCTCTCCTTACCGCCAGGTAGTGCTGGATGTTTAGCTTCAGTTCTAAAATTAAAATGGAAAACCTAAAACGCTGATGCAACACTCTAAGGACAATGGCCTCCTTCAGCCTGCACTGCATGAATAAGCCTTTGCCATGCTTAGCGCGGAGCTCTTCTGTGAATGAAACTGGAGGGTGTAATTTCAACAAGGCAATCAACTCATTTTATGCTATGACATCACTCATATCAAATGAATTTCCTACCGGTACTGAGCAAACATAAACAACAGAGAATGTCAATGAGCTCATTGAGTGAGCATGATTTAAAGTAATGAAGTAATCTTTGATTATAATATTGATTATTAACAAGATTTGTAATGTATGCTAGCAAGTAGGATTTAGTTTAGAATATTTGTTCCTTCCCCTCAGCTAAACAGAACTTGCCTATTGCCAGAACCATTGTAACCTTTACAAAAAAAACAACAAAAAAACCCTCTATAGAACATACTATTCACATTGCCCATTTCCATTTGACAGACATGAGTTTAGATTCCTACTTCCCACTACTTTCCATGGAACTTTGCAGTGCCTGAACAGTTCATGGAAGAATTTCCCTTTTGTCTAGGATGAAGATTATAGTACAAATTAAAAGAAAAATTCTATAGGTTAAAATAATCCAATAGATTTGAAGCTAGAATAAGCACAGTTAACTCAAGAGGATGACATGATGCATATTAAAATAGGCAGGCTAGAGAGATGATTCTTCAGGAATATCTGAGCTCACTTCTCAGCATTGTTCTCATAACTTGCAACCATCTGTGACTCCATTTATGTAGAATCCAATACTCCTGTCTGATCTACAAGGATAATGAGCATGTACATGGTATACACATGTATATGCCAGCAAAAACCCATGCACACAATTAAAAACAAAGAAATCTTTAACAAAATAATATTTTTGTATTTGTAACTTTAGTTAGAGAAATCAAACAAGTGCCCTCTGTAAATGGACATCTCTAGCACACACTAATATTTAAATCAAGTATCTGGATAGAGATAAGCTGAAAAAGATTTTGCTAATAACTTCCACCTTCACCAATAAAATGATTACACACTTAGGTGGGCTATGTGTGCTTTCCATTTACTCTTACAACTTTGCTGTAACTTTTATCACAGTAAGAATTACATAAAGCATCTACTTGTTTCCTTTTATGTACTAGGGACTATGCTAAGTACATTAGCTCAATCTTTAGGACATGGATTTCTTTTTTTCAATCTACCTCATTTTACACTTGGAAAAAACCTAAGTTCTGTCATTTGCCACAGTCTAATGCTGTGCTGGGCAATCCTTGGGGCTCAAGATCTCATGCCTTCTGTCAATATTTCATTATCCAAGCTTTACAGGTGACTTGGTGACTTGGTAAGGAAGTACCTGTAATCAGAAGTATGCCTAGTCAGAGTGTGGATTGTCCAGGGAGTTTGAAATTGTTACATGGGTTCAGATGTTTATGCTGCTTAGCAGCATGAGTGTGGGAAAGTTGTCTCTTCCTAAACTTGTATTTCTCCTTCGTAGACACAAGATGAGTGTACCATGTTCTAAAGACAGCATGTATATTAAAATGTCTTCCTTGCTTTCTGAATACAAATGTAGCATTAAAATTACTAAATATAAAGTCAGCTTAAGAAATAAAGCTTTAGTATCATCCATTTTTAGTAATTTGTCATTGTTTTGAATAGAAATATATATGACTAGCAAAGGTAACATATAACTCTCCAGAATGCAAAACTGAGCTTGTGGTCTTCTGTCTGAAAACTAAACCTCAGGTGATTTCCTTTATTGTGGCCTTATGCCCTAGGACTACAGAAAAATTACTAATTCTAACCACATATTTGCCCTCTAGTTGCCAAGAACCCAGTAACAAACATAAAATATTTAAAATAGCTCTATCATCAAGATATAAAATGAAGAGAGCAACATTCCTTTCTTTTTTACCCTTTATTTGTGAAACTATGAACATAGCCTATGTATGTTTGTAACTTCTGAAATGTTTGTTGGCTGTCCACCAGAAACTCATTTCAAATAAAAAATGTAGCTCCTTCAGACCAGAGAAGATAGGTCCTTTGACTTTTCTGCTGGACCCCTGTTTGAGTCTGAGCAGGTCACTAGAGGCTTAGAACATCCTACTGACTAGATAAGGCACTTGTCAGATGCTTATGGCCTAACCAGGTTCCTAGTGGACTTCATTTGACAGCTACTATTCTGCAATGATGTCACAAGGTACCCAGTAGCCAGTGACCTGCAGAAACATGGTTGTAATAACAACTTTGCCCCTTTGAACCCAGAGAAATGTGGTCTTCCCAGTCTGTACAGCATAGAAAACCTGGAAGAAATAAAACTGGTTCAGAACAACTGTTTCATGCATTTCCAATAAAAAGATTTGTTAACTTTTGAAAGCGTTTCTTAGCAGAGAGAAGAATGAGAGGGAACATTTAGACACTGAGTTGCTGTGCCCACAGCAGGTACCTAATACTTTAAAGTTTAAAAGAATTGTTCATGAATATTAATATGATTTCTTTATATATAAAAGTTAATTTCAAAAAGGCAAGTTAGCTTTCTTGGCCCAGATAGATCCTAGAATGAATATAGGACACAAATTTTCGCATTCCAAAGAAAAACTGGTTGTGGAAATCCCCTAACATTCTAATTCCTGAGGACATTTACAAGGACAGGTAGACTGTGTCTCTTACTCCCTTTTCCCAGGAATATTGATGTTATATGACCATATGGGATGTTCTCTAACTTCCAGGGGTCTTCAAATCACAAGTCTAAAGGCTAATCTAGTACTAGAGGCTTGATTGGCTGCCTGATGACACTCAGTTATACTTTCCCATGGCTTATTGTTGTAAAAAAGTCTTCACCCAAACATTCTATCAGTTACTCAAGATGCAACAGTTTCATTCTACATTTATCTGTTCAAAATTCCTACTTGATACCCCATCACCCAAAAGCACTCTAGTATTCTTGATAAACACAAACACACTTTAACCAAATTCTTTTCTATGTAAAGTTTACCAGTCTTTAATTAAATATTCATCAATAAAAATAATTACCAGTGGGCAGGGAAGGAGACAAACATATTAGTAATATTTAAGAAATTTAAGAATTTCAGGGGATGAATACTAATAAGCAAAAAGCATCTAAGTGGAAAGGCAAAATCTAATTGCAAAATTTCCAAGTGAATTGTTTCATAGTCGCTTTAGGGAGAGAAAAGTTTATAGCTTGTCAACTTGAAACCATAGCATCTCTTTTGCAAATATCATCACAGAAATATCAGTGATGCTCAAAGGCTAAACAAGACAATGTCTACAATACAAGACTTCTATTAGAAACACTGTACTTATAGTTGAAACCACCCTGGCTACCAAGTAAAAAATTCCATTTTGAAATGTTAATGAGAAACTCTTCAGTGACTTGAAAGGCATGCATTATCTGATGCCATCATATTTCTGTGACTCTTTCTATGACATTTATTCAGTTTAATAATATTATCTAAAATTAATCAAACAGTTTAGCAAGAAATTAAAATATTAAGTATCATTTACCCATATAATTACTTCATAACTATTAAATTTCATTTTTGTAATATAGTACAGAAATAAAGATAAGCAATTAGCTAGTTATCACTTTATATAATTCTCAGTTTTGTTACTTGTACTGAATAAATGAAGTATTATTATACTTCACATGGGGATACCACATATTTAAAAGCATAAACAATATTAGCTTAATTCTATTTTTTAATTGGAGACACCTTTAATTCAGAAAAAAACATGAAGAAATAATATAAACACCATGCATTTAAAATATTTACTTATGTAATATGCATGTGTGTGTGTGGCTGCTTTTATGTATGTGTAATGTGTATTAAAGAAGCCTGGGGAGGTCAGAAGAGGGGTTAAGTCCTCTAGAACTGGATTGATAAGGTTCTGAGCCACCATGTGGGTGCTAGGAACTGAACCTGAGTCTTCTGTCAGAGCAGTAAGCGCTATTAGCCACTAAGTCACTACTTCATACTCAGGAACATTGTTTTATTTGAGAAGTTTGAGAATCAGTGTTTGATATGTTATCAGGTACGAGTGTTTATTGTTCAAGTCCACCAATCAAAATGGTATTTCTCATTTAACTGCAATATAGTCACCAACATCAGAAATTTTACACCAACATGCTATGTGTATGTGGTTCGCGGACACTGTGGTGTCACCAGCTGCTCCACACCAAATCTGAAAATGAATGATCATGGTTTTAGGTTTTAGGCATTTCCCCCATGGTTCCCTGTAAATCCAGTCTCTCCATGACTCTCAAGGCATTGGCATATTGGAGTCTACTTGCTGCTGACTATTTTAGTGCACTGTGGGCTGTTTCTGCTGGATGATCTATCTTGAATTCAGACTTTCTCATTTGAGTAGAATTATCACAAAGTGAGGAGTACTGTTCTCAAGGCTTCACTTTTATCACTCACTCACTGAATTAACCTTTGAAAGATAAATTTTTACATTCCTTTCTAATAAGAGCAGCGCCTGGACACTGGGCTTGAATGATTACCTAAAAAAAAAAAAAAAAAAAGATAATGAAGTTAGTATCTATATCATGATTTTTTTCATTCCATTTACTCAGAAAATGTGTTTATATTATTAAATTGAAAAGATCGTTAATATACGCATTTCACAATGACTATACCTAACAGATTTAAAATATCGTGTCTTGTATGCTAATGGAAAGGATGCGGAAGTGGGGGCACAAATCATTTCAACAGAAGCCTTTGTTTGCAGAGGGCATCATGTTTTACTCAGAAAAGCGGTTCTCACGCAGCTATTTTCGACTGGAAGGAAAAAAATATTTTTCACTCACTAGTATTCTAAACATGATACGCGATGCTGCTTTTCCATATACTTGAATAATAGCTTTGAAAAGCATTGCAAATCCCCTAGTTTGTATTTCCTACACAAACTGTCTTAATCACAGGCAGGAGCTCTGTGAACTAACTTGATGGATCTCAGCCCTGCCTTTTCCTTCTCACTACCCACTCCACTCACAACGTCTAGAGATTTCTCTAACAGGAGGATAATGGAGGCCCCCCCTCTGATTGAAAACATATTGAGGTATAATGGACTACAAGGACACATATCATGGGTGACATTGGTGAAAAATCTTGCAGCAAGCGCTTCTTTCCCATGGGAGTCATCGGTGCCTGTGGGAGGGCTGGTCATCTCTCTTCAACCCGTTTCCTCAGCAGGGCTGTGCTGAGTGGAAGAGCCAAGCTGCCATATGGCATATTAAAGATCTCGCCTAATAAATCTAGCTAAGCAGCCCATGCCTTCAAGCTGCCTCTTTCCGATGTATGTATACAGTGCAGTTTATTGGTTGTTACCAACATCTGGGTTGGGCACTAAGGACAGTTCGTATCCCACACTAAGGATGTTGGTTCTCTATTATCTGCATCATTGACTTTGAATGTTAGAAGTATATTTTCCTGATGATGCATAGCTGCCTTTATGTGGTCCTGTAGAAATACAATGTACAATGAAACATGATGCTGACAGAAGTGGAGAGGGGCGTTTAACCTCTTTTTGTGTATTCTTACATATGCTTATATGGTTGAAAATATATTTTGTACATTCAGAGCTGAGGATGGAGGATAAGTATGGTTTTTTGAATGAACTGTTAAATAGCATCCTTTTAGCACAACATGGATGCTTCTGTAGTTGTCTAACACGGTGGCACATTTTTATGTGATTTCAGAAAGTGAGTTTATTCATCTCAAATGATTCTCCAGGTCATTTCTGTCAATACTAAAAAGAAGACAAAGGGATGTAGTTGAACCACCCTGTGCAGAATGAAGACTAACTAAACCTTTCCCAAGACAGCACTTTGTCACAAAAGGAGAGGGACACAAAGTTATTGCCACAGCTAAAAAGAAAAACTGTCATCTGAGACATGATTTTCCATGATGTTTCTGCAGCTATGGAAACAGAAAATTGCCCAGAAAAGGAGGATATGAATTGCTGATTAGGTTCATGATGCTTCTGTGAGCACTCGGCAGTTGCCTTGGGCAGCTCTGAGAGGTGACAACTATGATTCCCACTTTGTTAATCTATTACTGAATGTTTTAAAAGAAAGCACATGATCTTTTATTTCTCTGTTTGACCACTTCGTTACCTAATTAAACCAGGAGGACCACAGATGATATGATTTATCTCTTAATCTTTCGGTTGGTTCTCATGGTTCTATCTCCCTTAATGTCATATGGCAGCCATGACTGGCCCCATGTTGGAAGTAAGCAACATTATTTTCTTTTTGTCTTTACCATCCAAACTAAAATCTTACTTCTGACACACCATGACACTATTATCATATTAAGGAACAGATTTATTCCTATATTTGATGTCACAGCAATCTTGGAAACCACAGATCTGAATGATGGTATTAAAGAATTTACAGCTATGTCTACATGGCCATCAAGATATATTCAGAGGAATAAAACCTGTCTCTGAATGTGCTGCATTATACAAAGCCCTGAGTTTGGAGCTTTTAAAAGATAGTTCTCTAGTTCTACAAAAGAAGGAAGGAAAGAAGGAAGGAAGGAGGGAGGGAGGGAAGGCTGGAAGGAGGGAAGGAGAGAGGAAGGGAGGGAGGGACAGAGAGAGGGAGGAACAGGGGAGGGAGGGAGGGAAAGTGGAAGGGAAGGAAGGAGGGAGGGAGGGAGGAAGGAAGGAAGGAAGGAAGGAAGGAGAGAGATGAGGTCATTACAAATACAGAAATAGGGATGAAAATTATTTTAGAGTAAGAATTTACATACTACTTATCATGCAAAGCCACCTGTCATTGGATAACCCTTTCCAATGCCAAGAGCCAGTCAGATCATGTAAGTTTCCCATCCTAGGCAGGGTCAATCACCTACAGTGATTAACTCACTTTAACCACCAGGTGGCAATGACTCACCACCGTTTAGGATGTATAGGTTGGCATGGCCATACTCTGCGCTCATTCACAGAAACCCTCTACACACTAGTGTGATCTTGGGCACTAGTGAGTGGAACTTGTCCTAACCATGGGACTGTGGCTGTGTCTATTAGTCACTGTAATGGCTTCTTCTAGATTCCAATGATGAAAGTAGTTTTTGGTTTGTGGGGGGGGGGGGGTGTGTGTGTGTGTGTGTGTGTGTGTGTGTGTGTGTTTCTAGACAGAATACATAGATGCACCAAAGCACTACTTAATGGCAGCATTCAGTGAGAAGAAAGTATGGGAGTACCCTCATTTCTCTTTGCTGAAAGCTGCCAGAGGCCTTCACATCTATAATGTACTGCTTCATGTTGACCCTCATGAATCCAGAATGGAGGACTCAAGGCTAGCTTTGCAAGAGAAGAAAAGAATGTATGAAGATCAAAGAGATAGGAAGCTGTTGTCCAACAGCAGTATAAGGTATGAATGCAGCACAGAGATCCCGAAATCTGGCTTGCTGAGATCACATCTGTTCTTACAGTCGCAGTTCTCGGCTAAGAGAGTGGAGTCTCTCTGCTCTAGCCCTTCCTTTTCATCTCTTCAAAAGAGGCCTTGGGGTTTAGATAAACAACTGTGTCTCAATCACTTTAAACTGAAATGTGTACTTATGTACTTATGAAACCAAACACCCAGGTAAAGCCTTAGCATATTAAATCTGCCAAACGTTCCTTTTGTGAAAGATTTATTTTATATTTACTTATGTGTATTCTGTACATCTCTGAGTATGTGCAGGTGAGGTCAGATGTTCTGGGAGGCCAGAAGTATCAGGATACCCTCTAGCTGGGGTTCAGGCAGTTGAGAGTGTATTCCCTGGAACAAAACTCAGGCCTTGCCATAGCAGTGTGTGCCCTTCATGGCTGAGCACTGACTCCAGCCCTGCTATGTATTTCTCAGCCCTTGAACATCTCACCTAATTGCCTGTCATAAACAAGAAGGTCAAGAGGACAGGGAGAAAATTAAGCCCTCTTCCACTGACTGTGTTTATTTTGAGTCACTGTGGTAAATAATTAGGGAAATATATACAAATTCAGAAAATAGTCTACCTCAAATTCGAATACATACCCAGGGAGAAAGACTAAGAAATGTCATCCACTCAAACCAGACTTGCAAGGCTGATTTAAACAAGTGAGGCAGCTCTATACCGTCCAGTATTTTCTATACTAAGCAGTTGTTTAAATGAAGTTTTATGAAAATTGCTGGGAAATGTGACCTTGCAGCATGACTGACAATACTCAGCTTCACCCCCATCTGATTGCTTATGTTTCTCTCTAGACTCTGCTCATTCCCCCTTATTATGAGCCACTGAGCTGCCACCGCCATCCTGGAGAGATATCTGGTAAACATTTTATGAGACAGGTGAAGCTTTTAGAATTCCTTCTGAGCTTTGTTAAATTGAACGTGTGAAAATAAAGTTGTCCAGTGTGAAGGAGAGAAAGCATTTTTTAGTCTGCTTGGAGAGATGAAATCATGCAGGGTGCGGGAGCTGGCAAGCTTGATTTAGTCACTGCCAAGCCCATCAACATTATTCATTCTGATTGATTAAAGAAAACATTCCGTTTATTTTCATAGAGAGATGCAGCTACATCTGGTGAGCTGTTGTATCCCATTGCAATTCATGTGGGGTGTTTTATTGTTACTGTGCAGAATGAAGATGTCTCCTACACAAATAATAAGGCGATGATAAATAACTCAACAGTGGTTTTCCTTGTTTTTTGTTGGTGTTCATTTTATTATTATTATTATTATTATTATTATTATTATTATTATTATTATTATCTTGCAAGAGCAAAGGAGACCTAAAATAAAGAAAATGAAAGCTATCATGCCCTAATCTTGCAAGTTTGTTGTAAGATGTCTATAATACACCGCTGCAGTTATTAGCAGGTTAATGACAAACTGTCTGTCAAGCTGCCCGCAGTGTTTTCACGAAGCTCTTATGTATATGTTTATAAGCTTGGCTCTCCCTAGATTAAATTTCTTTTGTGATAAAGGGTATTCTTTTGAGGATTAAATTGCTCATATTGGACTATCAGGAGCTGAGATTCAGTGTGTTTCCAACCTAGATGTCGAATGTTGGCCAAAGGATAAAAGGATGACATTTCTTGGGCTTTGAAATTTCAGTTTGCTGTATGCTCTGCTGCCTCTTGATATAGAATATAGCTTTTGCCAAATGCTCAAATGCTGAGTTAGGAGAGATCATGTCTAGCAATGATCTAATTGGAATATTTTCTACTTGATAGGGATTTCATGGACTCACTGAGGTAACAATTCTCTGTAAGATTTCAGGGCTCAGCTGATGAAAAAAATTGAAAAGAAAAGAAAAGTAAAGTAAAGAAAAGAGCTCCATTTAGAAAATCCCCGTACCTCATCAAAGCAACACCTCACTTGCTGAACTGTGAGTTTATAGAAAAAGTTTTCAAATAGTATTTCTTGACAGATTGTAACGTGCAAGCAGACGTGGAAGTCCAATCAAGTGTTCGATACCACGAGAGAAAAGACCTTAAAATGAATCATCTTTGGCGGCTGTCTTTGAATGTTCAGTAAGTGTTCCCCACCAGTACCCACTTGCTAGTGTGAGGACCTAGACTAGGGAGAAAGCAGGCAGGACTGGATTTCCATCCAGCTTGTACAGACAATTCCACTGATGTGTGTACTAAGAAAGACACTTTCCTATGAATCAGCAAAAAACCCACTGGGTAGCTGCGGGTGTGTTGAGTTAGCACACGTTCTCCATTTATACAAAGTCCCAGGGCACCAGAGCTTGGAGCTGAGCACAGGCTGTTGTTAATACCTGGTGTGTTGTTCTTCCTGCAGAGAATGACCCTGCATAGGCTTCAAACTTGGATAGGATACATATTTTTTCTAACTCGATGACCAAACCAAATCATCTAGTTAAGCAACTCTTTTTAAAGGCAGTCAAACTGACAAAAAATAACAGAAGGTATATTTTAAAGTTTGTCTGTGTTTACTTCTTTAAGAAATGGTTTTGCAGAGTTAAGTGATACAAGAGTTCTAGCAGTCATAATACATTCTTACACTAAAAACCTAAGTTAATTCTGAGATTGGTTCAACTTTTTTCTTTCAGTTTGTAGAATCACAGAAGCTCATTTTGTTAAGGGCAAAATATCTAATACTGTAAATGTTATTCTAAAATTATTTTGTAGGTTTAACATTCAAATAAAATGACTTGTTCAGTAGATACACGATGAACACAAAATTAGGGAAATCTTACTGCCAAGTGTCATGACATGACCAATATCTTAATTAAATTAAGAAAGCAAACCCAACAGCAATTTTGTGCTTCCTGACTATGGAAATATTTTCCATACTTGTATCCAAAAGGATATAGCTTTTCAAATATATGTAGAAATACATAATGCAGATACTAAATTTACATACATGCCCTCACATACATATACATGCACAAAGCATAACTGGGGGAGGGGGAGATGGCTCAGTGGGAAAAGCTCTTGCCTGACAAGCATGTGGGCCTGAGTTTAGATCCCCAGAGCCACAGTAATTTCAGGTACTGCAGCGTGTGTTTAGAATTCGAACACTCACACGGTTAGATGGGACTTATATACAGGAAAATCACGTAAGTTTTGAACTTTTCAAGCTATGGTTGCCTGGATTGTTGCACTTTTTGCAGAGAATGACTCTGCACAAGGCTCATGGTAGATTAGGATACTTTTTTTCTATCCCTCTGACCACACCAAATCACCTAGTCAAACAACTCTTCTTAAAGACAGTCAAAATGACACACACCATGGCACATACACAGTCTGGCCCATATAATGCTGAACAACAAAATAAGGTCCCTAGTCTCTAACAAGGTGGACAGTGAGGACAGACAGCTGAGACTGACCATTCATCCCAATACTCATGCCTTGGCATATGTATACCAAAGTCACACAAGAACATTCACACATATCATATGTATAAATACACTGGGGGTGGGGGGGGGGGAACCGAACTGAAAATATCCTATGGGGTTTTTTTTTACGTTTTTAAATGGTATTTTACTAATTCTTTCAGAGTTTCATACAGTGTATTTTATACAGAGATTCCCTTCCATAAATTTCTCCCATGTTCCTCTCCATCAAGTCCAATTTATATTGACTAAATATTCTTGGGAGTTGTGCCTGCCCTGACTGTGCTGTGGATGTAACAGGGGCCACACTCTTGAAGAAAACTGACTCTTCCTATCCAAATACCTATAAAATTCTAAAAGTTCCTAATCCAGGGAAGAGTTGGCTGCTATTACCAAGGGACATTATAAAGGATTATAAAATCATACCCATCTCTCATTTATAGGCTGACAATTTCATCTGGCTTGAGCTTGCTCAGGTCTTGTGCATGTTATCACATTACCTGTTTCCACATGCAGTCACCCTGATGTGTCTATAAAACACCAGGTCATTGTAGCCATCTCTGACCTCAGGCTCTTACAGTCTTTTCACTTCCTCTTCTTCAAAGATCCTGAGAGGAGGAGGATTGTGAGAAAGACATACCATTTAGGACTGAGTACTGTAAAGTTTCTTATTCTCTGCAACTTGGCAAGTTGCAAGTCTCTTTGAAAGTTCTCTGATTAGGGCTGAGAGGCACACAGTTTTAGGCCTGTGGTAATAAATCATGAGGAGTTGTTTTAGAATTGTGTCAATGTGTAAGGATAAATGAGAATGCCCCCGTCGGCAGTTCCTATATTCATGTGTATGGTTCCCAGTCAGTTGGTAGAGTGTTGAAGAAAGATTAGGACTGTTTCTCTCTCTCTCTCTCCCCTAAATCTTATTTGTGGATCATCTGGATCAGATGTAAACTGTCAGGTATTGTTCTGGTGCCATGCACAGTCTCCTATCATGTTTCTTACCATAATGGTCATGGAGTCATTGTCTGAAACATTAAGCAAGCTTCAGATTAAATACTTTCCTTTATAAGTTGCCTTGGTTGTGCTATCTCATCACAGAAATAGAAGAGTAACTAAGACTGTCTACATTGCCAAGTAATGATGGTGATGGTAAGTTCTCCTTTAGGGCCTATGACATAAACTGTCACTGATCATGGTACCAGACATAGGTAATATTTTTTGGAGCAAACTGTAAATTCAATCAGGAAGTACATAGTTATTGTCATGCCACTATTGGACCAGTTTTTATATAATTGTAGCCATTCGACCACTGAACTATATCTCTATTCCTTGTTTTGATATTTTTGATACATTCTCAGTATGATGTTCAGACTAACCTGTAACTTGCAGAATAGTCCAGGCTGTCTTATTAACATTCCTCCTGCCTTTGTCTCCCAGGTGTTGATGTTTAAGCGAAAACTACTATCATAGGCGTTCTACCTTTGTTGTGAGCTAACATATATATTGGATCAACAATTTGATCAAACCTACTTATATGCCAATAAATTTTCAGCACTTCCTTTTAGTTTATTTTAAAATGTTCCAGGGATAACTTTAAGTTACATTTTGCCCATAAGAACGGATGTATTTTAAAATATAAGTAAACTTTCTCTTTCCAACTCTAGTTTCAATAAAAAGTTAAAACTCACTATTCAAATGATCTGTAGCAGAGCCTGTATCTCAGATTTATTTCCAGCGATTTTTAAGAATTCATGGAGCAAGTGAAGGAGGATGAAGGTCAGACAAAGGCATATAAGCATTTGCCAGTTTCTGTAATTGGTTGCCATCTGTCAACTGTTATCATTTCTGAGCTTCCAATATTGATGTGTTATTTTAGATTGGTATTTAATGAATTCATGAAGTGTTTCCACACTGTCATTATCCCCAAAGATTGGTGATGATGGTGGTTTCACAGACATCATTTAGGACCTAAATTCTCCCCTATGCTCTCCTTGAGTTCTTTTGTGACCAAGAAGCATCTATTGTTTTATGAGCAATCATAATTAAATACACATAACGTTAGTGTCTTCAAATTTTAGTAAGATCAATTGGCTTTACTCTTTTGGGGGGGGTATTTATTTTATTTTTTGATACTTTGTTTACATTTCAAATGTTTTCTCCTTTCCAGATCTCCTCTTTGGAACCTCCCTATTCCTTCCCTCTCCCCCTGCCTCTATGGGGATATTCCCCCACCCACCCACCCACTCTTGTCTTCCCTCTTTGGCATTTTCCTATATTAGGGCATTTAACACCCTCCAGCCCAAGGGCTTCTCCTCCCCCTGATGGCTAATAAGACCCTCCTCTGCCACATATGTGGCCAGCACCGTGGGTCCTTCCATGTGTATTTTTTGGTTGATGATCCAGTCTCCGGGAGCATCCTTTACTCTTACTTAACAAAAATGTTCTCCTTGAAAGAAAAGCCTTGGGTTTTGTCTATTTGTTTTCTAGAGCATCAGTGCTGTTCATTTGACAGGCAGTTCTATCAATAGAGTACTAGTGTTTAATTACCTTTAAATCAAAGGGAAGTCACATTACAAATGAGGCAGCATGTAATTGATTAAACATTGTTTAACAAACAGAATTATTAACTTTTAAGAAATATATAAACTTTTCTCCTCATGAATTTTTTTGAAGGAGTGGGTGCTATCTTTCTGTGTAAACAGGTTGGTGGCTGTAATTTTCTGTTTCTACAGTTGCCTAGAGAACTTACCTCAGCCTCCTAAATGCTGATTCACCATAGAGGGCCCTTGGGATTCTTTCTGTCTTTTCAAAACAAGATAGCTATTTCTATAGAAATGTAAGAAACTAAATCTGTAGGAAGACCATTCAGTTCATATCTCAAAAAAAAGCATTCACATACAGGGTTATAAACCTATAAATGACCGCAAGCTCACTTGGTTCTGAAATGAGCCAATTGGGAAATAAAAATCAATGTGGCCATGAATATCTATAAAAACTGATGGCTAAAATCACACTTGATGCTGAACAACCAGTTTGCTTTCATTGAAATGTAAAATAAGGCAAGAAAACCTTTTTATGACTTATCACTCTACCTAAAGTTTCCAATGCAATATGACAAGAAAAGTATGTATGTATGTATATATACACACATACACACACATACATACATATATACATATGGAGCGAGCAAATGCAACTATTAATGAAACACTTAAGTGACAATTTCCTTATACTTTCAATGAACAATTTTAATTTTAAAATAACTAGTACAATATAATTTATATAAGAAGCAATGGAGATAGTTATAAACATGACAAAATATGCAGAATCAACATGAGGAAAGCTGTTAAATTAATGGCAATCAAGATGACCTCAACAAACGAAATAAGAACTCATGTTCTTGAAAATACTCTGCATTGTCTACATGATACTCTCTCTCTCTGTTTAAAACCTGTGTAAATTTATGATCTATTAAAGTGAAAAAGAGTACGATTGGCAATAACGCTTTTAAAGGTGAGCCAAGGACTGAAAACTGATATTCTGAAATATGTAGGTTCTAGATGGCAAAACTATTTTTCTTAAACTTTCCAGTTTTACAATAAAAGTACATATTATTTCATAAAATATTACTTTATAGTGCATAAATTACTACATTAATTTAAATTTTTCAGTAGTACACCAAATGGCTTTATTTCTCTATACACTAGTTTGAAATATTTTAAAATACCACATACTCTTGGGCTCCAGCGGCAGGGACTGAGGAAAAGCCAGGAGGTAAGAGCTTTCCTGCTTCCACCTGTGGCCAGAAACCTTGCCTGGGCCAACAGGCCTCTCCATATACAAGTAGCTCAGGGAGAAAGCTACCTGCCCACTTGTGCTGAGGAGCCAGCAACAGGAGGACTCCAGACGCAGGGTCTGAAGAACAGCTGGAAGAGAGAACTGGTCTCCCAGGAATATTGACATCTGAGCTTGAAGGAAAGACAAGCCACAGTCAGAGAGAGAAAGACCAGCTAACTCCAGAGATAACCAGATGGCGAAAGGCAAGGGCAAGAACACAAGGAACAGAAACCAAGACTACTTGGCTTCAGCTGAACCCAGCTCTCCCACCACAGCCGGCCATGGATACCCCAACACACCAGAAAAGGAAGACTCAAATTTAGAATCACTTATCAAGAGGATGATAGAAGATTTTAAGAAGGAAATAAATAACTCCCTTAAAGAAATACAAGAGAACACAGGTAAACAACTGGAAGCCCTTAAAGGGGACACACAAAAATCCCTTGAAGAATTACAGGAAAACACAATCAAACGGGCAGAAATACAGGAAAACTCAATCAATCAAATGAACAAAACCATTCAGGAAATAAAAACAGAAATAGAAACAATAAAGAAATCACAAAGGGAGACAACCCTGGAATTAGAGATCATAGGAAAGAAATCAAGAGTCACAGATTCAAGCATCACCAACAGAATACAAGAGATGAAAGAGAGAATCTCAGGTGCAGAAGATACCATAGAAAACATGGACACAACAGTCAAAGAAAACACAAAATCCAAAAAACTCCTAAACCAAAACATCCAAGATATCCGGGATGCAATGAGAAGACAGAACCTGAGGATAATAGGTATAGAAGAGAGTGAAGACTCCCAACTTAAAGGACCAGCAAATATCTTCAACAAAATTATAGAAGAAAACTTCCCTAACCTAAAGAAAGAGATGAACATAAATATACAAGAAGCCTACAGAATGCCAAACAGACTGGACCAGAAAGAAATTCCTGTAGTCAAAACGCCAAACACACAAAACAAGGAAAGTATATTAAAAGCAGTAAGGGAAAAAGGGCAAGTAACATATAAAGGCAGACCTATCAGAATTACACCGGACTTCTCTCCAGAGACTAGGAAAGCTAGAAGATCCTGCGCAGATCTCATACAGACTCTAAGAGAACACAAATGCCAGCCCAGGCTGCTATACCCAGCAAAACTCTCAATAATCATAGATGGGGAAACCAAAATATTCTACGACAAATCCAAGTTTGCACAGTATGTTTCCACAAACCCAGCCCTACAAAGAATAATACATGGGAAATGCCAACGCAAAGAGGGAAACTACACTCAAGAAAAAGAAAGAAAGTAATCTTTCAACAAACTCAAAAGAAGATAGCCACACAAACAATATTAACAACATCAAAAATAACAGGAAATAACAATCACTATTCTTTAATATCACTTAACATCAATGGTCTCAACTCCCCAATAAAAAGACATAGACTGAGAGACTGTATCCATAAACAGGACCCAGCATTTTGCTGCATCCAGGAAATGAACCTCCGTATTAAAAACAAACACTACCTCAGAGTAAAGGGCTGGAAAACAATTTTCCAAGCAAATGGCCCCAAGAAACAGGCTGGAGTAGCCATTCTAATATCGGATAAAATTGACTTTCAACCAAAATTCATCAAAAAGGATGAGGAAGGACACTTCTTACTCATCAAAGGAAAAATCTACCAAGAAGAATTCTCAATTCTGAACATCTATGCCCCGAATGCAAGAGCTCCCACTTTCATAAAAAAAAAAAAAAACTCTACTAAAGCTCAAAGTACACATTGCACCTCACACAATAATAGTGGGAGACTTCAACACTCCACTAGCAATAACGGACAGATCTTGGAAACATAAACTAAACTGAGACACAGTGAAACTAACAGATGCTATGAACCAAATGAGTTTAACAGATATCTATAGAACATTTCTTCCTGCATCAAAAGAATATACCTTCTTCTCAGCACCTCATGGTACCTTCTCCAAAACTGATCATATAATTGGTCACAAAACAAACCTCTACAGATATAGGAAGATTGAAATAATCCCATGCCTCCTATCAGATCACCACGGATTAAGGTTGGTCTTCAATGGCAACAACAACAACAGAAAGCCCACATACACATGGAAGCTTAACAATGCACTGCTTAATGATAAGTTGGTCAAGGAAGCAATAAAAAAGGAAATTAAAGACTTCCTAGAATTCAATGAAAATGAAAGTACAACTTACCCAAACCTATGGGACACAATGAATGCAGTGTTAAGATTAAAACTCATAGCTCTGAATGCCTCCAAAAAGAAACTAGAGAGAGCATACACTAACAGCTTAATAGCACATCTAGAACAAAAAGAGGCTAATACACCCAAGAGGAGTAGAAGGCAAGAAATAATCAAATTAAGGGCTGAAATCAACCAAGTGGAAACTAAAAGAACTATACAAAGAATCAACAAAACCAAGAGCTGGTTCTTTGAGAAAATCAACAAGATAGATAAACCCTTAGCCAGACTAACCAGAGGGCACAGAGACAGTATCCAAATTAACAAAATTAGCAATGAAAACAGAGATATAACAGACTCTGAGGAAATTAAAAAAATCATCAGATCCTACTACAAAAGCCTATATGCAACAAAATTGGAAAATCTGGAGGAAATGGACAAGTTTCTAGACAGATACCAATTACCAAAGTTAAATCAGGATCAGATAAACCATCTAAACAGTCCTATAACCCCTAAAGAAATAGAAGTCATTAACAGTCTCCCAACCAAAAAAAGCCCAGGACCAGATGGGTTCAGTGTAAAATTCTATCAGACCTTCAAAGAAGACCTAATACCAATACTCTTCAAGCTATTCCATAAAATAGAAATGGAAGGAACACTACCCAATTCATTCTATGAGACCACAGTCACACTGATACCAAAGCCCTGCAAAGACCCAACAAAGAAAGAAAACTTCAGACCAATTTCCCTTATGAACATTGATACAAAAATACTCAATAAAATTCTTGCAAACCGAATCCAAGAACACATCAAAACGATCATTCACCATGATCAAGTAGCCTTCATCCCAGGGATGCAGGGGTGGTTCAATACCCGGAAATCCATCAATGTAATCCAGTACATAAACAAACTCAAAAAAAAAAAAAAAAAGACCACATGGTCATCTCGTTAGATGCTGAAAAAGCATTTGACAAAATTCAACATCCCTTCATGATAAAAGTCTTGGAAATATCAGGAATTCAACGAGTATTCGTAAACTTAGTAATAGCAATATACAGCAAACCAGTGGCCAACATCAAACTAAATGGAGAGAAACTCGAAGCAATCCCACTAAAATCAGGGACTAGACAAGGCTGCCCTCTCTCTCCCTACCTATTCAATAAAGTACTTGAAGTTCTAGCTAGAGCAATCAGGCAACAAAAGGAAATCAAAGGGATACAAATTGTAAAGGAAGAAATCCAAATATCACTATTTGCAGATGATATGATGGTATACTTAAGTGACCTGAAAAACTCCACCAGAGATCTGCTACAGCTGATAAACAACTTCAGCAAAGTGGCTAGATACAAAATTAACTCAAGCAAATCAGTAGCCTTCCTATACTCGAAGGATAAACAGTCTGAGAAAGAAATTAGGGAAATGACACCTTTCACAATTGTCACAAACAATATAAAATATCTTGGTGTGACTCTAACCAAACAAGTGAAAGATCTGGATGACAAGAACTTCAAGTCTCTGAAGAAAGAAATTGAAGAAGACCTCAGAAGATGGAAAGATCTCCCATGCTCATGGATCGGCAGGATTAACATAGTTAAAATGGCCACCCTGCCAAAAGCAATATACAGATTCAATGCTATCCCCATCAAAATCCCAACTCAATTCTTTGTAGATCTAGAAAGAGCAATTCTCAAATTCACATGGAATAACAAAAAACCCAGGATAGCAAAAACTATCCTCAACAATAAAAGGTCTTCTGGGGGAATCACCCTCCCTGACCTCAAGCTGTACTACAGAGCAGTAGTGATAAAAACTGCATGGTATTGGTACAGTGACAGGCAGGTTGATCAATGGAATAGAATCGAAGACCCAGAAATGAATCCACACACATATGGTCACTTGATCTTTGACAAAGGAGCTAAAACCATACAATGGAAAAAAACCAGCATCTTCAACAAATGGTGCTGGATCAACTGGCGGTCTACATGTACAAGATTGCGAATTGATCCATTCCTATATCCCTGTACAAAGCTCAAGTCCAAGTAGATCAAGAACCTTCACATAAAACCAGATACACTGAATCTAATAGAATAGAAAGTGGGGAAGAATCTCGAACACTTGGGCACAGGGGAATTGTTCCTGAACAGAACACCAATGTCTTGTGCTCTAAGATCAAGAATTGACAGATGGGACCTCATATAATCACAAAGCTTCTGTAAGGCAAAAGACACTGTATATAGGGCAAAACGGCAACCTACAGATTGGGAAAAGATCTTTACCAATACTACATATGATAGAGGGCTAATATCCAAAGTATGCAAAGAACTCAAGAAGCTAGACACCAGAGATCCAAATAACCCTATCAAAAAATGGGGAAGTGAGCTAAACAGAGAATTCTCAACTGAGGAAACTCCAAAGGCCGAGAAGCACCTAAAGAACTGGCCACAAAGACTGCAGAGGAGGGTCTTGTTACCCCGTCAGGGGGAGGAGAGGCCCTTGGGCCTGAGGGTGTTATATCCCCCAGTATAGGAGAATGTCTAGGAGGGAAGATGAGAGTGGGTGGGGCGTGGGGTTGGGGGCTGGGTTGGAGAATATCCCCATATTGTCAGGGGGAAGGTGAAGGGAATGGGGAGGTTCCGAACGGGAGATCTGAAACATTTGAAATGTAAATAAAATATGAAAATAAAAAAATAATAATAAATTAAAAAAATATTAGTGTGAAACTCATATGTTATCATAAATAATGATTCATTATTATAATTTATCGAGAAAAATAGAAAACAAATTCACTGGTAAGAATTTGAAATTTTCAATCAATGATATAGAAGTATGGATCCTAAAGTAACCAGAAAGAAACAAGGAATTAAGAACATTGTATGTAACATATTACATCATCTGAAAACACACTCCAAAAATAAAAAAATAAAAATGGCATTGGAAGAAGGGAGAAATAGAGGGAGGGGCAACTGTGTGAGGATGTATCATGTGAACAAAAGACATATTTTCAATAGGAAAACAAATCATAATAAAGTTGTCTCTCAATGTTGATATTCAGTAATTTTAGAATATATTGTCTAATAAGATGCACCAAGAGAGAACAATGCAATTTTCATGCTATTTACTGAAAAAAATGAAGAGAAAACAACACATAGGCTGTTCCTTGGTTTCCACTGAAGTTCCAACATAAATGAAAATTCTCCAAGTTGAAACCTGTCTAGCCCACTCATTATCTGTATATGTTCACATAGCTGCACTGCACTCTGGGGGCAATGGCTGTCTCCCTTTCCAATTCTGGACTGAAAATGAGTGTGCTTTGTTGCCTTCATCCAATACTGCTAGCCCAGGAAAGACCAAGTTCAAATGATAAAGTGTTCTTTTTGATCTATGCTATTGTTTTTACATTGTCATAAAATAAAAATGCAAGTTATAACCTACTCTGAAGATGATTTATTATAATATCTGCAGTAACAAAGATGACATTATAATATCTGCAGTAACAAATATAGAAAAAATTCTTAAAAGGCATTCCCAAAATAATAAAAAAAAAGTGGCTGCATATTTCGTATGGATAATGGAGAGATGTGTGTGAGAAATACAACTTTTATGAGTTGATTTTTGTATTAATTTCATAATAGTTGCTGTGATAAAATACCTTAACAAAAGCATTCTTAAGGGCAAAATGGTTTGTTCAGGCTGTAATCCCAGGTTACTATGCATGGCCTCAATGTGATCAAGGCAGGAACTTGAAGCATCTTGTCACATCTACAGACAAAAGCATTGAAAAGCAAACACACAAATAATTCTTGTTTGGATGAATGCTCTCACTCACATAGTTCAGGGCCCAGCTCAGGGGACAAAATACAGAATGGTTCTTTCCACCTGAATAAACACACTTAATAAAAGTTCCTCATAGGCATGCCCTAAGGTCATCCTGGGCAAGGATATCCTTCACTGAGACTCCCATCATAGATAATTCTACATTGTGTCAGTTTGACAATTAAGAATCACCACCACTGAAGAAAAAAAATCAAAGAAGACCTCAAAAGATAGAAAGATCTCCCATGCTCATGGATCAGTAGGATTAACATAGTAAAAATGGGCATCTTACCAAAAGCAATTTACAGATTCAATGCAATTCCCATCAAAATTCCAACTCAATTCCTCACAGACATGGAAAGAGCAATTCTCACCTTCATATGGAATAACAGAAAACCAGGATAGCATCACTTCTCAACAATAAAATAATTTCTGGGGGAATCACCATCTCTGAACTCAAGCTGTACTACAGAGCAATAGTGATAAAAACTGCATGGTATTGGTACAGAGACAGACAAGCTGAGCAATGGAAATAAACTGAAGACCCAGACACACACATACACACACGCACACACACACACACTTATGGACACTTGATTTTTGACAAAGAAGCCAAAACCATACAGTGGAAAAAGGAAAGCATCTTCAACAAATGGTGCTGGTCTAACTGGCCATCTCCATATAGAAGAATGCAAATTGAGCTATATTTATCACCTTGTACAAAGCTCAAGTACAAGTGGATCAAGGACCTCCAAATAAAAGCAGACATACTGAATCTAATAGAAGAAAAAGTGAGAAACAATCTGGAGCTTATTGGCACAGGGGAAAGTTTCCAGAACAGAACACCAGTGGCGCAGGCTCTAAGATCAACATTTGACAAATGGAACCTCACAGAACTGGAAAGCTTCTGTAAGGCAAAGGACACACTGTCAATAAGACAAAGGGCAACCTTCAGATTGGGAAAAGATCTTCACTAACCCTACATCATATAGGGAGCAAATATCCAAAATATCCAAAATATACTAAGAACTCAAGAAGTTAGATTCCAGAAAAACAAATAACTCAATTAAAAATAGAGTACACAGCTAAACAGAGAATTCTGAATGGAGGAATCTCAAACAGCTGAGAAGCAGTTAAAGAAATGGTACACATCCTTAGTCATTAGGGAAACGAAAATCACAATGATACTGAGATTCCATCTTACACCAATCAGAATGGCTAAGATAAAAACTCAAGTGATAGTACATGCTAGCAAGGATGTAGAGAATGAGGAACATTCCTCCATTGTTGATGGGATTGCAAACTAGTACAACCACTCTGTAAAGCAATCTGGTGACTCCTCAGAAATTTGGAAATAGTTCTACCTGAAGATCCAGCTGTACCACTCCTGGAAATATATCCAAAAGATGCTCTATCATACCACAAGGACAAGTGCTCCACCATGTTCACAGCAGTCTTATCTGTAAGGCAAAGGACACACTGTCTTATCTGTAATAAGCAGAAGCTGGAAACAACCCAGATGTTCTTCAACTGAAGAATAGATACAGAAATGTGGTTCATTTACACAATGGAATAGTACTCAGCTATTAAAAATTAGGACATCATGGACTTTGCAAGCAAATGGATAAAATTAGAAAATATCATCCTGAATGAGGTAACCCAGACTCAAAAGGACAAGCATGGTATATACTGATGAAACAATATTATCCAAAAATTTTGGAACACCCATGATACAACTCACAGACTGTAGGAAGCTTAACAAGAAGAGAAGGCCCAAGTATGGATACCTCAGCCTCACTTAGATGTGGGAAAAATAATCATGGGAGGCAGAGTGAGGGAGGGATCTGGGTGGGAGACAGGAGGGGGAGGTAAAAAGTGGCAGGATCAGGTATGGGGGCATACAGGGGAGAATTCCAGAGGTCCAGGAGAATAAATATGCAGGAGGGTGGGAGGCATGAGGAAACTCTAGAAAGTCCCAGATACCAGGGATGTGAGACGATCCCAGGACCCAATGGGGATGACTTAGCCAAAATGCCCAACCAACTCCATTAGATAGACATGGCACTCATGTGAGGCATGGGGTCACCTGCCCATCTTCATAATTTTTTACCCAGAATTGTTCCTATTTAAAGGAAATGTACAGTCAAAAATGGAACAAAGACTGAAAGAAAGGCCATCCAGAGACTGGCCTAACTTGGCATCTATCCCATGGACAGACACCGAACCCTGACACTATTACTGATACAATGCTGTGCTTGTAGACAGGAGTCTAGCAAGACTGTCCTCTGAGAGGCTCTATGAGCAGGTGACAGAGAAAGATGCAGATACTTACAGTCCCCCACTGGACTGAGGTCAAGGACCCCTATTGATGAGTTAGGTGAAGGACTGAAGGAGCTGAAGGGGGTGGCGACCTCATAGGATGAACAACAATATCAACTAACCTGGATCCCTCAGAGCTCCCTGGGACTAAGCCACCAGCCAAAGAGCATACATAGGCTGGTCCTTGGGTCTCATGACATATATAGCAGAAGACTGTCTTATCTGACCTCAGTGGGATAGGATGTGCTTAATCCTATAGAACCTTGATGGCCCAGGAATGCTAGTGGTGTAAGGTGGGTGCAGGTGGATATGGGGGGGGGGTAATACTCTCAGAAGCAAAGGAGATATAGGATCGGGTGATGAACTCCTAGGAGGGGGTCCAAGAAGTGGGGTCAAACTTTGGAATAAAATAAAATAATTTTTTAAAAAAAGTCACCACCACAGGACCCTTTCAAATATCTCTCTGACTTAAAAACTATGTTTTTAAAAAACCTGTCATCATCAGTGTCAGACAGGTGGTGAGAGACACTGGGAAAAACCTAGCACATACCCTGAACATTCTAGAAATTCAAAGAGAAGTCAGGACCAGAGGAGAGAAAAGTCTCTAAAAAAAAAATATAAATAAATAAATAAATAAATAATTCTAATGACAATTGAGCATGCCTTACATTCAGTCCAATGTCTTTTTTACATTGATGGCTTTTATAGAGAACTCTTTTATAAAGTACCTGTTTATAAACTATAAAGACGCGTTCTTTTTGACATGTAAGTTTTATGTTTTGTGAATAAAAGAACAATGTTCACTGAAAAAACTATGTTGATGCTTTATGTGTCACATATATTAAAATTGAATTTTTTCCACTGGAATCAACATAAAAGTATGACAAAATTAAAAACAAAATAAGATATGGAAACCTAACTGGATATAAAACAAATTCTCTCAAAGGGAAATACATTTAAAACTTCCCATTGACAGCTCTATTTGAAGGTTCTGAAAGGAATATGTTGCAAGACAAAGAAAAACAGGGCCCTCTTAAAGTACACAGTACTCCATCATAGCTAGTTACTCTGGCTTGGGCATGAAAATCACTGTCTTGAGCAAATGAAGGTGGCCGAACTGATCCAATTAACCTTCTCTCGTGGAGGGGACATGGCAGAGACTGAGATCTGCAGTTGACCCTGCCTAAAGCTATACCAAGGGTTAATGTGGGACTTCCTGGTAGTTCTCACCCAGTAAATTCACTTGTGTGTCAAGCTGCAAATAGGACAAAACTCTTTCTTTATTTCTCATGATCTCTCTCTCTCTCTCTCTCTCTCTCTCTCTCTCTCTCTCTCTCTCT
>JADRCH010000004.1:7599938-7617399 GCA_019843965.1 Rhynchomys soricoides | reverse complement strand
TCTCTCTCTCTCTCTCTCTCTCTCTCTCTCTCTCTCTCTCTCTCTCTCTGGAGTGAATACACAACTTTTATGTCTGCTTAAGAAACACTGCTTGTCATACATAATATTGGTATCATTGTTTTAAGGAATAATCTATATCTATATCTAATCTATATCTATATCGAGATAAGGCTAGATTTTTTTAGATAAGCTATGCTTAAAATAAAGTCAATGAAAATGAGTGGATCCTTCACATGTTTCCCTCATATGGAAATGTTGATATATTCTCTTTCCTACAGGAAAGTGTTGACAGTCAAATCATAGTCTACCCAGGAATATGGAACTGTGATTATAAACAGAAGAACAAGGAATGTGTGAGTGACTGTCTTGGTAGTCCTTTGTAGTCATGCTTAAGTTATTCTGTGTGAGATTTTCTGAGGACCTCTTGGATACTCCGGAGGGTGGGCCTGAGCCCTTCCTTTAAAACAGACAGAAATCTTCTCTCCTCTCTTCTGGGCATTTAGAAGTTCTAAGGTATAAATTTACTTCTTAAAGACCATATGTCTATAAATATATGGTGGGCCACAGAGACAGTTACTTAATTAAATGCAGGAACAATGGAGTAAAAGGCCAATAATCAGCCTTCACAGAAATAAGAAAATTCATGTAAGCCCATCACAGTAAAAGGTTCTGTTTCTCTTTCCAGGAAATAAAAAGATCAAATGTGATCTCTAAGGTTTGACTTAAATAAAAATGAGTGATTTGAGCAGTGTGTCACTGGTTAAGGGCACCTCTGGCTGCTCCTGTAGAGGATGAACTCCCAGAACTCACATGGACACTCACAACTATATGTAACTCCAATACCAACCCTTTCTTCTGCCTTCCACAGGTATCAGGCACACTCACAATGCACATATATACATGCAGGCAAACACTCATATACATTAGATACAAAAGAAATATTAACATGATGTTTAAATAGTTAATATTATTTGCTTCACATGACATAAAGCATTTGTTACATCAAACGATCTAAAGATGTTCTCGGAGATGCTTTAGCATTGAGTGCTTTGTTTTTATTTTGTTTTTTCTTATTTCGTTTTACTTTGTTTTATTAGGGTTTTGTCCTCAAATAACTCACTTTACAGTAATGGAAGAAATGTCATTTTTCTTAACATAAAAATATGCTCTATTATTTCATCTGAAATTACATGTAAGTTGACTGACAAAGCAAAGAGCAATGTCACAACAATTTCTCTCTGCCAGTTAAATTCAGACAGTTTTTCTGTTTCGTTTTGATGTACACACAGAGTGAAGAAATGTCTCTGCCCCACACTTTCCACAAATAATCATTTTGAAAATCGGGAAGCAATGCTCACAGATTGCTCATTTTTCCCACATCTCTTTCTCCATTGACAGAGTCCCTGCTTGGCTTCTCTCAAACAATTTGTATTGTTGTATCTCTGACATCTGCCAAGAGCCACATTCCACATTAAAGCAACATGACCAGAACAATGTTCATTTATCCCTGAGATCTTCAAAGAAAGAGGAGAAAATAATTACCCAGGCCAATCTGACTTGAGCAGAGCAGCATCTTTTGATGCCATCAAGTCGTTTCTGAAAACAGGAGTCATTGGTCATCACATTTCTATGTTCTCCAGATAAAAACAAATACACAAACAAGCAACAACAACAACAACAACAACAACAAAAACAGTTTATTTTCAAGGAAACTCTACACACTTTTCTTAATATTAATCTGTATTTGGTAATTTTCAAGTCAGCTTTGTACACAAATCAACTAACCCTTCCCCTCTGTGATGAATCATCCCCGCTGTCAATGCCAGAATAATCTCATCACTTCTGCTATTTTCAAATCTGTCTGATTATGCTCATTAATCTACCTTTGACAGCTATCAGTTTAAGTTCAACAGGGCAGTAGGCTGTTCTGATGTTAGAAACAGAAATAGTAAAGATAATTAATTCCCTGTACAAATGAACAATTCAGTACACTTTTTCTTAAAACTTGATATCCTCCCTTCTAAGGAAAAGAAACTTAAGACACAAAAAGCTATGTAACCCTCAGGAGTACCTGAGGTCCAGCGCCAAGGAAACAAGCTTTGCTACCAAAATCGGACACTTGTTTGAAAGTTAAGAGATTTCTGTGGGAAACTGCTTGCCTTTGTTCTATTCCCATTGAAAGAGAAGCATCGTGTATGTATTTGCAAGGGTCAGGGGCAGTAAAGATAGAGAAGTATCTGTGTCTGCAGAGAACCTGAAAATCCTCAATTCATCTTAAAGAACAAGAAGGATTTCATAAAGCACTCATGGACTCATCACTGCTCTGCTGCAAGTCAAGTCCCTCAGAGCAAGGTTATGGCAAGAAAGTCAGAAAAACGGAGTCTATAAACAGACAAACAGCAAGGTGATTAGAGGAGATGCAGACACAATGAGGTATGTCAACTCAGACAAGCTGCATCCCTAAACCAGAGAGATCTTTCTTCTGAAGCTTACCACCGGAAGTCTGGATCTAATTTGGAATGATGTTCATGGTAGCATGAAAAACAAAAGAAAGAAGGGAGATGGAAGAGAAAGAAGGACTTCCAATGTTGTGACAAAATAGACCTAGACAGTATGCCTAGTAGGCACATAGATGAATGAGGTAATAAATTGTGTGGCTAGACTGCTCAGAAAATATAGAGCCTTGTGTGAAGTTCAAAGTGAGTTAGTCTTGTACAAGGCAGAACAGAGATCAAATCTCCAAGTTAGCCATTCACTTCTTGAACAGTTATATCCAGTTATCTACAAATTATACATGCAGACCAATGCAGGAGCTTTGGTTTCTAGATCTCAGGAGAGTCCCTTGTTACTGGAAGAGAAAAGGGTTGAAGTGGTGGCATCTGAAATCACCTGTCTAATCACAGCCTAAACACACAGCACCTGTGAGCCACACAGGGCAGCCAGAACTCTCCAATTCCACCATGTAATTTCTGCACCATGACCTGGGTCTGCTTTTTTCAATAAACCCTGTGGGATTTTATGAGTTTCCTTTTAGCATGATGATTTTATTTGGAAGAGCAGGTCTAGTCCTTCTTAGAAGGGGGAACAAAATGCTCACAGGAGGAAATATGGAGATAAAGTGTGGGGCAGAGACTGAAGGAAAGGCCATTCAGAGACTGCCCCACCTGGGGATCCATCTCATATACAGCCACCAAATCCAGACACTATTGTGGATGCCGAGAAATGCTTGCTGACAGCAGTCTGATATAGCTGTCTCCTGAGAAGCTCGGCCAGATCCTGACAAATACAGAAGTGGATGCTCGCAGCCAACCATTGGACTGAGCACGGGCACCCCAATGGAGAAGTTAAAGGACTGAAGGAGCTGAAGGGGTTTGCAACACCATAGGAAGAACAACAATATCAACAGTCAGACCCCCAGAGCTCCCAGAGACAAAGGCACCAACCAAAGAGTACACATGGAGGGACCCATGGCTCCAGTCGCATATGTAGCAGAGGATGGCCTTATCAGGCATCAGTGGGAGGAGAGGACCTTGGTCCTGGGAGGACTCAATGCCCCAGTATAGGAGAATGCCAGGGCAGTCGCGGCAGGATTGAAAGGGTGGTTGGGGGAGCACGCCCATAGAAGCATAGAAGCAGGGGGATGGGAGTGGGATAGGGGATTTCCGGAGGGCAAACTGGGAAAGAGGATAATATTTGAAATGGAAATAAAGAAAATATCCAATAAAAGAAAAGGAAAAAAATAAAATGAACGTTGGAGAAAAAAAAGCACACACATCTTAAATAAAATTTATATTTTTCACAATTTTTATGGCATAGATATTCACTTTAATTCACATAAACTCTAAGCGTTCATACAAACACAAAACAAATGAAAACATCATACAAAAGAATACACGTAGCAGACAAGAACCAAACTGAACAGCTAGTTCAGTTTAGGAGAAATGAATGGAACTTTATCAGAAGCAGTCAATATCTGCGCCCCGGATGCTGCTTCCCCTTGTATAGGATGGCTGCTTGTCAATATTGTGTGCGCTCTATCCATTGGAACAACCAAGAGAACTCAGTTTATCCATCTCACTGATAAAAATTAGAGCTGTGGGCAGTGAACAGACTGTCATGTGTGGGAAGTCATCTCTATGACCAACCTGCAAAGCCCTTAGCCACCAGTCAGTGGAGGTAATGTGGCCTATTCAACAGGATTGTGGATTCTGGAGCAACTGAGACTTTTAGCCTTGAATCTGCAATTCCGAATACACTGGGCTAAAACCTTTAGTCATCCTCTATTTTGGTTCTATCAAATTGAAGGAAAATACAAATATATATATATATATATATATATATATATATATATATATATATACTTTATTTACATTTCAAATGCTTCCCCCTTTCCAGATCTCCCCTTCAGAACCTCCCTATTCCCTTCCCCTCCCCCTGCCACACCCATCCACCCACTCTCCTCTTCCCTCCTTGGCATTCTCCTATACTGGAGGATCTAACACCCTCAGGCTCAAGGGCCTCTGCTCCCCCTGATGACTAACAAGACTCTCCTCTGCTGCATATGTGGCCAGCACCATGGGTCCCTCCATGTGTATTAAGTAAAAACATTATGAAAGTAAAAATACAGAGATGTGAAAGTTTTGAAGTGTTGAGCTTGGAAAATAGTGAAAGGGAATGTGAATGTGTGTGTGCTGCCTTTATTCCCACAAATAACTGTGTAGACAAAACACTTGTTCAGATGCAGCTCTATCCATTTCATACACACCATGGAGGCCTTTACTCTCTCTCTCTCTCTCTCTCTCTCTCTCTCTCTCTCTCTCTCACTTGCTCGTTCACTCACTCACTCACTCACTCACCCACTCACTCACTCACACAGACTCAAGAGTAACTGTTTCACCCTACAGCCAGCTTACAAAAATAACCCATGAATAAGGGAATTTCTAACCAGCAATTAATGCACATGTTCTGTCTAATAAAGTCTTCACAAACAGTTGTCGAATCTTTGACTAGACTGTCATTCTGCTCTAGTTTGGATGGGTCTCGATGTTATCTGTACAATGGGTCCTATGTGATTCTGAGAAGCCAATAATCCAGAGCACTAACCCTCAACACAAAACCTGAAAGTAGCTTCTACACGGGTGTTGGGAATTGGAGGTATCTTATTTACACTCTGCTCTAGCAAGAAGACAGCAGAAGCATAAGAGCTGCACTGGAGATGATCCACTCCAAGGCAGCTCTACTCTGGGTGACTGCCTGCTGCAGACAGTATTGGACCAAGCCAGATTTGTTCTGCTCAGAGTCAGGGAGAGAGATGAAGGGGAGAGCTGTAGATAATTGCTTTTATTTCAACTCATTCAAAAGATGAAATGCGGGGCAACTAATATAATGCACATGCATCAAAAAAAAAAAAAAGGATCATTTGCTTGTGATAAAATGAGAATGGGTGGAAATAAAACAGGTGAAAAAAATCTGTTTGTCTGCAAATCAGTCTAAAGTATGAAGGAAGAGGGGCAAACTCATCTTTTTTCCTAAATCATCTCTAAAACATCTGAAATACCATGGCTTTTGCAGGACAAAATAGAACTACAGAGCCCATCTTTCTTTATTCTCACCATAAATTAAGCCTTTCAGGCTGCCATTCAGCATGAAATCTAAGAATGGATTCAATGCTAAAGGCCAAGTATTTAAGCAGCCCAGCATGGATTTCACTGTGATTTAGATGTTAACAGTGTGGAAGTTACTTTTCCTTGATTCAAATAAAATAAAAGTAAAAAAGGAAGACAGGCATCCCAAAATCTAATAGCTTGACAATGTAATTCTGTGTCTATTGTGTAATTATAACTTCTTCAGGGATTTGAAGAAGTAGAAAGAAAATCACATAGCCTCATATCAATGAAACTTTTGGAGAAAGTCCAATAGATAAGTCCTTTTGCTAGATCAGGACAGTAAACAGCATTAAGATAGTATAAATTTAGCTACTGTGTTATCTAACATTTACCATGCAAATTAGAATAGACAAAGATAATTGTGTTAGTAAGACTTTATATAACTCAAATCGTATTGCATAAACCAGAATGTTCCAGGTAAAATCCTTGTGTAAAGTTCACAATACAAACTACACCCAGAAACCCCTAAGGAGATAAGGCTACACCCATGTTGCATTCCATGCCTCTTACCATGGAAACTTATACTCTTACATTCAATTGAGTTTTATTGTTTGTTTGTTTGTGTGTTTGTTTCTCAACCGGGTATCTGAATGTGCTCATCACAGAAGCAAGTAGACAATTTTTCTTCTGAGAAGCGATAAGTTTAAGAAACAGTTTCCAAAAAGAGCAATTCTGAAAGTACCCAGAACTCAGCTGAGTTAGACATCTGGCATGATATTGAGGGTATTTTTTTTCTTTTTATACACAGACTACCCACCAGTTAAACACGATTTGTCAATATTTTTATTATAAAAGTGAAGACACAAAACCCTGAGGTCTGTGGGTCCTGTCTTGATTTTACCTTGAACTTGCTGTGTGATGGTAAGATTGGTGATCATGACACAGCTGGATGAGGAAACCTCTAAAGTTTCTTCTCTTTCTGAGTTTTCGACATTTATTTTTCTTTCCAAATGTTTGATAGTTCAGTGATTATTCACTATCCAGGAATTCTGGGAGAGATGGTGTATATGCCAATTCTACGAAGCACAGAAATGATTCAGTTTCATGATGAATCTTGTGTTTGAACAGTTATTATTTCAATCAACCCTAACAACAAGCTTGTGGGAAACTAAGGAGGGTTTGCAAGGCCAACCAGGCATTGGGTGACAGCCATTTGGATGTAAATACCACCATAGTCTTTGTGAATGCCTCAACACTCTGCTCCACCATACATTAATATTCCACTGAAAAGGCGAAAAGATGCGGACTGCTACTTTTGTCACTTAACTTTCTGTCAAAGGAGAAGGTCAAGTGTGACATTTGTTTGAAGTTTCAAGTTCCTTTAAGACAATTCCTTGAATCAGCAGATCCCTTGGTGGAATCTCACACAAAAAATTTCAATAAATGCTAATAGAATGAATAATGCATTAATTGCCTTAGAACTGCAAGGTAAACTAAAGACATAAAAGATATCTAAAGATAAAGGAATTCTTCAATGGCATATTTCTTTAATTTAATCTCTGATGAAATTATTCAATGTTAGTATTCAATTATTGTTGAATTTTTTCAAGACTTTTACCTCAAAGGAGAAAATAACTTTATAGAATATTATTCAATTGCTTTTATATTTTGAGACAGGATTTTTCTATATGACTCAAGTCATCCTCTTTCATCAACCTTCTTAGTTATGTAATTCTACAGGTATTCTCTACATGTATTCTACAGGCATACTTTATCAACTCCTGCAACGAGATAATACAACAGAAACTTCTAAACATTGCACATTGCAATATTTAAATGACATGAGTGTTTGGCCTACATGTTTCTATGTGAACAGCTTGTGTGCCTAGTAACTGAAGAGGTCAAGTGAGCATCCAATTCCCTGGAACTGGAGCTAGCTACATGTGATTCTGAGCGACTATGTGGCTGGGTCCTCTGCCCGAACAAGTGCTCTTAACTGCTAAGCAAGCTATCCAATTCCCCAGCACCCATTTTCTGTTTTATAATACTTAAGATTATCACTATTTAAGAAAAAAAGATTTTAAAGTAATATACAGAAAGTGAATTCTGATCTACATTTTAAAACATTCCAATATGTGTTTTAAGTTGTTTCCACATTATCTTGCAAAACTGAAGTACACCTGCATGGCAGCATTGTTCTGAGAAAGCTCAGCCACACAATACCTATTCCCGTTCGGAATCACTGCTCTTTCATTTTCTTCTGCCATTATATACCTGACTCACAGTTCAGGTTATCTTCAATTATTGCTGTTCAAGAAAATAGATACTAAGAAATCTGTTATAGCATAAAGAATATTTGCAACAAATTATAAGGAAAGTGATTTCCATGAAATATGACAGGAATAGAATTTTAAAGCAATATTAAGAAAGATAAACAGATGTGCAACCTTTATGATTTAAAAATAAACTTGAAAAACTTAAAACAAAAACCAGAAGCCGCCGGGCAGTGGTGGCACATGTCTTTAATCCCAGCACTTGGGAGGCAGAGGCAGGTGGATTTCTGAGTTCGAGGCCAGCCTGGTGTACAGAGTGAGTTCCAAGACAGCCAGGGCTACGCAGAGAAACCCTGTTTCAAAAAACAAACAAATAAACAAACAAAAAAACCCAGAAGCTACATTTAAAGGAATCTTTCAAAATTATAATGAAACAAACACTGTGAGAGGGGAAAAGAAGAAAATCCTGAGTTAAAGTTGCCAGATTCGTTTTGGAAAAGCAAAACAGAAACAAAACTCTTGATTCAACACAATGTATCAAAATTAAAAGTAAAAAATTGTTAAAACTGAAACAAGCTAATAGATGTTCAAAACAATACCTCAAATAAGCCCACCCCAAGATAGAAACAGGAAATTCCAAATAAAAAGAATCTCTTGCACACTTCCAGAAAAAAATGAATATGTGTGCATTTGTGTGTGTGCGTGTGTGTGTGTGTGTGTGTGTGTGTGTGTTTAAGAGAAATAAGTGAATGAAAACTAGCACCATTTCTCTGAGCATCTCACCAGTAGCAGGGAGAGCTACCGAAGGATTAATACTAGTGAGAATGAATGAGGAAATTATCAAGCTAAACTTTTGTTCAACAGTCTGTTAACCAAATTCAAGAGCACACACTTAAAAGTCTTCTGAATAAATGTTATCAAGAACTTTGATAGCTCTGCAGTCTTTCTCAGAGTTATATGAGATTGTAGAGAAAATAAACAATGGGGAAATCCCAGGGGAATGCACCCACAGAACATAGAACAAAGGTTAACTTAAGAAACACCACAGCATTCCTGTAAATGAACTGGGGCCAAAGCATGGTGGCTCACTTTTAGCCTGACTGGAATCTTCATGATAGTTTTTTGCAAGGAGAGATATTGACCAAATAAACACTTGATTCAAGTTTAAGTATGTCAAAATCATATTTAGTGTGTTATCTGGGAATATAATTGGGCGATCCATTCATTCATTAATTAATTTACACTCATTATTGAGGTAGGTTCTCATTCTATAGCTTAGGCTACACTGGAACACTTATTCCCTGGCCTCAAGTGTAGGAATTACAAGAAGATACCAGAATATAAAGTTTAGATTAATGTAAAACTCATACTATGTTTTCAAAATCTGGACAAAATTATTTACCCCAGAGAAAATAAAAATTGTGTAATGCAATAAAAACAATGACATCCTTAGCCGAAGCATAAGCAACAGTTAACAGAACATCTCTTCCAAATTAAGATACAGCACTAGAACAATGGGAAATGAGAGGTTGGTGACATTTGATCTGGATCAGCTTCCACAGCTTGTGGTTTGTACAGTGTGCTTCAAATTGAGAGGGCAAAGACTAGAGCAGAAAGAATGTTACATTATTCAAAGATAAGGAGATTTAACTAAGCCTATCAGGGTTGAGAAAGTCTTGTGCTCTCTGAGAGGAGACAAAATGAGGCTGAAAGGGATGTGACCACGTGAATGGGTATTGGCAACCACCAAACTTAACATCACCAAAAGAGAAGAAAGGATAAGTTATTTGTCTGCAGTGACAAGACTGATAAAGCTATTCTAGGGAGCACATGCAGACATAGTTTTTAGGAGGGTTGCCTATATATATCACATAAAGTCAAATATTACAGTAGAGTCTATGCTTGTGGAGACTTCATATCTCCTCTCTGTCTGATAAAATATGACTTTATAGTAATGACTTAATCATGAAAGACACGAATGTGATCATCAGTTGATGTCTTAAAACTACTTCTAGAAGAGAAATTTGTCACATAAATCCTATTGGTTTGTATCCATTGCTTTAATTTATACAAATTATTAGATTTTTAAGGGTCTGAGAAGAGAAAAAAGTCTGTTTTTCAATAGGACAGATACATTAAATATAGCTTTAAAATACAATTTTAGAAGATTAACTTATTATTTAACAACTGATAATTAATTAGAAGATTATTAGATCATGTATGTGAAGATGCAGCAAAATATAATTTCTGTGGAAGCAGCCACATGAGCAAGAGTGGACCACGGTCATTGTCTTCTTCATGAAATATTGTTGCTCTCCAGGGTTTATGAAATCACAGAGCAGAAAATACTGGATAAAGTTTATATTTAGAATTGTCTATATATTTTCTCTATATTTTTATATAATTATATAGATATATTTTATTTATTTTATACATGATAAATTATTTATTTATTTATTTATTTATAGTGCTATACTTGCTTCCACATGCCAAAGTGCATGTGCCACAGTGTATGTGTGGCAGCCAGAGACAACTAAAAGTTAACTATTGTCTTCTCCCATCATGAAAGTCATGGGGATTGGATTTAGGTCTTCGAGGGTCTTCCAGTACCTTTACCCCTGAGCCAACCATTGTGTATATATTTTCTTTTTCCTTGTTACTATCCTTTCTCATGCCTCAGGCTTTACTCATATTACATGCTAATGCTTGATTTGTGTTCCTACCAAGTGGGATGGCAGCAGACCAACATCAATATTGAATTGAAAATTATGCTAATACACTCTTTTACAAACAAACTGTACAGATGTGAGAACACACGCACACACTTCTCACACACACTCACACACAGATACACACACCACCATTCACAAACACACACACACACACACACACACACACACACACACACACAAGCCCTTCTCTTCTCAGAAGTATGGCACAGGTACAATGAATTTGGATTTCCAAGATCAACTCTTCTTTTTTTTTTTTTTTTTATGGTTTTTCGAGACAGGGTTTCTCTGTGTATCCCTGGCTGTCCTGGAACTCACTCTGTACACCAGGCTGGCCTCGAACTTAGAAATCCACCTGCCTCTGCCTCCCGAGTGCTGGGATTAAAGGCGTGCACCACAAGGTTCAGTCCCCAGCTCTACCATCCTTTCCTCTTTCTGCTTCTCTTTCCAAGTTCTGCAGTTGAGATTATGACAGTGTCCCCCAAAACTGCCATGAGCATGAAATGAGATGATGTACTAAGTTCTCAGAGTGATGTTCGAAGCACAGCTGAAACACATTAATAATAGTTTATTGCTGACCTCAAGGAATAGAATTAGTCACTATTCCTAGAACCAAAGAAGATGAGCAAGCTTTATTTTAAAAAAATACAGAATAAAATAGAGTTTTGTTTTGTTTTGTTTTGTTTTTTAACTGTGGAAAGAGTACACTTTACGAAGCACAGCGTTTGCTACTTTTGTTTTATTAAGGTCTTAGTCTTTGGAGATAACTGGCACACAGTTCATTTATATTCTAAATATAAGCAAGAGTTTACAATAATGCTCTATTTGGCTCATTGAAATTATATATATATATATATATATATATATATATATATATATATTGCATCTTAACTCTCAGGATTAAGCTGGACAGGATACAATGTGAGTCTTTTGCAAATAACTACAACAGGAAGATATGGGAATATAAAAGAGAACATATAAAATTAGCATGCCAATTGACATGACTTAGGCTCTTAAGGAAAGGGACCAGTAAACTTGTGGAATCATTTAGGAAATCTCATTGGAAAATTGGAATAGCCTCCTAAAATCTCTATCTCCCTCTGGTGTCTCTTACTGTACCTTCCTAGAGAAGACTTTTGATATAGTTGTAAAGAAAGCTGTGTGTTACTCAACTATCTTCAGACTTCCCCCACTCTTTATAGAAAATAGATTTCTCTTGCAAGGACTCATATCCAAAACCCAGCCCCATATGACACACAATTTCTGATGAACACAGAATGAGTTTTCAAGAAACATTCCAGAGTGTTTGACCTCTCTTTGATGTGACCTGTGGCTTACTCTGCTTCTACTGCTCACTGCCCTCCCTGTGCGAATTGATTTTTGTCATGCCAATGTCCAGCAACAACATTTTATTTTAAACAATAGGTCATGTATGCATAAAGGTGGCTTCCCCTCCCCAGGACCAAAATCGCATCTTCATAGTTCTCTAGTGGTATTTTAGAGCTATGTTTTAATGCCTTTCATAACCTGTTCCACATTATATGAGCTTCCCTGTGGTTATAAGATAGGTCTGTGGAGGACAGAGTCATTTCTTGCAATTGCTTTCTTTCAAAGATCAGCCATGAAATTTACTCAAGTACCACGGGTATAAATACTGTTTAATACGTACTAAATTGATTAAATTATATTGATCATGAAAATGCTCACTCAACCCTTTTGTTCTAAAACTAGACATTGAGATTAATGTTCAGATTTCTCTCCCATTTTTATGATGATTGACTTTCTTCAGTAAGTGCTTAGCAAGTGCAATGTGTGGGTAGGAAATTTAGCCCATCCCACAGGCGCATGCTTCAGAACACTTGGTCCCTTGCTGGTGATGTTATTTGGGGAGGCTGTAACACTTTCAAGACATGGAAACTAGCAGAAAGAGGTGGAAGAGTGTCTTAAGAGTGGCAGGCACAGTCCACTCTGCTTCCACATAACCCTTCCTGATTGCTCAGGTGTAAGCAAGGTCCTGCTGCCAAGATGCATGTCACCCCTACCACTACGCCATTACCATCTCTATGAACCACACCTCCTAAAATCATGAACCAAGATAAACCTTTCCACCCTAAAGTTGCTCCTTTCAGGTTTTTCATTACAGCAATACATCACAGCTTGACTTCCGGGAACAATGGGGCACAGCACAGGAGAGAGCAGATAATTTGTTTACATAACCAGCAGCCGGATTGCTGCACCATATTTTAGTTCTTGTTTCAATCTCTTAAGACATGGTGCCAAAAATAAACATATGAAAAAACAATAAAACTGTTTTGTATTCCTCTTAAGCCACCATGCTGATGGTCTATTCCACATCTAGTAGAACTCCTGTGGTAACATTGGACCTTCCCTAATCTAGTGTAAACTTGCAACCTGCAGCTCACCAGGGTAAATCTTAATTATATCTTTAACATTCTTTGCCATTTAGGTTACCTAACATCCAGATTTTAGGACTTGAGGCATGTATACCTTTGATAGGACAGTATTCAGGCTACCACAACTTGTATTAAGGTTTACTAATAATTTAAGCAATATAAGCAGTATGAGGTATAAATAAAACAGGGCTAATCTTGGGAACTGATGTGACTCACTGAATTCTTCCTACCTTACATGTATTTTCTGTCACCCAATTCAGGGGAACAGGTGGTCTCTAAGTAAGGTGTACACATTACTTTCTCAGCAAGTAATGAACATTTAGTTATTAATCAACTGCATTTTATGATCATTAAGTCCAATCATTAAATGATCTGCATGATAGTCTTCAGGGAAACTTCTACATAAGCCCATATATTAGATTTGCTTGTGATAAGTAACCAGGCATACCTTCACAAGAACATTGCACTGCTGAGTACTTCCTAGCCATTATCATTAGTCTTTTTATCAGGAGACTGATCATTATCTACATGTTTACAAGTAAAGTAGATTTGATTATGGGTATTCTTTCCTTGGGAAGCTCGCTTCATAATGGGAAGAATTAGATCCTGAGCCAGCTGCTCTAAGTGCTTTCCTTACAGTCACTCAGCTGGATTTGATGCCAAAAAGGACACGATCAAGTAAACAAAGACAAAGTTGTGTTTGAAGAACTCCAGGTAGTAGAGGAAGTTTACAGGGAATTGGTGATAAAAGTAAGTGTTCTATATTGTGTTAAACAAATAATATTTAAAGGTAAGACACATGGGGAGCCATGGAAAGGTCACTTAGTCAAATAGCACTAGGAAGCTAGCCTGTGAGGAGATGGAAAACACCACCAGTAAATTTCTTACCACAAGACAAAGGAGAAATGACCAGTATCCAAAAAATGATGCAGAGAACAGAATTCAATGAAATAATAAATAATATGTGTTAAAATGTCACCTATTATACTCTATGAAGGGTAAATGTCGCAGATATTCTGTAGGAAAGAAAGAAAGAAAGAAAGAAAGAAAGAAAGAAAGAAAGAAAGGAAGGAAGGAAGGAAGGAAGGAAGGAAGGAAGGAGGAAGGAAGGAAGGAAGGAAGGAAGGAAGGAAGGAAAAGAAAAGAAAAGAATAAACAGAAAACTAGAAGAAGCAGAAAGAGATACTGTTACTAATTGAGAAATATCTCAGAAACATATGTACAGAAAGCTATGACATCACAAGAGGGAAAGCCAGCATAGAAGGAAGTGCAAGTTTGTAAAGTTATCATCTGATGTTAACCTAAACTCATGTGTAAGGGTTAACCACCACAGAAGAGAAAACAAGTGCGTACCTGTGTGTACACACACATGCATACACACACAGAGAGAGAGAGAGAGAGAGAGAGAGAGAGAGAGAGAGAGAGAGGGTGGGGGAGACAAAGACACACAGAGAGACATAGTTCTTGAAAGAATATAATCACACTTCACAAAAATTTAGCAGCCACATGGACTATATACCATAAAAAATTTAGAAATGCAAGTACATCATACACTGTAGAATCTTCTCAAGTACACATAGTTAATTAACTTCAGAATTGGATGTCATTGACTACAGAAGGCATCAAAAATGCTCCATCATTTTTTAGAGGAGCATCTCAAGAGGTTTAGAATCTGTTTATAAAGGGTCTCTAATTTTTCAGCACATATTGAAAAGTACTTGATAGGTTTTAGCTGTTATCATTTATTTTTAATTATGAAATATTAGTGCTGTTGGAACACTAGTATTACATTGAAAGATCGTAATTCACTTACATAAAATATTATACATAAAACCCAGCCACATACTCTATGTCCAATCAGACCTGCTATAACAATTGCTATTGATCATTAACATGTTTTATAAATGTGAAGAATATGCAAAAGTAATTGCTCCAGCGTTGCATGGCCAATTCCACCAAGCTGAAGGGATCCACAGCAGATGCTGAGAGGCAGAAGTGATGAAAATCTGTATGGACACCTTTAGATAGGGAGCAGAAAGACTATAAGATCTAGGAAGTCAACTGTGAGATGGTATCTTCTAGAAATGTCATAGAATCTATACCATTGTACTGAAACACTATGGCTACTGAAATAAGATCTGAACAATGAAAATACCATTAGACAGGCTAATGTGGAAGGGAAAAAATCTCATTGAGTCTCATCCCTAGACAAAGAATTAATGATTTTTAGGAGAGGGAGACATAGTCTTCCCCAGAGACGAGCGTCTAATGGTTCAAATTTTCAGTCTTGAAATAATATCTACAAACAAAACTAAAAAATGAGACTCATCAATGCAATGCATGTATGTGTATTTGATACATACATGTATGTGTGTGTGTGTGTGTTTGTGTGTGTGTGTGAGAGAGAGAGAGAGAGAGAGAGAGTGTGTGTACAAAAGTAAAAGAGACCGTATATTTGGGAGGGTGTGAGAGATGGCATGGAAATGTTTTTCGGGAGGAGACATGGGAGGAGGGGCGAGGGACTCTGAGGAAGAAAGAAGAGGGGAAAATGATGTAGCTACATTTTAATTTTAATTAGCATAAACAAAGAAGTAGATAAAAACTCAGCTTAAGAAAAGATTTAACCAATTTAATTGTGTGACAAAGAGAAAGCCATAGACACTTCGCAGTTTTTGGATGACTCCTTATTAGTGCAAAATGAAATCACCCTAATCTAAGAAAATGTAACTAGAGCACTGTATGGTGAGCAACCTTCAGATTTCTCACTCCTGTGAACAGTCAAAATGGAGATAATTTAAAATATGTGGCATCTTTTGATCAACAGAACATGGTAAACATTACTATTAAAATATTGTCTACTCTTTTGAATTGCAAGACATATTGCAATAATAGCTTAGAATGAAGAAGAAAACTTATGCTTACAAAGTTTAGATTTATGGCTGTACAGAGCAATGCTAAAATCATATATGTTTCACAAAGCATAAAAGAATTTATTCATCAAAATAACTGGTGGTTTAAAACAAAATTAGCAGTAGTATTTGTTACTGGAATTTGTAACAAGTATACTATTTCAAATGTAGGAGAGTGATAGATACACGTTGAGATAATTGCATAAGAAAATATGATGCATTATTTGAAAGAAGACTGTCAAAAATATATATTTATATGTCATTTGTACTCATACAAAGGCAAAGTCTATAATGATCACTAGAAAATATAAACAAATATGGAGAACAACCTAAAAATTGAATTAAACTAAAATAATAGCAATGAGGAATCAACTGTAAAAGAAATGAAGTGTAAAACCTGGGCAGATACCACTGAGAGCCTTAGTCTACTGGTACTACTGTATCAGAGTATCTCAGACTGGGTACTTTATAAAACGTAATATGTATTTACCACATATTTAAAGTCTTTGAAATTTAATTTCACAGTGACAGCAAATATGGTGTCCTTGGAGGGCTTCTCTTAACTACCAAAATCATGCCTTCTTACTAGATTCTTCATAGCAAGTGAGACAAATGTGGCTGAAATCATGCTATCGTGTGCTCAGAATATGAAAGGACTGGGCATCTCTTCAGATTGAGCACTAGTACCACAAATTGGAGTAATTAATCATCACAGTTTTTAATGGCATCTCAAGAAAGTTAAGTTCACCGTATATATTTTGGCAATATACAAATTTTCAAGCCAAAGCAGAAACAATAAATAGCATATTCAGATCATCCTTGTCAAAACAGATATTCAAGACAGCTGTTCCTTATGTTTAATGAATGACAGGCTTCTAATTTAGACATAAATCCAAGTCAATTATGTACTACCTACAAAACAATATATACAGAACAGCAAGCAGAAATAGAAAAGGCTGTGGGTGTGTGTAGAGAATGCTTCGCTTCAGTAGTTACTTTTCTCATTGATTTGACAAGAACCCTAAAAAGAGCAGTTGAAGAAAGGAAAATTGTATTTAAGTTCATGGTTGGAAGGTCCATTCTGTTCCATCTTAATGGGGAAGATATGGTATGAACATGGACCTAAATGTCACAATGGAGTATATCATCCCTAGTTATATTGCAACTCAGGTTAGGAAGTCAAGAAAAATAAATGCTACTGCTCCTCTGTCCTTCCCTTCACATAAATACACAGACACAAGCACACACATACACACAAACAGAGTCACACACACACACACACACATTTACACACAAACACACAGACACACACACACAGACACACACACACATTTACACACAAACACACAGACACACACACACACAGACACACACACACATTTACACACAAACACACAGACACACACACACACACAGACACACACACGCGCGCGCGCGCGCACACACACACACACATTTACACACAAACACACAGACATACACACGCGCGCGCGCACACACACACACACATTTACACACAAACACACAGAC
>JADRCH010000004.1:7573753-7599838 GCA_019843965.1 Rhynchomys soricoides | reverse complement strand
GAGAGAGAGAGAGAGAGAGAGAGAGAGAGAGATTCAGAGCACGCTTTACAAGTGATTCTACATCCTATAGGTATAACGATCAAGTTTAACCATCTCAAGCATCTCTCCTTCTCTGATAAAATATAGTCCACTTCTCTAAGACACATGATAGTAAGACTATGACATAATACTAAGATTACTAACCAATTTAACAGATTGATATCATAAAGGTCTTCTCCCAGCAGAAGCACAATACATACTTGTTTCAATAATGGATTTTTTTTCTAGGTTATTAAAAGTCTCGATCAATTTACAAGAATTGAATCATATAAACTGCATTTATGAACAAAATCAAATTAAGCCAGAAATTAAAACCAGAAGATATTTAGAAAATACTCAAATTAGCCGAAATGAATAAATATAAAGAAAAATTATAAGAATACTTGAAAAAATTGAACTGAATGTAGTTTAAGGCACAATTGATTAAAACTGGGGGCAGTAGATAAGGAAGCGAACTGTAGAAGCTATATAAAAGCATGTGCTTCTATAGGACAAAAAAAAAAAAAAATGCCCAAAGTTAATAATGGAAGAACCTACCTTAACCAGCTAGAAAATGCAAAGCATATGAAAACCAAAACAGCAGAAGTAGGGAAAACATTCAAGAAAACAGCACTTATCAAAAACAAAGCAATCAGGAAATGAAAGTGATAAATACTCATTTATCATAAATAATTTATTATGAGAATAAAAGTACCTAAGATTTAGTATTCTACAGCTAAGTCTAATAACCCGAAGTTGATTCTTCTCAAGATCACCAAGGTTTATAAAGGCTTAGCTAGATAAATGAAGAAACAGGATATTGAATTAGGAAATTCAAGACTGAAAGCTAACGTAATGATAGAGAATGATTATATGTTTTTCCCCAGGCTAAAAGCAATATTATATTGAACAGTCTACTAGTACTGTGTGTGAAGAGCCTGGAAGAATTGGTAACAAAAGAAAATGAAAGTAACATAAAATAGTACAAAGTCAGGTTAGAACTGAAGAATTAATTTTTTCCAGACAGGGCAGTATTAATTATATATGAAAAACCCTAAAGAATAGAGTTAAAAATACAATTAGAATTACTAACAATAGTTTAGTCATGTCACTGGGAAAAAGATTATCACAGGAAAATCAATAGTATTTTTCTGAAAATTAACCATTTAAACTTAAATCAAGAAAATTTTCCAGTTATATAATGATCAATAACAGGGCTTGGAAAGATGACTCAGGTTAGGAGAATGGATGCTCCCAGGTCGACTTGCCTGCTTCCACATGGTAGCTCACGATGATCTGTAATTCTAGTTTCAAGGGATCAGATCTGGCCTCCATACGCACTGGATATGCATGGGATACCAAGACATACATGCAGACAAAATACTCTTACTTATTAAATGAAATAAGTTTGTTAAACCTTCCATAATCAGGCTACAATCTATATAACACTAGAGTTAGGTGTAGAGTAACTAAGGGAAGGCAACTGTATTCCTAGGAAGGGGAAATAGAAGAAATAATTCTGCATGTATGGATGTGTAGGAGACTGGAGAGACAAAGGCTCAAACAGGGAAGGGGAGAAAGGAATGGGTAAAGAAGAACACCTAAAACTAAGAGTCATTGGATGGGTTTTGAAGTTAAATCTGGTTTTGCTTCCCAGTCCCATGCTCCCAGAAATAAGACTCAGACTCAAAATATATTTACAGATAGCCTGGACACATAGCTAGGCTCTAATTTGACTAGATCATAACTTAAATAACCCAATTACTTTAACCACAATTACTTTAACCACATTGCTGTTTACCTGAACTCAGGTACCATTCATCTGCCTCATCACGTCTTGCCAGATGAGTCTCCCCACTGGATCTATCCCAGAATTCTTTCTCATCCCTTATTTCCCACATCCCATTTCCTGCCTAAACCACAGGCCATTGGATTTTTAATTGGTAGGTGATGCATCCATACAATACACAAGATATTCTCTTTACAGAAGGGTTTTGTGGAACCCTCAATATATACCTCTAGATATCATCTATCATCTATTTGTCTCTGTATCTGTCTATATGTCTATCTATCCACTTAGACAGTAAAGATATGGATGATAGATATATTGATAGATGATAGACAGATGATAAATAGATAGATGATAGATAGATAGATAGATAGATAGATAGATAGATAGATAGATGAGAGAGCAGAGGGGGAAAGAAAGATGATAGATGGATAAGTGTCCAATGAGACATGTCTTGCCACCAAATGAAACCTCCAATGACAGGGATGAATTATATCTACTCATTTACATCTATTGTTTACAAAAGTGGCCCTATGGAAACACACAAACAACCCAGTTTACTGACAAAGCTAGTAGTCTATTAGTTTCTCTCCACAAACTAATGATAAGGTCCTATTGCAGAAGACAACACCTACATAGTTCATTGAAGAAGAAGTTGAGCTGATGCTTATCTAGAGCTTTTGCCTCTATTGTCCATTATATTGATAGTCTGCATGATAATAAAGGTAAACACCAACCCAGCTACAAAACACACAATCTACAATGATGACCTGCCTACAAGATATGCTGCTGTAATAGTGGCACAACGTTTTGGAAATAAACAACCATTTTCTGATTAGAAGTAAGGTCTTTTCCACAGGCAGAATCTATGCCTGACATTGCCTTTGTGGCCAAGAACCTGAGACTAGATAGACCATAGACCCATTGGAAAGTCAAATACTACTGTTCTTGTAAAGGAGCATAGGAGTAAAATGACTCCGAATGGCAGTCTGCTATACTCTTAGATCAACATCTTAGCCATCATCAGAGAAGCAGCCTCTTGCATTACATGGAAACAATACAGAGACCCACAACTGGACAATACGAAGAGCATAAGACAACTTGGAACGCCTAACAGTAAATGGGATATTTCTACCAAATCTCTCCCCTCAGGCTCAGGGAACTCTGTGGAAAAAGAGACAGAAATATTGTAAGAGTCAGAGGGGATTGAAGATGCCAAGGAAACAAGGCTTTCCAGCCACAACAGGACTGATACACATATGAACTCACAGAGACTGCAGTGTGCAACATGCACAGGGCCCACACAATTCTAAGCCAGATGAGTTTCAAGCACTGAGAATGAAAGTATACACATGACCCAAGCCCTAACCTAAGAGCTGTCTCCAACTGATAAGCACTCACTAATAAAAAATTACTTTTCACCCATAGGCTCTCACTTGGTATTCAAACCATACTTAAGGACAGGCCCCATGCCCAACAATAGATGAACAACCACAAAATGAACTCAATGCTATTTTTGAAGACTTTTTTTCATAATGCTTTGTCTGGGTAATGTTTGCTGTTGTAGTTGTTTTCCTATTTGTTCCTTAGAAATACTTTGCTTGTATATTGTTGTTTTATATTTTGTTTTTTTATGGGTGTTTTTAATGTGTGAATGTGTGTATCTCAGTTTCTGTATATGTTTTTTCTGCACTTATTCTTTGGCTCTTTCTTTTTAATGAACAAAAAGCTTTCTTTCTTTCATTATTATTATTATTATTATTATTATTATTATTATTTCCCTGTTTATTTTCTCATGAGTGAGAAAGGGGGTACATGGACTTAGATGGATGATGCAGTGGGGAGGAGAGAAGAGTTTTGGGAGGGGAAATCGTAATCAGAGCATATTGCCTGAGAAATAATCTAGTTTAAAAAAAATCAAAAATATTGTTGAAGATGAGATTTACAAAATCATAAGTGTCAGATAGATGACTCTGATCCTGAAAACAAATATTTTTTTAGATAGGACCCATGGTGCTGGCCACATATATGGCAAAGGAGGGTCTTGTTAGTCATCAGGGGGAGGAGAGGCCCTTGGGCCAGAGGGTGTTAGATGCCCCAATATAGGAGAATGCCGAGGAAGGAAGCTGAGAGTGGGTGGGTGCGTGGGTGGGTGGGGGAATACCCCCATAGAGGCGGAGGAGGGGGAGGGAATGGGGAGGTTCCAAAAGGAAGATCTGGAAAGGAGGAAACATTTGAAATGTAAGTAAAGTATCAAAATAAAAATAAATAAATATTAAGAAATAAGGCACATTTTTAAGTGAGCAAAGCTTAGAAAATAGTCTTTGTCAAAGGAAGCATCCAGATGGTAAACTCATTGTTAAAGACACATTCTGATCATTAAGGAAGTGCAACTCATAACCAACAAGGAACCATCATAGACCTACCGGAAAGCTAAATTTATAATAAAAAAATCCTCAGCATCCCATACTGATAAAGAAGAGTGACAACTGTGCCACTCATACTACCCAGCATGAACAACAACAGTACATTAGAGACGGGTTATAGTTCAACATGTCATGCACCTCAACAGTCCTCAGCCAACATAGTTACCCAAAGGAAAAACTGTCAGTGTCCATATCTGAATAAATAAAAACCAAATTGTAGTGTGCCAAGGAAAACTATTCAACAAATTAATGATTTAATGATACAATCAACAACTCAATACAGAGCAGAAATATGGTGCCATATGAAAGGAGCTAGACATAATGGATTGCATATTACATGAGTCCATTTGTAGAAAACCGTGGGAAGTGTAAAGCTACACTAGCAAAGAATAGGGCAGAGACAGCTGATGAGAGATCAAATGCATACTGGAAGTAGTGACTGCAAATGACTAGGTAGGAGCTGTTGGATGATAGAAATGCTGTATGGCATGATTATGGTGATGATCATACAAACATCCAAGTGTGGGTGGGTGTGACTATACATATACGTTTAAAAATGAATGATCTGAAAAATATCAGCAAATGTAAGAGATTTAATTTAGTAGTATAAGCTACTAAATGTAATTCAAATGTAATTTGAATAAAGATATTTTTATGAAAAGGAAATAAACATACTCATTTATACATGTAAAAAGGCAAGAAATCAACATTTAATATCTCATTTAAATTTTTTACAGAATAATTACAATAACTAATACTTAAAACTTGTCTCTACTTGATTACTATATTCAGGACTGGATAATACATTGGATTTTATTTGCTTTTTAAAATGAAAAGGACTTGAGCACTCACGGTATTATTAGCTACTCTATGTATCTTATCTTGATTTTAGAATTCAGATTCTTAAGACATAATCCAAGCCACAAAACCTTGGACCTAAAATCTGTCCTACCAGCAGCAAGACATGCAGGGGCAATGGTGGTGCAGAACTTTTGGAAGTGGCCAATACAAGGCTGATCCACCATAAACCCTTGCCACAAGAGGGAGCCCATGCCTGGATAGCCAGGAAACCTGAAGCAGGACAACCCAGAGACCTAGGATAGAACTAAAAATGACTGGAAGAAAAAAGTCAGTGAAATAATTCCTAATGACATTCTGCTATTCTCATAGGTGAGCATAACAGTGCCTATCTGAGTTGTCATCAACCGGGATTTTATTTAGCAATTGATGGGAGCAGATGCAGAGACTCATAGCCAAACACTGGTTATAGGAACCAGAGGGGTAGAAAATATGACCCACAGAATAAACTAACCCGTGTTCATAGGAGCTCTCAGAGACTGAATCAACAATCACAAAACCTACATGGGTCTAAGATAGGTACTTTGTATATATGTTATATTGTGTAGCTTAGTCTTCTTGTGGGACTTGTAGCAGTGAGTGTGGTTGTGTCTATGACTCTTTTGCCTGCTCTTGGGAATCTTTCCTCCTTCAAGGTTGCTACATCAGCCATAATATGACTATTTGTGCCCAATTTTATTGTATCTTGGTTTGCTATGTGTATCCCTCAGAGGACTGTTTTGTTGTTTGTGTGTTTTGTTTTGTTTGTTGTTTGTTTGTTTTTAGCAATACAGAGTATCTGGGCACATGCATGGAGGGACTGGGAGGAGTGGAGGAATGGAAACTGCAGTTGGGATGTAATATATGAAAGAATAATTTAAAAAATAAAATAGAAGCTCTCTGTGCTGAGCATGGAGACAAAAGAATTAAATTAAAAGGAACTTATTTATTAACCACATTCAAAATATTTGTAATTATAACTACAGAGAAGTGAGTACAGTTCTTATTCTTCATCAAGGAATTTTCTTTTTGAAAAAAAAAAAAGACAGTAACCATTACAGACAACTACAATCAATTTAAATACTGGGTTGGAAAACCCAGTAATATATCTACAGCACAAATCCTGTACTCAGGTCTCAGAGAACAATGGGGAAGATGGGGTAGAAAAAAATGTAAAAGCCAGAGAAACAGAAAATAATCTAGTTGTTAGATTATTTCTCCTAGAAATTCCAAAGCAGTCCCACCCCAGAAGTATCACAGTATATCAATTCAGAAATGACAAAAGCAAAAGAAGTACTCTTCCCAAGATGAAAAGCACTCTACTTAGTTGTCCAATAACAAATGGTCAGCCCTGAAATCACGTACACACAAGTAATATCATAAGGACTGGGTGGCTTGTATTTCTATATTTAGGAATATATACACACAGATATGTAACAATGGGTTTTTTTAGAAAAGAGGCCATGAATGTAAATTAGAGCAAGGGAATTGTGTGGGCTTAAATTTTTCAAAATCTACTTTAATAAGGGTCCTTATTTTTTTAAAGATATATTAATTTATTATATATACATATAAGTACATTGCTGCTGTCTTCAGACACACCAGAAGAGGGTATTGGATCCCACTAGAGATGGTTGTGAGCCACCATGTGGTTGCTGGGAATTGAACTCAGGACTTTTGGAAGAGCAGTCAGTTCTCTTAACCACTGACCCATCCCTCCAGCCCTTAATAAGGGTTCTTAAACATTTTAACCTCCATCTAGCCCACCACCCACAAGAGGTACTTGAAAGTAATGGTTAATAGGGCAAAGGGGGAAGTAAACCCATTTAGAAATAGTTCTTCGGGGTGATTCCAATCTTCATTGTCAGGATAGCATCAGTTCAGTTCACATGAATCAGCAGCAGTAGCTTGATTCACTTGCAAACACCATTTACTAATCAGCAATGGCGGTTCACTGGAATATCAGGAGTTCTTTGGTGTATTTCTCTCCATAATGTCATGACAATTGACAGTCAGTGAAGAAGACAATGCAAACCAATTCCACATCTTCAGTAAAGACCAACAAGGAGCAGCAAAGAACAACAAGGTGAATCAATGCCACATCATCCACAGTCTGTTAGGTGACACTTAAATCCTTTCCAAATGTCCCCGACCACTCAAGTATCTAATCCACGAAACATCGCATTCTCTTTTTCCAGGATGCTTCCAGAAAAATACCACATGCCTCTTCTCAGCCAAATATCTGCCCACATGTGTGCTTCAACAAAATGTTGTCTCCTAAGACAGTTTTTAGAAAAACATCACCACGTGGCACAACTGAATATCCAAAGAAACCATAAATTTCCACTTCAGAACGGTTCATGGGAATGGTTTGAGAGAGAAAATAAAAAGGAAAAATTATGTACTTACATTAATCTAAAAATGTTTTCAAATATTTTAAAGGAAGTTGGGATGATTGATAATTTGCATGCGCTTACTGAAAAGTAGTAGAAAACAGAAAGAATAGATTTTTCAGATTTAGTGTGAATATTTTCCCTTGTGTTTTAACATTACTTTCCCTTTATGCAGAAATCAATCATGTTAAGCATCCTTCACATTTAAGCTCACTTTAATTCATAACTACCCTTTCATCCACACACACACACACACACACACACACACACCGTACACAATTAAAGGCTAAATTTATCTTCAGGGGACATTTCACATTTTTCAACTATTGTTTTTGAAGTTTGAATAATTACCTGGAACCTTGAAATTATTTCAAAGAGGAATTGTTAAAGTTTCAAGAAAAATCTCCACTGAATATCCTATAAGATAAAGTGTGTTTCTGTGCTAATTAGCTTTCTAATGAGCAACCTATGACCTTCACTCTTCTAAGAAACTTATTGTTCTAGAAGTTACATAGCCACTTAGTCATACAAGAAACAACCTTTTATTCTCTAGTCAATTAATCGCTCAGCTTATAGTACCCATGCATTTTGGGGGTTTGTGTTGCAAAGACATATCTGAGTATTGATCTGTGAATATTCTGAGCTGATGAAGTCTAAGTAAGTTGTTAAGTAAAATCCTCTAAACTCTCTTCCTACCCTCTTTTGCCCCCCCCCGTCTTTAAAATTCTGATTTTCAAAAGACATACTTATTTAACATTATCTTTACTGAAATTCCAAATCCCCTTGGGCTATTTTCCCTAGTAAACAAACAAACAAGTAAGCCATTAGAAGTCAGTAATAGCTAAATGAAAATTGGTTTGTAAGATTGGCTTTCAGAAAACACTTCAATATACCAAAAAAAAAAAAAAAAGAAAGCGCTGTAAGACAAAAGAAATAAAGATCAATATAACCAATTATTATCAGCAATGTGTGGTGACACAGGCCTGAACTCTAAGCATCCTAGAAGTGGAGAAACTGAGCACATACATGTGCTGAGAGCATCTTTATGTAACCTCAGATTTTTTTGTTGTTGTTGTTTTCTTCATACTTTATTTACATTTCAAATGTTTCCCCCTTTCCAGATCTTCCCTTTGGAACCTCCCTATTCCCTCTTCCCTCCCCCTCCCTCTATGGGGGTATTCCCCCACCCACCCACACTCGGCTTCCCTCCTTGGCATTCTCCTATATTGGGGCATCTAACACCCTCCCGCCCAAGGACCTCTCCTCACCCTGATGGCTAACAAGACACTCCTCTGCCACATACGTGGCCAGCACCATGGGTCCCTCCATGTGTATTCTTTGGTTGGTGATCCAGTCTCCAGGAGCATCAAGGGGTCAGTCCAGTTGACACTGTTGCTCCCTCCCTGGGGCTCCAAACTCCCTCAGCTCCTTCAGTCCCTTCTCTAACTCCTCGATCTGGGACCTCACACTCAGCCCTACGGTTGCTGTGAAGTGATTCTTGGGAATTCCGAACTTTTGGGCTAATAACCACTTATCAGTGAGTACATACCATATTCATTCTTTTGTGACCTCACTCAGGATGATATTTTCACGTTCCCAGATTAACGTGGATTAAGATGGACAAATGAGCCTGAGTGGAATTATCGTGGATTCTTTCCAGTTCCAGTCTTGTGTCTGATTGCTTTCACTGCCCACAAAAGTGAAAACTGGCTAATGCAGTTGAAGACTGGGTCTCTGGTTAACTAAGATAGGTGTTGTAGTTCACCTATTTCCAGAAACATTCGGAGAACTTGCCCTCTGTGAGAGTCACAGAGGCATTGCAAGGGTACTGAATATCATCTTCCTTAGAACCTTCCATCCCTAGCTTCTGTGATTATCTCTGAAATTTATCATAGGTTATTATTCTTACATTATAAGTACCATAATATGTATTTCAGGAACCATCATAATAACTACATATTATAATAAATTATTTTTATCGTTTTTTATTTGAAATTTTTCTGATATAGTTATATGGTGGCACTCTTTTTCATAAGTGATTTTATTTGCTTATATAGTTCAAAATTTAAAAACCATATGATATTATACTCTACTCTACTAGATGTCTGACCTTTACTCCTCTCCATCAGTCCATCTCCCACTAATTATCAGATAGTAAATGGGATGGACTAACATGTGTGTCTAAATCAACTAGGTACTTCCAAGGAAATAGCTTAACAAATGAGACTCATCTATCAGTTTTATAATGTAGATTCAACATACTTGATCTTCATTTTGGCAAGAGAAATTCCCAACTCCAAGTGTCAGACTCTGTGCTAATTATTAATGATCAGACAGCAAATAAAACAGATGTGTTGCTGTTAATATAGTGACAAGAATGACAGAACCTGTTTTCAAATGTGATTTTTTTACTAGACCAAATGAGAAGTACTCAAGTAGAAGTTTCTGGATATGTCAGGTTATACAAACTCAAGTGGTATTTTGCTGAGGCAAGACCTATGGGAGGGCAAGTGAAGGTTGGAGAAAGTATAAATAGGACTCAGTGGGCAGTGATGGTGTGCTTGTGTAGTTAGCTATCACTCTTCTTCATTGATGATATTTGCTTCCATTAGAGAGGCACAGCAGAAAACTTATTCTGGCACCCTTGCTGGTCTTTGTTGTTCCCCCTGACTTGTGTGGATTTGGCAAAGGTCTGGCAGTTTCTGCTGGATCAGGCCACTGCTGCTGATTCATGTTTGATATGCGGATACTATTTAACTGGACTGCTGGTATCATGACAAGAAGAGATTGTCCCCCCAAGGAACTACTTCTAAACAGGTCCACAGCCTCTTGTTCTATTTACCATATTTTCTCCCCTACCTTTGGATGGTGGGCTAAAACTTGGGTTGAAGCATTTCAGAACCCTTATTAAAAGTAGGTTTTCACCAACAAAGGGACCTATGGTTCCAGCTGCATATGTAGCAGAGGATGCCCTTATTTGGCCTCAATTGGAGGGGACGCTTTTGGTACTGTGAAGGCTCAATAGATGCCCCAGTATGGGGAAAGCTAGGGCGGTGAGATGGGAGTGTGTGGGTACATGAGAGAGCACCTTCATAGAAGCAGGAGTAGAGGGGATGGGATAGGGGGTTAATGGAGGGGAAACTGGGAGAGGAGGAAACAGTTGAAATGTAAATAAATAGAATATCTAATAAAAAATTAAAAAATAAAATAAATAAATAGAAAAAAGTAGGTTTTTAAAAATATAAGCCTACAAAGTACCTTGCATTATCTAGATTCCATGTACATTCACTATTTGCTCTTTTTCATAGGAGTAATACCTCAATTGTGAACACAGTTCTCTATTTTTCTTGAGAACTTACAATGTATAGTTAATTAATATTAAATAATTAATGTAGTTATTAATATTAAATAATATTTCTATAAAGAGAATTTTGTTAAGAGTTTTGTGTGGTTGCTGCTGGGAGCCCAGTGGACTTGGAACCCATCATCCCCCAAAGCCCCAATACCACTTCCCTTCTACTCAGTCCTTTCTGATGGGACAGACTGCTAGTTAGTCTGCTCCCCTGAAGACACCATATCCTGAGCCATCCCAGAAGACCTGCTGCACATAGGGCAACTGAGCAACTGTTCGCCAGCTTGTCTGCTCCCCTGAAGACACCACAGCTTGAAGTCATTCCAGAAGCTCCTCTGTACACAGGGCAACTGGGAAATAGACATCACTGTCTGAAAACTTCCCAGGGGCTCTGTGGCATGCAAGGCAACTGACCCAACAGACTGAAAGCCTCCCTGGAGTTCTGCTGCACTCAGGGCAACAGAAACCACTGTCCATAGGCCCCTATGGAGAACATCTTCTCACAAGACAACAGTTTGAATGGTGCTCTGAAGACCCAACAGTCTGAAGGCCTCCCAGGAGATCTACTGCAACCAGGACAACAGATCTGCAGCTTCTCTGCCCCTCTGAAGAGCCCCAAGTTGGAAGGCCCCACAGGTGGTATGTTACAGCCAGGGCCACAGGTCTACCAGGAAACTTGAAGCAACCCAGGGACAAAAAAGGCAGACTACAGACAGACTCCCCTAGACCAGCAAACACCAAGGATGACCAGATGGCAAGAAGCAAGCACAAGACCATGAACAACAGAAGCCAATATACGTGGGCATCATCATAACCCAGTTCTCCCATCACAGCAAGTCCTGAATACACCAACACATAAAAAACCAGGAAGTGGACATAAAATCATATCTCATGAAAATAATAGAATCCTTTAAGGAGGATACAAATAATCCACTGAAAGAAATAGAGAAAAAACACAAATAAACAGGTAGAAGCCCTTAAATCGGAAACAAATCCCTTAAAGAAATACAAGAAAACACAATCAAACAGGTGAAGGAACCGAATAAAGTGGTCCAAAATCTAAAAGTGGAAGTAGAAACAATTAAAAAAAACACACAAATAGAGGCAGACCTAGAAACAGAAAACCTAGGAAAGAGGTTAGGAATTACATCTGTAAGTATCACCTACAGAATACAAGCGATAGAAGAGAGAATCTCAGATGTAGAAGATATCATAGAAGAGATTGACTCAACTTCCAAAGAAAACTCAAAACATAAAGAACTCCTAACCCAAAGTGTCCAGGAAACTCAGGACACAGTGAAAAGACAAAATCTAAGAATAATTGGAATAAAGGAGAGTGAAGATTCCCAGCTCAAAGGACCTAAAAATGTCAACAAAATCATAGAAGAAAACTTCCCAACATAAAGAAAGAGATGGCCATAAAGGTACAAGAAGCCTATAGAACACCAAATAAATGGACCATAAAAGAAAATCCTCTTGTCACATAATAATCAAAACACTAAACATACAGAACAAAGAATAAATATTAAAAGCTGTGAGGGAAAAGGGCCAAGTAATGTACAGAGATAGATCTGTCAGAATTATACCAGACTTCTTAACAGAGATACCAAAAGCCAGAAGAGCCTGGTAAGAGGTCATGCAGACTCTAAGAGAACACAAATGCTAGCCCAGGCTACTATACCCAGCAAATCTCTCAAACAACATAGATGGAGAAACCAAAATATTCCAGGACAAAACCAAATTCAAACAGTATCTATCTACCAATCCAGCCGTACAGAGAATCCTAGAAGGAAAACTCCAACACAAGGAAGGTACATAAACTAAAGAAAAGAAAAGATATTAAGCATCTCATAGCAAAGGCAAAAGGAGAGAACCACAAACATATAAAGCCACCTACAAAACCAAACATAACAGGAACCAACAGTCATCTGTCCTGAATATCGCTCAATATTAATAGACTCAACTCACCTATAAAAAGACATAAGCTAACAGACTGAATATGCAAACAAGATCCAGCATTTTGCTGCATACAAGAAACACACCTCAAAAAACAAAGACAGCCACTATCTCAGAATAAAAGGATGGAAAAAGGACTAAGCAAATGGTCCAAGGAAACAAGCTGGAGAACTCAAGAAACTAGCCACCAAAAACCCAAACAACACAAACAAAAAATGGGGTATAGAATTAAACCGAGAATTCACAACAGGAGTCTCGAATGGCTGAGGAGCATCTAAAGAAATGTTCAAAATCCTTAGTGATCAGAGAAATGCATATAAAAATGACCCTGAAATTCCACCTTACACCAATCAGAATGGCTAAGATCAAAACCTCAAGTGACAATACATGTTGGTGAGGATGTGGAGAAAGAGGAATACCTCTCCATTGCTGGTCAGATTGCAAACTGGTACAACCACTCTGGAAATCAATCTGGAGGTTCCTCAGAAAATTGGAAACATATTTACTTGAAGAGCCAGCAATGCCACTTTTGGGAATTTACCCAAAAGATGCCCATGCTACAGGGGCATGTGTTCTACTATGTTCATAGCAGCCTCATTTGTGATTTCCAAAAGCTGGAAACAATCCAGATGTCCTAGGACAGAAGAATGGATACAGAAAATGTGGTTCATTTACACAATGGAATACTACTCAGCTATTAAGAATGAGGACATCCTGAGTTTTGCAGGTAAATGAGAGGAACTAGAAAATATCTTCCTGAGTGAGGTAACTCAGACCCAAAAGGACATGCATGGTATGTACTCACAAATAAGTGCATATTAGCCAAAAAAAAAAAAAAAAAAAAAGTACAGAATACCTAAGATACAGTTCACAGAACTCAAAACGGTCAACAAGCTGAAGAGACCAAGTGAGGACACCTCAGTACCACTTGAGAGGGAGAAGAAAGCAATCACAAGTGTGTGCGGGGGAGGGATCTTTGACAGAAAGTGGGGAGGAGGGGAACATGATGTGGTATTGGGTGAAGGAAAAGGACTGAAGCCCTGAGGGTCAGCAGAAAGAATGAAAACAGGCAACTTCAAGAGATAGGAGGTTGGGGGGGGGCTCCAGAATGGAACAGAGATCTGGGAGGTGAGAGACTCTCGGGACTCAAAGGGAGGGACCTTAAATGAAATGTGCTACAATGGCAATAGGGAACTTTTAGAGCCCATATCCAACAGAAAGACTGGGCATCAAATCAGGGATGGGTTTGCCATCCCACAGTCAAAACTCTAACCCATAATTATTTCTGTGTAAAAGAACTGCAGGGATGGAAATGGAGAGGAGCCTGAGGAAAAAATATCTAGGGACAGGCCCAAAATGAGATCCAGCTCAAGGGGAGGTCCCAAGCCCTGACAGTATTACTGAAGTTATGGAGTACTCATAAACATGGACCTATCTTGACTGCCCACTGAAAGACCCAACAGGCAACTGAAAGAGATAGATGCAGATATTCATACCAACCAATGGACACAAGCTGTTGACCTCTGTGGTTGAATTAGGGAAAAGCTAGAAGATGCTGAAGATGAGGGTGAACCTGTAGGAGGACCAGCAGTCTCAATTAGCCTGGATCCCTGAGATCTCTCAAACAATGGACCACCAACCAGGCAGCATACCCCAGCTGATATAAGGCTCAGAACACATATAGAGCAGAGAACTGCCAGGTGTGGGCTTAGTCAGAGAAGAGATGCACCTAACCCTCAAGAGACGGGCGGCCCCAGGGAATTTAGAGGTCTGCTGGGGTGGGGTCAGGGATCATCCTTGTGGAGACATGGGGGGATGAGGTATGGGATGTGGAAAAGTCTGAGGGTGGACCTGGAGTGGAATAAAATCTGGAGTGTAAATAAATAATTAAACAAATACAAGATTAAATTTAAAAACGGAGTTTTGTGTGTAAATAATATTCATTCATAAATAGCAAAATACCATAAAACACTGAATGTCTATCGGTGAAGAATTAGATTTAGCAATTATTTAGATTTTTATTCAAAATAATTAGTTCTTCACTGATTTAGAGTTTTATGGTATTTTGATATTTAAGAATGATTTTACAGTGAATAAACTTGACATTTTCTCTCTTAATTGAATATATTACAGAGGTTTAATGGTTTGTTATTTGCACACATGTTATATACATTTTAAAGATATTGTACAATACATGGATACTTCTGTGTTCTTTATACTGTTATAGATATATCTGAAGAATAGGCTATAAGATTTTTATAACTTTGAGGTATTACTCCTCTGGAATGACTGACCCAATTCTTCTACTCTCTTCCCTTTAATTAAATATCTTTTAAAGACATTATATATGTATATGTATATATATATATATATATATATATATATACACACACACACACACACATATACACTGTAGCTGTCTTCAGATACAGCAGAAGATCACATTACCAATGGTTGTGTATTACTCTGTCATTGAATTCAGGGACTGAACTCAGGACCTTGGGAAGAGCAGTCAGAGCTCTTAATTGCTGAGCCATCCTCTTCAGCCCCTAAATTATTTTTTCTCACATGATATAATCTGCTTACAATTTCTAATTCCTCTAATCCTCCCTGTTCCTCCACACTTCCCCTCCCTTCCAGCTGAACCTTCATTCTGTCTTTCATTAGAAAGCAAACAGTCTTCTAAATAATAATAAGAAAATAAAATTGCCTTAGTGTTTCTATTGCTGTGAAGAGACACCATGACCATGCCAACTATATAAAGGATAGCGTTTAATTGGGCTGGCTTACAATTCAGAGATTTAGTCCACTGTCACCGTGGTAGGAAGCATGGGGGTACACAGGCAGACATGGGTCTGGAAAAGTAGCCAAGATTTCTCCTGGGTCCCTGCATTATCTCGTGTCAAGTTGTTGGTCAACCAGCAGAGTCTGGTGTGGGTTCTATGTTCCTGGGTTCTTAATCAAAAAGTAGGTGCCCGTAGGTGTGTCAATTTATGTCTGGGTCTTCACTTTGATTCCACTAATCAACATGTCTGCTTTGCACCAATACCATGCTGTTTTCATTACAATAACACTGTAGGAAATTTTGAGGTCCAGAGGATGATACTATCAACAATTCTTTCTTATTTGGGATACTTTATATTGCTCTCTGTCTGTCTGTCTCTCTCTCTCTCTCTCTCTCTCTCTCTCTCTCTGTGTGTGTGTGTGGTGTGTGTGTGTTTCCATATGAAACTCAAAATTGTCTTTTCAAGATCTGTGATAAATCATGTTGGATTTATCTGTGATGAATCAATTTTGATTGCTTTTAGTCGGATGGCCTTTTTTACTCTATTAATCGTACTGGTCCACAAGCATGTGAGATCTTTCCATTTTCTGCTATTTTTGATTTCTTTTTTCAGTGTTTTAAAGTTTACAGTCATACTAGTCTTTAACTTACTTGGTTATAGTAACCCCACATACTTTGTAATATTTAAGGCTGTTGTGAATAGTGGTGTTACCTTGACTTCTTAGTCCATTTGTAACTTGTATATAGGAAGGCTGCTTGTAGTTTAATTTTTTTATTCAGCTACTTTGGTGAAAGTGTTTATTAGTTAGAAAGCCTACTCAGTGGAATTATTAGGGTTGCTTATATATACTATCATCTGCAAATAAAGATATTTTGACTTCTTTCTAATTTTTATCTTCTTGATATCCTTCAGTTGTCTTGTTACTCCAACTAGGACTTGAAGTACTATATGGAATAGATATGAAGAAAGTAGAAAACCTGTTTTGTTTCTGATTTTAGTAGAATTGCTTTAAGTTTCTCTTCATTTAAGTTGATACTGGCTATGAACTTGCTATAACATGACCTTATTTTGTTGAGGCATGTCCACTGTATCCTACTCTCTCGGGGACTTTTATCATGAATATATATTGAAATTTCTCAAAGCTTTTCTATATATAATGAGATGATCATTTATTGTCTTTGAGTTTGCTTATTTGTGAATCACATTTATTGACTTATGTATGCTGAACCATCCCAGAATCTCTGAGATGCAGACTGCTTGATAATGGTGATTGTGCTGGATGGTTAATGTCACCTTGACACAAATTAAAATCATTTCAGAGGGGAAAACTTTAATGGAGGAAATGCCTCCATAAGATTGGGCTGTACTCAAGCCTGTAGGGTATTTTCTTAATTAGTGATTGATGTGAGAGAGTCCAGCCCATTGTTGGAGGTGCCAATCTTGGGCTACTTGACCAAGGTTCTATAAGAAATTAGGCTGAGCAAGCCATGAGGAGCAAGTTTATAAGCAGTACCCTTCCATGATCTCTGCATCAACTTTTCTTCCTTAAACTGCCCTGCTGTGTTCCTGCCTCACTGCTTTTGATGAAGAACTGTTATAAGAAACAATAAATAAATAAATTCTTTCCATACCAATTTACTTTCTGTCACAGGATTTCAGCACAACAATAGTAATCCTAACTAAAACATGGATGAGCTTTTTGTTGGAGTAAATATTTTATTGAGAATTTTTGCATTTATATTCACAATGAAAATTAAACTATAATTTTCTTTCTTTATTGGGTTTTTATGTAATTTTGTATCAACATAACTATGGCCTCAAAAAATCAGCTGTGTTCCTTCTGATTCTTTTTTGTGGGATAATTTGAGGAGTGTTGGCATTAACTACCCTTTGAAAATCTGGTACAATTCTGTTCTGGGTTCCTTTTATTGGGAGATGCTCCTATTTCACTAGGGGATATAAGTCTACTTAAGTTGCTTAACTTTGGTAAGTCATATGTATCAAGAAAATATTTTATTTCTTTTAGATTTCCAATTTGGTAGAATACAAGGTTTTGCTCTTAAGATGCTCTATAGTCCCTAGGTATCTGCTATATCCTCTATCTCATCTATAATTTTGTGAATTTATATCTTCTTTCTCTTCCTTTAAGTTATTTTGGATAAGGGTTTGTCAGTTTTATTGATTTTCTCAAAGAATCAACTCTGCTTCATTGATTCTTTGTATTTTTTGTTTCTATTTTATTGATTTCAGTACTGAGGTTGATTATTTTTTGTTGTCTATTCCTTTTGGAGTACTATTTCTTCTACTGTAAAATTTTAGAAGTACTGTTAAGTTACTAGTATGAGATCCCTCCAAGTCTTTCATGTAGGCACTTGTGGCCTTGAACTTGCCTCTTAGAACTACCTTCATTGTGTCTCATAAGTTTGAACATGTTGTGTATTCATTTTCATTAAGGTTTGATTTCTTTCATAATTTCTGTCATGAAGCACTTTTTAATTCAGAAGTGAGGTGATCAGTTTCTCTAAGTTTGTAAGCTTTCTGTTGGTTCTTTTGTTGATAATATCAAGCTTTAACTCATGGTGCTCAAATAGCATGCAGGGTGTTATTTCAGTTTTCTTGTATCTGTTGAGACTTGCTTTGTGTCCAAGTATGTGGTCAATTTTTCAAAAAATTCCATGGGGTTTCAAGAAGAAAAACAAATAAACACACACACACACACACACACACACATACATGCATATATGTGTATATATATACACATACACACACACACACACACACACACATATAGTGTTTAGGTGAATGTTTTGTAAATATCAGTTAAGTCCATTTGGCTTATAACATCTGTTAGCTCCAGAATTTTTCTGTTTATTTTTTGTTGTTTATTTTGTATTTTATTTTGGTCTGGATTACCTGTCTATTGGCAAGAAAGGGATATTCAAGCTGCCTACCATCAGTTCATGTGGGTCAATATGTGATTTAAATAGTAGGGATGTTGCTTTAATGAACTTGATTGTCCTGTATTTGTAAATAGAATTAAGAATTCTATGGTACTCGTGATGAATTTTCTTATAATGAGTGTGAAGTATCTTTCCTATCTCTTTTATTTAGTTTTAGTTTACAGTCTATTGTATTAGACATTAGAGTGGGTACTACAGTTTGGCTCTGTTTGCTTGGAATATTTTTTCCATCCTTTACCCTTAGATATATAACATTGATATTAAGGTGGGTTTTTTTGTCATTGTTGTTGTTGTCTTTGTTTTTGTTTTTGTGTTTTGATGTGGCAAAAGGACAGATTCTGTTTTAAAATCCATTCTGTTAGTGTCTTTTAATTGAGGAATCAAGAACATTGATGTTGTGAGATTTCTGTCATTTTGTTCTTGGTGTGTGTGTATTGTTGTTGTTTTGTTGTTGTTGTATTTTTTTCTCTTTTCATTTACTGGTCTGGTATTATTTACTCATTGTATTTTCTTGGGTGCTGTTGACTTCTTTAGGATGGAGCCTTCCTTCAAGCATCTTCTGTAGGGCTGGATTTATAGACAGATATTATTTAAATTTTGTTTTTATAATAGATTTTCTTTTTTTCTCCCATGTGATTGAAATTTTGATGGATATAGTAGTCTAGGCCTGTATTTGTTCTTTCACAGCCTACAGCATGTCTGTGTGGTTGGCTGTTAGAGTCTTTATTAAGATATCAGGTGATGGTGGTTGGGGACCTCAGCCTATGCCAGAGGGCTCCATAGCCAAATAGTGCCAGGAGAAAGCTAGCATCCCAGGAGTGTGGACAAGCCTGTGAGTGGGGGTAAGGCCAGCACCTTTGCTCTGAGGGACTCCCCTAGAACCCTCGGGATGCAGGAACCGAGGAGGAACCGAGGAGCAGCCTGGGGCAAGAGCCTTCTGGTTTCCATCTGTGGCCAGGGACCTGAGCCTGTGCCACAGGGCTCCATAGCCAAAAAGTGCTGGGAGAAAGCTAGCTTCCCAGGAGAGTGGACAAACCTGTGAGCAGAGATAAGACCAGCACCTCTTCTCAGAGGGACCTACCTGGAACCCTCAGGACACAGGGATGAGGAGTGGCCTTCCTGTTTCCTTCTGAGGCCAAGAAGCTGATCCTGTGACACAGAGCTCCATACTCAAATAGTGCCAGAAAATATCTGGTCTCCCATGAGTGCCTACAAACCTTCAAGCACAGAAAAGACCACCACTTCTGTTCAAATTCCTGGATCAAGAGGGACCCCCACAGAGCCATCAGGACACAAAAACCAAGGAACAGCTGGGATCAGAAACCTTCTTGTTTCTGTCTGCACTCCAGAGCTGAACCGGAAACACAGCTCTCCAAACCAAAATTCCTCTCAGAGAGAGCTTGTTTCCAAGGAATACTGACACAAAGGTTTGCAGGAAGTACAAGCCACAGTCAGAGAGAGCAAGACCAGCTAACCCCAGAGATAGCCAGATGGTGAAAGGCAAGGGCAAGAACGTAAGGAACAGAAACCAAGGCAGCTGAGCATCATCAGAACCTAGTTTTTTTCCCATCACAGTGAGTTCTGGATAATCCAAAACACCAGAAAACTAAGACTCATATTTAAAATCACATCTCATAATGATGATGGAAGACTTAAAGAAGGAAATAAATAACTCCCTTAAAGACATACAAGAGAACACAGGTAAACAGCTAGAAGCCCTTAAAGAGGAAACACAAAAATCCCTTAAATAATTACAGGAACAGACAATCAAACAAGTGAAGGAAATGAACAAAACCATCCAGGTTCTAAAAATGGAAATAGAAACAATAAGAAATCACAAAGAGAGACAGCACTGGAAATAGAAAACCTAGGAAAGAAATCAAGTCATAGATGCAAGCATCACCAACAGAATACAAGAGATAGAAGAGAGAATCTCAAGTGCAGAAGATACCATAGAAAACATTGACACAACAGTCAAAATGTAAAATGTAAAAATCTCCTAACCCAAAACATCCAGGAAATCCAGGACACAATGAGAAGACCAAACGTAAGGATAATAGGTATAGAAGAGAGCAAAGATTCCCAACGTAAAGGACCAGTAAATATCTTCAACAAAATTATAGAAGAAAATTTCCTTAACCTAAAGAAAGAGATGAACATAAACATTTAGGAAGCCTACAGAACTCCAAATAGATTGGACCTGAAAAGAAATTCCTCCCATCACATAATAGTCAAAACACCAAATGCACAAAACAAGGAAAGAATACTAAAAGCAGTAAGGGTAAAAGGTCAAATAATATATAAATGCAGGCCTATCAGAATTACACCAGACTTATCACCAGAGACTATGAAAGCTAGAAGATCCTGGGCAGATCTCATACAGACCCTAAGAGAACACAATTGCTAGCCCAGGCTGCTATATCCAGCAAAACTCTCAATTACCACAGATGGTGAAACCAAGATATTCTATGACAAAACCAAATTTACACAATATCTTTCCACATACCCAGTCCTACAAAGGATAATAGATGGAAAATGCCAACAAAAGGAGGGAAACTACACACTAGAAAAAGCAAGAAAGTAATCTTTCAACAAATCCAAAAGAAGATAGCCACACAAACATAAAAATAACATTGAAAATAACAGGAAGCAACAATCACTATTCCTTAATATCTCTTAACATCAATGGACTCAATTACCCAATAAAAAGATATAGACTGACAGACTAGATCCATAAACAGGACTCAGCATTTTGCTGCACCTAGGAAATGCACCTCAGTGTTAAAGACAAATACTACTTTAGAGTAAAGGTCTGGAAAACAATTTTCCACGCAAATGGTCCCAAGAAATAGGCTGTAGTAGCCATTCTAATATAGGATAAAATCAACTTTCAACCAATCATCACCATTTTGATGATTTTTCAATCATCAAAAAAGATAAGGAAGGACAATTCATACTCATCAGATGCAAGGGCCCCTACATTCACAAAAGAAACTTTACTAAAGCTCAAAGCACACATTGCACCTCACACAATAATAGTGGGAGACTTCAACACCCCACTCTCATCAATGGACAGATCTTGGAAACACAAACTAAACAAAGACACATGAAACAAACAGAAGTTATAGACCCAACAGATTTAACAGATATCTATATATATCATTTCATCCTAAATCAGAAGAATATACCTTCTTCTCAGAACCTCATGTTACCCTCTCCAAAATTGACCATATAATTGGACACAAAACAAACCTCAACAGATATAAGAAGATTGAAATAATCTCATGCCTCCTATCAGATCACTGTGGATTAAGGCTGGTCTTCAATGGCAACAAAAACAACAGAAAGCCCACATACACATGGAAGCTGAATAATGCTCTACTCAATGATAACGTGGTCAAGGAAGAAAGAAAGAAAGAAATTAAAGACTTCCTAAAATTTAATGAAAATGAAAGTACAACATACCCAAACTTATGGGACACATTGAAAGCAGTGTTAAGAAGAAAACTCATAGCTCTGAGTGCCTCCAAAAAGAAACTGGAGAGAGCATATACTAGCAGCTTAAAGCACACCTGAAAGCTCTCGAATAAAAAGAAGCTAATATACCCAAGAGGAGTAGAAGTCAGGAAATAATCAAATGCGGGACTGAAATCAAACATGTAGAAACAAAAAGAACTATACAAAGAACAAAAACAAAAACAAAAAACAAAAACAAAAAACAGGAGCTGGTTCTTTGAGAAAATCAACAAGATAGATAACCCTTAACCAGACTAACCAGAAGTCACAGAGACAGTATCAAAATTAACAAAATCAGAAATGAAAAGGGAGATATAACAACAGAATCTGAGGAAATTCTAAAAGCCATCAGATCCTATTACAAAAACCTATACTCAACAAAATTGGTAAATCTGAATGAAACTGACAATTTTCTAGACAGATACGAAATACTAAAGTTAAGTCAGGATCAGATAAACCATCTAAAACAGTCCCATAACCCCTAAAGAAAAAGAGTCAGTCGTTAAAAGTCTCCAACCAAAACAGGCCCAGGACCAGGTGAGTTTAGTGCAGAATTCTATCAGAACTTCAGAGAAGACCTAATACCAAGAATCTTCAAACTATCCCACAAAATACAAACAGAAGGAACACCACCCAGTTCATTCTATGAGGCCACATTTACACTGATACCAAAACCTCTCAAAGACCCAACAATAAAAGAAAACTTCAGACCAATTTCCCTTATGAATATCGATGCAATAATACTTAATAAAAATCTCACAAACCGAATGCAAGAACACATCAAAATGATCATTCATCACGATCAAGTAGGCTTCATCCCAGGGATGCAGGGATGGTTCAATACCCAGAAATCCATCAGTGTCATCCACTACATAAACAAACTCAAAGAAAAAACCAATGGTCCTTTCATTAGATGCTGGAAAACATTTGACAAAATTAAACATTCATTCATGATAAAACTCTTGGAAAGATCAGGAATTCAAGGCCCATACCTAAACATAGTAAAAGCAATATACAGCAAACAAGTAGGAAACATCAAAGTAAATAGAGAGAAACTTGAAGCCTTCCCACTAAAATCAGGGACTAGGCAAGGCTGCCCTCTCTCTCTCCCTATCTATTCAATATAGTACTTGAAGTTCTAGCTAGAGCAATTAGACAACAAAAGTAGGTCAAAGGTATACAAATTGGAAAGGAAGAAATCAAAATATAACTATTTGCAGATGATATGATGGGATACTTAAGTGACCCGAAAAACTGCACCAGAGATCTGCTACAGTTGATAAACACCTTCAGCAAAGTGGTTGGATATAAAATTAACTCAAACAAATCAGTAGCCTTCCTAAACTCGAAGGATAAACAGGCTGAGAAAGAAATTAGAGAAATGACACCCTTCACAATTGTCACAAACAATATAAAATATCTTGGTGTGACTCTAACAAAACAAGTGAAAGATCTGTACGACAAGAACTTCAAGTATCTGAAGAGAGAAATCGAAGAAGACCTCAGAAAATGGAAAGATCTCCTATGCTCATGGACTGGCAGAATTAATATAGTAAAAGTGGCCATTTTGCAGAAAGCAATCTACAGTTTCAGTGCAATCCCCATCAAAATTCCAACTCAATTCTTCATAGACTTATAAAGAGCAATTTTCAAATTCATTTGGAATAACAAAAAACCCAGGATAGCAAAAACTATTCTCAACAATAAAAGAACTTCTGGGGGAATCAGCCTCCCTGACCTCAAGCTGTACTGCAGCGCAGTAGTGATAAAAACTGCATGGTATTGGTACAGTGACAGGTAAATAGATCAGTGGAATAGAATTGAAGACCCAGAAATGAACCCACACAGCTATGGTCACTTTATCTTCAACAAAGGAGTTAAAACCATCCAGTGGAAAAAGACAGAATTTTCAACAAATGATATTGGTTCAACTGCTGGTCAACATGTAGAAGAATGCAAATTGATCTATTCCTATCTCCATGTACAAAGCTCAAGTTCAAGTGGATTAAAGACCTCCACATAAAACCAGATACAGTGAATCTAATAGAAGTGAAATCAATGGCTTATGCTCTAAGATCAAGAATCTACAGATGGGACCTCATGAAATTGCAAAGCTTCCATAAGGCAAAGGACACCGTCAATAAGCAACCAACAGGTTGGCAAAAGATCTTTGCCATTCCTATGTCTTATAGAGGGCTAATATCCAAAATATACACAGAACACAAGAAGTTAGACTCCAGAGAACCAAATAACCCTATCAAAAATTGGAGACCAGAGCTAAACAGAGAATTCTCAGCTGAGGAAACTCAAAGGGCTGAGAAGCACCTAAAGAAATGTTCAACATCACTAGTCATCAGGGAAATGCAAATCAAAACAACCCTGAGATTCCTCCTCACACCAATCACAATAGCTAAGATAAAAAACTCAGGTGACAGCAGACGCTGGTGAGGATGTGGAGAAAGAGGAACATTCCTCCATTGCTGGTTTGATTGCAAGCTGGTACAACCACTCTGAAAATCAGTTTGGTAGACCCTCGAAAAATGGACATAGTACTACCTGAGGACCCAGCTATATCACTCCTGTGCATATACCCTGAAGATGCTCCATCATGTAATAAGGACACATGCTCCACTATGTTCACAGCAGCCATATTTATAATAGCCAGAAGCTGAAAACAACCCAGATATTCTTCAGCAGAGGAATGGATACAGAAAATGTGGTACATTTACACAATAGAATACTATTCAGCTATTAAAAACAATGACTTCATGAAATTTGCAGGCAAATGGATGGAACTGGAAAATATCATCCTGAGTGAGGTAACTCAGTCCCCAAAGAAGGAACATGGTATGTACTCACTAATAAGTAGATATTAGCCCAAAACTTTGGAATAACCAAGATTCAATTCACAGCAACTGTTGGACTGAGTGTGTGATCCCAGATGAAGGAGTTGGAGTAGGGACTGAAAGAGCTGAGGGTGTTTGCAGCCCCATGGACCTAGCAACAATGTCAACTGGCCAGATCCCCAAGTGCTTCCAGAGACTGGACCACGAACCAAAGTATACACATGGAGTGACCCATGGAACTGGCCACATATGTGGCAGAGGAGGGTCTTGTTGGCCATCAGTGGAAGGAGAGGCCCTTGGGCCTGAGGGTGTTAGATGAGCCAGTATAGGGGAATGCCAAGGAGGGAAGGCAGGGGTGGGTGGTTGGCAAGGGGAATACCATCATAGGGGCAGGAGGAGGGGAGAGTAGATAGGGGGTTTCCAAATGGGAGAACTGGAAAGGGGAACACATTTGAAATATAAATAAAGTAGCAAAAAATAAATAAATAAAATTAAAAAAAAAAAAAAAAGAAATCAGGTGGTATGTTACCAGTTAGGCTAGTGACTAGTCAGTCATTCCCCTCATCTCTGCTCTATCTTTCTCTCTAAACATATTGTAGACAAGAAACATTTGGGGATCAATGTTTTTATGGATAGGTTGATGTTCCCCTCTCTATGCTGAAAGTCCTTCCTAGCTAAAGGAGGCCAGTTCATGCTCTACAGCTTCACTAGGTCTCTCAGTTATGGTCAACCCCATAGACTCCCAGGAGCCTCAACCATTCCAGTTCTCCATCTTGGCCCAGAGATCCCCCTAACTGATTTCCATCCTCTCTCTCTGCCCTCTCTCCCTCATCTTTCCACACCACATCCCCATCCTTGCCCCTTCCCAGCTCCCTCTCCTGTTTGGTTTCCTTCTTTAATCCACCTCTAATAACCATTTTATATCCCCTTCTGAATGAGTTTCAAGCATGCTCCCTTGACCCTTCCTTGTTACTTAGCTTCTTTGGGTCTGTGCATTGTCATTTTGTCTGCCCCTCAATTAGACATCATTTTCAAACATGGCTGCTTCATTCTGCAAACTAACTTTCATTGTTTGGGACTTAAGGTATATACTAAGGGCTTTTCTGTATTCCAGGCAGATCATATTGTAATCCATGTTGTGTCTGCAATCCAGCTGAATCACATAGACCTAGAAGGATTTGAATATGATCCCTTGACCAAACAGCC
>JADRCH010000004.1:7526830-7573743 GCA_019843965.1 Rhynchomys soricoides | reverse complement strand
GGCTGTTTTATTCCTTGGTTTCTGTTGCCCTTTAGTTCTTAGGGGGGTGTTGTGACTATGTATTCACTAGTAGGAATTCTTCTGGACTCCTGATAGGTGTGGCCACTGGGGTTTCTGGGAAAACTGCTTCTAGGTATTAGGATCTGACACTTAAGAATGAGTGTATGCTAAAAGTGTCTGAGGGGATCCATAGAAGGAAGCAAATCAGGGTGTTCCACCAAGGTCTTCTCAGCCACCTGGGGATGGCGGCAGAGAGAAGGGAGAGCCCACACTGGTAGTCTGCTATGCATCTCTGGATGAGATGTGCATTAGATATGGATGAGTTGAATAAGAGTGCAGATATGAAGCTTGCCTTCCTGCTTCTCTGGCCTACTTGCTTCTCAGACAGGCTTGGCTGCCTGGTTTCCAAGGAATATCTGCCTAAGCTGTGAGCTGGGATAAGAGGATATGTAAGGAAGAAGGTTAGAGAGGATTTGCTTGATCCCCTAGAGATGTGGTCACAGAAGACAGCGAAGCCTATGCAGGTGTTCTGCTATAGAGTTGTTATGAGACTAGGGAATTGGATTTAGAAGAAAGAAGAGAGAACTGAATTTTTGCCAAGGAGCAAGTTGACTATATTTTGGTATATTATGGACATCTTTAAGGAAAATTAGTTTTATTCACTGTGATCTGCCTAGGGAAGAGTTGTTTTGGTATCTTGGGTTGTTTTTGGAGGAAAAGAAGAATGAGACATGGGAAGTCAGGCAAAGGTAAGGTCACTTCACAGGCTCCTTTTTGGTTCCTGGGCTGCCATACTTTTACCGTTTGATCTACATAATTCAGAGAACAATATTTATGTTAGTACCAGCCACTATCAAAATATCAAGATATGATTTGGCACTGGGCAGTTGTGATGCACGCCTTTAATTCCAGCACTCGTGAGGCAGAAGCAGGCAGATTTCTGAGTTCAAGGCCAGCCTAGTCTACAGAGTGAGTTCCAGGATAGCCAGGGCTACACAGAGAAACCCTGTCTTGAAAAAAAACAAACAAACAAAAAAAAAGATATGATTTGGTTTTAATAAACACTGTTTTCATAGAAAACTATCTTTTTAACATTTTGTTAATCTCCCTTTGCCTGTGAATCTTATCCTGGATTTTTATGTGTGTCCACTGATATGTTTGTTCATGAGCAATGTCACACAGCTGCAATTATCAGTACTTCCCAATGTTCTCATACATCTAGTAATATCTCCGCTATTCTTCATTGTCAGAAGCTTTTAAGTGTTCTTGCTTCTTTTCTGGTTCCTGCATGTATTTTACAAACACTTTTCTGCTCAAAATTACACTAATGGTTTGTTTTCTTTATAACTGGAATCACATTCAATAATAGTTTGTTTTAGAGACAATTAATACATTTATTCTTTTCTTAAAATCCAAGAGCTTGATAGGTCTACAAGAGCTTGATAGGTCTCCTTACCCACGAAATTAGGGTGACTTCTCGCTGGCTCAAATGTTCCTTTGTATGTTTCCTAAGCATCTCAAAAGCTTCTTATAACAAATACCTCACGTGGAATTGTTAAAGTTATTATGTACCAATGATGAATAATCCCCCACTCTGCAAAAAAGTTCACATCTTAATCTGGAATTATAAGTATATTAGATGACATAACAATGGAACAATAATTTGTAGGCGGAATTGAACTTGCTAGTCACTTGACTTTGAGATGAAGAGATTATTCTGAAATTTTCAGATAAATACAGTGTCACCATAAGGCTACTGATTAGTAGAAAAGAATGTAAAGATGAAACCCATAATGCCTAAAGCCTTGGCCTGGTGGACCTCTAGATGAAGAAAGTGGGCCATATTCCAAGGAATGCAGGCAATTTTCTGAAAGGCAAGGGTCAGGTAACTTATTCTTCCCAAAGACTAGAGAAGGAACATGATCTGGTTGATACTTTAATTTTTGTTCAGTGAAAATCGCTGGACTTTCAACATCATGACCGTCACTGAACTGACTTATTCTGTTTATGTTATTGTTACTAAATCTGTAGTAATTTCTCACAGCAGCCATAAAGCATTAATATACAAGATATTCTCTTTCATTGTTGATTATATATAAGATCTACAATCACACTATGTTCTCCTGCTAATTGTTTAAGAGGAGAGTATTAAATATTGAATACTTTTTTTTTTCTTTTTTCGAGACAGGGTTTCTCTGTGTAGCCCTGTCTGTCCTGGAACTCACTCTGTAGACCAGGCTGGCCTCGAACTCAGAAATCCACCTGCCTTTGCCTCCCAAGTGCTGGGATTAAAGGTGTGCGCCACCACTGCCTGGTGAGAGTATTAAATATTATAAAATAGTTTTACATTTCCATGCCTTCATTCACTTACAACTGAAAGTTCTTAGTAGATTGTTGTAGATAGTTTTTAGTACATAGCATTTTAAGATTTAGACTCATACCATAGCTTTATCTTCAGTAATTTTGTTTGCTTGTTCTATACAGTAGAAATGACAGTGTTATATGACTTCCATCCTATCTTCCTTCCTTCCTTCCTCCCTTTCTTTCATTCTTTCTTTCTTGTGTGTGTGTGTGTGTGAGAGAGAGAGAGAGAGAGAACTCAGGTCTCTGTTTTGCCACGGGAAGCCCTGTCATCCTCTCAACTCCTCCCTGACTTATTTGTAAAGCTAAGAGTGCACAACAAAGATGATGTACTTGTTTGTGGAGGTCAGAAAGCGCTCAATTTCCCTCTTCTACCATGCAAAATCTATGGACAAAACCCAGATTTTCTACTTAGCAGAAAATGATCTTACTTGCTGAGCTATCCCGCCATCTATTAATATTCATCTTTGTTGTACATTCTTATCATTACACATAAATCAGAAAGAAAGAGCTGAAGAGATGGCAGTGGGAGAAATGCATCCTGGCCAAGCATATAGACCTGAGTCCTCTCTCTCTCTCTCTCTCTCTCTCTCTCACACACACACACACACACACACACACACACATATATATTTCTCCTTAAATGTTTTAGTCATTACTGACCTATCATTTCTATTATATCTTTTGGCCCTTGTACATAAATTATCATAATGTATTGCTAATTAACTGGGAACTTTTATTTCTAAATACATAGTGAAGTTTAATTGTACTTTTCTTGGTGGATATAAGTCCTGTGAGTTTTCCTATTCAGTTATTCTTGAAATGATTCTGTGAGTCTGTTAACAGTTTTATTTGCCTAAGATATGGTATATTTGAAGTGTTAATTATGACAATTGAGTTGCTGATGACTTTATGTACTTTCTACTCATATCTCTTATCAACTGAAATATATGAATTGAAATGTTGCACTGCTAGTGCCACCTGAGAATTTCCTGTTGCTATCTTGTATTCTCTGTGCATTAGGATATCAGGACTTTTCACTCATATTTACATATCATTATTAGATATCTTAATTGCTGCATGTACAACCAAAGCACCAATATCTTTGTACCAAATATTTGGGTATATGTGTATATGGCTGTGTGTAGTATGTCTAAATATATTTGTAGTTATGTATGTGTGCATGTCCATTCACATGCATATGTGTATTTGCATGTCTAGACTGGAGCTCAGTTTCAAGTGTCTGCTTCAGACTCAACCTCTCCACTGTAGTTTCAGAGATAGCATCTTTCAGTGAAACTCAGTTCACTGATTGTCTAGCTTGGTTGACCAATGAGCTTCAGGGACCCACTTTCTTCCACCCCCTTACCCTACCACCCATGTGTGAATTACAGATATATGTCTATGTCTACCTCTTACATGAGTACTGGAAACTCAGTTCGCCATACTTGAAAGTAGGCTTTTCCCTGACTTGAGTCATCTCCCAGGACCCTCATTAACTTATAGAGCTGTGTCTGTGCTGAATGGGAAAATCATACATGTGCTTTTCTGTGTTTGCAATGTATAGCAAATCTTTGTTCACATTTTTACTTTTCAACCTTTCTAAATTATTTTACAAATCAATCCTTTTGTAACCAGCATGCCATAATTTTTCTTTGAAAAAACCATCCTCATTGGCTTGCTGACTTGGTTTTCATTGTGACTCTCCTCTTTGCTATTTTTCTCATCTTGTTTTTTACTTTTCTAATTTGGTCATATTGTTGAATAAACACAAAATACCTAGAATTGTCTTACAAAGTCTGTTTTCTTTTCTTTTTTTTTTTTTTGTTCTAGTGCTTATACTTAATACCTAGATGTTTGTTATGTAACTAGTAGTTCATTTCATTAGGCAATGTACATATTTATTAAATTATAATCAACTTTGTATATCCTTTCCCCCCTGTCCTCTTGGACTTTTAAATTTTATTCAGTGGTATGCAATCTTAATGTTATTGTTTTAAAATAAATACACTTCTCCAGATGTTACTCAACATACAATGAAGTTATGATGAGATAAGTCATCATAAGGTAAAAATATCATAAATTGCAACTTTATTTAATATATATACATGCCATTTAGTTTCATTTCTGGTGCTGTAATATAATACCTTATGAGAGCAACTTGGTGAGAAAGGGCTTATTTTGGATCACAAGTTCAGGTTTCAGCCCATTCTTACCAGGAACAACATGTGGAGCAACTAGTCATGCCACGTGCACAGTGAAGGGTAGGAAGAAATAAATGCATGTTTTCTTGCTTTCTTGTTTGTATCAGAATGATTTTTCCATTCTTATACAGTTTGAGATGACCCTGATGAGTGGATGCTACCACCCACAGCAGACTGGCTCTTCTTACACCAAATAACTTAACTAATAATCCCTCCATAGACATATCCACAGACCAACCTGATTGACAAAATCCTTCAATGAGAATTTCTGGCTGGCTTACACTAGGTTATGTCAAATTTACTATTAAAGCTAAGCATCGAGCCTACCAAACATTCCAACTTAATGACATTGAAGAGTATTGATTGTTTATATTAATGACTGTATGGCGATCTAGGAGATGCAGTTCACTGCCACTGCCCAACATTACAAGATTTCATTGTTCTGTGTATGAACAACTAGGAATAAAACAAACTTTGAAGAATGATCTGTACTGCATGCACATTGCCTCCTCAGAAACTTAAAAAAAAAATCATATCAAATCATACATCAGAAACCATATGCACATCTATTTCTAGATTAGTAAGTCTGTTTCCTATACTTTTCATTTAATACCAATAAATAAAGAAACGTGCATGTTTATTCCACATCCTGCCTTCTGTTCTTCTTCCTTCAAAATTTATTTTTGCATTTAAGCTCATCAGACACATGTATCCTAATTTTTCCTCCATATTCCCATATATTTTTGTGTTACTAGTTTAATTAAATTGCAGGGTGGATTTATATGAGCCCACTTGCAATATCTTTATACTCAGTATTAATTTAAAAGTTCAGCTTTAGTGAATTGTTTCTATATTATCTGCTCTCATGCTGACCAAACCATAAGCTAAACTGTCCAATTCTCTTACAATTAGGATGTGAATGTTCAACCTAAATCTCATGGAGTAGGAACTGAAATAATTTTTATTCCATCTCAGGATATGTATTTAAAGAGATTGTTTGTTCTTGCCTACAAATACTCTCAGGAGATCAGATTGTAGATCCACCAGACTTATCCCTGGAGAGCAATTTTCTGTCCCAGGACATAGTGAACAACTGACACATAACCATGTATGATACAGTCACTGCTTTGAGCAGACTATTCTATCTTGATCATTTCATGACAAGCTGAAATAAAATATTTCTCCAACTTAGGTCCATGACTTTCATATCAGTGTGACAGTGGTATATCCTCTCTGGTAAAATCTAAGTTCCTCGATTTTCCTTAAGCTGTAATTTTTCCTATCATCTCCTGATAAGCTAAAGTTTGTCCTTCAGGAAATCCTGAAGGACACGTGAGAAAAGTATTCCCTAGGTGTGTACAGTGTCAGAAGGATGTCGAGCCTCTAAACCTGATTTCTGAGCTATAAAAAAGAGAATGGATAAAGGAATAGATAAAGCAGCTTTCAGAAGATCTGCTGTAAACACAAAAGTAAATTGTCGTGAATGTTTCACAAAATAAATATTATCAAAAGTGAACTTAATTTAAAACCAAAAATATTCAATTTCTAGAGGAAATTAAACAGACAAGAGTCATCAGTAACGAAGGATAAACCTGAATTACATTTCCAGTGGTTGTTTTTAGTAGTCAGTTTGACACAGTCTAGAATCTCTGGGTAAGGACTGTCCAGGTTAAGTTGGGCTATGGTATGGGTATGACTGTATAGCATTATCTTGATTACATTGATTCAGGTATGTATGCTGACCTCCTATGGGAGGCACCAGAACAGAGAGTTCTGACCTGTATATGTGTACAGTGGCCAAACACAAGTAAGTGTGTTTCCTTTATGCTTTTTCATATGGATGTAACGTGAAGAGTTGTTTCAAGTTCCTGCTGCCTTGGTTGATGATCAAAATTCTATAACCTAGAATTCTGATCCCAGTAAATCCTTTCTCAACAAGTCAACCCATTTATACCAAAAGCTGATTTTGCATGGGTATTTTATCACAGCATGATAGGTCCCTCCTTCCAACAGTTACAAAATATATTAGCATATAAAATCACAAATATTTAATATAGACTGTTAATGAAAGGAGATTGAGTTACTCTGCTTCTGTTAATTGTGACAACTGCCTAATTTTATTTTTGCTACTGTGATTTCTAAAATTGTGATACACATACATACCACAAGAGGGAACAGTAGAGTCAGAGGCAAGAGACCAGTGAGGAAGGGAAGAGAAGAGAAGAAAAGAAAGATCCAGGTGGGGCAAGGTGATGTAGAAAAGAACCAATATGCAGAACAGAACAAATGTTTAGTTTAAAAATTATTTTCTTTGTAATTTTTGAGAGGTACAGATTAAGACTTGAGTGAATGAATAAAAACTAATGATATTTAAAACCACTCAAAAAACAAACATGTTGGCACCTTCACACATGTCATGGCAGTTGGTGGAGCGGGAGAGGTCCATTCTTTCTCTCACCATATTCTACAGGCATTGTTCCACCCAGGGAAACAGATGCTGATGGGATTTATACACATGGCTGCTTTAAAATTGTATCTGGTCGTGTAGTAATTCATTCTTTTATGTTAAAAGACAAATAACTTGCCTGCATTGTGTCTTATTGTTAACCTTTCTTGATAATTATTCACTGGGAACAACACATCTTGCCCCTTTGGTTTGTAAGTTTGGGTTTTCTTGGTCTCAAAATAATTTATTACTCATGTACATAAATATTTGTTGTTATTCCTCTTACTTCAGAGGTTTGCATGTATGCCTCTTGCTTTCAAATCAGCAGTGTTTATGTGGTCATTTTTCTTAATTGTAAAATTCTTACATTAACATAATTATCCTAATTAATTTCACTTTCATTTTCTTTTGCATCTTCTGTTATCAGACAGGCTTTTTACAAATGAACTTCTTACAATTTAATTTTAATTTGTTTAATGGCTTTTGTGATATTGTATGATTCTGTTCTGAGTCCTGTTAGCTGATAGCTGCTATTGTCTCGGTGTATCTTTCAGTAATATGCGTTCTAAAAAACAATGTTACTAGGTAGAAATGTAGATTCCCGCACACTGTATTTTATAAAAATAGCTTCTCTATAATTGTTCATGTGAAAAATAACCTGGTGACCTCGTGTATTATCTTGGAAAACCTGGTTTTATTCTGCACCATGTATTTGCAAAGAGAATGTATTAGAGATAGGAAAAACATTACTAAATATAAATTGGGATCTTATGATCAGGGTGCTAGGTGTGACACCAGTTAACATGTTCTTAATTCAAATACTTTCCCTCTGCTGAAACAGAGAAAGTACTGTCTCTACATGCATAAAGAGTCTGTCTGATTTCTAATTCAGTTCCAAGTCTTGTGCTTCCTGAAACTATACTGAATAAACCTCATAGCAAGTGTATTGCTACTTCTGCTGCTAAAACTAAGGGTTTATATCTTAATAGGGACTTCATTTTGTATACTGTACTTCTCCCCTGGATATTACTCTGAACTAAAACCTCTACTGACATCTGTATGTCTTTCTATGGGCTTTTTTCCTCTAATTGCACTACAAGACCATCTGCTTTGATAGAGAATTTCAGATCTACCTCTGGTTGAACACGATTGGTAATTCTGTTTTTCACTCACTGATAACTTTGGCTTTTGAATGATGTATAAAATTTATGGAGAGATGCTTGTTTTGTAGTTCAGTATTCAAATAAAATGATCACTTTTTTATTTTTATTTTTTGTTTATTTACATGAAATGAGACTTGAATATTCACCAGGAATATTTTCAAAATAGTTCTAGGAGGCATGCTACATGAGCTTTTGCACATTTAATGTTTTGTATTTCTCTTATCCTTACAGATGATTTAGTGTAATTTGTATCAGACTGGATATAAAGTCTTTTCTTAGTAGGAAAGAAAAAGTTCTTATAATGTTTCCAGCAGCTAGCTGGGAACCTTTTGCTCTACCTGATTAAATTCTTACTAGGCACAAAGTAGTTCTTTAGTGTTGAAACTCCTGGGCCAATGAGTGATGAAGGCTGCTTTAACAAACTCCAAGGTCTAGTAGCTCCAACACCTGAGAAATACAGACCGTGGTTCCTAATTTTAGAATCCAGATAGTGGGTGATCAGATCAGAAACATATCACTGTGAATTTCAAGTGTGCTTGACAGTCAGCAGCTCGTCAGGTCTTTGACTGTGAATAGAAGTTATTGGAGGAGCCCTTGGTAGGAGCTGATGAAAGTTCCTAAGCTTTGAATGTTAATTCTCCTGGCCTTTACAGCACCTCTGTTGTAGCTCTCAGAACACTTCCCACTACAGCACAGTCACTCCACGCCTTTTGCAGTCTTGGCTTTCTACATTCTCTTTACTTCCAACATGCTATGTGTCTTAGTTAGGGTTTCCATTGTTGTGAAGAGTAATTGAGACTGCCTTACACTTTCAAAGTTTCAGTCCATCGTCATCATGGCAGAAAACATGATGGCGTGCAGACAGACATGGTGCTAGAGAAGGAGCTGAGAGTTCTACATCTTGATTCGACTGCGGCCAGAAAGACTCACTCTTCCATACTGGGCAGAACTTGAGCTTAGGAGCCTCAAAGCCCACCCCTACAGTAACACACCTCCTCTAACAAGACCACACCTCCTCCAATGAAGCCATACCTCCTAATAGTGCTACTTCCCATGAGCTAAGCATACTCAAACTTCCACACTATGCATTCTCTCCTGTCATTTATCCCAGTGCTCCTGCCATGCTTGCTCTCATGAACTCTCTGACTGTCCTCTCACTGTTACTTCCACTTTTGCTGGCCCTCTGTAAGTTATCAGTTGGCTAGCTCTACTGTTGGCAAAAATAACAAGCAAGTGAATACCATTTGAGAGCAGACTTGTTTAAGCTAATACCACAGAACCATGGCTTGACGGAGTAGTGCATCTCTAAACCTGTAACTTGCAAAATGAGTAGATGACTACATAGTCATAGGGAGATCGCACACACATGACATAAGAAGGAAGGCCTTAAATTTCACCAATCACAAAACAGCATCTTGCTCCAGTAATCACAAGCCCAATCACAGAACTCACATGAGGAGAAGTCCCACATCTTATCACCAATAACTCACATATTGACGAATCACTGGGGGCAGTGCCTCATACTACTTTGTAGGGAGAGCAGCTACAGAACCTTCTGAAGTTTCTCAAAGGTTGCTCAGTCTGACCCACTACTACTAAAAGTTAGGCAGGTGATCTGGAGTAGCCAGGACTGTCTCTGGCCTCTGGAGCTGCAGATATGGCTTTGGAGGCAAAAGTTTTTGCAGCTGGAATATTCGAAACATGATTAGCATTGAGTTGCCAACAGGTAGTACAGTTGGTTGCCAAAGAGAGGTTATTCAGCTCACCCTTGAAGCTCCAGGCTGCCAGGCTTAAGGGAATTGTTTACCTGCTGCCACTCAAAGGCCTAGAAGGCCTATTTCTCCTCTTGTATGTATGTGTGTGTTCACAGAAAAAACCTAGAACACTTATGGTAAAATTTTAAGGAATCTCAATTAAAAACCGATAGTCTCACCAGCAAATAAGAGTGCTTAGTAGCATTTAAGATGCATGTCAGTGCTTACTCAATGACCATATATCATAAGCAGAGGTGGGGTCCCTCTAACCATCTGAATAGCTCCAGAGAAGGTCTCTTCTGTTCCCCGTTCATGAACATTGTCCTGAAAATATTAAAGTGGACTGAAGTTCCTCTCATTTGTACCTGTTCCTTCTAGAATCATTATTAGAAATCATAATTTCTTTAAATGTACAGTTCAATATCATCTCAAAGTTATTTTTCTGCATTATTTCCTACAATTCTTCAGAAACTCTGAATATATTTCTAGTGACCCCTCTTAGAATACACAATAGGTTTATCTTTGAAATTTATCACTTCCATTCTCATTCATTAACAAGAGTCCAAAATGTGGAGCTGAGAAGACTGCTCAATCCATAAACTACTTACCACACAAGCCTGAGGACTTCAGTTAAGTTCTTCAGTGCTCACACAAAAATATGGCTGAGTCAGTGTACCTGTTACCGAAGTGCAGGGGTAAGTGTGGTTATAGGAAGAGCCCTGGGGCTTACTTGTCAGTCTCAACAAGCTAATGATGACTGGATTCAGTTAGAGACCCTATCCAGAAAACTAAAATGGAGTGCATTTAATAAAGACATTTGACATAAACGTCTATTACCCACACCTACTACTCTCTCTCTCCCTCTCCCCCCCCCCACACAAACCTAAAATGTAAGCTTACTGACAAGTAGAAAAAAAGTAACCTTAATTAACATTTTAGAGTACCTCATAAAAATGCCCTATGCCTTGCCTGGTTCTCTAAACAACTTTAGTTCTTGTAATCTGAGCTTCACCAAGTCAGCAGTCCAAAAATCACAAACCCTAATGCCCTGAAGAGCAAGAAAGCCAAAACCATACAGTGGTAAAAAACACCTTCAACGAATGGTGTTTGTCTAACTGGCAGTCTGCAGTTTAGGAGAAGGCAAATTCATCCATTCCTATCTACCTGTGCAAAGCTCAAGTCCAAGTGGTTCAAGGGCCTCCACATAAAATCAGATACAATGAATCTAATAGAAGAGAAAGTGGGGAAGATCCTTGAATACATTGGCACAGGGGAAAACTTCCTGAACAGAACACCATTGGATTAGCCTCCAAGATCAATAATTGACAAACAGGACCTCCTGAAACTGGAAAGCTTCTGTGAGGCAAAGAATGCTGTCAATAAGACAAAACAGCAACCAACAGATTGGGAAAAGACCTTTACCAATCTTACGTCCAATATGGGGCTACTATCCAATAAATACAAAGAACTCAAGAAGTTAGAATCCAGAAAACCAAATAACCCAATTTTTAAAAAATGGGTGACAGAGCTAAACAGAGAATTCTCAACCAAGGAATCACAAGTGGCAGAGAAGCACCTAAAGAAATGTTCAACATCCTTAGTCATCAGGGAAATGCAAATCAAAATGATGCTGAGATTGCACCTGAGATGGTAAGATCAAAAACTCAGGTGACAGCAGATGCTGGCGAGGATGTGGATGAAGAGGAACGCTCCTCCATTGCTGGTGGGATTGCATGCTGGTACAGCCTCTGGACATCAGTCTGACAGCTCCTCAGAACACTTGAAATAGTTCTCCCTGAGGACCCAGCTGTACCACTCCGGAGCTTGTACCCAGAAGATGCTCCACCAGGCCACATGGACACGTGCTCCACTATGTTCATAGCAGCTTTATTTATAATAGCCAGAAGCTGGAAACAACCCAGATGTCCCTCAACAGAAGACTAGATACAGAAAATGTAGTTCATTTACACATATGGAATAGTACTCAGCTATTAAAAAGTAGGACATCATGAATTTTGCAGGCAAAAGGTTGGAACTAGAAAATATCATCCTGAGCAAGGTAACCCAGACTCAAAAAGACGTACATGATATGTACTCCCTGACAAGTAGCCAAAAAGTTCAGAATACCCATGATTCAACTCATAGACCATTTGAAACTTAAAAAGAAGGAAGGTCCAAGTATGGATGATTCAATCCTACTTAGAAGAGGGAACAAAATAATCATAGGAGACAGAGGGAGTGAGGGACCTTGGTGGGAGAGGATAAGGGTAGGAAGGCAGGAGAGCATCCCAGCTGGCCGGGAGTATGAATAGAAATATTCAGCAGTGTGGGTTGGGGAACAGGGGTAACTACTAGAAAGTCCCAGACACCAGGGATATGGGAGGCTCTCAGGACCCAATGGTGATGACATTAGCCCAAATGCCTAAGAGCAGAAAGATAGAGCCTGAGGGAACTACCTCCAGTAGATAGACATAGCTCCCAGTGGAGGGATTTGGACACTCACCCATCTCAATTTTTTTAACCCAGAATTGTTCCTGCCTAAAGGAAATGTGGAGACAAGAAATGGAGCAGAGACTGAAGGAAAGGCCAACCAGAGATTGCCCTGCCTTGGGATTCATCCCAGGCTCAGACATCAAACCCTGACACAACTGCTGATGCCAAGACATGCTTGTAAACAGGAGCTTGACATGGCTGTCCTCTGAGAGGCTCTGCCAGCACCTCACTGAGGCAGATGGAAATACTTACAGCCAACTATTGAACTGAGCCCATGGTCTACCATGGAAGAGTTGGGGCAAGGACTGAAAGAGCTGACTGGGATTGCAACCCCATAGGGAGTACAACCCTATCAACTAATTGGTCTACCCAGAACTCCCAAGGACTAAGCCAGCAACCAAAGAGTGTATGTGGGCTGGTCTGTGGCCCCCACTACACATGTAACAGAGGAATGTCTTGTCTGGCCTCAGGAGAGGATGTACTTGATCCTGTGGTGACTTGATGCCCCAGAGAAGGGGCATGCTAGAGGGGTGAGATGGGAGTGGATCGATGGGTGAGAGAGCATCATCTTAGAAGCAAAGAGGAGGGGATAAGGTAGGGGGCTTGTGGAGGGAAGACCAGGAGGGAGGACAATATTTAAAATATAAATAAATAAAATAACTAATTTTAAAAAGTGTATTCACAGGCACCAAGACTTTCGATGACAAGCAAGGAAGGTGCAGCAGCTTCAGTTCTTCCAATGCCTTGAGCCAGAGGACACAGCAGAACGGAAGGACTTCGTCAAGAGCTTTGGATACTTTAAGCTGTCAGTGTTAGAGTCTGCTTCTCACACAGCAATAACTACGTGCTAATAGTACATCTTTCAAAATTTTACTTTAAGAAACTTATGTTCTTCACATTTACATACCTTGATCTCAACAAAGTTATCTTCTTGAGAAATTATAATTATCTGTGTTTTGCAGAGGTACACAGCCATGGTCAGGAATGTCTACCCAATGTATGATTTTTTTGTTGTTGTTGTTGAGTAGAATTTCCAAATTGTCTTTGATTTCCTTAACACTGTAGATCTTTCAATGAACCCTCCTCTAAACCTCATTCTAAGATGAGAAGGCATTGCCCTCTCCATGTCAACCCAGTCCTTAACTTTTGAACTCCGGGCTCAGTGCTTGCTAATCACACTTAAACACTGGTAGCAGTTCCTGTTCTTGCGATGTGCAAGAACTTAGAGCTTCCTTCCCAATGAACTGTCTTTGGAACTGTGTTCCTGACTCCAGCTAGACAAGTAAGCACTGCCATTTGTATGTAATTTTCATTCACCGTTAAGCTTCTTATGAGCTTTGCAAACATAAGGTAGAGGAGTACATTCATGTTTGAGGGAAGGGAGTGGCTCAGAGAACAACATTTACATCTAAGTTTCAAATCTACATCATGTTTGAGGACGCAGACAATTTCTTGGGACTGGATAACAGGTTTCCTCTTGTGGTCATTTTACTTATCAGTTCCTGTGGCATCTCCATCGTTTCCAGTGCTGTGGTGTCACTTTACCAAGGCCTGTTCGTTCATTCACTGTTTGCTTTCCTTACTGTACCATTGGACACTCGATCACCTTGACTTAAGAATCCCTATGGAAACAACTCGGTAAGAGCACAGTATTTTTCTCAGGTCCCAGTGAGGGTTCTAGCACAGAAGAGGCCTTGAGAAGTGCACTTCACTTGCCTGCCCATATCCCCAGTCTTTGTCTTTCAGGCAGAAGCACTCTCTGGGTAGAAGGTTCACTGCTCTGTAATTTACAGTGTTGTAAATAACATAACTTCTCTATTTTACATCAATTACTGACTATGAAAATCTTCTTTCTTTTTGTTTAAAATTTCCTTGAAACTGGCAGGTGAGACTCATAATTTACATCAAGACCATGATGTAATCCATGATCTTATTGGAAATTGTTTTTGCCTTGTTTCATGCAGTGTGTTTATCTTGTTGAACTTTAGAAAGGAAAGCTTAGCCAGTGTTCAGCAGCTTTTCCATTGTCCTAAGAAAACCCCAATCAATGCTTTTTGGTGTGACAGATTTGTGATTATTTCATTCTCCTAAGTTTGCATATGCTGCCAAGAAGCTCACAGACTTCCAGGAATTTTTATTAAGAATTTCAGATATCCCAGCAAGGAATTTTATTTCTACTTATAAGATCAAGAGCATAACTGGAACTAAACATGCCTCATTCCATGCTAGTTTCTTTCTCTTAAAAGATATAGGTACTATTTGTCTCAGGTCAAATGGACAAGGCATGAGAAATGTTCTGCCTTTGTTCTCAAAGTAGTCTGTGAGTGCCAAGAGGAGAACATAAGCATTCCCAGAGTTATGGATGTCAACAGTCATGAGCTTCATGAACATACAGAATGGCAAACAAGTCTGTGACTATGGGACTCTTGGGGAAAAAAAAATAATCTTCTGTAGATTCCGCTGCAGTGGACACAGTGTTCATCCTTCTGAGTTGTGACCTGTCTCTGCCCTTAAAACTCAGCATTAAGACAAGCTGTCAAAGATAACACAGGATGTAAGAGAGGTCCCACTGCAAGGCACCTCAGGTAAGCTCTGTGCACTGCCTAGATTTTCTTCCAGTACAATGAAGTATTATCTTTCCTAAAATGACACTTCTATCTGGGAGAAATAATAGCTCAGTGCCTTAATTGATGCCAATTTCATGTGGAACTGTTTTCTAGAAAGTATGTAGTTCTGATTTTTATTATCTGTAAGAATTATGCAAGTCTATGCACATAAGATGAAGGCCCATGGCCCTAGACTCTACAGAATAGGGTACAAGCAAAGTGTTAGTGTTGGCATTTCCCTTTCCTTCCTGTTTACAATGTTATTGGACCAGTATGACAGAAGTAATGTCACTGCATCAAACTAATGTGGTCATCAACACTGAGCAAAACAGTGCTGAGTAGGGTGAAGTAGATAAGGAAGGCTGAGATGGCTGATGATGTGGTTGATAAATCACATGATCAGCAGACTGAAAGGATGGTCTTCCTGCTTTTCATCTTTTCCTCTTTCCACAGATGATCTCATACATTTTCCTCCTAAGCACAGTATCACTCCTTGAAATATAATATTGAGTATTTATATGTCTTTTCTAAAGCAGTTTTTCTTCTACATTGCTCAGTCATGACGTTGAGTAATATCTCAGCAATGTCCCAAGGATTATCTGTCAATCACAAATATCCATTGAACATACATTGTCTGGTGATCATACCATTCATTTTATGCAGTTCCGAGGAAACAGGTACCTAGCTGCAGCCCTCAGGATAAAGCTCAGGACGGGAAGGGGATATGAAACAGAATACAAAATGGGACGTGATTCCTAAGGACTTCTCAGGTTCATCCAAGGTTTCTCTTAGTTGTTCTCTCTTTCCCGGCCGCACAGGAGCTTCATCTGTTCAGATAGTCATTTTAGTTCCTGTATTATACAAATAGAAACTGTGTACTTCTAATGTGTCATACACTGGGCAAGAATCCAACAGTGCAAAGAATAAAACATACTGTCTTCAAAGAGCTGGTGGTGGTGGTAGAGACAAACACACAGAGCCATTAAACAGTAAACACAATGATTGCAAATTCATAGCCGGGTATAGTGGTGCATTCCTCTCTTCCTGACCTCTATTCACAACAAAACCCAACTGGGAGACAGAGGCAAGACCGTCAGGTATTAAGGACCAACCTAGATTCCAAGGTAATTTAAGTAATTAGTGAGCAAAGGTATGAAAGGCAGAAGTCACATGAGTACTCGGTGTTGCTGAAGCCACATCAAGGTGGAGTCAGAAGGAGTTGCAGGAGACTGAAGTCCAGGGTAAGACATGTAGACTCAGGGGGAGAAAAACAAGCAGGGAAACCGTTAGTCTCTATCCAACAGGCAATAAGTGCACTCCAAATTTTTAAAAAAGCCTGAAAGATTGACAGAATTACATTTTTATTTTACATCAATCAAATCATTCAGTGGCAGACTGATCTGAATGAGATCTGAATGACTGATCAGAAATGAGACTCAAGTTGTGAAAAAATGGTAAATAGACAGTCTCAGTGGTCAAGTTTCAAGATGCTGAGGATGTCATCCAAAGTAATCTTTGTAGCTGGAGAGAAGACAGATTTGAAAAGCATTTAAGCAAATATGGTACTCTACACCATTACCACTTGGAGCTGGAATGAAGGTCTGAACAGAATAGAAGGACAAACTGACAAACTGCTTAATGGACTCTCCAAGATTCACTGCTGTCAATCAAAGTGCTAGCTATCTGCACTGAGTACAATTGTCCTCTGTGGACATTTCAGATATGTATGAATATTCAATATGTGGGAATATTGTTCATGTGTGTTTGCAAATCCTACCCAGCATTTTGTAGATGTGGAATTTGAGGTAGAACAACTGGAAGTATTTAGCCCAGTGCTGTTCAATGGTTCCTACATGCTCTTCAGTTTCTGAGCCAGCAGTCTTCACCCATGCCTGACTGGGGTTCCTCTGTGTACATGCATTAAGAATAGAGATAGTTAAAGAACATAGGTCAGATTTGATTTGTGGGTCTATATGACTGTGTCCATCTTGTGTCCCCTTCCACTCTTCTCTGCATTTACACATGCTATCCGTATGTGCATGAAGAGAGACATGACACTGAATTTGCTACCAGCTGAGCAAATGGCCGATCCTGCAGACAGCTACTTCAATGTAACACAAAGTAAATGAAAAATGTTCACACAAAGCAGACTGTAAAGATTAAGCACATAGATACTAAATTCACAAGACCCTCCCTACTCATGTCAGACCTTCATTTTCTCCACCAGGGGAAAGACTAGAGAATATGATATTTTCTTCAACATGAGTTGCCTTTGGAAGACTATTTTCTCCTATAAGATCTATACTCTCCAGTGTATTGCTGATTCTTTAATATACTGTGAAAATGTTAATAAAAGCCATATTTCATGGCTATAAAATATACTTGTAAGGTTTCAAATGATGAATTAAGGCATAGTTCTTCCAATAGAAAATGTCTGTAACCTTTAAAAAATATCATTAACAAAGTATAGACTAACAGTCTCAGACAAAAGCAATAAAACATCCTTAATGCAGAAAGATGACATAAATTGAGTCTAGTAATTAGAGTCCAATCAATAAAGCTGTAAGAAAGAGTAACCTGAAAGTGGAAAGGAGCTTCCAATACTTGTTTGGAAAATAGAAAACCTTTCAACATAGATTCTCAAAGCCACGGTTTAGAGTATCAAATTCAAATACAGCATAAGGGAAAGTGAGGCTAGCAACATAGAACCAGAGCAAACGCACAAATGCGAAGGCAACAAAAGCCACAACTAAGAAAATGGTTTCTGTAATAGACTCACAGACAGAATCTTAAGAGGAAAATTACGGTGCTATTTTGCAAATTAAGTAAACATGGCTACTTGTGCGGCACTAAAACTCATCATACACACAGCATGCTTCTCGTTTGTATCTTGATGATTGCTGAGCTTTTGTAAACAAGTGTGCCAGGAAGTGCATGTCGAGAAGGATGTACTCATCTTGTAGAGCTAACCAAGAAAACATGTTGCTAATGAAAATAACATTGCAAAGGGACCAATTCATTTCTCCATCGATCTGGTGATGGGCTGTGTTTATAGCATTTCAAGTCTTTCTTTAGCATTCATATATAAACACGCAACCCTTCCTACATGGTTCTGCTTCTCACCTGTTAAGAGCTTTATTAACACTGGGAAGAAAAAGAAGCCATCTCCTGATTAGATGACCTACAAAAGCCAAAATAACACTCATTCGGGTCAATAATGTAAAAAAAAAAAAAAATCCTCATCCATGATTTAAGTTCATGAGAAAATTTGGTCCATGCCAAACAAAAAGACATTTTTACCATGAGCGTCTCCTATGGTCTTTATCTGTTTGTGTATATGTGTAGGGGTGTGTGTGTGTGTGTGTGTATGTGTGTGTGTGTGTGTGTGTGTGTGTGCATTTGATCTAAGTGGATTTGATCTTAGTATCTTAGTATTCCTCTGTTTTCAACCAATGTTTGCATCTTAGCTAGAGAATGTAGACATTGCAGTGAAGAATGTTATTTAGTCAGCATCAAGAATTATTAAAATTTATATAACAAACTTAGTACTAATTTTCCCAGAAGAATCTTATTGCTTAGATCTCTTCAATGTTGGAACTTAATAATCTTTGTGACTGCCACCATTCTTATACATAGTAATTTAATCATTACACTTTTTTCCTCTGAATAGTTGTAATCATTCATTCTTATACTTTTTTGTTGCCCCAGAGAAAACATGTGGCAAAACAATGTGCTTTATATGGTAATTATTATACTTACACCTGGGTTCTTGTATCCCCTATGTCTACACTATGGCCACTTTAGGTTTGTTGAGTTAGCATGAGGCCACTGAGCTGGAAGCATTATTTACACATAAAGAGTCTGCTGACAGTACTCCTAGAGGGGAAAAAGGGGCAATTAACAGAGAAAATACAAATATATTAAGAACATTCAAGAATAAATATCTTCAACCATAAAGATCATTTCAGGACACATGCAGTATTGAAGACAACAAAATGAGGTTCAGCTTACAAGTCTTTTCCTAGATAAAATGACTTCAATTCTTAGAATCTAATTTGATTCTATGTTCCAAATCCCTGTATGATGTGCACCTCGTTATTTGCACACCTTGCCTACCCCTCATCCTCTAAACAACTATTCTTCAAATCATACTGACTTCCTTTTTAGGTGTCCAGCATGCATGCCAACTGAAGATTTTATACATGTGTTCTAGAATGTTCTTTTCCATGTTCCTTTTTTTCTGTTTTGATTTTCCTTTTTAATAGCATTGTTTAACCTTGCTTACTGATGTGTCTTTTGCTTTTTTGCTGTGCAATCATTCAATCTTTAACTAGAGATTAAACTCATTGTTATAAATGAATGTGGTAGATTATTATAACAAGCAAAAACCCATCTATTCTATTCTGTATGTTCATTCTCCTTTTGAATGCAGCTGCATAGAGTCCTACAAAGAAATAAATGCTATTTTTCCAAAATTCAAGTACAGTTGGCTTTGGGTCTATAAAATTCACACAAAATGAGGTTGTTCCCATTGTGATTCTAGGCTTTAAAGATCTTGTACTCCCTGTGTAGTTTTCCTAATTCTTTCTAACTATAGATGGAGAAGTCCTTTGCAAGGATTGCTAGTTATCTAATTGTTGGCTACAACCATATGAAAAGTTCAATCTCAAACAGCCAAGCTACCTATCTTCTTTGCATTTAGCTCACCACAATACCTTAGAGATATCAGGCAAGACAAACTCAGTCTAGCCCAGATCTTCTGAAATGTTCAGCTGACCTACAAACTTGTTCTAATTCTCTGTTAATCGGACATATGATGAAATATCCAATTTGACCTTTTTTTCTTACCTACCATCAATAATACCAGTGGTACAATAGCTTACAGCAAAGCTGAGCAGTCAGGACATCTCACAAGGCCCTTCTCTCATCTAGAATATGGTGTTTGTATCCATCTATCAAGACATTGATTTTCTTCACATTTCACTAAGCTGGTTATTTTGTAATAAAGTTCACCATTTCCATTCCTTCTTGACTCCAATGTGCTGACTTTGAGTTTTTTTCTGTTTGAATACATATAACCTGGAAAGTCACAATCCCAAAGCCAGTTTTAACTCCCACAATCTCCAATCATTGCTTTATCTGAGTTGCTTGAACATTTTTTGTCTTGATAAAGGCATGAGACTCACAGATTCCTTTCCAGGGCAATTGTTGACCTACATTTTCAACTTTTATTATCTGGTAAACCTCTTTCTCTTCTGTTATTAATAACTTCTGTTGCATACATTGTATCTGAAATACTGGTAAGTTGTCATCTCATGTGAACATCTTCAAATCAGTAATGGGTCTTTTATAAGGAAAAAAGAAATATCAGATTCTTCTAGATGAAAAGTTCTATAGTGAACATAATATTTCCATTTTATTTGTCTTTAAATATTCATTTCATTTGCCCATTCACTCAGTGGCGCCTTTAAGCAGCAGAAATCACATTTATTCTCAGTCTTGTATTTTTAAACATCTTCAGTGTTCATGTGGTGTTGCTGATTGTATTTTTCAAAGATAGAATAATGATATTTTCCATACAGCATATCCTTTTCATAATGTGACTTTTCTGTTTCTTCATCAAAAGATGATATCCATTTCCTTTCCCTTAAGGTTAAATGAAACTTTGTGACTATCTTAATGCACAGAATGTATCAGAATTAGTACTGGGTGATCTCTGTCTCTACAGACAGACTATAGAGTGCAGCTACACAGCAGAAAAATGGCACAAACCACCATCGCAATCAAAGGAAGTATGATAGGGAGTCCAAAAAGTCAACAGTCATTTTCCTTTTTTATTTCTTTTAGTTTCTTTTAAACTACACTTAACTACTTATTGTTTGTGGGTGAGGCACAGGCTGTCACACATGTGTAGAGGTCAGAGGGCAGGTTTTAGAATTCAGTTCTCATTTACCACCATACACCCAGTGGATGGAACATAGAGAGTTAAACTGAACTTAGAAAGTTGCTCTAATGACATTTCAGGGCCCCCAGTGACATAGTTTCTCATTAACAAAGTCTTGGATGCTGTCTGAAGAACTTCACTTCTGACTCATGTCAATACTGAAGCCAATGGCCCAAGTCCTACACTTTGAGGAATACCTATGAAAGGAAGCATGAATTGACACAAGAACCTACTAGGAAAAGTTAAGTGACTAAAACACAAGCCTAAGGCTGTGTTTCTCTGGTACGATAAAAACTAGTAATAAATTTAAAAAAAAAAAAATTGTTAAATAGTAGCCAGGAATGCTTGGCAGTAGTCACTACTCTGTAAGTAAGCTTCCACTAACAAATCCAACTACAGCTGGCATTTCAATTGAGCACATACCTAAATCACCTTGAGATCATCAGAATTTCAAGTAACAATAGAACTTCAACCAAAAAAAGGGTAATTTCAAAGACTCATAAAGTTAGAAATCAATGCACGAAATAACCAGGTCATTACGAGTGCAAACACATGTGATTTTGCATTTGTTTCTAAATCGTAATGTATTGCAATTACCTCTGTGTATTGGTAATTTAAAGTATTGTGGCCTCAGCTTCATGAATAACAGCCTAAGTCCTCATTGATAAGCAGAAGCTAAGCCCAATTTGCTTCTTCCATCATGGGGAAAAGCCAACGATGTGACATACACTGGCAGCCTACAACACAGGTCTTCTACACAGTTAATGGGAAAAGAAGAGGTGTGCATTGTGACCACACCAAAATTGTTTATCCCTTTTGTGTTTCAGATGAACATTTTTCAGTAAGGGGAGAGCATCACAAGTGCCTCTGTTGAAATGAAATGGTCGTTTAAATGTCAGACGTTTTTCCACACTATGATGCTTTTCTAGTTATTATTCTCTATACAAAGTACCAATAGGGGTCAAAAATACAACAAAAAAAAAAACAACAAAACAAAAAAATCAAAAAACCAGTGACATCTTTGTGTGTCTTTCATGGATTCCCTTTCCTTATTTCCACTGGCTCTCAGTAATCACTAGACTTTTTTGCATCTCCTATTTTCCTATTGAATCTAAATTAATATAATGAGTTGTATACACAATGGCAATACAGAGACATAGAGGGCATGTGTGTGTGCATGTGTGTGTGTGTGTGTGTGTGTGTGTGTGTGTATGTTACATAAATGAAAAAAAATCCCTTGTCTGTAGCCCTGTAAGAAACATGGAATATGTGTATATTTGTGTGTGTGTGTCAGATGGTTCAATATGTGAACATTTTCTCAAATACGTAACATGTAACATTATAGACAGTATGAATCCCAGTAATCTGTATCTGTTCATTGATTCTATGAGGGCCATGAGTCAAATATTGTTACAGACATACCCTACAAAACAGAGCTAAAACTCATGGTTTTTTAAAATGATTTTTTAGTTTTGCTTGGTCAAAAAACTGTTTTCTTAGAACTGACACACTAGTAATGCAGAGGATTAACAAGAATTGTTAGGTTTTTATTCAACAGAAACATCTTCAACAAACCTGGTAAGAGTAGAATATTAGGGAGTCTTGTGCAAGAGTTATGGAGGAACCTGGAGGGGATCAGCCCTGTACAAGAAGACCAACAGGGTCTACTAACCTGGATGCTTGGGGTCTCCCAGAAGCTGAACAACCAGCCAAAGAGCATGCAAGGTCTGTACCTAGGCCACCACACATGGAGCAGATGCCCACGTGTTCCTTGGGTGGGTCTTCTAACGACTGTAGTAGGGCTTACCCTATTAACCTAACTGGGCTGCCTTGTCTAGAGTCAATGGGAGAGGATGTGCCTAGTCCTGTGGTTCCATGAGGGCCAGGGTGGGTTGGTACCTGAAGGTGACCTCCCCTTCTCAGAGGTGAAAGGGAGTGGAGAGGGACAATGTGGGTGTGGGGTGGTAAGACAGGAGGGCCACAAGCAATATATGAAGTGAATGAATGAATGAATAAATAAATGAGTAAATAAATACACTAAACAAGGTATCTTTCTTTTTCAAAATGTTAGACTTTAATAAAAATAAGAAAATTATTGTAACCTACTTGATGAAGATCATTTTGGTTCCTTGTAATGAGTAGGTAAGATAGAAAACAGGGATAGTAAATTAGTTTGTTTGGTAGAGAAAATCGTTGCAATGGCTTCACATTCAAATGTTTAGATATTTGCCTAGTACTAAGCTGACAAAGAAAATAATGTGAAAACGTACATTGGGCAGCCTACTAAGTTACAGAAGTTTCACTGTAATTAAACATAAAACATTGCAAGTTCAGTGCCAGGAGTTGAACTGTAGGAGAAATGTGTAACAGGAATCCTGAGAGAACTGCATGCTGGGTTCAGGTTCACTTCTGACACCAAGACTCCACCAAAGAGTGTCATTATCTATTGTCACGTAACTAATTTAATTATCATTATCCAAATGAAGGTGCTTTTTAAGCTTCTCTGGGGTGCTCACTATGTCACAGGATTGAAACTATAGCAGCAAATCATCCCTGTCACTGACTACATGTAGAGCGACCATCCCTTTAACAGGGTGTAGAGGCAACCCAGTCTAAGTTCTTGAGCACTGACAAAATACAAGGAAAGAAGCTATCTGGCTGTTCTATGAATTAGTACCAACATGATTAGATAAGACACTCACAGTACTTGGAAAACAAAGTGATTAAAAACACATTTTCACAAATCTCATTTGCGGCACAGAGGACGGCTGGATTCGGCAGTTCTCTGATCTTAACAAATATGGTTTTAATAATGAATTAAGGTTTAATTTATGCATTTTCCTTATTGGATTGTTTAGAAATGAGTGCTCATTTGGGAATGATCCCATTGCATGGAAATCAGTGTGTGGGGACTGGTATCAGGTTAATGGGTTTGGGTGTTTAGAACACATTTGTTCACTCAGTTCATCGAAACGGCAGCCCGGGGCCTGAAAAGTCATACCATCACCATCTGCACAGCTCCAGTCAATGCTCTTCAAAATATTTAGTCAAAAAAAAAAGTTCAAAGCCTTATTGATTCTATAAAAATGGGCTGGCAGACCCTGAGAAAAATTGCCTACCACTTAAACTTAAGTCTGAAGAAGTTAAATGTTCTTATATAATCTTCTGGTACAAGCAATGCCAGAACTAATGGCAGCCCTTCTGGCTGTGAATGTTAACTGTTCTCATCTATACTGTGCATCTCTGGTACTGTGACTATTCATTGTGTAAAGAGGCTTGAGCCATCAGTTCCTCTAGACATCACAATTAGGCAGTGTATATGTCTCATAAAGTTCTGGTCAGAATAGAACCTCCCTTTCATGGAAGAGTTTACCTCTTGTGTCAAAGGACTCAGCCTCTCAGAACCAAACCTGTACTTTGTCACCTACAGCCCAGAAGTTTGCACCAAGATTGAATGGGGGTAATGCGAATTCAAAAAGCACTGGGATGCCAGCAGAAGTTCAGAGACACTGGCAGGAGTGCAGGCAACATGTTAGCAGACCGAAATAAAGGTAGCATCAAAGAGAAAGGAGAGGAGAGGACAGGTAGCTCTGGGAGCCAGCACTTTGCTTGCTCATTATCTCCCAGTTCCAGATGGCTGCCAGGGTCAAAGCTCATTGATATTGTCCAGTCTCATATCAGGCAGCACAGTTTGACACTCACACCATAACTCCACAAGGTATTGCTACAAGCACAGACTAATGAAAGTGTGAAGCTAAGACAATTCTTCTTCCCCAAGGGTGGAGGCGAATGTAACAGGAAGGATATTGGAAGACTGTGCAAGAATGTTTGTAAGTATATGGTGTGTTATCAAGTATATGAGACAAGAAAGAAACAAACTCTGTTCTTCACTCTACATTGAAAGTAAGAAAACTGATGATGTCTTACATAGCCGTGGGTAATTATCTAGGACAAGAGACTTATTTTTAAATTTTTATTTCCATTCCTCTGTCATCAGACTAGTTACAGCTGACATGAAAGAAATCAAAATTTCAAAAGTTTAGCAAACAGAGAACTCATTTGTCATTCAAGCAAACCTTCTGTTTAAGCAGCTGCCTTAGACAGACATCCTACAAATAACTCAGTAACTCAGGGACAGGGCTTCAATCATCAGTGGCTCCCAGTGCTATAGCTTTCTAATTCCTTTACTGCATCCTCTATCAGGACAATAGATGGAGACAGACAGGAAATCCACATATTTGCAGTTATTCAGGTTAAAACCCTGTGTGCTTCTGATCCCAAACACGAACAGTTAAGACTGGAAAAGACATTAGGCTGCAGAAGCTGCTGAAATTCCTTCCTCTGGAAATGCGATCAGGTTCAGAGTAGAAGCATTATCTGCTAGTGTAGATGCCATTACAATTACCAGCTATTGCTGCAGAGCCATGAATACAGGGAAAAAAAGAGAAAACCAAAAAAAACAAAAAAAAAAAGCTTAAGAAAAGTTCTTGCTCTCTGGCACATGATGCCTTCTACAAACTACCTCATCCAAGTATGCCTGCAGGAGACAGACTCTACAGGCAGCATGGCCAAAGACTACATAGGCTTCTAAGTTGGTCTCAGAGATGGACATGGAGCCAATGAAAAGACAGTTTCCCCCACAAAGTAAAATCTGGCCCTCAAAGAAAAGTAAACCAAGCAGTGTCACTCAAAGGACAGAATTAGCTTCCTAGGCTGTGGACAAGATTTGTGACTTTCATGAGCCAACTATAAGCCAGGTATCTACTTAGTAGTTTCTAAATTAGTTAGGCCAAGAAACTAGAGAGAAGGCTTAGCCGTTAAGACTACTTGTTTTCTTACTAGGACCTGAATTTGGTTCCCAGTACTGCACTGTGGTTCACAAGCACGCATAATCATAACTCCTTGAGGGGAGCTAATACTTTTTCTGACCTCTGTGGGCACCATACATACATATGCTGCAGATATATACCTACAAGCAAAGCTTTCATACACATAAAATTAAATGAATTAAAATAAATAATTATTGTATTTTAATGAATTAATTATTTTATTTATTTACATCAAAAAGGATGCTGCTTCCCAGGCCCCCTTCCAGTGTTCTTCCCTCATCACCTCTCCCATGGGATAGATCCCAAGTTGGGTCTGTCACAGATGAGCCATTCCTTCAGTCTCTGCTCCATTTTCTTTTCTTTTTTTTTTTTTTTTTTTAGTTTTGCTGTGATTTTTTTTTATTTTTCATATTTTATTTGCATTTCAAATGTTTCCACCTTTCTAGATCTCCCCTTTGGAACCTTCCCACTCCCTCCACCCTTCCCCTGCCACTATGGGGGTATTCTCGCACCCACCCACACACTCACTCTCGTCTTCCCTCCTTGGCATTCTTCCATACTGGGGCAACTAATACCCTCAAGCCCAAGGGCCTCTCCTCCCCCTGATGGATAACAAGACCCTCCTCTGCCTCACTTGTGGCCAGCACCATGGGTCCCTCCATGTGTATTCTTTGGTTGGTAGATCAGTCTCCAGGAGTATTGGGGGGATCGGGCCAGTTGCCACTGTTGCTGCCTCCCTGGGGATTCAAACTCTCTCAACTCCTTCAATCCTTTCTCCAAGCCCTCCATCTGGGACCTCACACTCAGCCCTACCATTGCTGCGAAGTGACTCTTCGGTATTTCAAACTTTTGGGCTAATAACCACTTACCAGTAAATACATACCATATTCATTCTTTTGTGACTGTGTTACCTCGCTCAGGATGATATTTTCAAGATCCATCCATTTGTCTGCGAATTTCATGAAGTCGTTGTTTTTAATAGCTGAGTAGTATTCCATTGTGTAAACGTACCACATTTTCTGTATCCATTCCTCTGCTGAGGGACATCTGGGTTGTTTCCAGTTTCTGGCTATTATAAATATGGCTGCTAGGAACATAGTGGAACATGTGTTTTTATTACATGTTGGAGCATCTTCTGGGTATATGCCCAGGAATGGTATAGCTGGGTCCTCAGGTAGTATTATGTTCATTTTTCTAAGGGTCCGCCAAATTGATTTCCAGAGAGGTTGTATCATCTTGCATTCCCACCAGCAATGGAGGAGTGTTCCTCTTTCTCCACATCCTCCGCAACATCTGCTGTCACCTGAGTTTTGATCTTAGCCATTCTGACTGGTGTGAGGTGAAATCTCAGGGTTGTTTTGATTTGCATTTCCCTGATGACTAAGGATGTTGAACATTTCTTTAGGTGCTTCTCGGCCATTCGAGTTTCCTCAGTTGAGAATTCTCTGTTTAGCTTTGTTCCCCATTTTTTGTTAGGGTTATTTGGATCTCTGGAGTCTAGCTTCCTGAGTTCTTTGTATACATTGGATATTAGCCCTCTATCAGATGTAGGATTGGTAAAGATCTTTTCCCAATCTGTAGGTTGCCATTTTGTCCTATTTACAGTGCTCTTTGCCTTACAGAAGCTTTGTAATTTTATGAAGTCCCATCTGTCTATTCTTGATCTTAGAGCACAAGACATTGGTGTTCTATTCAAGAACATTTCCCTTGTGCCCAAGTGTTCAAGACTCTTCCCCACTTTCTCTTCTATTAGATTCAGTGTATCTGGTTTTATGTGAAGGTCCTTGATCCAATTGGACTTGAGCTTTGTACAGGGAGATAAGAATGGATCAATTCGCAGTCTTCTACATGTAGACCACCATTTGATCCAGCACCATTTGTTGAAGATACCGTCTTTTTTCCACTGGATGGTTTTAGCTCCTTTGTCAACGATCAAGTGACCATAAGTGTGTGGGTTCATTTCTGGGTCTTCAATTCTATTCCATTGATCTACCTGCCTGTCACTGTACCAATACCATGCAGTTTTTATAACTACTGCTTTGTAGTACAACTTAAAGTCAGGGAGGCTGATTCCCCCAGAAATCCTTTTATTGTTGAGAATAGTTTTTGCTATCCTGGGTTTTTTGTTTTTCCATATGAATATGAGATTTGCTCTTTCTAGGTCTATGAAGAATTGGGTTGGGATTTTGATGGGGATTGCATTGAATCTGTAGATTGCATTTGGCAGGATGGTCATTTTAACTGTATTAATGCTGCTGATCCATGAGCATAGGAGATCTTTCCATCTTTTGAGGTCTTCTTCGATTTCTTTCTTCAGAGACTTGAAGTTCTTGTCATACGGATCTTTCACTTGTTTGGTTAGAGTCACACCAAGATATTTTATAGTGTTTGTGACAATTGTGAAGGGTGTTATTTCCCTAATTTCTTTCTCAGCCTGTTTATCCTTCGAGTATAGGAAGGCTACTGATTTACTAGAGTTAATTTTGTAACTTTCAGCCACTGTGCTGAAGTTGTTTATCAGCTGTAGCAGATCTCTGGTGGAGTTTTTCAGGTCACTTAAGTATACTATCCTATCATCTGCAAATAGTGATATTTTGACTTCTTCCTTTCCAATTTGTATCCCTTTGACTTCCTTTTGTTGTCTGATTGCTCTAGCTAGAACTTTAAGTACTATACTGAATAGGTAGGGAGAGAGAGGGCAGCCTTGTCTAGTCCCTGATTTTAGTGGAATTGCTTCAAGTTTCTCTCCATTTAGTTTGATGTTGGCCACTGGTTTGCTGTATATTGCCTTTACTATGTTTAAGTATGCTCTTTGAATTCCTGATCTTTCCAAGAGTTTTATCATGAAGGGATGTTGAACTTTGTCAAATGCATTTACAGCATCTAATGAAATGACCATGTGTTTTTTTTTTTCTTTGAATCTGTTTATGTAGTGGATTACATTGATGGATTTCCGGGTAATGAACCATCCCTGCATCCTTGGGATGAAGCCTACTTGATCATGGTGAATGATTGTTGTGATGTGTTCTTGGATTCGGTTTGCAAGAATTTTATTGAGTATTTTTGCATCGATATTCATAAGGAAAATTGGTCTGAAGTTTTCTTTTATTGTTGGGTCTTTGTGGGGCTTTGGTATCAGTGTAACTGTGGCCTCATAGAATGAATTGCGTAGTGTCCCTTCTGTTTCTATTTTGTGGAATAGTCTGAAGAGTATTGGTATTAGGTCTTCTTTGAAAGTCTGATAGAATTCTGCACTGAACCCATCTGGTCCTGGGCTTTTTTTGTTTGGGAGACTGTTAATTACTGCTTCTATTTCTTTGGGGGTTATGGGACTATTAGATGGTTTATCTGATCCCAGTTTAACTTTGGTAATTGGTATCTGTCTAGAAATTTGTCCATTTCTTCCAGATTTTCCAATTTTGTTGCATATAGGCTTTTGTAATAGGATCTGATGATTTTTTTTAATTTCCTCAGAGTCTGTTGTTATATCTCCATTTTCATTTCTAATTTTGTTAATTTGGATACTGTCTCTGTGCCCTCTGGTTAGTCTGGCTAAGGGTTTATCTATCTTGTTGATTTTCTCAAAGAACCAGCTCCTGGTTTTGTTGATTCTTTGTATAGTTCTTTTAGTTTCCACTTGGTTGGTTTCAGCCCTTAATTTGAATATTACCTGCCTTCTACTCCTCTTGGGTGTATTAGCTTTTTTTTTGTTCTAGAACTTTCAGGTGTGCTGTTAAGCTGTTAGTGTATGCTCTCTCCAGTTTCTTTTTGGAGGCATTCAGAGTTATGAGTTTTCCTCTTAACACTGCTTTCATTGTGTCCCATAGGTTTGGGTAACTTGTACTTTCATTTTCATTAAATTCTAGGAAGTCTTTAATTTCCTTCTTTATTTCTTCCTTGACCAAGTTATAATTGAGCAGAGCATTGTTCAGCTTCCATGTGTATGTGGGCTTTCTGTTGTTGTTGTTGCCATTGAAGACCAAGCTTAGTCCATAGTGATCTCATAGGAGGCATGGGATTATTTCAATCTTCTTATATCTGTGGAGGTTTGTTTTGTGACCAATTATATGGTCAATTTTGGAGAAGGTACCATGAGGTGCTGAGAAGAAAGTATATTCTTTTGATGCAGGATGAAATGTTCTATAGATATCTGTTAAACTCATTTGGTTCATAGCATCTGTTAGTTTCACTGTGTCTCTGTTTAGTTTATGTTTCCAAGATCTGTCCACTGTTGATAGTTGGGTGTTGAAGTTTCCCACTATTATTGTGTGAGGTGCAATGTGTGCTTTGAGGTTTAGTAGAATTTCTTTTATGAAAGTGGGAGCTCTTGCATTCGGGGCATAGATGTTCAGAATTGAGTTCTTCTTGGTAGATTTTTCCTTTGATGAGTATGCAGTGTCTTTCCTTATCCTTTTTGATGACTTTTGGTTGAAAGTCAATTTTATCCAATATTAGAATGGCTACTCCAGCCTGTTTCTTGGGGCCATTTGCCTGGAAAATTGTTTTCCAGACCTTTACTCTGAGGTAGTATTTGTCTTTAACATGGAGGTGCGTTTCCTGGATGCAGCAAAATGCTGGGTCCTGTTTATGGATCCAGTCTGTCAGTCTATGTCTTTTTATTGGGGAGATGAGATCATTGATGTTAAGAGATATTAAAGAATAGTGATTTTTATTTTCTATTATTTTTTTGCTGTTTATATTGTTTGTGTGGTTATCTTCTTTTGAGTTTGTTGAAAGATTACTTTCTTGCTTTTTCTTGAGTGTAGTTTCCCTCTTTGCATTGGCATTTTCCATGTATTATTCTTTGTAGGGTTGGGTTTGTGGAAGCATACTGTGCAAATTTGGATTTGTCATAGAATATTTTGGTTTCCCCATCTATGATTATTGAGAGTTTTGCTGGGTATAGCAGCCTGGGCTGGCATTTGTGTTCTCTTAGAGTCTGTATGAGATCTTCCCAGGATCTTCTAGCTTTCATAGTCTCTGGTGAGAAGTCCGGTGTAATTCTGATAGGTCTGCCTTTATATGTTACTTGCCCTTTTTCCCTTACTTTTAATATTCTTTCCTTGTTTTGTGTGTTTGGTGTTTTGACTACAGGAATTTCTTTCTGGTCCAGTCTGTTTGGAATTCTGTAGGCTTCTTGTATATTTATATTCATCTCTTTCTTTAGGTCAGGGAAGTTTTCTTCTATAATTTTGTTGAAGATATTTACTGGTCCTTTAAGTTGGGAGTCTTCACTCTCTTCTATACCTATTATCCTCAGGTTCTGTCTTCTCATTGCATCCTAGATATCTTGGGTATTTTGGTTTAGGAGTTTTTTGGATTTTGTGTTTTCTTTGACTGTTGTGTCCATGTTTTCTATGGTATCTTCTGCACCTGAGATTCTCTCTTCCATCTCTTGTATTCTGTTGGTGATGCTTGCATCTATGACTCCTGATTTCTTTCCTATGATCTCTAATTCCAGGGTTGTCTCCCTTTGTGATTTCTTTATTGTTTCTATTTCTGTTTTTAATTCCTGAATGGTTTTGTTCATTTGTTTGATTGTGTTTTCCTGTATTTCTGCCCGTTTGATTGTGTTTTCCTGTAATTCTTCACGGGATTTTTGTGTGTCCTCTTTATGGGTTTCCAGTTGTTTACCTGTGTTCTCTTGTATTTCTTTAAGGGAGTTATTTCTTTCTTTCTTAAAATCTTCTATCATCCTCTTGATAAGTGATTTTAAGTCTGAGTCTTCCTTTTCTGGTGTGTTGGGGTATCCAGTGCTTGCTGTGGTGGGAGAGCTGGGTTCTGATGAAGCCAAATAGTCTTGGTTTCTGTTCCTTGTGTTCTTACCCTTGCCTTTCGCCATGTGGTTATCTCTGGTGTTAGCTGGTCTTTCTCTCTCTGACTGTGGCTTGTGTTTCCTTCAAGTCCAGATGTCAATATTCCTGGGAGACCAGCTTTCTCTCCCAGTTGTTCTTCAGACCCTGTGTCTGGAGCCCTCCTTCCACTGGCTCCTCCACACAAGTAGGCTGTTCGCTTTCTCCCTGCATTGTTTGTCTATGGCGGCCTGGTAGCCCAGGCAGGGGTCTCTGGCCACAGGTGGAAGCAGGCAGACTCTCCCTCTGCTCCATTTTTGTTCCTGCATTTGTTTCCTAGATGTCCTTAACTAAAGAATGGATACAGAAAATGCAGTTCATGTATACAATGGAATACTGTTCAGCTATTAAAAATGAGGACATCATGAAATTTGCAAGCAAATGGATGGAACTAAAAAATATTATCCTAGGTGGGGTAACCCAGACTGAAAAGGACATGCATGGTATGTACTAACTGATAAGTGGATAACCAAGAACTACAGAATACCTTTGATGTACCCCATAGACCCTATGAAATAAGTCAAGAAGGATGGTCCAAGTGAGGATGCTTCAATTCCACTTAGAAAGGGGGGGAGGAGATGAAATAATCATGGGTGGCAGATGAAGGGATAGACTTGTGTGGGAGAAGGTAGGGGTAAGAAAAAAAGGGGAGCAATATCAGATATGAAGGAAGACTGGAGAGAAGCCCAGAGGGCCAGTAGAATCAATAGAAATGTGCAGCAGTGTGGGGTGGGGAACAGGGGAGAACTACTAGAAAGTCCCGGACAACAGGGATGTGGGAGGCTTCCAGGACCCAATGGGGATGACATTATTCAAAATGGCCAACATTCAAAAGGAAGAGGGGAGAGGGGAGGGGAAAGAAATAAAGAGGCAGATTCAGGTATTGGAGGAGAGATAGGAGAAAGACCCAGAGGGTCAGGAGAATGAATGGAAATATACAGCTGCCTGGAGTACTGGTGGTGGGTAACTTTTAGAAAATCTCAAAGAACTGGATAAGGGATGCACCTAGGACTCAATATCCATGACCTAAGCCAAAATGTCCAATAGTGGGGAGATGGAACCTGAAAAGACCACCTCCAGTTAGGACCCAGTAGAGGAATGTGGACATCAACCCACCTACACAATTTTTGACCCAAAATTGTTTGTGTCTAAAATAAATAATTATTAAAAAGCAAATTTAAGACTAATTGGATCAAAATGAGCAACACCTAGAAATCCCAACTATAGAGCAATTGTTCAATGCAGGAAAAGCTTTAGATCACCACGTCCCCTGTGAGAAAGGTGAAACACATAGTTGGACGCTGAAAGAGAAGGGCTTTGCCACATAGCATCACAGAGTTAAGGCCATCTTTTCCATGGTGCACACTAGGTCTTTCCTTCCTAACACAGCAGAGTGGAATTATCCATTGTCTGATCTTGGCTCTCTTGAATCCTTATAAACGATTTTCTAGCTCATCCTTTTTAACTGCTTGAAGGTAGGAACTCAGAAGTTCCTGTGCAAACATTCCTTGTGAAGCCAGAAGGCAACCTAAATCCCCAAATGCCTGCCTACCTGACAGAGGCTATCTAGACTCTTGTGGATTTAGATGCTACTGTGATAAACAAATTAAGAGCTCCCTGAGTGTATGTGTGTGGGTGTGGGTGTGGGTGTGTGTGTGTGTGAGGGTGTATGTGTTTAATTATCTTTGGCCATAAACTTTCCTTCTCCTTCATATAAAAGTATAGGTTAACCCTATGAGGGGACATTTTCCCAAGCAACTAGTATAGAAATAGCTAAAAGAATTCAACTGTGGACCCAGCATTTTCCTCTCTGCTCCTAGGAATTGAAGAGAGTTTGCCCATAGCCTTACTCCAATAGGATAAAAATGATTAATTTAAATTAAGCAAATGAAAAATAAAAATAAAACATTTCTGTCTCTAAAGATGACATGTGAATAGAGCCTCCACCATCTCCTTATCTTTGTGACCAGTGTGCCAGGGTCAAAGCCACTTAGAACAGGGTAGCAGAGATGAAGAAGTCACCGTCTTGCTGCTAATATCTTAAAGTTTTATAACCCAAGGCCTGAGTCTAGTTTGTAATCAAACAAGGAAGGCTATTCCCAGAATACTACTTTTTAGGAATTTTTCTTCTGTCTCTTTGTAAATTAAGGACTCTAAAACCAAACAAGTTGCTATTGCAGCAGTTGTAGTAATCCAAACAGAAATATCACACACACACACACACACACACACACACACACACACAAGCAGACCCCATAGGTAGTGAGAACTCTGCTCACTCTCCTGGCTAGTCAGGAAGATCCAGAAATGGGTTAATGCACAGACCATGCACAAACTCCCACAGATTCCCTGGAGAACTAAACAAGAGCAGACAAAAAAAAAAGCGAACAGAAAATAGGATGAGTCAGGTCCAGGCCACAGCTACCTCATGTCTTCCTCTGCACCTGATCCTGTCTATTCCACACCTGTCTTGAACAAACACCTATTCTTTGAACAAACAGCTTCAAATACTATTTTGAAGGGTTTTTCCTTCTCAGTTTGCTCAATGAGATTTTTTCAGTCTTTTTCCCCTCTTAGATTTTCCACAGAACAGCTCTGGCGAGATCTGTTGGTGGCTATGTACTGCAAACAGCTTCTACCTGAATTTAAGAGTATTATGAATATTGGGAATATTATGAATACTGGAATTCGTGAGTAACAAAAGTGTAAAATTAAGACAATGCTTTCCAAGGGCTCCAGCAGGCCCTCAGACCTTCCTTTTGGAGAAGAATTGACTCTTCCCATTCAGTGAGGGGAGTAATGTGGTAATGTGGCCTGCTTTCCTCTTTATACACATGAACATCTAATATTCTCTACTGAATAGAACTGATACATGGAAATGGGAACTGCATCATAGCTAAATGATTACATCTCCTGTAAAGACACTTATAGTTTGATATTCCAGGTCAGCCTAGCAGTCAGCTTCTCTAACCAGGGGAGTATGGCTACCAGTCCCCAGTTAAGGAGCTGTTGCCACTACAAACAGCTGGGGATGAGGCTGATACCCGTAGAAAGCAGAGGCAGGAAGCCAGGAGAGCAAGGAAAGAGGAGGCGAAGTGAGTACCAGCACTTTGGATTGAGCCTGCTTCATACCAAACTCCATTACATTCAGGTTTGTAAGTTGGCTCTGTGTGTTTCTAAAATTATAGGCTATACATACTCTTTGAGGACACCCCTGGTACAAGTAACCATGAAAGATAACTTCCCTCTGTTCACTGGCTTCTACTTCCTCACTGCTGAGGTGTCAAGCACAACCCTTGAAGAAGTTTTATGTTGACCATCAAATATCAAATGATTCATGGTGGCCTCAGGAAGTGGCCTTTTTTTTTTTTTTTTACTTTAATTTTGTTGACAGCAAGATTCTCTTTCTCTTTTTTTAGTAAAGCTTTTAAATCTGAGAGGATGATGCTTTTAAACGCTATCCTTCTGGTATCCATTCTATTTATCTTTAATCTATTCACATTAAGATCTACTTCAATGGCTGGTACTTCCTTCTGTCTCATTAAAAAAAATGTAGCTTTAATTTTCATTATTTGCTTGTAACATTGAATCTGTCTGTATTTAGTACAGGTTTGCTGTCTGGTTAAATGGGGGAATGTAACCAGCCTCTCGCACTGGGCTTTGTATTTACTTTCTAAGCTCATTTATAACAATATTTTGTCAACTTAAGACAAACTGTCACCAGAGGCAACCTAAACTAAAGAATTGCCCACACCACTGAATTTTCCTGAGATATCTGTGGACATTTTCTTGAGTTTGGAGACCCTAGCTCACTGTGGGCTATGAGACTCCTGGACAGTTGGTCTTCATAGCATAAGAAAGCAAGCAAAGAAAGTCTTAGAGAGCAAGCCAATAAGAAGTATTTTCTCCATAGCCTCCTCTTCAGTTCCTGGCTTCAAGTTCCTTCCTTGAGCACTTGCCCTGGTTTTTCTCAATGATAGATTATGACAGAGACATGTAAATGAAATAAACCCTTTCCTCCCAAGGTACTTTTTGTCATGGATTTTTTTCACTGTAACATAAAGCAAGCTAGAATCATAGCTTACAATTAACTAATTGTGTTGGCCATAATAACTACATTGATAGGAGCAGGCAATTCTCATCTCCTCTGAGGACTTCATGATGACTCTTTCTTCTAAGTTAAATATGGTACTGACTCTTCTATTTTTTCTCACTCAACTAATAAAGATATTTTACTCTATCTCTAACTTGAAATAATTATTTCTGGGAGAAACTTATGCCAAGGAATGACTTCTTCCAGAAAACAAAGATTTTTTTTTTTTTTTTAATCTCCAATCATCATTCTTGTGAAATCACCTCCTCATTTTTCACAGCTTAGGAGTCAATTATGTAATCACACCTATTACACAGTAAAGTTCAGCTTTTGATCTACACTGCCTAAAACACAAAGTACTTAATGCCTGGAGACATTTCTCCTAAGGTAGATTAGACATGGATCAAAGACGGTTTGGTTCTATTGCAGTTGTTGTTTCTTGCTTTGCTTTGCTTTGTTTTACATATTTATTTTGCTCTTGCACTCTTCTATGCTTTGATACAAATCCATGTTCCAATTCAAGATGCCATTATAACCTTTGCTGAGTACTTATAACTTAGACCCAAAGCCATATATTATGATACTCCCCAAATTTCCTGGAATAAATTATTTTATTGACCAATGTAAAGAAAGACTGGTATAGACTGCTTCCACAATTGTATAGAGTTTAGCTTACCTCAGTTGGCTCTGCTCTTCTTGTCTCACAAGTATCCTTGAACCAATACATAAACTCAAGTGTGATTTTTCTCATGATGAATCACCAACAGAAAATTCTAGAGATCCACTCAAGTCTTGGTACTGGTATGACAAACTTGATTCCCTTACTCAGTAACTAAAGTAAATCCCCTAGTAAAATGTGCATGACATACATGGTAGGGGGCAGAATGTGTGTGGAACTCATGGTAAAAAGATCAAAGGTGAGGAACCAATACTGTCTCAGGACATTAGCTCCTGATATTCAGCTTGCATGGTTTCAGGTACCTTGTAATGAGTCTAGCTTTTCCACTCATTCCCTTCTACCTCTAAAATACCCCATTGGATTTTCTCATTAGCTTTCAAGTCTTCTACTCAACCTAGGAGTTCACAATAGCCACCTATGAAGCCCTTGTAAGAGACTCACTCCTCCTAGACCCATTCCATACCCACATCCCACAATCACCAAGTCCATTTCTCCCTTTACATAGGAGTAATGAGATTAAAAATAAATCATATCAAATTGTATGTCTATATTTCACAGTAAAAATACAACTTATATAACATCTTCTAAAAATATATTAAATATGTCATTCAGAAGCCATAAATCTAATAGTAATGGTCACCAATAAAGACAACTGAGACAAAATTCAAGACATAGAATTTAAAGAGCAATCTTAAACATGCTCAAGTGTTCATCAAGGTCAGAAATAAACTAGATGTGAACAACAATAAACTGAAGACCAAGAAAACACAAATGGTTGTTGAAGTCATGGAGACAATGCAGAATATGGAAGATAAATTCAATAAAGTGATAGAAATACAGGAAAAATGAAACTCAAGTGCATGTGGGCATGGATAACTCCACAAGTATAAAAACAAACAAACAAAAGTCAGTGAAAGGTTTCACTTCTATTCTCACACAAAGAATTGAAAATGTGGAAGATGATATATCAGAGATTGAAAATTGTGCAGAGGAAGTGGGTCATTCTATCATAGAAGAGAGAATGCAGGAACTTTGTGACATCAGGAAAATATAAAGCCTACAAATTACAGACAAAGCAGGCTAATCACGTCCGGGTCAAAAGAATTGAACATATTTTCAATAAAATTGCTGAATAAAATTTCCAAAATAGGGAAAGAGATACTCATTCAGATATAAGAGACACACAGGATACCAAATAGTTAAGAGAAAGTCAACTCATCATCCTACTGCGATTGTCCTGATGGGCCTGCCTTTACATGTGATTCAGGCTTTCTACCTTGAATCAGAATTTTTCCATTGTAACTACAAAACTCAAAAGGTCTTAGAACAATAGATTGCAAGTTCTGAAAGACCACAGATGTGAAAACAAAATACATTATGTGGCAAAAGTACCCAACATAACTGAATGGGAAAAAAATGTCCTCAATAAAAATTGGCTAAAGTATTTTATGACCATCAAACCAAATATGCAAACTCTATTTTGATATCATGATGATGAGTTGTGATAATACAGTGATGAATTTGACAACAATATAATCCATTGTGATATCAACATACAGAGTTTTGAAGTCACAAGGCTTCAGTTTGAAATCTCAAATTTGTGTTGTGATATCCAGATAGGCAATTGAACCATCACCATCACACTGTTGAATTGAGATGGTACAGAGCACTACTTTCCTGCTAAACTGCTTTATTTTATCATCACAGTGGTCAATTTGGAGTGTCGGATTGCTCAACTATGCTATTACATGCTCTATTTTTGCATCCCAGGGCTGCATCATGATATCAAAATGGTTAATAATGAGATATTATATATACTACCTATTGAGTTCAATTAGTATTGACCATATATACATGGTACATAGATTATAGGGATGATCTTAGGAATGGGCAACATCTCAGCTCTATCACAGCTGTTTACTATATATTGCTCTTCAATTAGAGGTAGAGGCTTGTGTACACTTTCCTGTGGGAGGTCCGCATGTATGGAGTTGGATATGGCTTGTACAGGCTATCATGTTGTTGTGAGTTCATTGATGCCTTGTCTCTCCCAGAATACACTATTTAACAGCACTCATCTCAATCCTCTCTTATGGTCTTCTTGCCTCTATTCTGAATGGGCTGTGGTTGAGCTGTGGTTATAGAGTTTGTATTATAGACATTCCATCTTATCACTGGGTCTTAACTAGACTGCTTTTATTACTATAATTTAAATGTATTAATTTTACTTTGTTTTCTTATCTGAAAATGTCATCTCAAAATATTTAATTCACTTATTTACATAAGTTTTATGTCATATTCTCCTTATTTGGATATATCTATAAAAATGCTGCTATGCTGCCATCCATCTTGTCACATCTGTATTTACTTTAATAATTGATATAATTCTGATTCTGGGTTAAAGAGAGTTACTGACACAATTACTAATTGTTATTTGGAAGTCAGCCATTAAGGAATTGGCTTGCTGGCTTGCTTGCTTGTTTGCTTGTTTATATCAGTGCCTAGTCTTTGCTTTTGCTCACTTTAAATAATACATCTTTCTTTGAGTAATAAATATGTGAGTATTAAACTTGATCCTTTCAAAGTTTGTCTTAAATGCTGTAGAGTACATCTATAATAACTTAAACTCTGGATATTAGTCCTATAACTATAGCACATTTATTGCCTGTGTCTACTAATTACCTTATGTCACCTATGCCTCAGCTCTCTTAAGTGGCCCTGAAATGTCACTTAACGGTATTATGATAATACTAGAAAACCTCTGGCTCAAAACTAACATGGGATTCCTCATTTGAATTTGTGTGTTTTCATACTGACTATGCTCAAAATAATATTCAGAAAACACTCTGTGAATAGCATTCAGAAAAGTAGGCATACTTTTCTATGTAGATACTCTTATTCCAAAACTGCCCCTGTAGCTTCCAACCATAATGAGACTGAGAGCTGCCTTCCTTCTCTGAGGTCTAGTCTCTGTATGTTGTTATTAGGCCTCTCATCAGGGTCATAATTTTGCACAGTGTATTCCAATAATAATGACTCTGTTTGGTTTCCTTCCAATGTTCTAGTGGTGTATATTGCGAAGACAACTTCTGTCCTTGTCATATTATTGTGGTAAGAGCAGAAATGCCTTCCATCACTTTTTACCTGGGAAGTGGATAAATCACTAAACACAAGAAACTGGAGGCTAGCACCATTGTTACTTCTTAATACCCAGCAAGGTAAAGAGCAGCCTCTTTGTAATTCTTCCAAAACAACATTCAGTGAAGCATGATGTAGCTGGCCAAGCCTACCATTATCACATTAGAGGCTTTTTTAATGGTAGAATAGAACCTTTTTATAAAAAAAATTCTAAGATCTCTTTATCTAATTCAAAACTGTAAGTCAATAATTTGGAAAAGTAGTTCTTAGCACAGATGATTCTGGAAGAAATAAATAATTTATAGCTCAAATTGCTATTTCAACAGCTTACAGAACTGCACGGCTGAATAAATAATAAAAACTTTCAATATCAAAATCTGTTTAAGTTTTATGAGAAGGATATAAGTAATAATAAAGTGAGATATATATTTCAGAAGAAACTTCTACTGTTATGAGATTCATTAAAAATAAAACAAATATAAAATGGTGTAGTGATTTCAAGTGGGATGAGAAGAAAGAAAATACCACATAGAAAGGTAGATTGGGTTCATACTTTTAGAGAATTACCTCATGATGCCAGAAAACAGAATAGACCTCAGTCTCAAAGCTATAAATAAAGAACAGATGCTAGAACAAAACATGCACAGCAAATTCTTAGTCAAGAAAATAAGATGCATCAGTGTGTAACTGAGGAATAAGAGTAATGGCTAGTGTCTGATGGAAACCTGAAGTTAAAAGTGAAATTAATACAGAAAATAAAATATATTCTGACTCAATAGGAAGAATCGAAGAACGAAAAGAAAAATGATGCAGGGTGAAGAAGCTCGAAGAAAGGAGCTAGACACAGAAGGAAAGCAAGTAGATGCATCTGAGGAAGAGCATGGAAACAAAGATGTTCATGGGAAAGACAGAAAATTATGACTGAATCCATGACTGACCAGGACATCCCCCTTCCAACAAATACCAAGTACATTTTGAGGATGATATTTTGCAAATGTCAAGAAAGAAACTTTAATAGACTGAAGAAAGGAAATTTATTATCTCAGACAGCTATTACTTTCTGAGCCTTCTTAATAAGTTTTGATTGTTAAAAATTTACTTTCATGAAGTTTGGAGGAGAAGATCCATGAAAAAGTTATATATCCAACTGAGTTATTAATCATGCACAGATGAATTAGGTAGGCATATCAGATATTCAGAGAATATAAATATTTCACATACATAGGCACACATGTGCATAACAAACCTATGGGGGGAAACATCCTCCAGAATTCACAAATAAAAACTGTATTGAACTAAGAGAATAAAGAGAAATTGAGAATAAACACAAGTAGAGATTCAGTCTTTTGTGAAGACTTGTAGCACTTAGATTTATTAAACAAGCATTGGAGAAGAATGCTGTGAGGAAAGAAATTACATAAAAACTGCTATAAAGTTGAAGAACTGATTAGCATCAACATTCAAGAGGAGAACACACTGTGAGAACCAAAGTAAGGAGTTTTCATTATTTTGTAGATTGATGGGAGAATTCAATATCTATTCTTTAATCTCATAAGTTTATAAATTTGAAGATGCATAAAACATCTATCCAGCTAATTATTTGAAGTTATGCAAGTGATAACTATTTGAACTGAAGAAGTGTATCTTACTATCAAATAACTTGTAATAAAGCATAGGGACTAGGCATACAGTCTTAAACAAGGAATGCAGTACAGAGACTAGGTATACAATAGAGAGACTAGGAGCATAGTATATAAATTAGACTTACAGTATTGAGATTAGGCAACAATATAGACTTGGTATTATAGAAATAAGGCATACAATACAGAGACTAAAGATTATAGGAACTAGGCACACAGTACAAAAATTATTTAGTAAAGTTTAGAAAGAAATTACCTCAAGAGAGAAGTCTAGAGAAAAATAAGTGTCACAGAAAGTCATAGAATTTTCTACAATGTTAATAATGCATTAGAACAAAACCAGAATGGTTTGAACTTTGTGATAATAATTACAATAATTTGAGATCCTTCTGTATGTCATTCACAAGAACTAAATGTAGCAAATTCGACCCAGCTCACAGGTTGTTTTTTAAGTTCACAGGAGACTTGGCAACTATTGAAAGCGGTATGTGTGTAACGAGAAGAAATGCAGAGAGTGTTTCGCAGAGAGATTGGCAGTGGTCTTGAAGGCATTTCGAAACTAACACTGAAACTCAAACTTGAGTCTGAGTGGGAATTCCTGGGCAAACTGTAAGGAAGACAGTAAGATAAACACGTATGCACTTCCCAGAAAACATAGATGGGGAATCAAGAATTTGGGGGAAGTTCAGTATGCCCCAACATTGGCAATAAGAGGGAATGTTTTATGTCATAAATAGGCTGGGAGGCAGAGAAACAAGCGTAAGCCCTTGGAATGCAAAAATGAATAATAATGTAAGGCCAGAGGCTGTCAGCTAAAAGCTTGGCCTCTGCAGATCTGCATGCCCATAAAGTAAATCTGGACTAGATGATGAGACAGAGCTAGATGAATGGTTCTAACACTGAGCACTGACGGCACTAGGGACAGACAAGCTTTGCTATGATATGTTTGGGGCTTCTTGAGTATTCAGAAGTATCTCTAGGTTCTAGCTAACAGAGATCAGTAATACCCCAACCCATTCTGAACAGAAGACATCAAGCAAATTACCCCTGGAGAGCAAATTACTCTACTTGGAATAGTCTACAAGACTGGAAAGAACCAAACAGGTGTGGTGACATTTGATACCAGGTTCTTGAGTGGTAGCACATGTTTAGAAGGTAACTTGTGTTTACATTAGGAGAAAGGATTGTGAGCAGGAGATGAAGATGTGTAAAGGCTTCACAGAAGAGAGCTGATTTCAAGTGCTTACTCTTGGAAACCAGAAGAAAGGACAATTTCAGCACTGACTCTGTTTGGGTTATAGGTAATAATTCTGAAATGAACGATAAAGAAAAACAAACCTACGGAGAAAGCTCTGGACAGTGAAAATATTGAGTCTAAAATATTTATGAAATATTCAAGGAATGAGAGATACAATGGCTTTCTCCAAATTATCAAATTTGATATGGAATTTTTTTCTCATTCCCTGTCTTATTTTATTCAGTAAAGTACTATCTGAGTATACATATTACATATAATCACAAATTCATTACTGATATTTTTCTTCTTTGAAAATATTAGTATATAATTTTTACAGTCATAAATAATATTATTTATACATAGCCTTCTTAACCATAACTTGCTTATTTAGTATAGTTTGCAAGATTAAAATAGGTTGTACATGTCTAAGGTAATCTTCCAGACATTTTATATAAAATGCATGCACATTCACTATTTTTTAAGAAGCTGGATGTTATCTACCTATGCCCATATTAATGACTGCAGAGGAAAGAAGCATCATGAAACTGGTTATTTGGTTAGTACAGGTACCCACAATATATGGATTAGTTTTAATCTTTTATTAATTCACCCATATTAGATGTCTGTTTCTAATCCTCAATTCATTGGACAAAATTACAATTCACATATTTCTATAATGAACTATAGAAAGGCTGACTGTTTGTTGTTGTTGTTGTTGTTTTTAACAATGGGAACAAGCAACAAATAAGCCTTTCCAGGGTCTTGCAACATGCAACACTATCCCAGCTGTTCTCTAGATCTGCATAAGGCAAAATAGATTCAAGGAATGAAAAGGAAACAAATTCCTGTGTCAGCAGTTCAAACCTCTTTGAATTTTATGCCCTGAGAGCACAAGAGTCTCTAGTTAGAAAGTTCCATATTTTCCCTTGACTTTCTTTATTTCAGTCTGGCTTAGTGGGCAGTAAATATTTCTGACTAGGACTTGGTTGGCAGATACTTTGTACATGTTCCCATTATTTTTCCCTCTAAGGGGTAGATGAACTCTTTCAGGTTAAGAGGGTCTGCAGCAGTGACAACATAATTAATGAAAAGCCAGGCAGTTGTAGAAAGGTCTAGAAAGGCCAGGAAGCCAATAGTCCCCACCTGCCAGTGCTGCACTCCTTCCAAGACAGCCCCATTCTAATTGGGAACTAATTCAGCTCAGCAGCTGGGGAAATGGTCATTCCACTAATGGTCTTCCCCACTCATACCCCACACTTTTCAGCATCTGTCTTCTCTTAGCAGCTGACTGTGCACAGTTTGCTCAAACTACCAACCCCAGAGCTGTTACCAAATAACCTTGCTGACATTCTCCCAGTTTTGGCCAGCTTTAATGTATACACATCCAATGCAGACATGTGTTTTCTAAGGTGTATGTCTTTTACTCAAGCCTGAGTCCATCTATGGTTTCAACATGTGTACAGAACTGAAATTAAGTGTATTGGCAGTTCAAGGAAGGTTCTAGAAAGACAGCTTACTCTGCCAAATTTACTATTACTGAGCTAAACATTTAAACATCAGTGAAATCTCTGTGATACCAATTAACTTTCCACTCTTGGATGTAATATGGAATATTACATATATATAATTGCATATGTGCATATAATATGTACATATGTTATATACATTATATACATTATATGTTGTATATATAATGTATATATAATATATATGTATATGTGTGTGTATGTGTGTGTGTGTGTGTGTGTATATATATATATATATATATATATATATATATATATATATATAGTGTGTGTGTGTGTGTGTATAGTGTAAGGAAGAAAATATCACTTGATTTTACTTCCCCAGAACTAGTCACAGTAACTGATATAACTAATTTCTGTGAAGCTTACTCTATGGAACATAGTGTGGTAGGTTATGAGCATGTGACACTGCAACACCCTTTATGGAATTTATATTCTATCAGTAGAGACAGATATAAGCAGAAAATAAACATATGCAAAATTATCAGCTAAATCTTTTCGTTTAATGAATGGTTCTATGGATGCCTAGAGAGGATTCAGGGTTAAATGGAAGATGTTAAAGTTGATAACTCTGCAGCTCCAGCATATTTCAATATAGTACCTGGAGGAGAGTTGATGCTAAGTCAATTCTTATTTAATGGAACAATGATTCTATGAATTTCTACATGGTATTCTTTTTATTTCTAAATTGAACAAATGTCTCCTGTTGGTTTAAGACTCAGATGTTCACCATTAGAATCTCCTGCTTCTAAAGACAGTGTCAGAAAAATATTCATCCTCACTAATAAATGATTAGGGAAATTAACTAATAACCATGATTATCCAATAAGAGAACATTATCTTGAAAAATAATCATCTCAATATTCAGAAAGAAGATTGATGAGGTTAAAGAAGAATAAATGGTCAGGGAGTAGTGACTGGAAAAGGTATGAAGTGCAAATATCACCTCTTTTAATGTGGGCAATCTTTGTATAATCAGAATGTTAAATTATTATAAAATAATAATTACATAACTTCTTTACCAACAATGTCACTTTAAATGAAAATTTAAAAAGATGTAAAGTCCATGCTTAGAGCCATTCAGCCTTTCTGCCTAAAATTGTGTTTTCATTATGTTCCAAGCCACATAATAGTATTAGTATAAAGTCTAAGAAATCAATGTAACATTTACATATATCTAAAAATGACTGAAATTAAAACCATAGTCAGTTTCTTAATTAGTTCATGAAATCTTCATGTTCTCCAGACCTACATAAATACTATTACTGAGACAATTTTTTTGAATTTCAATCCACTTTGCTCTCAGATTTGAGATTTCAATAAGCCTAGTACAGATGCATAATGTTAGACATAAGTATTATCATTTCCATTTAAAAATTACAGTTTTCTAACTGGTAAAAAAAATCATGTAACATCTGGATTCATCCTGTTCAAATTCCTGTCTTAAGATCATGATTTACCAACACTGGAGGAGATTAGTTTATTTCCAGAATGCTTTCTGCAAAACCATTAATAAAATGTGAACATTTGTGGTTTCTTATTCTCTACTTACATTATTACAGAAAATACCCAAAGAGCAAAGGTTACCCTTACTGCTGTTATTACAGAAAATGTATTTGATGCAACAGCTATGGGGATAAAGAAACAATTTGGAAGGAGAATATAAATGTACATGAACTGGTCATATTCATAACTCTCTGTGAAAAAGTAGAAGGTGCTTTTTAATTGGAACTTAAGAAGTGATACAGGCTGTAACTAAGGCAACATTGTGACTGCAGACTCAGTTGACCTTAATTTATAAATTAAACTAAGCAATTAAAAACAACCACATATATCCTCATTCAGGCAATGTATTAGAAAGTTTATTGACCCTTTGGTTTTTTGTTTTGTTGTTGTTGTTGTTGTTTTTAACTTTTCACTCATTTGAGTTTCTTCCTTATGAACCAATGAATAATTCTACAAATGAGTTTATTTAAAGTGATTGTCTTATTTTCCCCACCAGTTGGAAAGTTATTTAATAAATAAAATGTTAGAGAAAGCTAAGATCTGAAATGTTCATGAAATGATACTGGGAAGTATAGCCTTCAATGAATTAACTCCACAAACACAGACAGCAAACATTGAACATCTCCCCTTCTACCTCAAGACTGAACAAGTGACCACAGAAATCCTCATAAGGTTTCTTTCCAGATCAAATCTTCCCCAGACCACTCTGACAGACAGAAATGAGTATAAATGCCCAGTTCTGCAAATTCAACCATAAGAAAAATCAGTTCACCTTCTTCTTTAGGGCCAAAGGTGGAGGTAGACGTGGGTAGGAGATACATCCTTGCCCCAAACTGTCAGAAAACGTTGATCTCGCTTGAAAGTAACATAAGAAAGCTGATCTTCTGAAAGGACCTAAAAAGATCTCATGTTCAGTCTAGTAGGAAAAAAGCATCAGATGTTGAGAAGGACTTTCCATCTTTCATTAAGACACTCAGTAAGAACTTTGGACCCAAACAATCTACATAAATGACCTATTTTAAATGAAATATTATAAGTAACATTAGGGATTTAATCATGCTTTGAAATACATATGACAATACCTGATATGCTAATCATATTCTTCAAATGATATTAAAATATCAAGAAAAATATAATGCATATGTTTACTACTTCAACTTGAGTCTTTATTTTAAAAAAAAAAAAACTGTACAATATTCTTGGTCACATTATTTCCTCTCCTTTAACTACTCACAGATCCTCCCTAACTCCTCACTGATCCTCCCTAACCCCTCACTGATCCTCCCTAACTCCTCACAGGTCCTCCCTAACTCCTCACTGATCCTCCCTAACTCCTCACTGATCCTCCCTAACTCCTCAATGATCCTCTCTAACTCCTCACTGATCCTCCCTAACTCCTCACAGATCCTCCCTAACTCCTCACTGATCCTTCCTAACTCCTC
>JADRCH010000004.1:7289072-7525983 GCA_019843965.1 Rhynchomys soricoides | reverse complement strand
AGAAGAAGAAGAAGAAGAAGAAGAAGAAGAAGAAGAAGAAGAAGAAGAAGGAGACAAAACCTATGGCAATAACATTTTTGAGGGAACAAAAGGAGAATTTCTAAATTTCTTATAAATATACTAATTACAGAAATTATTGTAATGACCCTGATTGAGTTAGATATAAACAAGTGACAAAATGGATGGAAATAGGAACAGAAACATTCCTAAATTAGGGAAATATACTTTACTAGTTCTTATTTGCAGAACATTTTCCTTGTGCTGCAAGAGAATACAGTAATTTTTAAACTTTTACCAACGAATAAGGCATAGGCCACATACCAAAGGTGACATGCTAAGCAATGCAAAGGAGAAAAACTCTTCAGGAGGATCAATGATTGATTTCAATTTAGCAGTGTTAGGTCATGTCTAAGGAGGATGGATTTTGTTCTGATCTCACTGAACATCAGTTTCCAAAGAGGTTGTATGGTGATACTATCTGCTGCAACAAAATGGAGAGAGAGAATGGTGTTTGAAGCATCATGTTCTTAGACATAGCAGCAGAGAAGAACTTAGCTCCACTGCTGGTAGGGATGTCTTTAGAATGGAGTGATTTCTGGATGCTCATCTTCAAGAAAGGGGAAGGTGTTGCAGAAAGGAGGCAAAGCCTGTGCAACAACTGAAGCAAGAAATAACATGATTATTTCTACAACGGTAAGGCTAAGCAAAAATCTAGAAATCAAGTTATATGCTGAGTGTAAAATTAAAAATGATAAGAATGGCTGAAAATGACAGTCTCCATATGATATGCAGAGAGCACATCATTGATTCTGTATTCAGTACACACTCAGAAAGGAAGCAATGGCTAAGTGGGTAAGAGAAGCTGCTTCATAAGCATGGGGACCTCAGTTTACCTCCTAGTATCTAAATAAAGATAGGTGTGTCTATAATCCTAACACTACTGAGGTTGGAGTAGAGACAGGAAGATCCCTCAGGCTTGCTGGTCCTCAGCCTACTTCTGGGTTTAAATAGAAACCCTCTCACAAGAGATGAAGCCAGAAAGTGATAGAGTGCTCTCTAGGACAACCATTGCCACCCCAGCCTCTGTGCATGTGTTTCTACATACACACATGACACACATGCACATACAGACACACATGACACACATGCACATACATACACACATGACACACATGCGCATACATACACACATGACACACATGCATATTCATACACACATGAAACACATGCGCATACATACACACATGACACACATGCGTATACACACATGGATATATGCCACATGCTAGATACATCACACACACACACAAATATGTGCATATATATATATAGATATATATATATATAATTGCAAATCAGAATATATAGTCTAGATGTCACTGAAGCTTCTTACGAAGCCATGCTGACATGGTAACTCAAGGTTCTGTTTACTTCTCCTACCTGTTTACTCCTTTAAGTTTCAGGTGTAAAAATCAAGGTACCTAACTTAAAAATAAGTTGTAACTCCAATCATAACCTAAATGTACAAGAAAAAAAAAACGTTAGTTAATGTTTTCTGAGTTAAATTTTGAACTCTTGTATAAATCTGCTTTGTGTGGATCAGGCGAATGTGTATTATTGACATGGGTACAATCATGTCTAGGACCCCAATGCTGTAAATCCTTGGGAACTGCAAAGCCTTTCTTAGGTCTGGTTAAGGGGAAAAGCAAAGCCTTCCTCTGGCCCATGTGTAGGTATTAACAGTATATGCAAATGCTAGCAACCAAGAAGTCCTCCTCCCAGATGTCTCTGACCTGAGCCTACTCCCATATGGAAACCCTCCCACTGATTCAAATAACCTTCTCCTTGTCCTGGACATAATAATGCACTGAGCATCCAGGTTATACAGCAGGTTCTCTCCCTCAGAAAAAGCACAACCCACTCAATCCAAACTTCTTTCTGTGTGTTTGTCAATTCTCCAGTGTCTGTCATTCTTCATTCCTGTATGGCCCCACTCGGGATTCCAGAACTAAGCTATTCAAGATGCAGTGTTAGTGGTCAGTTTTTAATAAACTAACAGTCTCTGTGTAAAACTCCTTTCAATCCCAATGCCTGTCAGGATCTATCACTCCCATCTGTGGTGACTCACGGATGATTTCAGAATGTCACTCATTTCTCATCATTTGATCTGACTCCAGCAATCTGGTTCTGATGTGAATGTTTTCTAAGCATAAACAACTCTCAAATGTCTTGTCTCTGTAATCTTCGTCTCTCACTGACTCACAGGCTTCCATCTTTTACCCACATTATTATCCCAGGCTTGTAGTGATGCTGCCCATAGCACACAGAGTACCTAAGATTGCTGCCCATAGACACACAGTGTGCCTCTAGCACTTGGGATTCTTCTCTTCATGTTTCTTACATTTTCTAATTTTGCAAGGGAGGTGTACGTGTGTAGGCACATGTATTCCGTGATGTCTCTGGGGGTGACTGACAACAACTTTGTGTGTCCACCCTAATCTTCCATTCTGTTTGAGACATTCTTTCACCATTATGTTTGGTAGACTAGCTGACCCACAACTTCTCAGGGTTGCTCCTTTCTCCACAGTCCATTTTTCGATTGGAGCACAGGCACTACACATATGTGTTACAGCACTTGGATTTATGTGTGTTCCAGCAATCTAGCCTCAGGTGCTTGTACTTTTGTAGATTGCACTTTCCCACAAAGCTATCTTCCCAAACTCCTTGCCATCACTTTCTAACCATCATGCTCTGCTTGAAAAAAATGATGGGATTCTTTCAAGTCCCAGAAGTCAGTAACAAATGAGACCAAATTCACCTTTATTGTGTTTAACTTATTTTTATCTAAGCATAATAATTAATGTATGAGTAACAAGTTACTGGTAATTTCACTCTTGGCTTGGTCCAAGCAGAGGAACATATGCTCTACTTGATAGTCCTGGCCTCTAAGTCAGCATCCTGCAAATGATGGCAAACTGCATGCCACTTGGGGTGCTTGCAGGGTTGCAGTGATGAGTGACAGCGGCCCTCTAAGCCTCAATTCCTCTGGTAGCCCCTAGAAGGATGGGTTGTTTGTGTCATGAATAAAGAAATCACTTGCTTCTGATCCCATGATGTACTTTTTCCCAGTCTTTTCATCTGTAAAGTGGAATAGTTGTACCCAACTCAAAGGACACTCAGAGAATCCAATGAAATATATCCATGACTCCTGGTGGAAGATTTAAACCCTTGTAATGTGTTAGACCCTTGTAATGTGTTAGGGATTCTTCTCTCTCTCTCTCTCTCTCTCTCTCTCTCTCTCTCTCTCTCTCTAAATGTATTTATGTATGCATATGTAAATTATATACATGGTCTTTGCTAGTGAGATTGCTCAGTAGTTTGGAGTGGGCTCTTCGCTTGCAGAGGAATCCACAGTTCTTGGCACCCATGTCATGCAGCTCATACCTTATTTAACTACAGCTCCAGAGGAATCCAATTGATCTGACCTACCTAGCCAGCTACACTGAAGTGCACAGATACATATGTAATTTAAAAATAAATAAATAAAATATCATTACCTAAGGCAGAGGAGGATAGAACTCCTCTAGACTGCTAGCCTACTTACACAAGTCCCTGGGTCCCATTCTCAGCACAGAGTGTCTCAAAGTAAAAACAAATCATTGTAATTTTCATTGACACAAAACAGGAGCTGAAGGGAACATGGGTACTTCTGTTTTATGAGATTTAGCTTTGCATTTTAGATTTTCCATTAGAAACATTAGGTCTCCCTTAAGAGAAGGCAACGCTTTGTCTGCTAAAAGATAACCATTTACAAAATCTGAGAGCAATATTATATAATGTAACAGCTTTAATGATCCACAGGAGATTATACATTCTAATTAAATTTTCCTTTGGATTTTTACTGCTTAAGATATCAGTGTTAATGTTTGAGGATCCCATAGAAAAATTATCATTTTTAACCCAACCGTTATTCCTGACTCAGCTGCCAAGACTCCAAGATATTCATCCTCATCACTAACCATTCACAGTAGTTGTAATTTTCTTGACTAAGCCATGCTACAGTTTGTTAAAATTTGTACAATTTCCATTATGCCTCCAATATCCCTGACTCTACCTCATTTACTTGTAAGATTATCAATCAAGAATGATTCTCCTTTATAGCCTTCTCTATGATCCCAGGATAAGGAAAGGAAATTACGACCAGCCTTTCGACTTGAAACTTAGTACCAGGCCTGGTATTTGACAGTGCTTATTGTTTCTGATCTTTGGGCCAATATATGAGAGCTGTGTTTCTGGGCCCTTCTCACCAAATGATGGACCTTCCTAACCATCCTTCTTCCAACGTGGATTAGCAGCATAGGAAGGAAAACTGTATGTGCAAGAGAGCCAACTAAGAATAGGGTGGCTTGAATAGAAATGGCCCACATAGGCCCACATAGAGTAGCACAATTAGGAGCTGTGACTTGTTGGAGTGGGTATGGCCTTGTCGAAGAAGGGTGTCACCAGGGGTGGGCTTTGAGGTTTCAGATGCTCAAGTCAGACACAGTGTTTCACTCTCTTCCTTCTGCCTGCCAACCTAGATGTGGAACTCTCAGCTACCTCTCCAGCATGATATCTGCCTTTGTGTCTTCATGCTTGCCTCCATGATGATCATGAACCAAGCTTCTGGACTGTCCCAGTGAATGTTTTTCTTCGTAAGAGTTGCTGTGCTCACAGTGTCTTATCCCAGCATTAAGACCCAAACTAAGACAGAGGAAGAGCAACAGACTAGATTTAGAACTAAATGTTCAACATGTGTTGTGAGAGTAAGCACCCTGAAAAGCCCAGAAGCCCCTATTCCCAGGCTAGCACCTATAAGTGATGACTTTATACCAGCTTAGAAACTAGACAAAAACCAATCCCCCAGTGGGAAAGAATCATCTTTAGCCAACAGGACTAGCAGTCATAGCATGAGCCTGACATGCACCCTTAATATGTACAGATGCCTATGGCTATGAACCTCAAATGCAGCCTCCATAGCATCAGTTTGAGAGAGCACCCACCATACTTTTTCTAACACTGGACCACACATCAAAAAGATGGTCCATGGAGGAGAACTATAGGGACAACTACCCTTTATAGGCACACCTTTATTTTGTTCAAAACAAATAATTGTGGACTTGGGGCAAACCTAGTCGTGGACACCCCTCTAGTGTTGAACCAACAATGATATACCAAAAGAGAACTCAAAACTAAGATAGAGTCAAGGGCCATCTAAGTGCTAAACTAGCTCAGAGGAGAGAGAGAGGCTGGACTGGCAAAAGCAAAGGTAGATTTAAAATTTTTGAATGTATATATATATATATATATATATATATATATATATATACATACATACATATACACAATGAATATATATACTATATATATACATATACAATGTAATATATATATATATATATAATATAATCCTTTAACAAGAAAATTGCAGTGTGCAACAATATGCTTTAAGGATTGCCAAATTAATAGAGATAGGAAATTGACAGGAGCTAATGATACAATGACCAACACTAACAAATTTGTGTACAAAATTCAAAACAACTCGTTCTAGGAAACATACAAAAATTATAAGAAATTAATTCAGGAGAAATAGAAATAATTCTTTTGTCAAACATCCTTGAGCTGAAAAGTACCCAGATTGAAATAAAAAATGTGAATGAAAGCATTGACAATAACATAAATCAAATATGAAAAGATGATCAGATAAAAAGACAAAGATTTGAAAATACACAGTGAGGGCAGAAGAAAGAGGGGATGAAGAGAGGTCAGGATAGCATTCAGATGATGTTGTGTGTGAAGAAAGTGGGAAAGATTGGGAGGAATGGGGTAGGGGAAGAACATTATCCAATATACTCTATGGAAAGGTTTAAATTAAAAATGCATGCATAAACTTCGAGGAAACATTAAAGAAGAAATATTTCAGCTCTCATAATTTAAGAGAAACTTGGCGATGCCAAGGGGATAGGAAGGAAGCTATTGGCAGAGATAATGACAGAAAATTTGCCCAAATTAGAGCCACGTGGAAAAAGGTCAAATGTTACCATGCAGATGAACACAACTAAAGTCAACCCAATACACGTGTAATAAACCCCTCAAAGGTGAAACAGAGAGTTCTTACAATTTGACTGAGAACAGAAATTTTAGCAGAATCTTTAAACACCAGGAGGAAACAGAACAAGATTTTTAATAACATTTGAGGAAAAAAAAATTACCAAGCAAGATCATCATAACCAGCAAAATTCAATCTGAAGAGAAATAAAACATCTACAGACAAATAGAAATAAAGGAATTTATCATCAGTACTGTGCTTAAAGGATATCTAAAGAGGACTCTTAAGTGTGAACGAAATATATACTCATAAGTCACACATATAAAGAGAGAAAGAGAGACAAACAGACAGACAGACAGAGACAGATAGAGAGAGACAGAAAAAAATATAGAAAAACAAAGTAAAACTGTAAGATTCATTGGAAATTGTAACTATACAGACTCATTCCTCAACACTGTAAAATGTTCAAGCCCTATAACATAAAGTGCAAATGATATTTCCTATGATAGAAAAACAATCAAATAATAACTATATTAATATGCTAGAAGATAATAATAATCAGAGAAGTTTCCTCTGCACAATTGAGAACAAATACAGACACCACAGCTAAGCATTATGCAGAGAGTGGAAGACCCTGGAACACTCAGCCCTAAATGTGGTTTCTCCATTCAATATCTCCCCTCAGGACTTGGGGTACACTAGGAAAGTGGAGTGAGAAAGAATATGATTCAAAAGGGATGGAGGATTCTAATAATGGAAACCCCACTAAATCAAATGATCAAAGCTCATGATAATCTCAGAGCCTGGAATAGCATGCACTGGAGCTGTATGGGTCTCAAATATGCCCTCTGCTTATACATATATATCAGAAATTCCAGTTTAGAGTTTTATGAGATTGCTGAATATATGAACAAGTGGGTATCTATCTGTTTCTTGTGCCTTCTCTTGGGCTCTTTTCCTTCTGTTTGTTTTGTGCAATTCTGATGTATTAGCTTTTGTTTTATCATATTATATTATATTATATTATATTATTATCCCTTAGAAGCCTGTTTGTCTACTATTGAGAAAAAGAATGTGTGGAGACGCAGAAGGGCGGAAGGATGGGGAAAGAATGTGAGGCATGGAGGTAAAGGACACTATAATCAGGTTTCATTACACAAGGGAAAAAGTGCTGTTTTCAATTTTAAAAGAGAGAGTGGCATTATATACAAGTGGAAAATAAAGAATCCAATGTGCACATGAAGACAGGAATGCACATGAAGACAGGATGAAGTACATGTGAGGAAAATATTTTCTGTATAATTACTAACATATATCAACTGTATCAATGAATGCTTTTGCTGTAGATTTACATACATGCGTGAATTGTGTTTTGACACATCAGCATCCTTATTTCATTGTCTCTGTAACCATCTTCCTGATTCTCATTCCTACCCACTCAATGTTACAAATACATTCCTGTCTTTTTAAGGGTACAGGGGTACCAGTTTTTTCTGACCTTATTTTTTTCTGTAAGTCTTCGGAAATTGGAATCCATCAATATGAGGTGAACAGAGTAGGCTATGGCTACAAGTTGTGGAAATTATTTTCATTTCTCAGCCATTGAGTCAGTGAGAAATACAGGTCATCTCAATCACATCTCCTCAAATGTGTTAGAGTGGTCTACAGGATGTACAAGGGAATAGTCTGTCTAGGACTGTTTGTTTTAATCCATGGAAAATACTAGAGTCCCAACAGGCCCTTCTCACCAAACAAATATGATTAGGAAACATAAAGTTCCAGACACAAAAATAAACCAAACACAAATCATGCAAAGGAAAGAAATAATAAAAACAGAATAGAAATAAATGACTGAAAGGTCAACCCAAAACAATAGTAAAATAAAGAGCTGGTTTTACAAAAATAAACAAGACTTATAAGCCTTAGCTAAGCCAAGGAAAAGATTCAAGAAAATACCATTAGAAATAAAAGAAAGGCTGAGTTTGAGGCCAGCCTAGTCTACAGAGTGAGTTCCAGGACAGCAGGGCTATACAGAGAAACCCTGTCTTGGAAAAAAAAAAAAAATCAAACAAACAAACAAAAAAGAAATAAAAGAGAGGCATTATGGATTAAATACATAAATATAGAAGACAGTTACAATTGTTTTGAAAAACTATACACAAGCAAGACTGAAAATAAAGTGCCCAATATTGGACAATTTCCCCAAATAGTGATTTTTACCAAAATAAAACCATAAAGAAACTGAGAGCCTGTATAGGTACGAATCAGGAAACAAGATTGAGTCTGAAATTAAAAGTCTCTTTTCAAAGAAAATAAATAGCCCAGGATCTAAAAAGAAAAATTAAAAAAATCTCTCAAATAAATAACCTAATGATGCACCTCAATGCTCTAGAAAAACAATAAAAAAGCCAATCTCCAAAGAAGTAGATGTGAAGCCCTATTGTTAGAATAAAACACAATTGTGGATGGTAAGAAATAAGACAGATAAGAATAGAAATAATAAAGCAGAGAGCACAAGACCAAAGCATGGCATCAGGAACAGTTGGTTCTTTGAAAATGTAAACAAGATTGACAAATCTCTAGGCAACTTAACTGAAAGAAAAAAGGGACTCAATTAAGAAAATGATAAAATAAATGTGATGAATCAGAGTTACTACAACACAATCCAGTGGAAGTCAGGGCATACTTTGAAAATATATATTCCAAAAAGCTAAAAAAATGTAGAAGACATACATAACCTTAAAAACACATGTGAGCTATAAAATTAAATCCAAAAAGCATAAACACACATAGAAAACAATGAGATTGGATAAGCAATTAAATATATCCAATAAATGAATTTCCAGGACAAGATAAATTTGCTGCACAATTCTACCAGATTTGAAAGAAAAACCTAACAGTAACACTAACAGAACTTTTCTATGCAATAGAAATACGAGAAATATTCTCAAATGACTTGTGCAAAAACAGTATTGCCCTTACACTTCAATAGGATAAGTATAAAACAAAAGATACACTATACACCAATCTTCCTACAAAACATAGCTAACAAATCCTTACTAAAATATACATTGAATTTAAAAGTATATTAATGGGCTGAAAATAAGGAATCAAGTTCAGATACTTGTACCCACATGATGGTTCACAACCAGCTATAATTCCACATTCGAGTGATCTGACACCCTCCTCTGACCTCCATGGACACCAAGTATGCACTTAGTCCATACATGATAGTACAACATTTACACTCCTAACATAAATAACTAAAAATTTTAAGACAGTCATGTCACTACCAAGTTGGTTTCATCACAGCCATGCAAGTTTGTTCTATCCTTCACAAATAAATAAGTGTATTATACTAGGTGAACAGAATGAGCAAAGGCATGGTGTGCTCTGTAGAGGTAAAAACAATAGTTGACAAATTTCAACAAGGCTTCACGATAAAAGCCCTAAAGAAAGGAGGGCTAGAAGGAACAAATTTCAACATAATAGTTATGTATGGCTGACTTACAGTCAACATTACACTAAATCAGGGAAAACTAGGAGTTTCCTATAAAAGCAGAAAGAAGAGAATGGTGTGCACTCTATCACTTATTACTCAATGCACTATTCAGAATGCAAGCTAGAGCAATAATGTGTGTGTGTGAGAGAGAGAGAGAGAGAGAGAGAGAGAATACAAATCAGAAAGGACGGAGAGTTAAATTACCCTTATCTGCAGAGGGCATGAACTATGCTTCCAAGACCTTGTGGGCTTCACCATAAAATTCTTAGATCCTCTAAAACTTCTCACCGAAGGAGCAGAACAGAATACAAAACCAACATATAAGAGAACAGCAACTTTTTTCACCAATAATGAACTAAGGAAAAATACAGATAAATATTTAATTCACAATACCTTCAAAGAATCTAGGAATGAACTTCACCAAAGTAGTGAAAGATATCTATACTGAAGAAGGAGATTGAAAAAAACACTAGAAAATGGAGATTGTTTCTATGACCATGGACTGACAACACTGACTTTGTAAAAATGGCTATATTAACAAAAGCACGGTACATAAATAATGCAATTCACATCAAAATTCCCATAACTTTCTTCTCAAGAACAAAGATGAGTAATTCTAAATTCTGTACAGAAAAACAAAAGACCCTAAAGAGCCAAATCAACAAAAATCAGAATTCACACAGTATTATAAATCTGACCTCAAATTATATTACAGAGCCATAGCAGTCAAGATAGCATGATAAAACTACATAGCATCAGAAATAAAGACCAACAAGATAGAACAGGGGCCCCAGAAATCAGCTCCTACACCGAGAGCTAAGTTTTAAGAAAGGTGTCAAAATAAGCACTGGAGAAAGGACAGCATCTCTGAATATCCACGTCCAAATTTAAATTAGACTCACCTGAATGACTCTATTAAAAAAAAATCAATTTAAAATGGATTAACTGTCTTAATACAAACACTGATGAAGGTTCTAGAGAGAAATCCTTCCAACCTCCCTTACCAATAAAGGGGGGAAAATCTCACTGTGTCACCTGTAGTGTGTCACAGTGTGTCCCACAGTATACCTTTTTGCCTACAATTTTTGGGTTGCAAATATTCATTGCAGTGAGTCATTGGTCTGGTACAAGGCCTCTTGCTTCTTGTACACTATCACTGCTGGAATCTCACTGACTCCTTGACTAACAGATAGTCTCTTGTTGCCCAGTGTCATGAAGACCTTGTAGTTTTGGATCTGTATGACTAACCCCTTCACCTCACTCCAGCAGTTCATCGGTGGGGTAGATGTTGGGGGTGAGGTAGTTTAAAGGCCTAGATCTGGCCTAGGAGGTATCTGAGCTGGTCAGTCCACAGCTCTCTTGTACCCAAACCACCCTGGTTAGCTCCCCTGTTCTGCCCCAGCAGGTTCATCCAATGCTGATGCCATCGAGAGGCAGAGATATCCCTCTAACTCTGGTGCCTTTTTGGGCTAGCTCATCCACACCCACACTATCAGGACCAGCTCTACTGTGCTGCCCAGGAGAGGTACAGAAGCTGTTCTCTCAAGTGTTGGGCACAGGATCAGTTCTCCCACTCTCATGACCCTGGGGCCAGCTCTCCTGCCTGCCATAGATGACAGGGGACTAGGGACAGGAAGAGGGCATTTTTCCCATGTCCCCTCCACCACACAGCAGACAAGAGTCTATTAGTCCACACTTCCACTCTCATGCCCCCACCCTCAGGATGGTTCACTTCTAATCCCCATGTCCAGGGCCTGCTCTGCTGAGTGCTGTCGCAGGTGAGGGGAGAAACTCTTGAAAATAAATAAATAAATAAAAATTTTTAAAAAGATACAAAAATCATCCCATACACTACAAAATGATTCCACAAACAATTGAGAAGTGTCTGCCCACCAAGGGAAATGAGCAGCAGAGTGGAGAGGGAACCTGCAGAGTATGAGAGAATCTTTTCTATAGACCCCACACAGGGAAATAATAACTATAGGTGTAACAAGTCAGACAAATTAAACATGTTTTTCAAAAGTATCTTTGCATCAACAAATTGTGAATCAACTAACCATACAGTTCTCAGAAGAAGAAATACAAATAGCCAACAAATACTTGAATAAGTATTCCACATACTCAGCCATCAGAGAAATGCAAATCGAACTGACTTGAGATTCTGTCTCTCCCTAGAATGGCTATCATCAAGATAGCGAATGACAGCAAATTCTGAAGAGGACATGGAAAAGTTCCATCTTATTCACTGTTAGCAGTACAAACTTACGTGGCTACTGTGATAGTCAGCATGCAGGGTGCTAAAAGTATCTAAAAATAGGTCTTCCATGTGATTCACTTCCTGCTGTGTACGCAGATGCCTCCAGGTCCTCTTACATACTGCGGCTTGTTGCTCCTTCTTTCCCAGGCGCTAATGAATGGAGCCAGCCTGAAGCTCCTTATCAAAGAAAGATAAAGGAACTGTAATGCGCATACACAGCTGCATTCATCTGCGAAGTAAAAAGAAACCAGGACATTTGGAAGAAAATGTGTGGAATTGGAAATGTTTACCTTAAGCAGAATATATTAGACTCAGAAAGACAAACACTGCAGGCTTTCTTCACATATGGATCCTAGCTGTGAGCATGGAAAAGTAGGTCCTACTCGGAGGTTGGAGGTTGGTGGAGAAGAGAAGAAAAGACAGGGAGGTAGAGGCTAAGAGAATACGCTGACATGAAAGCAGAGTACAGAGGACCTGAGCAGGAAAAGTAGAGGGGACCAAGGGAGAGAAGTGGTATCAACAGAAAAGAATGCCTGAGGCTGAAGGAAAGGCCATCCAGAGATGGCCCCGCTGTGCGATCCACCGCATCTGCAGACACCAAACCCTGACACTACTGCTGATGCCAAGATGTGCTTGGGGACAGGAGCCTGGTATGGCTATCCTCTGAGAGGCTTTGCCAGCCCCTAAGACAGATGCAGATCCTCACAGCCAACCATTAGAGTAAATCCGGGAAGAGTTAGGGGAAGGAGGCCTGAAGAAGCTGAAGGAGATTGCAACTCCATAGGAAGAACAACTACACCAACTAACCAGACCCCTCAGTGCTCCCAGGGACTAAAGCCCCAACCAAAGAGCATACACCGGCTAGTACATAGCTTGAACTACATATGTAGCAGAGGACTACCTTATCTGGCTTCAGTGGAAGGGGAGTTGCTTGGTCCAGTGGAGGCTTGATGCCCCAGAGAAGGGGGATGCTAGAGGGGTGAGGTGGGAGTGGATGGGTGAGCGGGTGGATGGGGGAGTACCCTCTTAGCGGCAAAGGGGAGGGAGATGGGGGAGGTGGTTGGTGGAAGGGAGACCTGGAAGGAGGATGACATTTGTAATGTAAAAAATTAAAATGATAAATAACTAAATAAATAAGCCCAGAATGGAAAGTTTTCGTTTATATCCTATTTAAAGAATTAGTTCTTTTTAACTATGTATGTGCATGTCTGTCTATGTGAGTTTATACCATGTGTTTGCATGCTTGCATAGATACTCATAGAGGACAAAAGGGAAGATCAGATTCCCTCGAGTTGGACTTATAAATGGTTCTGAACTTCAGGAAGTGGGTGCTGGGAATTAAACTCTGGTCCTCTAAAAGAGCAGTAAGCACCAAGTCCCCTCTCCAGTCCCTGGTATACTAACCTTAAAATGTAATTATTAAAATGTATATTTAAATACCATGGCATTTGTACTAAAGGCAGATGCATAACTAATGAACAAAGTAGTGATCCTATAAGCTAACCCATATGCCATTTGTCCATTGATCTTCAAGAAAGGCTCTAGGAAAATGCACTGGAGAGATGATATTCTTTCCAATCAAGGGTTCTGGGAAAACATTCTCACTAGTTAAAAATTTAAACCCAAGGGAAATACAAACGTAAAGCATAAAGCTGTGAACATTCTAGATAGAAAAATAGGTGGGGAAAGATTTTTGTTTTTTAGTTTTGTTGTTTATTTGTTTGTTTTGATAAATATCCTCAAAACAGAGAGAACAAAAATCAAAATTAGGTAAGGAGGAAACATCAAACCAAAAACCTTCTTTACAACAAAGAATCAGAGCCTGCGAAAAGGGAGAAACTATTTGATGACTGTATCTTCGAAAAGGGCTTCATTTCCAGAATGTGTTAGCTCTCACTCATAAAAGAAATTTAAATAATCTGATTTAAAAATAGATGGTAGGCTCAAATGCTCTCCAAATGAAGACACAAAATGGCCATCCGGTATATGGGAAAAGTGCTTCACATCATTGATCACGAGAGAAATGAGAAGCAAATCCTTCATGAGTGCTCACCCTAGTTAAATCGGCTATTATCAAAAAAACAAGAGAGTAAGTGCTGGCCAGGATGTGGAGGAAAAGGAAGTGCTGGCTAAGATGCACATTTCTTCAGAGGGAATGTAAATTAATGCATTGTGAGAACCATATGGAGTTAGTTTCCTCAGAAACTTCGGAAGAGAACTCCGATATGATTCAGCAATCCCACTGCTGGGCACATATCCAAAGGAAATGAAATCAGTCCATCAAAGAGACATCTGTATTCCCATGTTTACTGCAGCGATATGCACAATAGCCAAGATATACAATCAACTTAATTGTCTGTCAAATGATGAATGGATAAAGAAAACATGGTGTATGCACACAGTGGAATACTATTCAGCCATATAAAGAATGAAGTCCTGTCATTTGCAGCAACAGAGAGAAAATTGAAGATCATTATGCTTAGTGAAAATAAGCCAGGCACAGAAAGACAAGTAGTACATGATTTCATTCAAATGTGGGATGTAAAAAGGTTCTCCCAGCAGTGGGGAGTAGGATACTGGGTACTGCAGACTGAGATGAGTGGAAATGACTAGGGAAGGAATAACTGGGAAAGACTGTGTAACCAGTGCTAACTTACAGTAACTAGGAGAAAGCAGTTGCAGTGCGCTGTGCACATCACACAGCTAGAAAGAAGGGGCACTGTGTGCATTTAAAGCCATGGAAGGGGCTTGGCATGTATTCTCCACAAAGAAATGATAAAATTTGAGGGAATAGATAAAGAGAATGAGGGGCAATGATCATCTTGAAGCACTATGTGTGGAAACTCTACTCTGTCTTCACAAATGTCCCTAAACAAATGTTAATTGAAGCATTTTCATTGTACACTGTTTATAAAATCTAGATACCCTTTTATTGTTCTACCATGACCACCAATTACACCAAACACACATGCACACGCACACACACACACACACACACACACGAATGCACTCATGCACACACACATGATGAGAGATTTGATACTTCTTCACTTGCTTTGAAGATGGGGGTTGATGGTAGTGAGGAAGCCAAGAAATGCTGATAGCCAGGACAAGCTGGGCAAGCCAAAGGCATGAATTTTTTCATCCTGAGGACAGCCAGTAGCACTGGCATTAAAAAACTAAGGGTGGAAATTTGAGTTTTAAACTTAATAAGCTTATAAAGATTTGTTAAAATAAACATACTGAAATAATTAAGCTAGTGAACATATAAGTAGGTGTTCATCCTCCTGACTCAAAAATATTAGTGACCACCTTAAAAGAAATTCTCAAAAGTGAAAGTCTAAAAACCTTCAGAGGGCAACCTATGAATCCAAGAACAAACTAGCAAAGAATGGTGTATGCATGCACATGTGCCTGTGTGTGCATGTGTGCCTGTGTGCATCTCTGGGTGCTTACAGCAGGCTTCTGGACGTTAGAGAATAACAAAGAATTCCTGTCTCCTCCCACTTTGTGAGATAAGAGATCAAACTCAGGTCATCAGGCCCTTGGGCTGGTCCCCCCCATTACCTGGGGCATTTTACCACTGTTGTAAAATCTTTTAAGAAACGTGTTTGATGTTTCTGTAAATTTTTGTTTCATTGTAATAAGTACACCAGATTGCCAATTTTTGCTACAATAAAACGATAGACCTATAATCCTTGTCTTGGTTATATTTTTCCTGTTGTGACCAAGGCAATTTATAGAGGGAAAAAAGGTTTATTTGGCTTATGGTTCCAGTCGTTAGTAGCATGATAGCAGAACAGAGGTAGGCGGTGACAGGCAGATGGAGCAGCTGAGGACATTATACCTTGAACCACAAACATAATCAGGAAGAGCTGCTGGAAACAGCAGTCAGCTTTGGAAACCTCAAAGCCTGCCAGAAGTATACTTTTCCCAGCAAGACAACACCTTAAACACACACAGTGTCACCAAATGTAGACCAAGAATATTAGGTCCAAGAATATTGGGGCATACCTCATTCAAATTATGACAACCTACCTCAAAACTCTTCTTAAAAAAAAGAAACCTCAATTCTAAATGGCCTTTGCAAGAAATTGTCACAACCTGAAGGCATGGGGTCAGTAGAACACAGGAGAAGCCTGGATGAGGCTCAAACATTGACAATCTGGAGAGCACAGCCTTGTTCTGAATTCCTGAGTATTCTATCTCCAGGATCCAGCAAGAGACTTACCCTCAGGGATGGTCTACATGACATAACTTCCGACCTCCCAGACATGATATCAAGCCAAGTAAAGGCTGACAACAGTATTTTTGTATCCCAAGAAAAACGATGACAAAAGGAACTGCAATAGCTTTGTCTCTAGTGATATTATCAGGCACCATCCACTACTGACCCACGTCCATTCATACGTTCAAACCATGGGAGACAAGAATTGGTAGAAAGAAACAAAACCATGGTTTTATGAATCACAAGGCAGGCTCCGTCAAAGCTGGAATTCCATAAATCTTATCAGCTATCAACATATTCCTGAAACAGAGTCAATTACTTAGGGAGATATAGGAGCTGACCTTGTGGCTCAACGAAAGATAAATGGAGCTCTGGGTACCCATACTTTGTTCTACCTGTCCCCTCAGGAGGGCTAAGAGCCTCTGTGGAACAAGGTCATTCATAGGTCAGGGTCTTCAGCAGTGTCCTTGAGAGAACCTCAGGAAGACCCTGTAAGGAGAGGGTAGTCTACTGACAAGAGAAAAGCAAGTTTTAGCTTTTCTCTCTGTGTTGTAAGAAGATCATGCTCTGCACAAACTTTAGTTATCAGAAGGTGCTGTTTAATAAGACATACAGTTCTGGGGTTTGGGTTTTGGCCTCAGCTGGTATTAACCGGCCTCCAGTGATAAGAACTCACTGGGTTTGGGTAAAGTTCAAGACAAAGGCATGCAAGACTGACAAACTTCTAAGAAGTAAACCTGTGTTTGCTAGGTAACCTTTGCGCAAAGGTGAGTAAAATATCATTGTTACAGACAAATTGGCTTACACGTTACTATAGCAAGTTCTGGAGCTAATGATTGATTCATAGTCTTATCTCTTCTGCTCTGGAGAAAGCAAACAGGTCATACAGACACAGGTCTTGTGGTGCTCAGGCCCGACAGTCTTGTCATGCTGATGTAGGTGGTCTTAGTTGTCAGGTCTGAGTATGTGGCAAGAACACCTAGTGCCATATCTTGCACTGCACTCTGTGGTAAGTGAGACTGTATATCATAGTTTTAGACAAGAGGCTGTGAAAGGTGTGCACAAATCAGAGCTGTAGGAAAGAGGTGCATCATGGTGTCCCTGTCTGTTTCCTAAGACCTGAGCAAAGGAAGATACAGAGGGAAACAGGTCTGGAAGAGGATGAAACAATGAAATCACAGAATCTTCACCCAGCTACTTCCTGCAACTCAGACCTGGGCCAACTATAGGCAAATGAATGCTTTTTTTTTTTTTTTCAAGCTATGATAGTTTTGGGTTTTATAACACTGCAATTGAGATCCTGACTATAAAGCTGATCTCAAAAATAGTATGTCCATCCTCCTGGCTAACTAATGTTTCTCTTTCACTTAAAAAACATACTCAATCCATTAATATATTCCAGCCAATAATCTTTGAAGGCTCATCTCATTCTCTCTGTCTCTGAGAATCACTCTAACGCAGCAGTGCTCTCCTTCTTCTGGAGGATTATACTAGTATCTCAGCTAGTTCTCGCTTCCATGTTTGGACTCTTTCCTAACTATACCCTAATAGCCAAAATCGACAGTTTCCTGCACAGAGCATGCAGCTTTTGCAATGTATCAGCCTGCATGCCTAACATAAACCTGATGCTTCCCTGTGTCATACAAGCCGTAACCAGTGGGAACTTTCTTCCTGGTCTTCAGACTCTCGGTGTTCAGCCAGCACCCTTCTCATAAACTCAGATACCTCTCCTTCAGAAGCCTTCCTGCAGCTGCTGCTTGCTCTCACCGGCTCTGCTGTGCCCTGGAATGATAGGGCTCTGTGTGGAGGCTTTGCCTGGCCTTCCAATGTAAGTTCCCCTCCCCTCCATTTTATCTCTCTATGATGACTCCTGAATTATACTCTTTTCAGTGGAGTATGTTTAGAAATAACCCTCTTCTTTCTGTTAGTTCTTATTTAATTGCTGGCTACCCTATTACAATTATATTCTATATCTGAAGAGGGTTTTCTTTTCCTCCTTTGATTTTATCTCACTCAGAGTCTGCATTTCAATGCCCAATGTGGCTTTTGATTTAGATATTGATTTAGATTATAGAGATCCACTTAAAGTGTGTAACGTATGAATAAGCCAAATGGACGCGTGTATAGTTAGTGTTTCATATAGTGTCTACCACATACTGAAGATGACCAAATCATAGGAAATATTGTTAGGAGTTTTGTTATATTGTGTATGACAAGAATTCTTAACTAGTTTTTAGTTCGACATCTCTGGTCCTCACATTGTCTTCATCCTGAACTAAGGTAAGAGACTCCCCTCCTCCATGTTTCCTGAATCCTCTGCATCCCAACATATTTTCCTCTTTCCTCACTCATATGGATAGAGAAAAATCTTAAACCAATTCCCTGAGCATTCCAAAGTAGTGTCCAGCAACCTAATGGTTAAAAGAATTACATTTTATATATTACCAATGAACACAAGTATTTGAGTCAGTCACTTTCTACATTATCTAATTTGAATATTTTCCCTTATATATCCTTAAATATTTAAGGATATCTAAAGTATCTTTAGAAGGATAAGGATAACTAAAATATCTTAAATATTCTTAAAACAAAATTGTGCCTATATTGTACCTGTCATTTCCCAACTACTATATGCATCATAAACAGTCGACCCCGTACCTTTCTTAGCAAAATATTACTGTGAGCTAGAATTGAGCTTTTGGTTGATAGTTTAATCCTCCAAATGTAAGGTTTCTAATTTTAAAGATGAGGAAAAGAAGTGAAAGGGGACCCAGTTCCTAGTGTCTGGACTATAAACCCCCAGGTTTGAGACCAAAATCTAGAAAACTGAAAGAGAATGCCAATTCCATGTGTTCAGTAAAGTATTTACAGAACTAAGCATTAGCAGGTATGTGCAAAATGGTAGGGGAATTGTTATACTTGAGCTGGAGCGCAAGATTTGAGTCTAGCATTTGGGAGGGACAGAATGTTATCAAAGTTGTTTTTTTTTTTTTTTTTTTCTATTTGTTGCTAAAAGCTCTTTCCTGTTGGGCAAAGGGGACAAAAATGATTAAAAACCTAATCTCTTAAACCTAAAATAAATAAATAAATTAATTAATTAATAAAATAATAAATAAATAAATGCAGTGTGGCAAAGCTAATCTTAGTGTCTACACCTGGGAAGAGGGAGTCTTGAATCATCTTCATCAGATTATCCTAAGGGCATGTCTATGGACATTTTCTCGAATGATGATTGATATAGGAGGACCTACCCCATTGTTGATAGGGTCATCCCTAGTCTAATAGTACAGGATTTTATAAGAAATCCTGAGCTGAAGCAGGAAGAAAGCTGGTAAGCAGCATTCCTCCATGATTTAAGTTTCAAGAACCTAGCCACCGCCGTAGTTCCTTTCCTGACTTCCCCAGAATGGTGGATTATAACCTATAAGATGAAATAAACCCTTTCTTTCCTTAGGTGCTTATGGTCTGAGTGTATACCACATCAATAGAAAGCAAGAGAGAACATATAGTAATATTGCCTTGGGATAATGAATATTAGAATAATTAGCTGGGAATAAAAGGAAAGAATTAAGAATTAGGCAAATATGTTACCTGAATATTTATGTTCACACCCAAATGAAAATGCCATTTTATCCTTAGTCAGAGAAGTTCCTCTTTGCAGAGAATGGAGACAAATGAAGAAACTCATAGTTGCTTGAGACACCAAACATAAGTGAGAGTTGAGGCTCAAACTCTACAAAAATTATAACACCCCCTCTATGGTAGAAGTGAGGCTGACAAAAATGTACCAGAAGATAGGGTCGAAGGCTAAGACCTGCCATTTTCTAGGCATACGACAGCCACCGTAAAGAGCACCACACTATGGAGCACCACACATATCATTTGGTGTATGGACAAGACATAAACAAAAGTCCATTACAAATATCCTTTCTAGAACAGGAAAAAGAAGTGGCTCTGCATATGAATGGGTAATTGCATTTCAGAAAAAGAAGGAAGAAAGCACAGGATGTAAAGCAATGCAAGGCATCTGCATGTCACTCCAAATTATGTAAATAAATCCAACTAAAGTGTCATAGTTTTCATATAGTTTTCTGGAATGAATGAAAACCTATAGCAACAATCAGAAAACAATTGAGAATCCATTTTTGGCATTATGAATTACAGGAAAAACTGATAGTACCAACACAAACAAAACTGTTTTATATTGAATACACTCATACAATTGAAGTTAATACATTTGGAAAGATCGACCAAATTTTCCAGTAATCTCTAGAATAATGTCAGATCAAAATTGTATGTTTTTAAACTTCAAAAGTATTCTATTTATGAACTTTAAAATTTGTAGTTGGCTGATTTGGATAGGAATAGAAGACAACCTTAAAAGTTGAAATTTTCCTTAACTAGTATTTACTGTCAAAATCTCTCAGAATATTTTGGGTGAAACAAGTTCCTTAGAAGTTTAGAAATGTACATTTTATCATACATAGAAGGCAGCCAGCATGTTTTTAGAAAGTATTTTCTTTACTAACTAAATGTCACTAATTATACAAAAACAATTGTCTTTTGGTGCTATTTTTCCCAAAACATCTGTAAATATATGCTTCTACTTGACAGTATGGCTTCCAAAGGCCACATCAATTTAAAAGTTCTACCATAAAAAGAGTATTATATGGTTTTACAGTATCAGAAAATTTAATGAGATAAAAAACATAGTGGAAACATGATCAGTAAAAATATCTCTGTTCTTTGACCTCGTGTAACACTCAATTTGTTTTACTGACTTATTTTTATATTAAGAAGAAAAACAAAATTAACCAGAGAATTCTTTATGCACATAGATTTCTTTCCCCATGCAAGTAATAACCACAGTTTTCAGTATCTGCAAATCCTATGAAGTAGAAATTTCTGGTTTCTTTGGAGACTCAGTTTTGTCATGTGAAGTTTTTTTCTGCAAACTGTCTTAGGAGGAGATGTTTTGTTGAGAACAGACAAGCAGTGTTTTTCTTGAAGCTACCTCAGAAAAGGACATGTGATATTTTGCTGGAGTGGGCGCTTGAGAGAACATGTGATATTTGGAAAAATTATAAGTATAACCCAACTGTGGATGGGGTTCTGGCATTGGTTTACCTTGCAACTCTTTGCTGGTCTTCCTTGGGCTTTGTTGATGCTGGTTTTTGTTCTTCACTTATTGCTTTTTGTGACTTCATAGAGAGAAACTCATCAAAGAACTTCTTTTGATATTCTGGAAGCTTCTTGCCTCTTCTACTGACTTGGACCAATTGGCAGAGACTTGCAGTTTCTTCTGCCATTGCTAATTTGTGAATGGTGTTTACAAGTGAATCAAGCTTCCCCTGCTGATTCATGCATACTGAACAGCTGACATCCTGAAAACAAAGACTGGAATCACCCTCAAAGAACTACTTCTGAATATATCATCATCCCCCTTCGCCATATTAACCTTTTCTTTCCTTTACCTCTGGTGGGTGGTGGGCTAAAATGGATGTTAAGGCATTTAAGAACCCTTTTTAAAGTAGGTTTTGAAAAACAGAAGTCAACAATCCTTTTTAAGGAGACAATGGTTAATGGTGAGAACTAGAAACAGACTCTCAGCCAGTCACTACAATGCCTCTCAACAACCTTAGTTTAACTGACAGAACAAATAAAAGTTTAGGTTAGGGGAAAAGTAATTTTGGTAAACTGTAAAAGAGATGAGGTATCTGTAGAAGAGGTTTTTCACTGTCACAGATATCCATCAGTTCGATATAAAGTCCAGTGATGAGACAAGTCAAGTGATCTCCTTGAAGACAACAGACTTTTGAGCTGACAAAATCGAGTTTTGTTGTTGGGTTGTTTTCTGGGGTTTGTGGGGTTTTGTTGTTGTTTGTTTGTTTGTTTGTTTGTTTAATCTTGCCAACTTTGGAGAATAACAATACTGTTTTCCAAACTGTGGATAATAGTATTTTTCAAATCTTTGTCCATATGGCAAAAGTGATAAAATTCACTCTGGATAAAATACTAGCTTTCGATGAAACTTTTCTTTTCCATATTTACTTCCCTCTTAATTATTATGTCTTCATATTCTGCTCTATTTAAATTTTGTAAATATATTTAGCTAGAGTTCTTTTATGCTATTTAAAATATAATCATAAATTTAGAATCCAATTTCTCCTTCAACTAATATTTTATAGAAAAGGCCAATTGAGATCCCCCCCCATAAGTCCCTGTACTCCAATTTAAATAATTATTTAAGACCTGATAGAGGCCTTTATCTGATCATCCTTCCTTAAAACCCTTAAGCATGGCAGCCTCCGGACATGCCCTCTGAGAAGTCATGCAGTTAATTTCTGCACCAAAAGTAGACATGAGATTACTCATCTGTTAATTAGGGGGTCTCATCTCTGCTTGAGGTGACTCACTGTGACACCATTCACTTACCAAGCACAAAGTCATTGCTATGCAAATCTTGTCATCATTTCAGTCCCTAAGACTCTCTGGTAAAGACATTAGTATTAAATGAAGTCAGTGCATTCAGATGATTTAAAGAAAAGTTCACTTTGTCATAATAGGTGGTTCCTTTTTACACAGGAACCCAGCCCCAAATTTGATCATTTGAAGCTATCACAACTTTCATGGTGGAGACTCATAATGGGTGCCCTCAGGACATGTTGTAGGCACAGGCCCATATTGAATTACATGGATTTCAGTGACTCACTCTTCAGATCAATGATTTTAAGACTCGAGTTTATTGAGAAACAACCACACTGACAATTTTATTGACTGCCTATGGCAGTCCTCAGTCATAAATTAGGGAAAAAATGTATATAGTATATATTATTTGGAGATCAGTACTTTTTTTCTTTGCACATGGCACTCCTGTTCCAGAAAACAAAAATGACTGACTAGAATGTTTTGTTGTTGTTCTTGTTCTTGTTTTCTGTTTGTTCTGTCTCATTTTTTAAGTTTCATATTGATCAACTTTGGGAAGGGCTTATATCAAGTTCTTTAAAATAAAGCCTGGAAAAGGAGAAGAAAATTAGTACTTTCACTCATTTCATTTTTAGCTACACCCACTTCCAAAACTCTTCACTTGTAGCTACTCATTTACACAATTAAATGCTGTACATGGACCTTAGACATATAATTGTCTTTTAAATTAAGCAATAGTCAAAGTGAAGCCATTTAAGCAGACATGAGTGTTTTTGTGAGTGTTTTTAGAAGTACAGAACATTAAGCAATAGAAATAGAGAACAGAAAGGTTGAATTTAAGATGGGATTCTTTAAAAGAGGAGTATGTTTTAAATATCACTGGTGTTGTTTGAATGTGTGATGCTTCCCACAACTTCATCTGCTTGAGAACTTCGGTCCTTCCTGGTGCCATTGTTTGGGAAGATTATGAACCAGTAGAGGTGAAGCCTTGCTAGAGGAAGTATATCACTGGGGTGCTGAAGCAAAGTGACTGGACTGACTGGCTGGGTTCAGTTCCCTCAGTGTGCCTTATCCAGACTACACCCTTTTGAAACTGTAAAGCAGAATAAACCCTATCTCCATTGAACTTCATTTGCTTGGTATTTTTACAGCAACAGAAAAGGAACTAAGTTAAGTTCCTAAGTTGCTATTTCTATTCTACTTTAAAAATTAAACTCAATTACATCAACCCCCTCCAAAAATGTACAACTTGTGTCATATTTGTATTTCTTGGTAATAACATTACATTTTACAACAATTTATGGAAAATTTGAGGAAGTTAAAACAATAATTTGAGCTGCTTCTGTTGACCTTAAATTAGCATATGAAGTGACAGATCTCACTATTGCATTTTTATTAGTATATGTCATTACATGCTTTGTTTACATCCCCCACTGAATATACTCTTTTCTATCCACTTTTTCCTGATTTTATTGGTCCTCTTTTTTTCCAAATTGTCCTACCTTCTGATTTTATGGCACACGTCATTCTTCTCTCTCTCTCTCTCTCTCTCTCTCTCTCTCTCTCCTCTTTCCTTTCCCTCCATTTCAAGTCTCTTCCTTGCCTGGTTTCTTATTTATTTTTATAATACACATACACACACACTTATTTCTAAAATTCACATTTGATTTTTTAAAAAAGTATGGGGCATTGTGTTTTGAGTCTGGCTTATTTAACATAACAGAATTATATCAATTTCTATTTATTTTACGTTAAATGTCATGATTTCATTGTTCTTTGTTGCTGAAAATTTCAATTTTATACATGCAAACCATTTTCTTTCTCCATTCTTCTGTTGATGGAACAGAAACCTGGATTAATTTCTTAACTATTACAAACAGCTCAGCAAAAGGCAAGAATGATTTTTTCTTTGTTTCTACTGATCTATCAGGAACATGAAAGCTAAGAGTCAATAATACAGCACTAATGGTAGTCATTAATGTTGTCTACCAGATGAGCTGTTGAATCACCTGGGTATGGGCCAATTAACTACATTAATTGGGGGGATGGAAAGACCCAACCGTTGTGTGTGGAACTATTGTGTGGCTGTGATCCTGAACTATAAAAGTGGAGAAGGGGGACTGAATGAATTTTATGTTAATATATTTTCTGTTTTGTGATTATGGAATCTTTGTGACAAGCTGCTACAAGATCCAGCCCCACCATGATGGACTGTGCCCTTGGACTAGAATAGGCCCTTCCCTCTAACTCAACTTTTGTCAGAGGCTATTATCCCAGCAACAGTAAAAGCATCTAAGGCAACAATTTGTAAAATTTCTATTTAAGTTACAAAATGGTCAAGAGTTAGGAAATGGGTGTTGATTAAAAACAGCAATAAATATTTTCTCCATAAAAACAATGAGAAGATCATCCAGAATTAACAGAATCAAAACTTTCAGGGTGCTGGTAATTAGCCAAAGATTTATGACAATTCATAGAATGCATATTCAGAGACAGAGGCTGAATTCAGGAAATAGCTGTGAACTTGAGGGCATAAGTTGGGCTTCTTCCCATCTTCAGATTGCTAGCTCCACAGAAAACTTGGAAACCTAGGCCCACATCACAGTGCAAGCCAGAGGACTGGCAGTTTGTGGAAGGAACCGAATGGACTGTGTCTTCTTGACAGAAGCAATTCTAGAAACTTGGCCTATGAGGAACAATACCTGTAGTTTTACATCATTTGGCTAAAGCTACCATTCACCTATGATAATAGAAAGATCCATTCTGCCTTGAACTTTGTCAAGAAGAAGTGATGCCCAAGGAAGAAGAGAGGCATGAAGACAGTGACAATAGCATCACTTATTGACACCATGCCTACTAGAAATGTGGATCAAAATGATAGCAAGCAGGAGAAAACTGGGCACTTACAAGGGAAAGCTACAAAAAGATCTATCCAGTGGGACCTTGAAGAACTACAAAATATTTTAGGGAATATAGTGGATCATTTCTGTATGTATACCTGTATTCAGGAAGGACATGAGACAGTACTAAGCTATCTTACATGGATCTAACCTTGATGTTCCTTATCAGGTTGAAAACTAATGTGAAGATAGCAAGTGGTTCCGAGTTTTGAAGACCAGCATGTGAATGTAGATTCTCCTCAGTGAGGCTTGGAGACATAGTTCTAGAAACTTCAGGAACATTATATCTAATCAGTACACAATCACTAACTCAACCAATTAAAGACTTTAGCAGCTGTACATACCAAAGAATATATATTATTTTGTTACTTTATTGTATTTTACAAAAAAAAAAAACCCACAAAACAAACATCATCAACAACAATTAAAAAAAAAAAAACAACAAAACTATAATGAGAAGCAAACATTTCCAATTCTGGAGCAAGGATGGGAATGTGCTTTAATGAATTGTACAGTTATATAATTTAAAGTACTTTACTGACTAATCTTGTGTTAACTTGATACATGACGTAGTTATATGAAAGGAGGAAACCTCAGTTAAGAAAACACCTTCATAAGATGCAGATATAAGAGATTTTCTAAATCATTGGTCAGTGGAGGAAGTCCCAGCCTGTCGGCTCCCTTGCCGGCAGGTCCAGGCAAAAGGAGAGAACCCGGTCCAGCTGGGTCTGTAAAACACGACAGGCCAGGAGTCTTGTCAAAGCAGGAACTCACTTTATTAAACTAGGCACTTGCTTATATAGAGAAGGCAAGGAGGTGGGCTCTTAGGTATGAGAAGAGATGATGTAGGAGGCAGGGAAGAGTGACAGAGGGTAAGGGGCAACTGACAAGTCCAATAAGTTCATTTTATGACAGTGGAAGCTAGGCAGGCAAGGGGTGGTGCAGGTCACGCTGAGTCATCCCTGGGTGGAAGCAAGAGAGACAGGTCTCGAAAATCAAGACAGGCTTAGGCTTTTCCACAAGGCTGCAGAAACTCGAGCCAGGCTCAGGTTTGTCCTCAAGGCCCAAACCAGGGCCAAAATAGTGCCCAATACCAGCCCATTGTGTGTGGTGCAATACCTGGACTGTGGTTCTTGGTTCTATGAGAAAGTAGGCTCAGCAAGCCATGAGGAGTAAGCCAGTAAGCAGCACGCCTCCATGACGTTATGTATCAGCTCTGGTGTCCAGTTTTCTTCCCTGTTTGAGTTCTTGCCCTGATTTCCTAAGATAATGAACAACAATGTGTAAGTGTCCAAATTAACCCTTTCCTCCTCTAGTTTGCCTTTTTGGTCACAGAGTTCAGTCACAATAGAAATCCTAAGGCTCATATCTATTTTTTATTATGATGAGACATACAAAGACACAAATAGGCAGAAAAATGGGAATCTAGATAAACCATCCCCAAGAAGGCCAGATTTACTGGATTAAAGACTTAAAGTCAACTGATTTATATATGCTCAGAGACTATTGGAAACCACATTTAAAGAATGAAATGAGAGTCTGGGATGATATTTAACTACATAGAGTATATTAATACAGAGACAAATTGCTAAAACAACTAATAAAATTCAGAAGACTAAAAGTATGATTATCTAGGTAGAAAATATAGATAGACATTCTCAATAGAATGTTGAACAATTATAAATTTAAAATACCAATTAAAATGCAGTTTAAAAAAGCAAAAGGAATGAAAAATATTAACTAAACTTCAGGTACCAATGGGGTAGCAAATGTAACAATGTATGTATAACAAAATCTTAGAAAGAAAAAGGAAGAACGTATATTGGTAGAAATGGTGGTTTAAAACAATTTTATTTAATGAGATCAGTCCCATATACATCCCAGACTCATAAGGAGAGCCAAATAAGATAAACAATTCAGAGATCTATATAGATTCATACAATAATCATACTGTCAAGTCCCCCCCCAGCTTTCCCCCCAAAGTGAGACTATTACAAAGACCAACAGGGATGTATCACCATGTGTAGGAGACTCTCACTGAGACTGTGAGGTAATTTCTCATCAAATCATGGAGGCCAGAATTCAGTGAGATGTAAATCCTCAGTCATCCCTGTCTGCTGAGAACATAATCCAAAGCCTGAAAGGATGCCTTAAACCACAGGCAACTCTGAACCTTTGCACACTAGGTTCTTTCCTGTGCATGGATGACCATGATAAACTGTTGCTTGACAAAATACTCAAAGAAAAGCAAAGCCTTTTCTTCGGTGCTGAGGTGAAATCTGGCGTCCACAGGAAGAACTAGGAGGACTAGGTAAGAGAGGGGTAGGAGTTAGGACTGTGGGTAGTTGTCTTATCATTTTTCTTTCTAATTCTTGTTTTGTTTCTAAATCAAGCAAATACAAATCAACAACAAACAGAATAATACAGAACAATTATGATAGCATACTTGCTTAAAAATATGTAAAAACAAAAAACAAAAATCAAAAAACAAAAACAATGTATTCCTCCCCTGCCTGATACTTCTCTCTGTCCTTCACGGCTTTACTGTACTTTTACATTTTACTCACAGGGAGTTCTTTATGGATTATCTCAGGCATCATCTACTTGCCAGCATTACTGTTCTTGCTTTTTCACCCATTTATAAGTGAAACAATATACAAGCACAGTGAGGCTATGACCACTGATTTGATACCCATAGTGTTAAGAACTGAGCTGACATACAACAGTGGGTTAGGATCTATATTGTGAACACACTGGGATGTGTTGTATTCAAGGTAACATGAAGCAAAACAATCTGAGACTTTGTCTTGCAACTCATCACTGTCTATTAGTTTAAACTGATCAGTTACCAGACATGATGGTACATGTCTTTCACCACATGTATTCGGGAGACAAAGGCCAGAAGACCACAAGTTCAAAGACAGCTGAGCAACTTAGTGAGTTCTTGTCTCAAAGTAAAAAAAAAAAAAAAAAAAAATATGGATGGAGGAGAAAACAAGAGAGAAATAGAAAGACAGTGAGAGTAGGGCTGGAGAGATGGCTCAGCGGGTAAGAGGACTGGATGTTCTTCCAGAGGTCCTGAGTTCAATTCTCAGCAACCATCTGTAATAGGATCCAATGCCCTCATCTGGTGAGTTTGAGGAGAATGACATTGAACTCACAAAAAATAAATAAATCTTAAAGAAATAAAAAAAGAAAGAAAGAAAGCAGAGAGAGAGATTATATATATATAAAACATGTTGAAAGAGATGCATTTCCTCCCCTCCTCCCCTCTCCAGAGATAAGGTCACCTAGCTAGCAGATGTCCCCTCCCCCCTCAGAGCACACAGAAGAAACAGGTTAGAAAACACGTAGGCTTAGAGCGAAGGGCTGATTAAGCCCCTGCTACCTCATTCCCTAAAGACCAATCAGTTTAAAAGTCACACTGTTCTGCCAATCACATTGTACCTAATGGCGGCTGCTCTAAAATCCTATTTAAGGTCCCTGAACAGGCTCTGGGGGTCACTCTCCCATCTTGGTATGTAGAGCGGCCTCAGCATGCTGATGAATCAATAAATTTCTCTTGCATTTTGCATCAATCCCCGACTCCGTGTGTCCATTCAGAGGGTCTTCAATAAGTTAAGACTCCCCAGAGTCTTACAAGGTGTGTATGAGCACCTGCGTTTCATGCTTGAGTTCAAGCCCCAGTTTAAAAAAAAAAAAAAAAAAATTAAAAGAAAAACAAAACTTTTAGATATTTCTTAAATTTTCCATTTGCTATATTTGGGTCTTAGTTAATAAAAGGTAACTAAAACTATAAAATGTCATACAAGAGTCCACCACACTCAAAGTGCTAACAAGGAAACCTGCCAGATAATAGTTCTGAATCCATTAAAAATTATCCTTCAGAGATGAGAAACATGGAAAAATTAGTGAGATAAATTAAGAGTGCTCATCACCAAAGCTATGGGCTATATTAGAGGAATCTTTCAGGCTGTCATGACCAAATGTAAACACTTACACTTCTGAATCTTCATCACAGAAAGAATAATGGTGTACTGTCTGTATAGTTGAGTGCAAAAGAAACTACAAATGTGTTTCTTGTTACTAATTTTCACTTCTGCATTAAAAGACAAATAACTAAAGCAATAATTATAAATCGGTGTTGATTGGCATACAATGTCTAAAGATGTCATTTATATGACAGTGTCAACTCAAAGAATGGAACAAAAAGCAGCTACTTAAGAGCAAGGTTTGCATACCATGAAATTAAATCGGTATTTATACCAACTACATTGTTATAAATAAGATATTAATTACACTCCCCATGAGAATCACTAAGAAATAATTCCAAAAACATTGTAAAAAGAAACGTCAACGGAATTAAAATGATATATTAGAAAAAAGTCTATTTAGCACAAAAAAGACAATCATGAAGACACAAAGAAACAAAACAGGCAAAAGGCATTAGAATACAAGTAGACAGCTATGAACAAGTGTACACTTTTGAAGGAAAGATTTTAGAATCAGTCTTTATAAAGCAAGATACACAAAGGTTAGAGGAGAAACTTCTAACCTTTATGCCTTCATCTGCACTGACTTTTTGAACTCAGAAATCTCCTGAGAGCAAGTACATTATCTTCTAATGTGCATATAGTTAAGGACGGGTTGGCGGAAAAATGCCTTTCAAACCACTTTGTGTAATTCTACAGCATCCAAACAGGCTGTTCACTAATGATCAAATTAGAGCATCCTGCCTAATGTTTATGCCAGGTTAATGAGTAATTGGGAAACAGTGCAGGAGAAGGCGGGGTTGGGGGAAGAAAGGAGCAGAGACTGAAGAGAAGCAGAAGGGATGTGAAAGGATAAGGGTGAAGAGTCGAAGAGGAGAAACTAAGGAACTGAGTTACAAAAAATGAAAAACGCATCTTCCCATGTCCTTTGCAATAAAACCACTCAGCATTATTCCAGGTTCATTTCTCATGTTTTAAACTTGAATTTTGCATTCTAGTTGAGTGTCCTCAAGCACACACTGCTGTGTCTCACATCTCTCCATGAAATCTTTCCACATGGTCTTAGCTCAAAGCCCTCTCTTCATCCACCACTCAGTTCAGTTAGACACCGCTAATTTTTTCTATTAACTCTGGCCTTAGTCAACACATCGAGCTCTTCAGATGCACATAAATTTCTAAATGTATATCTCAAAGAAAAATGGCACTTAGTGGTCAGTACAATATGGAAGGGGTTAGTCATGCCATGTTGTTTATGGCTGCTTTCATGCGATAATACAAAGTTGAGTACCCTTAGTATCAAACTTTAGTATCAAACTCCTCGAGTAGCACTGAGCAAGTCTTCATTTTCAACTCCAGCCTCATCTGTACCTGTCTTGGAGTCTCAATGTATTTCATGTTCCCAGTGGTTTCTTGAGATTCAAATACTAGTCACCTCTCTTAGCAAACTTTCCAGCATCCTGCCTAGCAAGTATTCAAACATTGGTTTGTCAGACTATACTTTTCATGGTGACTACACCTCACTGCAAAGGAGTCTAGAACATGTTTTACTTGCATATACTGCTATAGTTGGTTGTATAGGGCTGGTAAAGGAGGGAAAAAGAAAGAGTGGATATGGTATACATAAGTAGCAATTTATCTCAAGGGAATTTTCTGATTTCAGGAAATATAATCTAATCACTCTACCTTAAATTACTTTTAAAACACAAAAGTAAGATACAGAAAAGACTCAGAGAAATCTATGGAAGTCACAGGCTTCTATATGGCCTACTCTTAGAACAAGAATTAAAATAGAAAATGGTAAGACGGCCCCTATTGTTTTTGTCCCATCTCCCCACAGTCCTAACGCCTGTCCCCCTGTCTCCCTGTCTGATCTAGTCCTTCTAGCTCTTTCTGTGGATGGCAGATTTCATCTCAGCACAGAAGAAAAGGCTTTGCTTTTCTTCCAGTATTTTGTCAAACAACAGTTACCTATAAAGGTTACCATTACCCAATTTTTTCCTTGATCTATAGCCTGGCTACAATAATTATATTTTTAATTTCCCAAAGCTTATTGAGAATAGAGACCATCTCAGTGGAACAAATGGGCGTTGTTGGTTTTTTGTTTTTGTTTTTGTTTTTTCAAGCTCCTATTGGACTAGATGAAATATTAATGTTGAAGCTTCATGTGGACCACCAAAATTTCAGATGATACACAAGCAAATGCTGTGAGAATTTACTATGAGAAAAATATTTTAAGAAGATTGTTATCTGCTGGCCAGCTTCTCTAGGCTTTTAGAATAACACACTGTCTGAAACAACACATTATTATCTTTAATCTCAATGAATAGGCAATTCATTACCTGTTGAGGAATCTATTTCTTAACTGAAGGAACATGTCTCAGGAACAAAGATGAGAGTAAAAAGAAAATATAGCATTTGCTTATTATTCTCCCAACATTTCTAAAGATAGTAATAAGCTAATATCTTTGACAGAATAAGGATTCCAGAAATGATGAGCATTAATCAAATACAATGACAGGGAATAAAACGCATAATGATATAAGGTCGGTACGGTCTTTCATAATCTCTCCATGAAAAAAATGAATACAAAGTGGAGTTCTGGGAACATTTACACAAGAGTACCCCCAAATCTTAGAACTACATATGTTCCTCAGCAGTAACGCGATTTGCCCAAGACTGAGTACATGTACTCATGATCATTGCATTATCCATTTAGAAGAATAAGAAAGAATGTATCAGGTAAATACAGCAGGGAAAGCAAAACCCTGGAATATGGCTAATGTGATCTGGACTCACTTTTCAGAAATACAATACAGACTCTACTTTTTTTTCCTCCACATACTTTGTTTAAGATTTATTTATTTATTGTATGTAAGTACACTGTGGCTGTCTACAGACACACCAGAAGAGGGCATCAGATCCCATTACAGATGGTTGTGAGCCACCATGTAGATTTGGTGGCTGGGATTTGAACTCAGGAACTCTGGAAGAGCAGTCAGTGCTCTTAACCACTGAGCTATCTCTCCAGCCCCGCCCCCACATATTTTTAACGATATACCTCCAACCACTTGTAAAAGAAAAACAGATATTGCTGTATTAGTATCTCAAAAATATATAATCGTAACTCCTTCATTCTTTTGTATTTAAAACAAAACTCCCTCCAATGCCATTTTATTCTCCCTATCATATATGCTCCAAGCATGTTTTTATCCATCTACCAAAAGCTACTGAAGAGTGACTGAAAACTAACTTTTCATGGTGGATACCAAGTGCTTGGGAAGAGAGCGTGTAAGGAGCCTTGTAGCCTAGTTGAGACAAACTCCATGATTCCCTGAAAAGTATAAGATAAAACAATTAAAGGCTATGCCAAATTTGAGCAGGCTGCTTGGGACTTTTGCTATAAAAGATAAAGTCTCTCATAGTCTCATAGTCTCTAATGAATGGGCCGGAAGTAGATTATTTTTAAAATGTTTGCTTTCTTGCTGCCTTGATTCTGGCATGCATATGCCATATACGAGCATCCATAGCAAGGAGTCCTTGGGAGAATTTCTTCAAGTTCTTTTCTCACTCAGCACTGTTAAAAGTCATCTTATTTTTGAAATATTTAACATGTATATTGTACAACTAACTAGGATGTAAGGTTATTTATATTAATAACAAATTACATGTGCTAGATACATAATCTGTATATGTCTAAACTTTGGAAGGAAAATGTAGGCCAGTTCCTTTAGTTCCCATAGGTTCTAAAAGGTTATTAGAAAAGAGTATCTCATACATAAACAAAACCTATACATTAACATATACTATGCATCATGATTTTTACTTCTCCTTGAAGATAAAAAATGGCTTAACTGACTTAAACTGATTACCCATTTGAAAAACTCAAGATTTACCTTTACTTTTGTATCATGACCTTGCTTCAGTGCTATGACCATGGCAATGGTCTTGTCTAGACACAGCCATTTTGATTACTTTGATCTTTACAATGCACAAGGAACCCTTTCATCTTTGACATTGATTTGCTATGCATTTGACTTTTGATGAAATGGAAGGATAAAGCCCTCCTTGTTCTATAACTATGATGGCATAGCTTTACAAATTACATGTTTGTTTCCTCGTAAAATACATATGACACTAGAGAAAGCAATTTATCCTAAAACCATAGTATAAACTCCTTTATTTTCAAAGAACTGATGTAATCAAGTTGATAAACCATGAACCAGGCTTATTTAAATAAGTTGTCTTTTGGCATATGGAGAGAATTATTTTCTGTTATGAAAATCAAACAAGCTGTTAGTGAATCACGAAAGACAAATACAGAAAATTGCCTTGTGATATCACATTTCAGGAGGAACCATTGCCCATGGCAATGATATAAGAACCACTGGAATATTAGAAAGAAAATTGTCAAAGAAACACAGAAAACAGACTTTCCTTCTCTGATCATGCTCTAAACAAATTAAACATTAATCATATCATTCACATCAATAATATGTGAATATCTGAAACATGAACAATGTCCCCAAATTCCCACACAATATCACAATTGCTTCTGCTAGTAATGTTGAAATAGATGATCTGGCTGCCCCTGTCTTTGTAAGCAACTGAAATGCTGTATAAAATATTGTCCTAATCTTTTTAAACACATTAATGAAATGACAAAAATGTTGAAAAATATTGAGACTCAAAAGAAAGCAGAAGCTTTATCTCAGAAAAGTAAGCACAGCTCTAAATTTTGTTATTCTTTAGGCTTTTTTTTTTTACAGTCCAGTCATTATCCTCCTTTTCATCCCATACCTCCTCCCCTGTCTCCAAGAGGATGTCCACAGCTCTAAAATTATATGTGTGTGTGTGTATGAGTATATATATATATATATATATATATATACATATGTATATATATATGTATATTTACATATATATATATATCAGAGTATATACTCTGTTAATCAGGTAAAGGCCAGCTTTGGTTTAAAATTTATAAATATACTTGTAGAAAATCTTCCAGAACATCAAGTGAACAGACTACCAGGTAACTACTGTGATATTTTGGTGAGCCGAAGATGTAAACTTTCAATGAAAACTAAACTTATAATAATCATGTAATCTGGATGTTCACATAGTAGGTTTTTTAAAAATTTTCCCAAATGTGGATTTAAAAGGGAATTTGCCCCTATGCTTCAAGTTAAGGGAACATCTAGAAAGAGGAGGCAGAAAGTGTTTGAGTCTGAGCATCAAAATGCTGTCATGATATTATCTCCTGGTTAACACAGAAAGCTTGCATGCATGATTTTTAACAACATGATTGCCTAAAGGTGACCTGCGCAAGACCATGTAAGTTGTCATGTCAACATGGATGGCAGAAAAATTGACCAGGATCTACCTTTCAATGAAGTACCCCAGGATGTTAATGGCTGCTGCTGAGGGAGAGAGAACCAGTCCACTCTATTTTCAGAAATGAGACCACAAATCTAAGTGGTATATTCTAAATACATGCAAATAAGGGCAACACAAATTATACTTAGTAAATCACACACATACACACCCCAAAATGAAAATGAAAGAAGTCATGAACTTGAGGGAGGTATGCGGGAGGAATTGGAGGGTCCCAAATACGGTGTACTCATGTTTGAGATTCTCAAATGAAATAATATTTCTAGCTAATATCTAAATACTATTATTTAGATAATAGTATTCTAAATATTTATCATTACACTCACAGATAAGTATAGATCTCACACCTCACAAAAATATTCTTTTAGCAGCAGAAAGCAAATATAGAAAGCCACATCTGGCCGGGCAGTGGTGGTGCACGCCTTTAATCCCAGCACTTGGGAGGCAGAGGCAGGCAGATTTCTGAGTTCGAGGCCAGCCTGGTCTACAGAATGAGTTCCAGGACAGTCAGAGCTACACAGAGAAACCCTGTCTCAAAAAAAAAAAAAAAAAAGCCACATCTGTTCAAAATGCAATGATTAAAAGATTGTGGATTGGGCAGACCAATAGGAGCTTTCTACAGAACAACTTTTTTTTATTGGTTATTTTATTTACTTACATTTCAAATGTTATCCACGTTCCCAGTTTCCCCTCCACAAGCCCCCTATCCCCTCTTCCCTCCCAGATGTCTCTATGAGGATGCTCTCCCACCCACCCACCCACTCCTGCCTCAGCAGCCTAGCGTCCCCCTATCCTGGGTCATCAAGTCTCCAAAGAACCAAGGGGCTCCCCTCCCAGTGATGCCAGATAAGGCAATCCTCGGGTACATATCCAGCTAGAGCCATGGGTACCCTCTCTGTACTCTTTGGTTGGTGGTTTAGTCCCTGGGAACTTTGAGGGGTCTGGTTGGTTGATATTGTTGTTCTTCCTATGAGGTTGTAAACCACTTAAGCTTCTACAGTCCTTGCCCTAACTTCCCCATTGGGGTCCTGTTGTGGATAGCCCTGGGGCTGATTGCAATTCTGCTAATTCTGCCCTCCTGGGAGGGGCTTCAGACAAGGAGTAAGTTACGCCTCTGACTTCTTGTGAACCAATCCCTTAAGGAATAAAAGAGCCAATCACTGGGTGCAGAGAGGAGACTTCGAGGTCAGAGAGAGAAAGAGGGGAAGCAGGAGAGAGAGGGGGTCATTTTGGAATGGGGACTTCTGGGATGGAGAGAAGAGAGAAGGAAGAGAGGGAGAGTGAGCTTTTTGGAACAGGTAAGATGTAGCTACTAGAGTCTCCTGCTATGGCGGATTCACAAGGATTAACCACCAGAGTAATGAGATTTAAATAAGGCTTACAAGTTTAGGTTTAGTTGATGCGCGCAGAGATTGAGTTCTCATTGTTTCTGAACTAAGTTTGTCTCATGTTTTCCTTCACACTGTGGCTCATCTGGGTCCAAGAGAGAAAGGTACAGCAGCAAAGTGTGGGTTTGCCTGATGTGCACCACAGAGGCCATGTGGGTATTGAAGCACGGGGCTGGTATGGTAGTGACCTGCCAGTGGGAACCTAGTGAGCTGAGTGGAGAGATTGTGGAGCTCTGAGTCAGTGCTCCATGAGATGAAAGCAGGTCGGCCATTGCCTACCAATGCATGGCTGGCCAGCCTGACCGGGATGATAGAACCAGGGCATGGTGCATGAACATGTGCCATATACCATCCTTTTTGAATATTCCCACAACAAGGTCCCTGCGCTCAGTCCAATGTTTGACTGTGTACATCCGTATCTGTATTGGTCTGGCTGTGGCAGAGCCTCTCAGAGAAGAGATATACTTGGCTCCTGTCAGTAGGCACTTCTTGACATCAGCAATAGTGTTTCGGTTTGGTTTCAGCGATGGGATGGATCCCTAGGTGGGGCAGTCTCTCAATGGCCTTTCCTTCAGTTTCTGCTCCACTCTTTGTCCCTGCATTTCCTTTTGACAGAAAGAATTCTGGATTAATATTTTTGAGGTGGGTGGGTGGCCCCATCCTACAACTGTGGGCTATGCCTATCCATTGGCTATGGTCTCTACAGGTTCTCTCTCCCCTTTGTTGGGTATTTAAGCTAATGTCCTCCCTGTTGGGTCCTGAGAACCTCTTGGGCCTCTGGCATCTGGGACATTCTGGTGGCTACTCCCAGTTCCCCCTCCCCCACTGCTACACACCTACTTTCAAATTCCTGACCCTCTGTACTTCTCCCCCATCTCCTCCTATATCTGAACTGCCCCCTTTTCCCCTCCCCCTCCTCCCTCCCTCCCAGATCTCCCTCTCCCTCTACTTCCCAGAGATTCTTCTCTTCTCCCTACTGAGTAGTACTGTAGCATCCACACTTTGGTGTAATCTTCTTTCATCTTGGGTTTCATATGGTCTGTGAGTTGTATCATGGGTATTCCAAGCTTTTTTTGGGCTAATATCCACTTATCAGTGAGTACATACCATGTGTGTTCTTTTAAAACAAAGGCTCAGGGAAGATCTTAAAGGAGAAACAGAAAGAATATAAGAGTCAAAAGAACAGGGAGTCATGTATGAGAATGTGTCTTCTAGCTGAGACAAGTAAACTAAATTCATACAATCTAAACAACATGGCTTCTTAAAGAGGATGAGAACAATCCTAGCAGGTGACATCTCAATTCAAGATGATGGAAATCTCGTGGGTCCTACCACTAGATGAGACACTATAGACATTTAACAACTATCAAGGGAGGGAGAATTAATCTTGTCCAGGGCTGTTTTAGTTTGGGTTTCCATTGCTGTGAAGAGACACTTTGACCTAGGCAACTCTTATAAATGAAACCATTTAATTGGGATTCCCTTACAGTTTCAGAGGTTCAGTCCATTATCATCATAGCAGGAAGCATGACAGCATCCAGGAGACATGGTACAGGAGAAGAAGCTGGGAGTCTTGATCAGAAAACAACCAGGAAAGACTTTTTCTTCTGTACTGGGCAGAGCTTCAATACAAGCAGCCTTCAAAGCTCACCCTCACAGTGACACATTTTCTCCAACAAGGCCATACCTTTTCTAATAAGAACACACCTTCTAATAGTATCGCTCTCTGTGGGCCAAACATTCAAGTATATGAGTCTGTGGTGACCAAAACTATTCAAGTCACTACAAGGGCTGAGCCCCATGATTAATTCAATATATTGGTATGGTAGTTAGCTTTGTAATACTGTGATAAAACACCATGAGCAAAAGCAACTTATTAAAAAAAAAAAAAGGTTTATTTTAGCTTACAGCTTGACATATAAGATGGGAACCTGGAGGCAAGAGCTGTCTGAGAGGCCATGGAGGAGTGATGATCACTGGCTTGCTCCTCATGGCTTACTCAGCCTGATTTCTTATAGCAGGCAGAACAACCAACCCAGGGCTGACAACATCCATAATAAGATGAATCCTCCTATAACAATTATTAAGAATCATAGCTGACATATTTTCAAGATATGTTGAATATTATCAATACATAGTTTCAGGAAGACCAACACACTCAAATAAAATATATAAAAAACGGGGATATACATTCATTACACTGTAGTAAAATAAGGAACTGATACAATTTTAAGATAGTCAATCAGAAAATACAGAAGGCTAGAATTGAAGAATAACTAGTCACAGCATTCTCAACAGCAAGAGTAGGATGAAATCGGGATGACATCTACAATCAATATCAACATGGACTGAGGAAAGAAGCAATTACTCACTTCAAATCAGATGTCTTGGGGTCAGAGGAGGGAGGACTAGGGTTGAATGACAGGCTAGGAAGGAGCCCAACATTAAATGTTTGATACACAAGAGTTAGTCAAAAGTATGAGGATGTGTAAGTAACACTAAGCCAAGCTGAGTTTGTAGAAGATTAATATTATCACAGAACACAACAACGGTGTATGCATTTTTAAAGCAAATAGTAGAGGAAAGATTTTTCTTCAGTTATTATATTACATTTACATTTCAGTCACAGCATCATAAATGAATATCATCTCTCTTACAATTCCATAAACATTTAATTTAGTCCAAAATAATCAAAAGCATGCAAGCATAATATAACTATATCATATATATATATATATATATATATATATTAATCATCATAATTAATGCTGAAGAACTATTTCAACAGAGACAGGAGTAGCAAATAAAAGTGAATGAGAGTAGGGAGTGGTCTGGGGTTGCTGCCAAAGTGGTTTCAGAAGGATGAGATAGGGAATGTTCTACAAATGTCTAAGGAGAGCAGTCCAGAAGATGAGCACCTTATGAAGAATTATAAATGTGAGATAAAAGAACAACATTAAACTAAGAGGAACATGGAAAATAATAAATAACCAATCCTCCCCTCTCCCCACGCATTCTCCTTCCTGTGTACTTTATAATCTCTGCCAGGTGACTGATGTCAAGGAAACACACCAGTGTGGTTATCACTGGGGCAGAAACTGTATTAAAGACTACAAGATAATGGAATTGGGGAGCTAGTGTCCTTAGAACTTCTGAAGATTTCAGTGGCTCAACTATCCTTGCAGTTTTTTATAAACACTATTCAGAATATCTAAAAGTTATTCAACGTACCAGACACAAAAGCAAATAACCAAATAAGAAGATTAAGAACATCAAAACCACCATTCCCTGTTACATTTGATTATAAAACCTAGAGTAAGCATAGAAACGAGGAAAGATGAAAAGAGACCAACTTGTAAGAAGATCTAGAGTGCTGCATGGCAAGACATAGGTGAAGGGGAAATGGGGGGACTTTAGCTGGGAGGGAGAAGAGAAGGCAATATGAGGAAGAAGGGATAAATGACATTATAGATTCTTGAAAAGATATAAAAAGCCATTTCTTTATACGTACCTAAATTTACTTGTAACATGCATAAGTGTATATGAATACCCATACACATATATTCTATATACATATACTATATATGTACTACATATAATACTTTATATTCTATATATATACTATAGTGTATATAAAATATGTATTATATATAATATATAATTATATATTATATGGCATATTATTTATAATATATTACATATTAAATTTATATTATATAATTTTAAATACTATATTTATTATATATCAATATATATTCTATATATGTAATTATATATAATATATTGTATATTTTATGTTATAAATATATAAATATAAACATATATGATATAATATGTAATTTCATGTTGTATAATATATAACATAATATATAATGTGTATATTACTATATTATATATAATATAGTTATAATATATTAAATATAAATATGTTTCCTGTAGTCCAAGAGATGCTCCCCATAAAAATAACATAACTATTGCCAATACCCTTGTTTGGCTCCCAGAATTTGAAGGCAAGTCCCTATGACTGAAGATATGGTTTGTGTTGGACACGGGATCTGGAACTTATCTTGGAATCTCATGACTCAAAAATGTCTGTTAAGTATCAGAAAAGGCTATGCAAGCTGCAGAGGGAGAGAAGTGATTTATCATACTACCCAGCTGTAAAGACTATGAACCACCACATTGACTGGACCAGCAATATTTACACAATGGTAAAATGGTGACAGTTTTATTTTGTGAATTACCAAAAGCTGTCTAATTGGATTTAAGGATGGAAATCATGCTTAGCTAATACTGTAAACCTAGACTGCTACTAAAGGTTGGTGAGGTCATAGGCCTGAGAGCAGAATCTTTTCTGAGACATTCCTAAACCAGCATTGTTACTTAACTGTACTCTAAAACCTTATTGTTTTATCCTCCAGTGGGTGTATAGATTCTTTTTGCAGCAGGAGATTAATACAAAAAGCCACAACTACGCAACATGCTGAGAACTGGCTGTATGATACTCAGTACCAAGTTATACATCTATAGCAAAATGCCTGCACCTATGCTCAGGTAATATTATGGAAGAGGGGAAGAAAAATTCCAAGAGCCAGAGGACCAGAAGGCCTGCTGTGAGAATGTACCTTCTAATTATGATCACTAAGCAACACTTCTGAAATCTCAACATCATGGTTAAGAAGAACTCAGTAATTCCAACAGCAGTTGACAGTAGCATAGATATGGGAATCTCATGGGAATTCCAGACAATAATGAACTACATAGAGAATAAGTCCTCTCCAAAACTTATCTTCCTGATAAGTTATTTAAGTTAGGTTTAGGTTATACTTTTCTTTTTGCTCATGTATATGTAATGACAATGGTTAAAAAGAGATAATCTTAGGAATTTAGGAATTAGGAGTGAGTTGTCCATGGGAGGAATAGGAGGACTACGGGAGAAAAATGAAGGGACTAAAATATAAACACCCCAGTTTAAAACTGGGGTGCAGAACTAAACAGAGAATTCTCAACTGTGGAATCTCAAACAGCAGAGAAGGACTTAAAGAAATCTTCAACATCCTTAGTCATCAGGGAAATGCAAATCAAAACCACCCTGAGATTCCACCTCACACAAATCAGAATGGCTAAGATCAAAAATTCAAGTGATAGCAGATGCTGGCGAGGATGTGGAGGAAGAGGAACACTCCTCCATTGCTGGTGGGATTGCAAACTGTTACAGCCACTCTGGAAATCAATGTGGCAGTTCCTCAGAAAATTGGACATAGTTCCACCTGAGGACCCAGCTATACCACCCCTGGGCATATACCCAAAAGATGCTCCACCATACCACAGAGCCACTATGTTCATAGCAGCCTTATTTGTGATAACTAGAAACTGGAAGCAACCCAGATGTTCCTCAACCAAAGAATGGATATGAAAAATGTGGTTCATTTACACAATGAAATACTATTCAGCTATTAAAAATGAGGACATCATTAATTTTTCAGGCAAACAGATGGAACTAAAAAATATAATCCTGAGCAAGATAACCCAAACTCAAAAATACATGAATGGTATGTACTTACAGATAAAAGGATATTAGACAGAAAGTTGAGAATACCCATGATACAACTAACAAAAGTGTGGATACTTCAATCCCACTTAGAAGGGAGAACAAAATAATCATGGGAGACAGAAAGAGTGAGGGATCTGGGTGGGAGATGGGAGGGGAAGGTAAAAAGTGGGGCAGGATCAAGTATGGGGGGGGGGGGAGGAGAGAAGCCCAGAGGGCCAGGAAAATGAATGGAAATATGCTACAGCAGAGGGTTATGAGTAGGGGAGGGGACTTCTAGAAGGTCCCAGAGACCTGGGATGTGAGAAGCTTTCAGGACTCAATGGCAATGACCTTAGCTGAAATGCCCAATAATGGGGAGATGGAAACTGAAGATACCTTCTCCAGTAGATAGACACAGCCCCCAGTTAAGGTATGTGGCCACCCATCCATCTTCAGAATTTTTGACCCAGAATGTTCCTGTCCTAAGAAAATGCCAGGTCAAAAATGGAGCAGAAACTGAAGGAAAGGCCATCCAGAGACCATCCCAACTTGGGATCCACCCCATTTACAGGCACTCAACCTGACACTTGTTGATGCCATGCTGTGCTTGTAGTCAGAAGCCTGGTGGCATGGCTGTCCTCTGAGAGGCTCTGCCAGCACCTAAGATAGATGCAGATACTTACAGCGATTGGACTGAGGTTGCAGGCAGCTATGAAAGACTTAGATGAAGGACTGAAGGAACTGAAAGAGATTACAATCCCACAGGAAGAACAACAACACCAACTAACCCTGACCCTCAGAGCTACCAGAGACTAAGCCACTAACCAAAGCGTATATGTGGGCTGTTTTGTGGCCCCTGGCACAGATGTAGCAGAGGACTGCCTTGTCTAGCCTCAGTGGGAAAGGATGTGCCTAATCCTATAGAAGCTTGATACCCCAGGGAAGCGAAATGCCAGAATGAGGTGGGGGTGGGTGAGTGAGCACCCTCTCAAGAAGTAAAGGGGATGGGGGAAGGGATGAAGAACTGAGAGGAGGAGTGGTACCAGGAAGAGGAGCAACATTTTGAATGTTAAAAAAAATTAAAATTGAAAGAGAGCAAAACAAAGAACAACAAGAATATAAAAAGATTCATATATATTCTGATTATTCAAGGCAGGGTTTCTCTATATAGACCCTGCTGTCCTATAACTGTGTAGAAAAAGCTGGCTTTGAACTCAGAGATCCATCTGACTCTGCCTTTTGAGTACCGGTATTAAAGGAATGTGCCACCACCACTATGCCCACTTCTAAAAATAATGATTTTTAAAGATGATATAGGGAGTTAGAGCAATAGTTCAGATTAAGAGCACTTGCTGATCTTTCAGAGGACCTCTGTTCAGTTTCCAGAATCCATACCTAGCCGCTTACAATGTTCTGTCTAACTCTAGCACCGAAAGATCTGACTCCCTCTTTTGGCCTGTGTGGGAACTACATTCACACATGCACATATTCCCACACAGATACACAACATACATAATAAAAATTAAGATAACAAAAATAAAGTAATCATTTATTAATTAAAGTTTTAAGTAAAATTTAATGCATATAACTAATATTAAATTCAGAAAAGAAACTAATAAATTAGAAGAAAGGTCCATGTAGGAGTCCAGGCCGAGTAGGGTTCTGGAACCCAAGGAGAGATGTGTAAGTGTCAGTCAAACTGAAGACAGTGACCACCTGTTGATGTTCAAGCCAGTGACCCCAAATAGCTTGAGCCATCTTTATTTATACAATCACAATCCTGCTTACCTGAGCAATGACATCACTGGTTTTTTAAAGAAATCACAACATCAGCAATATAAAAACCCAGTCTTACAAAATGTTCTTAATAGTTTTCCACCCTCTTTCCTACCTCCTGCTGGGTCAATCACACCCCAACCAAATCACAGTTTCAGCAAGCCAGAAATAATTGTCCAACCAAGCATGTCCTGGAAACAGGAACATACCCAGCTGGTAACAAACGTGGTTACAGTTATGAAAGGTGAGAGACAGATTAAACATTTGTGGGGATAAGTCCACTCATCAAATAACACTTCCAGTCATCTTTTTAATTGCAGACAGAGATGCATTCACTGTACCAAGCAACCTCTCCTGATATGCACCTCAGAATTTCTGATACCACCTTTCCAAGAACCACTTTTAGGTCTCTATTGATCAGACTCAGCTTTTTTAAGTCTCTGTCCAATCAGACATAGCCCCCTCAGAGCAGGTACGCTCCCCACAACTACCACAGAGTTACTCAGTGTGACTCCAGCTATTTCTCTAGTGACATGATTACATGTCTCCAAATGCCCAGTATTAATGGTCACATCTAGAAGATCTATAAAGACAGATAGAGGAGAGGAGTGTTTTATCCTTGAAAATGAGTTTTGAGAAAAACATGGAATCATCCACGGGGCTTTCAGCATGCATGCTCTTGGCCTTGCCCCTGACTGACAAAGTGAAATTAAATATCATAATGGTATAAACAGTATAGCAAAAGCAAGGAGAGCTTGCAGCACATACAATGAAGGTAGTAAGTAGAGACCACCCAATTCACCACAGGTCCTTGCCAAGTGAGAAGAAGTTCCTATGGGCCTGGCCACAGTAGAGTCCCAACAGTGAAGCACTCATACGTTGTTCCCTGCAGATGCTACATGGCAACCACCAGGGGCAGGGACACAAAGACAAATCAATCTTAAAGACACAAGATGAAAAATATAAGATTTATATTGGACACTGCCAAGATTTCTACTATCACATAATTGGAGTTCCAAATAGTTATCAAAAAAGGAAAAATCAATATAAAAATAAAATAACAAAATCAATATAAAAATGTTTGTGAGTATGTAATTTCCAGGATGGTAAATTTCATTAAGCATAGCAGTCCAGAGAGAAAACACATAACTTCAAAGAGTGGAAAGGAATACTCTAAAGTGATTTCTCATTAGAGTACTGGTGTTTTCACTCTTCTCACTGAAAAGATAATGTGAACCTGGTGAAATGCTCTAGGGTCTAATAATAGTAGGAACAATAACAGCAACAATATAAAACTTATACGGGGAAAAAAGCTCAGGACAATGTATCATTGTTATACTCACACTGGAGGGATTATGAACGTCATCTTCAGAGAGAATACTGACCATAAGAAACAGAGAGATAAAGGAGGGAATCTGATCTCAAGAAGAGAAAAACAGTGTGGATTCAAATAAACATGGATGACAATATTACACACAATACCATAAAAAACATGACATCTCTAAAATTATATATTTATAAAGGTTTCTATTAAAAGATTCTAATTGTTTTTACAGAGAAAATTACTAAAATTTTAATTACAGAGAATTAATAGCCTAAGATGAAAATTCTTCCTGGTCAGGTGACTCAATGTAAGGACAGAAATTATTCCATTATTCATCTGTTTCCAAATCAGCAACAGAGCTATGATGAGTTAAATGATTTGAAAAATAAACCCTATTTGGAGAAAAGGCTATGTATTAATAGTCAAGATAATCTGAGTAGACAAGATTAGTGTAGAAAATTTAATCCATAAGTACAGTACTTTATTATTTGTATCAATATGGATCTAGTGACCATGTCATGCGTAGTTTAAAAATAAGCCTAGATGTTTGTATTAGATCATTTGAGAAGGAGAGGCAAGAAACACATTATTTGCTAAACAGTGCTTGTATATTTTGGTATCTATGTGAGGAACAAGCCTGAAGCTGGACCCATATCTCACACCATCCACAATGCCTTTTAAATAAGCTGAAGCAGGTCGTGAAGGTGAAATTCAGAAGAAAAACAAAAACTGTCTAACAACTTGGGAAAAGGAAGACTTCTTAAGCAAGCATAAGGTTCATGAGACCACAGTAATGGAAAATATAGACAGGTTTGACAAACTATGAATCTCTCTTTATCAAATAAATATGCCATGTGGAGAAAAAAATGGGTCATAAATGGACAAAAGCAACTCACAACACATTGGTATCCAAAATCTATTAAGAATACCTCCACATGAATAAGATACAGAGATGCTATATACCAAAGCCATATGTGGTAGCATTTGACACCCACCATCTCATATGTTGGGAAGAATGAAGAACAGCTAGAAACATTTATTTAATGTTGGAGGAAGAGCATATTATTCACAACAACCAACCACCCAGAAGAAAATTATAAACAAATACAAAAAAAAAATTACTAAAATATCCAACAGCTTAGAAAAATGAGCCATACATTACTAAGGGAAATAAATTGAACCACTCTCAAAATAAGTACAATTCTCTGACACATGCTGGGAAATTGAAAGATGAAGCTATTATTCTTTTTCTTAAAGATGGCTCAGTAAGTCATTGTTCTTGACATCTGACACCAACTTTATAAATAATTAACAAATATTTAACTGCTAGTAAACCCAGATTTCCAGAATAGTTTAAGTATCCTCCCATTCTGATTCAAGTAGACTTAAGAGCTTCCTGATATTTCTGAAAAATGGCAGACTGGCTCCAAAGTCTGGACAAACTGTTTTATAATCGCTGACATGGAGCACTTTATGTCAACCCCAGATCTTTTATTTATTTTGTGTAATCTTCCTGGCAGAAGAGTAGTTGCTAATCAGAAACAAGTTCTTTTATTATAGGTGGTATATAATAACTAGGCATGAATTATCACGGATGTTTTAGAAATGTGTCCACAAACAATGATAGCCAGCTCTCTTTATAGAGAGTTGATTCTAACAGGGTACATCAGAACCCAGATGCAAGGGATAACCTTAGGACATGCATACACAAGTTCATCTGTATGGTCCTGAGAAGATTTCCTTTGCAAAGTTTCTTAGCAATAGACATAACTAAAATTTTGATTTTGTAGTGCATTAAAACTCAGATTTTTAAAAATGGGATAAATTATCTTTTCATAACTTCATAGGCATCACGCCAAGGCAAGCACTGAGACTTCCTTAGGGTAGTCTAATGTCATACCTTTCCTATTCCCCTAAATAAATTCCTCATGACTTCTGCTACCTGAAGCTCTTAAGATCTCCAAAAAAGAGTGACAGTCACTTGTGGAGCAAAAGCATTTAGAATGTTCTTTCCTGATTTAAGAGAAACATGCAGTAAGTTAAATGGGAGAAGCATAATCAGAAACCATATAAGTTCATCAATAAATCCAGCAATGAAAATACCGGATGCCATAGCAGTGAAGAAGCTACAACGTACCAAAACAGAAGTGATTAGAAGGTAAATTTCCCCTTTGACGGATTTTATCGCCTTCTTCCATCTCATAAAGATCTTTATGAATCCCCACGCCCCAAGGGAAACAGCTACAAATGGTGCCTAAATACAGAGAGAAGGAAAGCTACAAGAGTCTTCAATGAAAGCTCATGAAATCGCTGCCAACTGCCAGGATGCTGATTGACTGATAAGAGAAATGAGATGCATTTCCTAAAGCACAGTTTTATTGTCCCTTGAAAGAAGCCTATCCTACCCTCCCCCAAGCCCTCCCGCGTCGCCCGTTATTTTCCTTCTCAGTCAATGTGTATCGCTGGAAAGATCAATTTATTATCACTTTGCTCATGTAAAACATACCTAGGAAATAAGAAAATCACTCCAATGGAAAATTTAACAGTTTTTGGTTAATAATTGATGCACTGAAAATAAATAGTGCAAAAGTGACTGTCTATGCTCTCTAGTACGTTAGATACTAGAGATTTCCTCTGTTGAACGTGATGGTAGTTGACTGTACAACTGTTGGCTCTACTCAGAACTCATGTTTTTAAAAAGATTTATTTGATGCCTTTTAAGCATGTAAAGTGTTTCTCGGCATGTGTGTACATCCACCACAGCCATGCCTAGTACCCTCAGAAGTCAGAAAAGGGCATCAGATTCTCTGGAACTGGAGATACAGATGGTAGTGAACTTTACATGGATCCTAAAATCTATATCCAGACCTCTGCAAGAGGAGCCAGTGTTCTCCGCCACTGAGTCATCTATCCAACCCTTCAATTTTTACATTTGAAGTCTAATGTTGAACATAATTAGTTTAAAACAGTAGCATGTGTTCATGCTAGCAAATTGTGAGTCAACTTCTTTATCTTCAAGTTTATGAAATTAAAATTTCATAACAATTTCAATGAAAATTCAGCATTCAAATTATAATAGACTTCAGTGCGCACTAAATTTCAAAAGCTTTGTAAAAAAAAAAATCCAAAGGTACAATATCCCATTGATAATTGCTAAACTGGTGGAGCGCACACTTGATATAGGAAATGGCATCTCTCAGGGAAGTTTTTTCTTCTGGAGAGAACTGTGAACACAGAGACCCACAACAGATCAATGTTTAGAGAACAAGAAACTATGAAGTGCTTACCCCCACAAGATACATCTACATCATGCCTCTGCTCCCAGTGCTTGGAGGTTATGGTTGAAGAGGGAGCAGGAAAGACTGTAAGAACCAGAAGCAGTAGATGACGATACGGTGAAACGGCATGTTCTGGACACAACAAGGCAGGGGCAAGTATGAACTGGCATTGGCTACATGCAAAAAGACTTACAAGAAAATCAAACCAAACAACAGAATCCCAGCATGAAGGGAGAAGGAAGTCAGGAATCCCACGCCTACCTTACAAATTGAAGCTACTGGCTTCTGGGAAAAGGACAGTCGATTTTCCTCAACAGTGGGGTCCCTAAGAATCTGTCTACAACCCAGTACATGGCCCTTCACTGATGTATACACTACAGCAGTAAGTGGAGTCCAGGGGCTTCATAAAAAAACAAACGAGCCAGGCAGTGGTGGCACAAGCCTTTAATCCCAGCACTTGTCAAAAAACCAAAAACAAACAAACAAAAAAAAACAAACGAAAAAGAATCCATGAAATCGGGCGGGAATAACGGTGGTAGGGACCAGTTATTTTCAGATACACTCATTTATAGTAAATAGAACATTTGAATTAGAAGATAAATGAATAGATTTGAAGCACACAGGATAAAGTGTAGATTTGATCAAAAGACATTACTGGCAAGTACAAAATTTTCAGTAAAGAAGAAAAGTTTAAAACTATGTATTAATATGGCCATATTTTGCTGAATTAGAAAGATTGCATGAAACAAATTATTAAAATTAGATCTACTTAATAGTTATTTGCCTTTTGCATTATACAAAAAGGCAGAGGAACTTTGAGCAACAGTTGCAACAGGCATGTGTTTATGCTAGACATGGGTATCATGAAGGAAACCCTGGGAATATTGAATCTGTAGGAAATATGAAACTAAGTCACATTCCAGCGAGGATTGTCTCAGTTTATTCCCGTGTGGCCACAAGCAAGTCACCATGATCCTTTGTACTTTGATTCCAATTGAAGTGGTTATGTTTAACTTAGAAGATTATTATGATGAATAAATAAAATACTTCATGAAAAAGACTTCAGAAAGTTCCTAACTAATGGCAAGGACCAGTTATTTTCAGATATACTTATTTATGGTAAACAGAACATTCGAATTAGAAGATTGAAGGCTTAGGAATAATCAGTCTCCTGTTTAATCACTGAGAACAGAAAGAGTGCCCTGAGCTGTGAACAAGAGATGCCCAAGATTTCTGATCACCCAGAGATGACTTTCTAGTGCGCAATCAACATATTGATCTCTAAGACAAAAGTCTGGTTCATTAATGGTTTGGGTTATTTCGGTGATTGCCTTTAACAGCCCAAAGCTATGGCCTACAATACAGTTTAATTACTGTTATTATTATTAGTTGGTAATCTAGGCAGAATTTTCTTTAAAAATAGAGTAGGACATAAGATGAGGCAGGGGAGGAGTTAGGCCTGGTGCCAAAGTGAATCAAGTCCACTTTTCTTCTTGGGTACGTAAACAGAGACATCTAGAGTGCAGTTAATTGAGTTAAGCAGTGGTTTCATTCCTCATGTTTATCAGATTTACCTCATCCAGAAGAGTGGGATGATAGAATGTCTGTGCAGATAAGAAAATTTGCAAACAAATTTAGAAGGATATTCTCCTGTAGATGCTGAGTGAACTTGGAAAATAATTAGGGGCTTCCCTTTGAAGAAAAAAAAAAAGCCCTCAGTTTTAAAATCATAAAGAAAACAGCCTTGTATGGCATACTTTAATCATCTAACAAATGTAAAGTTATAGTTGTCCAAGCTAATTAATGTATATTAAACGATGGTCTAAAATAGCCCAAACTTCGCAGTGTTCGAATCTGCAACAGCAAAAAGTAAACCATGCCCAAGTTATTCAAAATAGCATCCGGACAAAGCCCATTCTACTCCAACTGTGAATCTTCTCTAAAGTCTACACTACAGAGAGAAATTACTGTAATGATGAAAATGTAAAATAAAAGAAACTAATGCTCCTTGGTGTATATTATATATAATGTGAGTTTCCTTTATATGAACTGGTAAGTATGGAGTCTTTAGCTAACAGTTCTTCTAGAGAGATGAACTTGCCTATGTCTACTGTATTTCTAATGATTCTGAGCTACAGTTAGGTTTGAAGTCCAAATCCTTATAAGCCCCTTGCACTTATGGTAGTAGCAGACACATAATTCTTAACTGCTACTACCAGTTCGGCAGAGCACCATAAAGTCGTTGGACATCAGGACATGAAGTCACTACAACTCTTTTCCTGTCCTTGATGCCATACAGCCTTGGGTGAGTCATATAAGAAAATAGTTTTTGCCTCACCTAGTTTCCTGTCTAATGACATTATTAATGTGGTCCTGATGTAATAACCTCTGAGTCTTACATCCTAAAGCCTTCGATTATTATTAACAATGTAAAATATAACTTTGTAAAATTAATAGAAAATAAAACAACTTTCAAAGTATCACTTAACAATAAATAAATAAATTTTCTGAAGACAATGTGAAACATTTTAGCTATTATTTTTCACAGACGTACCAATAGTTAACCATTATGGACCATAATAACTACAAATACCAAGTGGAAAAAATCCTCTTTGGTCAAAGAAAATTCCATAGGAAGACTTAAAATAGTCTCCTCTGTGCCCTGATTGACAGCTATACCATTATGAAAAGCCCTAAAGGTACCCCATAATTGTCAGGGGAAATTAGCATAGGGATTTTTTTTTCTAGAGTTGTACAACACAATTAGCTTGACATGCTTTCAGTTTCCCTGGACCAACTATCTAGCCGCTGTAGTCTTCTGTACTCCCAATGGAGGATAAACAGGTACCCAGAATAGTGTATCGACATGGAGTTCCAATATTAAACATTTATTGTGAAAATATTTTCTCATATACTAAACTAGAGACTTGAAGCTACTTACAATTATCATTCATTGTAGACAAATTGCAATCACAAATATCCTTCCTGATAGTATGGTTTCAAGTTAGTTACCTCCTACATTGCTAAATCACAACCAATAAAATTGAGACATGTTTCTCCCTTTCTAAGTTTTCTTAATTCCATTTTCTTAAATGGCCAGTAAAAGAAAAAAATTAATGAAAAAATGTCTTCCTCATAGTCTGTTGACACATTTCTTGGACTTGCTGCATAAGAGGTCTACAAACTTCTATGAGCAATGTTTAAGGTTTGGTTTTTTTCCCTAATTGTTATGCATTAATTCCTCCCAATGGCTTCAGACATTTCTGTCTCCTAGTTAGCTTCCATTTACCACCTTTATGATCTTCCACATCCACTCAACTTTCAGGGTATGTGCAGCATTGTAGATTTACTGTCCCCAGGCTCTCACATCAAGCAAATTCTAAATTTTCAAAAATATCCTCTTTGATATTTGGCTCAATTAATTGAAACATGATAAAATATGAACTTCCCATTTTAGTAATGATTAAAATAACTGATGAATAAATAATACATAAAATAAAACCAAAATCTTAAATTTTGCTCTTCTATGTGATATAATTCTAAAAATGATTTTGTTGTTGGTGGTTGGTTATAACTTTAACATACTCAAAAATAAAAATGTAAAATATAAAAAAAGCAAAGTTTTTTCTTTTATGTATTAATTTTTCAAGTATTTTTAGTATTTATTTTTTATAAAAATTATTTTTTATTTAGTTAATGGATATTCACTGTCTGCCTCTTGACTCTTATAGGCTGCATATAGAACTTTTCTACTTGGGTGATCACCATCAAGCCTCAGAAATAAACAGATTTAATTTTATTTACATTTTAAAATGCAATCAATTATTTCACTAGTCTGCAGATATGATGAAGCTATTGACATGGGAGAAATTATGTTAATGGCATACACATGTAACTCAGAATGTTGTTTCAGAAATTGTCACAAAATATTCACTTGTGCTGTGGTATCAGGTGTTATGGTAATTTAATTAGTATAGTTTTATTTTCATTGAATTATCCTCATAAAAATGTACTTGTCTTGGCACAAAATTTTCATATAAAACATAAAATCAGGTCCTACCTTGGTATGTGAAGGCTGTGATGTTTAAAATATTGTACTGCTTTGATTACATTCTAACATTTATTATGTTACAGATTGCAACATATTAATTTAAAATCATAAGGTGGTGTACATTAAACCAAGTCACCAATACTACAATAATTTCAGAGCTCTCTTCATGCTTTCTATTTTTCTTCCTCCCTCGTCACCTGAAAGTCCAGGGAACAGTAATGGGCCTCCAGAGATGTGTTTGTGTGCTTCAGAGAGCATCCATGACATTTCATTAATGCACAGGACTAAAAATGACTAAAGAGGCAAGTTCCACACAAAGGCAACAAATCACTTGGTGACTGGAATCAGTAGAGTCCTCTTCAAATATAAAAACTAAATGTATTCAACGAAACGCTTTCATCAAAACATTTCTTTAAATGTGGTCTCTTCTGTTCTCTGGGTGAAATGCTTTTCAAAAGTACTATCCATTGATTAGCCCATGACAGGTGAAGGCAGAACTGGGCTTTCTCTTTCCTTTACACCTCATGTCAAGCGTGGAAGGTAGTTTTTAAGGTACAATTTAAGTAACTATAACAAAATGTGGTACACAAAAAATTAATGCGGCCAATCTTAAACTTCTCAAGGTTTAAATAATCATGACTTTCTTCTATGAATAGATGAAAAGAGCTTTTTCTACAGAGCATTGAGAAATCTTTGACACATGGATAACTTAAATTTTTCACTAAACAGACTTTTTCCTGGAATGCATGTTTCCTTATCTTTGCCCTAAGATTGCATCAAGGTATGCAAGGATGTTCATCAAGGTATGCAAGGATGTTCACTGTCTGGGAGCAACATTCTGAGCAGTAAGAGACAATGCATATGGAGCCACACTTGGTGGCTTCTAGAGCTCCCAAGAATCTACTGATCACCTGAGATTTCCTTTACTTACTAGCAGATCAAAGTGCTTTTCAAATACTCCGTGAATGTCTGAGGATTTGCATTAGTCTCCAAATGAACTGTGAAAGTCACTTGCCTCTGCCTCCCATATATTACTAGGCAAATAGTCAGTTCTCACTATGTATTTGGAGCAGAATCCTACAACCTATGAGACACAGTTCTTAACTCCATAAACACTTGCAAAGAAAAATGAAATAGTCATTCCAAATTTGAATAATCTTTCCTGGTAATTTGATCAGATAAATTATAAAGAAAAATATCTAAATATATTTCACAAGGATACAAGTATAAATCAATACAGTGGTTTTATATTTTAGTTTAGTATTTATTATTATAAGAGAAGGTAAATTACAGTCTGAGTCTTTGATTTAATTGATATCTATGGAGCAAAAAGCTACTTTGTATATAATGACTACATATTGTCACTATGCTATGTTCCTTGGTGTTTTGGTTCTTATTTTTGTTCATTTGTTTATTTCTTTTTGTTTGTTTGTTTTTTGATTTTGAAAAGGAGTCTCACTATGAACCATCTTTCAATCACAGTGTCCATGGTAGCTAAGACAAAAGACATACATCCCCATATTGTGGTATTGTTGTCACTGTAGAGAACCCTAAAGTTAGATAAATGATAGATGAAGTCATTCTTAGATACACAGATACATAGTGAAACAAATTTATTTTTTGGCTGTTGACAAGGGCTCTTGACAAGTAAAATATTTATATAGATGTCTGATTCTGAAACTTTTTAAAGCTCTTGTTTATAAATTAAATTGATAAGATCATCTTGAGTTTCATGGGGACCACAGCTATTTATTTTACTCAGCTTATCATGCTTAATTATCTACCTGAGAAACATCCATACCTAAAATTAACCTCTCTGTAGTTTGAGGACTTAAGATAAGGTATACCTCAGGAAGTCTGTTTTAATTATACCTTCTGTAATAAAAGATATGGGGTTAGCTAGAACTCCTAGAACTTTCAAAAAAAACATTTAATAAGTAGCTGAAATATCTGTTGTCAATATTATTTGAATGTATGAGAATTTTTCAGGTTAGTTATTTCAATTTTAATGCTATCCTATTAGTTTAAGATTAGACAAATAGAAATACCGTAGATGACATATCAAATACATGGTAGATGATAATGGTGAAGACAGACCGACAAACAGACAGACAGACAGATATTCATGTTAAAATTTCCAGAATTCATTGAAGAAAATCACACAGTGCTTAGTGTAGAGAAATGATACAAGCAGACATACACTGAAACTTGCAATTTTGGCAGACTAATATTGGTTAACATTACTTCACCATCTCAGATTATTGGATAGGACAATTTCTAGAAAACAAGACAGAGTCCAGTAACAGATTCTCTGTTTACTCCAGTTTCCATAGTAGCTGTGGCTGCAGTCATACATCATCATACCTATCTCTCTATGGCATTCTTGAATAGTCTAAATGATTGACTCAACCTGAAGCTATTGGAAGTCAAAGAGGTTTGGCTAAATCGTAAATAAATATAGCAGACATCAACAAGGAAGCAAAAGAATAAGCACAGTGCAAGGGATGAGGCTAAAAAGCATGCTTACTGCTTGCTTGTTTTTGAAAAAATATATTGCGTTTCTTTTTATTTTATTAAAAATAGATTCTTCTTTATATAACCCATGCCAACCATAGTTTAACTTTCTTCTACCACTCCTAGCTCCCACCTACCTCCCCTCACCCACAGATCTATTACCCTCATTTCCTCTTCAGAAAAGAACAGGCCTACAAAAGAAGACAGTTAAACATGATAAGTAATGCCCTGGATTTTCTTCTTTCGGGTTCTCTCTTGAAGGTAGCTAAGAGAAGAAGAGCATAGGCCGGGATGAGATTGGTTGTATGAGATATTTAGGGTTGCCTTTTCTATAATAAAACATTACCTGTCTTATCATAGTGCACACCTGTGACTTTATCCTTACACCCAAAGGTTTTTCCTTGAACATAAAATTGTCCCAAGTCTACTTCTCTTTTTAGTGTCGCTATGAAAGCTCATTGTATTTCTTATTATGCAGCCTTTACTTACTATTTTCTAGGAGCAGGAACATTCTATTCTTGATTATATTATAGCATATCTCTAGCAACTAAGACCATATCAAAAAACTATCTTCCTAAAATTATTTTAATCAAATCAAAAGTTCTATAGAAATTTTATCTATTTGTCTATATAGTATTACTATAAGATAGTACATCTTTGTAGGACCACAGAAATCTGCTCAAAAGACTGGGTCAATACCTAATGATTGTTATATATTTAATAGCAAGAAAAGCATATTAATAGCAGGAATTTTTTCTCAAATGCAATCTCCTTGGCCTTGCCTAAAGAAGCAAATCTGTCATACATTTACAATCCATGGCAGAACCATCTCAGGAAGATCACCTGCTAGTTTTAGCATCTCCTAGATGGCTCTTGGTACAGGACAAAACAAGATACAATAAGACAAGCCAAAATTCCTCATATTGAGGGTAAATGGGGCAGTCCAGTAGGAGGAAAAGAGTCCCAAGTATAGTCGAAGGTTTTAGAGATACACCTGCTCCCACTGTTAGGAGTCTCACAAGAACACCAAGCTAACAACCATAACACATACCCAGAGGACCTGTTCAGACGCAAGCAGTGCCAGGGCCTGTGTATCAGTATCTGTGAGCCCTACTTAGTTGATTTGGTGAATCATGGTCTCCTGGTTTTCAAAATATAATATTGTAGAATGGGATAATCATCAGAGACTAAGAAAAATCTCTGTGATTTATCAAGTATTTTCCATATCTATTATCTAATTATATTTATCTCATCTAATATTCACTGTACCTCTATAAATTGCTTTTATGTCCACGTCAGTGTTTAGAATGTATTCCTTTAAGAATTTCTTGCATGTAAGTGGGCAAACCAAAATTAATTAACTTCATGATAGCAACCCAGGCTCTAGCTTTTCTTCCTTCTGAAATCTCTACTTGAGTAGGTCTTGGGAGAGACTTGCAATACATGTGATAACAGCATCCATGGGAGTTTTCATGAAGTCAGTTTGGCAGGAACTCTTTTCTACAAAACTGCCATGTGAAAGAGATTAACAGATCCTAACTATAAAACACAAAGTGTCTATTAAACAGTGTGTTTTTCTGTTGTATAAGGAAAATGTACATCTTTTTAACTAGGAGAAAAGAAAACTTGGTTTAATTCTGAAACAGAACACTAACACTTTCAGACTTCTGTTAACATGACAAGCGCAGCAATGAAGATGTGACCAACGATTCCTTAAAAAATAAAAATTAATCAAACACAAACAATGGCTGTGAAGAAATTAAGGATGGGCATATAGGAGGGGTTTGAGGGAGAAATGGGAAAAAAGAAGTTATGTGATTATATGATAATCTTAAAAACAAAAGAAAATGATAAAAACATATATTAATTTGTCACATGTGTATATCCTGAGTACTTAACTCTCAAGTTCAAATACATAGTTCCAAGTTTATTATTAAAAAGAATAATAATGATAACTCCAGACACATTAGCATAGAGCATAAATGTTGAGCCAATAAACTACGTGACATAACAGGTTGAAGAAGGAAAAAGAAGAGGAACATTGCTGTCATCTAGGGATGTGGATCAATTATAGGGAGACATTAGATAGATAATGAATATAAAACACATACACACACACACACAGAGAAAAGGAGAAGAGGGAGAGAGAATTAACAGACAGGTAGAAGACTGTTAGATAGTAGAAACAGAAAATAAGGACATAAATACATGATAGAAATGAAAGAATTTATGCTAATTTTATGACTAGTTAAGAAATTAGTTTTAAGAATAATCATCCCCAGGTGGACAGCAATTATGACAAAAGAAACTTATAGACTCACACTGACTATGCACTTAAACAGGTCTATATGAAGAGTGTGATGATACAGGTTGATTCAGAGATCTTGGCATCTAGAACATGGACAGGAGATGGAGATCTGTGGCAGGAATTTAAGATCCCAGAGTCTGGTACTAGCTCTGGCCTGAGGAGTGGCCCATGTACATCATTTCCATTATAGTACATATTCTCTTAGATTGTGTATTCATTCACCCAACCAACAGTCACATACAAATGAAATTTTATTACCATCAGTCATTTTCTACAAGCTAATAAAGATTATTATTTCCTTTGAATTCAGTGTTTAATTATGTTAACATCCTCCCATCACAAAGACAGATGGCTAAAAACAATTTTAATTAACAAAGTTATTTTGTAAATACAGCAATTTTGTCTTTCACTCTATCTGCAACATCACAGTTTCAAAGTCTGAATCAAAACTAAATGGACTGGAAATAAAATTCAAAAGTACAGGGAAAATGTTCTTGTACTAGATATTTAACTTAAAACAAATAGAATAAAGATATTTTATTAAACACAATTATCAGACAAAAGCTCGGACAGGGCTCTATATCCTCTGCAGTGGTGGTGAGCTGGTTAAAGAAAAAACATCTTATTCCCTGTGAGAAGCATTCATGGCTCTCCCCCTGCTCTGCTTTCCTACCTACAGTCATCTTCACTGTGATTTCAATTTTATTCTTTTTGTTTTAAGCTTATGAGCTAGCACAGTGTTAGATTTGGTGGTAATTCAAATATAGACAATGTCTGTTGGAATCTTCACTGTAATAGAAACCCTGTAGGACTTCAGCTCATATATAAATTTCTCATCAGTAACTCAACAGTTAGACTCAGATGAACAAAGTACACAATAGTGGTTGTAAAATACATCCCACCCCATCCATCCTCAAAGGAAATGCTGGTCTAAGTGGGTCTTTTCCTTGTTTCTGTGTGTTTGCTTTCTTCACTCCTTCAGACTGAACTTACAAGAACAGATACATGACCCATTGTTAAATGATCTTTCCCCATAACTATGCCATGTGTTCTTGCTATGGCACACACTAGTCAATTGAATTTATTTGAGAGACAAAACAGAACAGATCATACAATCCATGAGAGAATGGTGACTATATGTGTTATGTCCACTAATTACACCTCTGATTTCAGCCTCTGCTGTGATGGGCAGCAACACCAAGTCCAAGTGGATAGCTATTCACACAAAGCATGCATCCTTCTGACTGACTGTCTACTCTCCACCAAGACCATTCTCCAACACTGTCCAGTCTACTTGCCTATCCAAGCACAGCACAAAATTGCTGGATTCATGTCTTCAGCAGTGGCTCCTATTGGACAAGCACACTGCCTCCTGTTCTTGAGATGATCATTATGGATTCGTGTGAAAATTTTGTACACTTTTCAGAAGTACCTAGTAGAATCAAGTGAAGGCTGTGTAGAGCCACAACCTGGTTAACATACCTGTGTGCTAGCATATATTCTGTCCTTGATGTGACTCACCTGATTCTTCACACCTGATTCTGGTTTCACTAACATAGGTAATGAAGTCTTTTCCTAGAACTGAGCTTCCCAACGAATTCAAGATAACAGAGAAAACTTAGTAATCAATTTATTATTCCTACAATAGGGCTTGGCAATTTTTTTCTCTAATGGGGACAATTAGAAAAATATGTGGTCCATGAAGACTTTGTTACTGGTAATCAAATATTCTCTTTTAAGAAAGGTAATGAATAATGAATGCACATGATCATAGTCCACTAAAATTTATTTTAAAATGTCCAACACTGGGGAGCTGTTCACAAAGGTAGAAGCACAGTTGTCCATGTGATTAGCTTGAATTTGGTCCATGGAACTCATATAAAAAGCTGGAACCTCGTTCATATAAAGAGTGGGCCCTTACCAGTAACAGCAAGGTGGAGTTGTGTAGGACAGGCAAAATGACCCAGAAGCTAGCCAGCAAGGAAGAACGATAAGAAGAGAACTGAATCCTGAATTTTCCTCTGACCTCTTGTGCATAAGGTTGTATGTGCATAAATACCTATACATGCACATGCCTTATCCATGAGTGTGTGTGTGTGTGTGTGTGTGTGTGTGTGTGAGTTGTGTGTAAAACTAAAATAAATAGTAACTAATGACTGGCAGCTATTCAAATTTTTTTCATGGATTGATTGTTCCTATAAAACTACTTAATTCTTCCTCCAATACATAAGAATACACATGGCTCCCCTTGAATGTAAGTACCTTAATAATAATTGATAAACTTAACAGTTATCTTTGTTAAATGATTATATAAAGTCAATATTATTAGAAGTATTTGAGATTTTAATTTCAAGTCCAGAGGAACTTCTGTATTGCAACAATTTCTCTTTCTTCAACTAGACCAACGTGCTTTATGTGACACCAAATGTCCAAAAAAATTGAATCTATGACATTTTACTACAATGTTAAAATTTTAATTTTAACCGGTGAGTCATGTCATCTTGTAGCAGATCTCAATGGCCACAATGAAAATGCTGTGTTAAATAATCCAGTCTTAAGTGTTCTACAGGAAGAAAGTTGTCAAATCGTTTCTTGTAGTTGGTCTGTTTACTCAATGCCCTCTCCAATTATCTTGGGGTAGTTACCATACTTCTGTCAAATCAGACTATTCCTAGGTTTGGGTGTAATCCTTCCACCTGGAATCATAGAGCTCCCATTTCTTAAGGCAAGCAGAAAAATAATTGAGGGTCAAAATTAATTTTAATAGTATTTATCTCTTATTAATGAATACATTTGAGAAAATCATTGAATAGTTTCCTCTTTAAATTAGATGACTCTTAGACTCATCATTTTTAAAATAAAAATATGCTAAAACACAAAATAATCTTTTTTTTGTTCTTAAAACTGGTCGTTTAGTTTAGTTTACTAAACATCTCAAAATTTTCTTATATGGGGAAGTGAACTATGTTATGTACTAATTTCAGTAGTTTAAATGTCATGACTCCATAAATCTATAATTAACTTTATTTCACTTGCTATATAAATAGAAAAATGCTAGTTATAAAAAGAAAATAAGCACATAGCTATTTAAAAATAAATCATTTAATACTTTGTTGAATCCATAAACATAAAATAAGTGCAGTGTATATTTTGCATCAAATCTTCCTGAAACTCAAAAAGATGGTTTAAATTAATATTATATGATCCCTTCTAAATGGCAACTAGTGACTACAGGAAATATATCGACATTCAGTTGAATAATCTCTCAGAATGTTAGTAAAGTCAACTTTGAGTTACACTTTGTTTATTCTCCTATTTGTCGCTGGGAATCTTTAGGGTTAATAGACCTATTTTGAGATTATAACATAATAACAAAATTTTTGCTTTTCTTTCCTTCCTCCAATCTTTCCCATACCCCTCCCCACTTGCCTTCAAGCTGTGGTCTCTTTTCTCATTATTTCTTGACGTTTATTGGGGTTGATGTTCTAACATAATTGTATAGAAGTTTAATCACAATTTCTCATTACCTAATCATCTACTAAATTATATGCCCTTATTTTTTCCATATTTTTCTAATCTTAACTTTCTAATTTTGTTGATTTTGCATTTGGAAAAGCAATTTTAAGTGGAAATTTCATGAAGGGATTCCACCTCAAGCCATAGAATTTTATAGTAATAAATGAGGCCATTATAAGTATATATCTTCACATTCCAACAATCCCAAGCTTTTATTCAAATCTTGAAACACCTGTGAGAACGAAAAATGTGTAATGTATAAGTATAATATCTAAAATTATTAATTCTGAAGCATTACAAATGTTTAAACCTGTAAAACTGTGCTACAAAGTTAAAATTTCTGGCTTATAAATTCATTTTTACATTCACCTTTTTGAGAAAACTGTGGACACATTAAACCACTTACACTCACTTTTATAGGAGTAACTCCAAAATGAAAAGTTAAATTTGCAGTGCCATTTGGCTGGCTAATTTATCTAAAATATTATAACTGTAAAATGAGGTAGAAGGTCATAATTATAATTTTTCCTAGGGAAATCTATGATAGATCTCCACACATTTAGAAAATTCAGCATTTTTCAGCTATTCAAGATTTTAAGCTTATTTTTTTTAACCAAAGAAATAAAACAACAATATATACCTTTACTAAAACTGTGTGCATGTGTGTGTGTATGTGTGTGTGTATGTGTGTGTGTGTGTGTGTGTGTGTGTGTGTAAGGCACATATATACAAACAACCATTACATTTAAGAAACAGAAAGAATAAAATCTTTCTTTACCCTAAACATCCAGAAGAGAGGTCCTATTAATTCAAGGTCTCCTACCCTTTCAAAGGAAATCATCTAAAATTTTATGCGGCTGTTTAAATGATTGCTCTGGGAAATTTATATGGTAGTCATGGGAACAAGTAAAGAAGTCAAGGAAACGTTGATCATTTTAATAGTGTGAGAGTGATCCATCCAATTTGTAAATACCTTGGACAACTCTTCTAGGTCATGAGTGATCAGAAAAGACATTTATGCAAAATTAATGAAATAAAATACAATCTCATTAATAGCTACAACCCCCTAAAGTTTTTTAATTAGTTGCATTCTTTGTAAATACTCAGTGTTTGAAAAAGAGGGAGAAAAAAATGCTGCCTTCTCAACAGGGTTATGGCACGTATAAAGTAAAAGAATTTTGTCTGTTGATTCAGAACTAACTCTTGTGTTTTTTTTTTCTAACATCCTATGTACTTACGTACAAAGCATTCTTCAATGATTCCATCTATGCTTACCTGCCTAGAAAGATATTCAACAGTCTCACTGAGGCTACTAGTTAGTTTCCCTCATTAACACCAGAACCAGATCCTCATATAAACTATGTAGATCATGTCCGCCACTTAACTTTTTAGGGAGGGTGTAATGGGTTCCATAAATGAAGCCTCAGGAACACAGCACAAAAGCAGTGAATGTTGACAACACTCTTATTTTGTGGTCATGCTCTGGATTTTTTTTTTCTGGAATTTTTCTGCACACCAAAAGCCCTAAAATAAGTTTTCTTCTTGCAACATTTTTCTAGCAATTTCCACCCTGGCCAGGTCAGTAATGAATCCAGAAAGAAATTACTGTATTTCCTTTCTTTCTTAATTTCTTTCTTTCTTTCTTTCTTTCTTTCTTTCTTCCTTCCTTCCTTCCTTCCTTCCTTCCTTCCTTCCTTTAATGTTTCCTTATGAAACAAACAGTCTCTGCAATACATCTTGCAGAGAGACATTGAAATAACAAAGTACATGAATGCCTACAACTGAATGATAGCTCATGATTCTCATCACAATGAACCATAAAAAGATGAAGAAGTTAAGAATGTAGTGTACTCTGGGGCCTTGTTGCCAACCTTCCTTATCACTTCCTGTGGAGACCAGTCCACAGTACCCTCAGGGTCGATGGGAACAGACTAGGGTTTAGCAAGGTTGAGCTATTTTGACGGCTTGGTATAGCAGGACAGTGAACTTGAGAATGTGTCTATTTCTATGGTTTGCCACAAAGACTTCAGGTAATCCATCTGAGACTGATGCATACAATGCTCCAATGCATGCCAAAGGGAATTTTGCATCATAGATGTCATTTCCACATTGTGCTTTTAAGTGAGGCAGAGATATCACTACTTAGCTACACCATGATCTTCACTGAATTTCAGACTAGCAGAAGTCTCTGCTTACAGTTGTGGACCATGGAACACCCCTCCCTCCACTGCAGCCCAAAGCCAAGAACAAATCCCTAAGAAAGTTAGGAAACTTAGGGCACAGCTTTTCAGCTCTCAGGCTTCTCTTACAATAACTCCTGCACAGAAAAAAAAAAATCACTTATAATATTTTCATTCATTCAAATCAAGAGATGTCTTTTCGCATTGGCAATGTGACTTAAAACAGTGGCCAAGGCCATGATAAATGAGACTCACGCCAAGTATGAATAGTGCTGCCTCCTTGAAGCTTTCTCTTACTTTGCTAGAATCCTTTCATCACCATGGAAAAGGGCCTAGACTGCAAAAGAAGGTGTCATCCCTGCTAAACAGTGCAGGCTGTTTTATCACATGTCATCCAGCCTTGGGGCAAGCGGTCCAGATCAGAGCATTCCAGTAAATCATGAAACCATGAGAGATTAAAGACCACTTCACATCTGAGTTGGTTTGCTATGCCTGAAAGCAAGTCAAAATGTCCTCCTCCACAACTGTTATAGCTTAGTGGTAGAACAAAGAAACTTAAAAAGTGTTATTGATATGAATCATATTGTTAATGAAAATTGCATTAATGTTTTATTATTTCCCAAGAAAAGTCAATTTTAGAATTTTTTTGTGCTGGTAAGCATGGTCAAATAGGCATGGTCTCTAAGGAAGTACACATCTAGCTAAGAACATATCTGCATATGTGTAAGTCCAACAATCAACACTCCTTGTATTTAATATGATTATCAATGTCAAAGTGAAGAGTTGGAGGCGGGTTCTATTTGCTGGTCTTTAACTTATCTTGAAAGGTACTCCCCAAGAATCAATATTCCCTGAAATGGGTACACACTCCAAGCTGTACCTTGATCTTATTCATACACATAATAGAAGGCTAGGGAGAGGGCCACAGTAGCTCTATGCTAAAGTATCTTCACTTACATTTTCTTTATCTTTTCCGTAGGAGCATTTTTTATCAATTAGGTTTGTAGATTGACAATTTACATATATAATCTGATTACTCAGTTTCCTGAGCTCTCTAATGACTAAAGCCTCCAAATGACTTACCCCCCCTCCTTATCTGCTTCTTTCCAGGTTTCAGGCTCTATGCTGTGATTCATGACCCATTTAGTTTTACCAGAGCCATCTGGGTGACCACTGGATATAAAACTACCCATTGGAATCTGGTGGAGTTACCAGTGGGCTCTCAGCTGAGAGTAAAGGCTCTACCATTGTCTGTCAGTAACAAATAGTTCAGCAGTGAGTGGCAGGGCCCCTTTATTCTCTCCTCCAGGTTTTCTTTAATACCAGAGGTCACCTGTTCACAGAAGACACATAGCTCCCTCCCCATAGATAAAAGGTGCAGTCTTTATAGTATGTCTGCCTGGGATGCAGCTGGATTCGGACAATAAGGATTGATGTGTATGTTCAGAGGCTGAAAGATGGGCAGCATGTTATTTATGACTTTCTAAACACATTTTTACTCTTATGATCACACTCATGGGCTGATTCCATGAGGAGTCTGAGCTTGGCACACCACTCTGCTTGATTTTCTAAGATCCTGTAAAATCTCACTCACCACACGGCAGGTGGTTTGCTTCCTGCTAAGTTTTCCACAGATATAAACTTCAATTAGAAAAGTGAAACATTTGAACAACTTCCCCCCAAAAAAGTTTAAAAATTCTCATCTTAAACCATTCTCTTTCAAAATGCTGAGGACATCGCAGACAATTTACCACACATAATGTTTTAGATGCCTCCACATTTATAAAAGTGTCTTCTCTAGTTTATCACCAAAATCCAAGCAGTGATCAACAGCTATATTATTTGCTTCCTGTAACATTTCCTTTCAATCACTAATTCATTTAAGAACCATTTAGACTGATAAGGTTCATGAATTTGATGGTCTTGGATCTTCCAGCAGAAAGACATAAACAATAGATCTGTAAATGTCCTCATGGATGTCACATCAAGTTAAAAACATTGATTATGTGAAACATAGTCAGTGTGGATTTGCAGACTATTTTTAAATTTTTAGACATCTTCTGTCAATTCTCCAGTGAGGAATTTAGACAGAAAAGAAAGATCCTTTTCTTTGCTTGTATACTAGTATATTTCTGTTAAGAAGTATTTTAACAAATAAAACTTTTTGCCTAGAACAGAACAACTAACTGGAATTTATTTCTATTTTCACATACTCAAAAGCCAAATGATATTAAAGGTTAAAAACAAGTATTACTTCCCAAAGACCAACACAAATCTTCATTACAGTGAACCTTGTGGGCTGCCATTCAGAAAAACAAGTCAGTTCTTTTGAATTCATTTTGCCCTGTCTTGTCTTCATAGTCTCCGTATCTGAAAATGTTATTCACTAACTGCTCTCTCATCTTTACTTAAACCATATTCTCTGATACTCCACGCTCTTGATTTCTTCATACCACCAACATTTTAACCTAACATACAAATACTAAAAGTAATACAATTTGCTACTGCCGTTCTCAGTGAAATACAACTGCAGATGTCAGTTCAATCGCAGTACATAGAGCAGAGTGAGTTGTGAGTAAAGTACCAGAACAGTAATCATACAAATTCAGGAGCATGTTTGGATACTTTGATTAAATACTGGTTTTGAAAACAATTTACTCTAATTGCTATAAGAATAGATAAGTGATAAGCCAAATGAATATTTATGTCCAAAATACCTTTTGCAATATCTCTTCTTATAGCAAATGGTGTGTGTATATGTGTGTGTCTGTGTATGTCTATGTAAGTATGTATGTATGTATGTATGTAGTATTCATCTGTTCCCCAAAACAAAAGAAAACAAAAAACAACTACAACAACAAAAAAGTTGAATCAATTGAATCTGATAGACACACACTGGTTCAGAAAAAGAAACATCCATGTCTGAAGAATGTGCATCCTAGGAAATATTTACAATATGAAGTTAAGATAAAATCAGACTTCAGCTCAGCATCTGCACTGTGTTTACATCCTTGTCAAGTTATGTGTATATATCCTGAAGAAATGGAAACAATTAAGGAATACAAATCAAAACTGAACAGTGGAATTTTTAAGATGAAAGTTCTTTTAAAAGCTTCCACATTATTCTATTCTTCAAATACCAATTTGCAGAAATATTATGTATGTCTAGAAATGAGCTGACAGTTTAGGATAGATAACTGTTGCTGGTAGGGAGCTCAGTGCACAAGCCTTTGTGAGGAAGGAGTACATGTGGATCTCTCTGCAACTAGGGCTCAGTTCTTTGTAGGCTCCTCTTCTCCTGAACCTTCGTCACCCCTGGAGAATTCCCTCTTTTGAAAACAGCATCCTTGTTTGTCTTTTTTCTTTCTTTCTTTGCAAGATTCCTTTTTATAGGAAATGTGTATGTATGTATGTATGTATGTATGTGTACCCCAAATTATTTTGAAATTGGAGTCAATGGATTTTGATAGATACTATTACAGCAAAATAAAAGTCCTAGACTGAAGAATGTGCATCCTAGAAGTTCTATATCTGATCACCCAGTTTCTTTATATCTACTTGCCTTGAAATACTTGTACCAAGAAAGCTGGGGGGTAAGGGAACCATGGATGACTTCCATTCTGTACAGACCTGGAGTTTGAGTCTTTTTTTTTTCCATTTATTCATTTATTTATTTATTCATTCATTCATTCACTTTACATCTCAATCTCAGCATTCTCCTCTCCTCCCAGTACCCCCTCACACAAATGCTCCCCCCATTTTACCCTCCCCTTCTCCTCTGAGGAGGGGGAGCCCACACCTAGGTATCTAGGTATCTAGGACCTAGTCACTACAGTATTAGGCACATCCTATCTAACTGAGGACAGACTCGGCAGCCCAGTTAGAGAAATCCAATCAACAGTCAGTCAACAGATTCAGGGAGAGCCCCCCGCTCCAGCTGTTGGGCGATCTACCTGAAGACAAGGCTACATGTCTTGTACATCTGTATAAGGGGCCTATGTCCAGTTCATGCTTGCTCTTTGGTTGGTGGTTCAGTCTGTGGAAGCCCCCAAGGGTACAGGTTAGTTGATTCTGTTGGTCTTCTGTGGAGTCCCTGTCCTCCTCGCATCCCTCAATCTTTTACCCAACTCTTCCTCAAATTCCCCAAACTCCATCTAATGTTTGGCTGTGGATCTCTGCACCTATTTCGATTGGCTGTTAGTCTGCAAGCACAACAGAGTATCATTAATAGTGCCAGGGATTTGTTCTTGCCCGTGGGATGGATCTCAATTTAGGGCAGTCATTGGTTGGCTATTCCTTCCATCTTTACTTTATCTTTGTCCCTGCATATCTCATAGGCAGGACACATTTTGGGTCAAAGGTTTTATGAATGTGCTGCTATCCTGATCCCTCCACTGGGAGCCCAGCCTATCTATAGGAGGTTGCCACTTTAGGATCCATATTTCCCACTGCTAGGAGTCTCAGCTAGAGAACCCCTATAAACACCCAAGGAGTTCCCTTTTCCCTCGACCCCTGTCCCAGATCTGTCAAACTTCCTAGAGATGCCCCCTTTCTGCTCTCCCCCCTGCTCTCCCTACACCTAATATCCCCTGATCCATTCCCCTGCCTGTCCCCTCTCCCACCCAGTCACCTCCCACCATAAACCTCTGATATCTATTTTATTTCCCTTTGTGAGAAAGATTCAACCAGCCTACCTTGGACCCTCCTTGTTATTTGGCTTCGTAGAGTCTGTGGATTTTAGCATGATTATTCTGTATTTTATGGCTAATAGCTACTTACAAGTAAGTACATATTATACATGTCTTTTTAGGTACGGACCCTCAGTCAGGATGATATTTTCTAGTTCCAACTATTTGCCAGCAAATTCATGATGCCTTTGTTTTCCATAGCTGAATAGTATTCCATTGTGTAAGTGAACCATATTTTCTTTATCCGTTCTTCAGTTCAGGGGCATCTAGGTTGTTTCCAGTTTCTGGCTACAAATAAAGCTTCTATGAACATAGTTAAACATGTGTCCTTGTGGTACATTGGAGCTTTGGTTGGGTATATGCCAAAGAGTGGTATAGCTGGGTCTTGAGATAGAACTATTTCCAATTTTCTGAGAAACCTCCAGACTAATTTCCAGAATGCTTGCACAGTTTGCACTGCCACCTGCAATGGAGGCATGTTCTCCTTACTCCACATCCTTGCCAACAGGTGCTGTTCCTTGAATTTTTGATCTTAGCCAATAAGGTAGAGTCTCAGACTTCTTTTGATTTGCATTTCTCTGATGACTAAAGACATTGAACATTTAAGGATTTCTCTGCTATTTGGGATTTCACTGTTGAGAATTCTCTGTTTAGCTCTGTAACCTATTTTTAATTGGGTTATTTGGATTGTTAGTGTCTAACTTCCTGAGTTCTTAATATATTTTGAATATTAGCACTCTAATTTGAGTATTTTAGCTTTTCCTTCTAGGTCAAAGGATGATTGTAAATGAATATTGGGTATTACAACCAGAGCCTCCTGCCTGCCTGCCTTAGTAGACATTTTAATGAGGTCTTTTACCAACTCTTGCCATAAAGCCTCACTGTGAAATTAATAAGGGATTCTCTGACTTTGTAATCCTTGTGAGAAACTTGGCCACTTTTCTTCCACTAAACTTTATCAAGGTAGCAGGAATTGTGGAAGAGCTGTAAAATTTGGAAATTCTCTTCATTCTTTATAGTTTTATCTCCTTAAGGTTTCCAAAATAAATTTTGGGGAGTACAAGAAAGAGTAGAAGAGTCAAATGAAAGCATACATACAATTGGCTCTCATGGAGTTTCAACATGGAAAAAGAAAGACGAAATATCAAAGGAAAGAGAAATCATTAATTTTACTTTTAATATTAATGATTATGACATTTATATTCACTTATAATTTCAACCATATGTTAACATGAGAAACCCTGAAGAGATGTGGCCCAAGATTAACCTTAGCTTTATTATTTGCCATTTATATCCTTCTACTTTAAAATGTTCTCACATTAATCAAGAAATAGGCAACAATACAGCTAATACAGCAGTAAAATAGAAAACAGAGATCATAGAGACACCCTGAAAATACAGTTGGCTGATCTATGACAAAGAAACAGTAAAAAAATAGACTGTAGAAAAAAAGAGGTGTTGATTTCAGCAGGCAATTCTACAGTACCTGGATATCTACATACAAAAGAAGGAATATAGAGGTACACCTTGCATCCTTAACAAGATTAATCCAAAATGGACTATAACCCAAATTTAAATCACAAACATTGACTATAACACAGAGGAAAATATAAATAATTTTGGATATGTGGCTATCATTGCTTAGATACAAAGTCAACTATACTGACTGATTTGTCAAACAATTGATAATATGAGGGTAATTAAATTAAAGGTCTTATCCTAGTAAGGATAATCAAGAGAATAAGACCAGCCATACACTGAGGAACGTATTTGTTAAAGACATCTGACAAAAGATTATTATTTTAAAAAATTTAACCAAAAACTCCTGTGCCCAAACAATATAAAATTAATATCCTAATTTTGCAATAGACAAAATGCAAGAGCATACACCTTGCCAAAGAAAATATGCAGATAGGAAATAAGCATAGAAAAACATAGAAAAGCAGAAGAGATCCTCAGTCTTCACGTAAATGTACATTAAGACAATAGGATCCTGCTGCACATCTATTATATTGGCCGGACCCAGAATATTAACGATGCCACATGCTGCCACAGAGATGGAGCAATGGAAACTCTTGGTCCTGGTGAAACACAGAATGTTTTACCCACTTATTTGTCCCTTATAGAGTTTAAGTTCTCATTATCTTACTGTCTAGAAGTCTGGCTTCTTAGAACTTACATGAAATGGTTGAAAATTGTGTCTACACAAAAACCTGAACACTGATGCTAACAACAGCTTTAGGAATAAACGTCAAGCCATTGAAAGAACTAAGGAGCCATGAAAAGATCAGAATATGGTACATTCACACACTGATATGTGGAACAATACTGAAAAGGTAATGAACTAGGAGCTTACAAGTACATTTGGAGGAAAGACAAGTGCACATTCCCATGTGAGCGAATGCAGTATTAAGGTTGTGTGCTGAATGGTCTCAACTGTATGGAGGTCTCGGAGAGGGGAAGCTGGGAGAAATATCAGACATTCAGGGTTAGATGAAGAGACAAAGAATGGAACATTTGAGGGGAAATTAGAAAGAGTCTAAGATACACAATGATGGTGGTGTACATCAGACATTGCAAAATCCACATATATCACAAAATAGCAAGAGTGAACTTTGGAATGCACTATGGACTTTGGAGGACTCTTATGTCCATTATCAAATGCAGATATGTCATGCAGGATGTTGAAATGAGGAAGGCTATGGGTGTGTGTAGCAAGGGCTATACGGGAAATCTTTCTGTTCTATATGTTATGGACGCAAACCTAACTCTTAATAAAGTCTACTTGAAGGAGAAAAGGATTCTGTGATTAAAACACATGGAAGCTGGAAGGAAGAGCGCTATTCTTCAAGACTAGCAGACGTCACTAGATGCTACTTGCTTTATTTTGGTAAAACACCTCACAAATTTTCATGAAGCAGTCTATGCATATTTTAAACTTCTCACCCAAAATTTCAATTTGCTAAAATATGATTTATATTTTTACTCATTATTTTAAATGATTTTTCACTTAACCATTGAAATAGTTTCAATAATGTTCTTTAATGATATTTAAAATATTTCTGAGATCTCTTAGACACTGAGCCACCAACCATACAGCTTTCATTAGCTGGTCCAAGGCCCCTGACACATATATAGCAGAGGACTTGCCTGGTCTGGCCTCAGTGAGAGAAGATGCCCCTAACCTTCAAAAGACTTGAGGATCCAGGGAGTGAGGAGGCAGGGTAGGGAGGGACATCCTCTTGGAGACAGGAAGAAGAGGAATGGGATGAGGAATTGTGGGAGGGCAGACTAGGAGGAGGATAATGACTGGACTGTAAAAAATTAAAAGTAATAATTGATAAATAAATAAATAAATAAATATTTCTATATATTTTAACTATTAAAATTCCTACGATCCAGATCTTTGTCCTACTTAACTTATTGAACTTCTTCCCAAGTGAATGAAAGATTAAACCCTCTTACTACTCTCTGGCACAGTAACAATATCGAGACTCTATCAATTTAATGAGGTCAATAATTTATGATATGGTGTAGAATGCTGATAAAAAATTATTTGAGTAAACTCATAATGACTTTTGTGTAAAAATATGGCTACATGAAAATTTAATATAACCTGAACTTCTCAGTGAGAAGGTTGATCATATACTCATGAATGAGATGGGAAAGCATAGGATGGTCTATAAAGGTCATAGTCATGCCAAAGGCAGATAACTATGGAGTCACCTGAACAATTTCAGTCAATCACCTTATCATCTTCCAGGGCCCATTTTCTTTCTTTCTTTCTTTTTTTTTCTTTTTCTTTTTCTTTTTCTTTTTCTTTTTTTTTTTTTGTTTGTTTGTTTGTTTGCTTGCTTGCTTTTCAAGACAGGGTTTCTCTGTATAGCCCTGGCTGTCCTGGAACTCACTCTGTAGACCAGGCTGGCCTCGAACTCAGAAATCTGCCTGTCTCTGCCTCCCAAGTGCTGGGATTAAAGGCGTGTGCCACCACTGCCCTGCCAGGGCCTATTTTCAAGGTAGGACTCATTTTACATTGTTTTAGTGCAAGTGTACACCTATAACAAGAGGTGCTCTTTGAGAAGAATCTTAGCCCTGGGTTAAATGTAAGCCAAACCTCCAGAGAAAAAAAAGATCAACTAGTTCAAATTTAATTATTTTAGAGTGTCAGTGATCAGCATGCGTACCCAAATTCTAAAGCTAGTGAGTTGCCTTTCAATCAAGATAGATCCTGTACACTGGATAGATTCCCATCACATCAGGAATCCCACCTAGAGACAACTGCAGTAAGATGGAGACATACACATGCATACACACATACAAGTACAATTTCCCGAGATTCTGACTTCATCTTTTCAGTTCCTAAAATAATTTAAAAAGTTTACTTTTTTGAAGGTTTATTATCAACTTCTCCCCTACCTAAAGAGCTAGGGGTGAATTCTTCTGAGTCTGGACACACTGGGCATTTCTAGCTATAGGGAATTATCTCTCAAATGATAATTACTCAGCACAGTACCATTGCATTCTCTGCAGCTGCCAAGAAAGTATTAATTATTCTGATGCTTCATTAAGCTATCTCCTATCGCTTGCCATTCTGCCTTTGCTTCCACATTATGAAATTTTATACTACCTGTAGTATATCAGTATTGCAAATATACATCATGTTCTTTATAATAACAAATGCTAGGCATGTTTGCTGAGTGTTTAATATATGCTCATCCATCCTAAGACATCAGCATCTATTAGAAACAGATACAAGTCCAGGATGAATAGTGAAGAAAAACTGCTAAGCAGCCTGTTAAAAAAAAGAAATATTATGACTATTAAAACTAGCTATCCCACTTCTTCATATACATATTTAAAGAAAATAAAATCAGTGTCTCGGAGAGTTAGCAGCATGCCTATGTATAATACAGCATGACAAACCAAGAGCCAAGGCATGCAGTCTACACATGTCTACTAATGGACAAATTGGAGAAAGAAAGAAAAGAAAAGAAAAGAAAAAAGAAAGAAATATTATTCATTCATAGAAAGTATTAAATCATATTTATAGCATGGGAGGTCTTGGAAGTCACAGTGTTAATTTAAATAAGCCACATGCAAAAAGAGAAATATCACATGCTCTCACATATGTGTGGCATCTATATATTGCAACAATGTATAATGAAAAACAATCTATAAAAATTCGTAGGTCTAGCAAGATTATTCAGTGGGTAAGGGTACTTGGTGTCGAAGCCTGACTGTCTGAGTGCAATCTGTGGAATCACATGAAGGTGAAAGGGAGAACTACTGACACAATTGTGCACACACACACACATGCACACACAGGCACATGCACATACACATACACTTACATATACAAAAACACGCACACATACACACACACAAAGACACATACACTCACATATACACATACGCATGCACACACTCATACACATGTGCACAAACACATACACATGTGCACACACATACGCAAGCATACACATACATTTAGACACAATTATTTTTAAGATAGAAGTACAAAGGTTGCTAACACCAAGAAATAACAGACATTCAAGGAGAAGAAGTACATAATGGCCTTGACTTGAGCAATGCAAATGTAACCAATGATCATACTGCAGCCCACAAAAAGGTACAACGGCCCGCTGTTACCAATGCCTCCATTTTTATATATTACTTCTGAACCTAGCTAGATAAACGAGCAGAGGGCTGTGAACAAGTGTTTGTAGCAGCTTGTGAGTGACACAGGCGAGGTATGGAAAGCATTCTGCATACCCATCTGTCTCGCATTCAGTGCTGGTGTTTGCCATTGCACCTGAGGAAGTTGTCTCTTCTGAACACATGAAATGAGCAGTGTAAAAAGTTCAAGAAAACAAACGTGGCTTATTCATTTCATGTCATCGTGGGTCTCTTGTCTTTTGCCTGGAAATCAGCTTTTGAAACTCCAATGTCAGGGGTCTGATTCTCTTCATTCTGTTCACTTTGTCCTGATCACCATTTTCCAGAGGTAATACCTAACAGGAATCAACAGTACCAAGAAGTGGAGAAACCAAAAGTATCGCTTGTAGCACCGACAGTCATACCAAAATGATTTCAATGGCAGAACAAACTTGACCTATTACTTCCACAAGTGACTTCACTTTCATTTTATAAATCAAAATTAGCGATGAGAAAAGACAGAGCAATGTTTCTAAGAACACCGCAGCCAGCAGGACCCGTGGAATACACCTCTGGCTGCTATCCCAGCGATGTTCCAGAACTGTTTGATTTGAGACACAAATAAACTGGCAAAAGAATTTGTTAAAAGTTATTAAATATGAAATTCCAGGTTTAAATATTAGAAATTCAAATAAAAGCAAGTACAAGAAACCTGCAGTTTTCTTAATCATCCCAGGCCTAGGTAAGATCAAGGCAAAGACTCAACCACATAAGAACCCTGGGATGCATCTGAGCTCCCTATGGTGGTGGCTTATTTCTCTTTAGCTCCTATGCCTACAGACCATTCAGAAAAGGGTAAATGTTTAACAACTATTGGACAAGTAACCCACAATTCTAAAAATACTCTCTGCCTCAATTTTTTGTTTGTTTCTGGCCAAATGCCTGCCAAGTTTGCTTTTACTGGACTCTCATGAATTGTTATCTTTGAATTGTTATGCTTCTGCATTTCTTCGTAAGTCAAGCTTTTCAATACAAACCTCTGATCAGGCTTTGTCAACACAGTGAACTCCAGCTTCAAGGAAATCTCCAGAAGGAGAGCTGAAGCCAGGAAAGGAGAAGCTCTGCTTAAGTGGTCACTGTTCATTCTCCCTGAGATGCAACTCCAAATCCAGAGTTCAGGAATGATTTGGAAGGAGGAATTTAAGAAATTACTGTATCATCATCTCTATTAATGAGAAAGACAGTGAGTCATTTTCTTTATCAGCAAATATACAACTATCAAATATTTAGGGCTACAGATTAGATTTTTCTCTACATTTGATTAACATGATATTCTAGAAAAGTGTAGTATTTTAATAAGTGAAGATGCTTATTTGACATAGACAATTATGCTTGTTGTCTTCTCAGAATTAATATGACCTAAAAACAAGAATCTCCTCTGTAAGTTATATTTTAAAATGTCATCTGAGGAAGCCTATCATGCATAACTAACCTCGTAGGAAGGAAATCTACATGTAAGATACTGTCATCATGATTTTTTTTCAATTTTGTCATGTAATTCACAATTTCCTTGTTCCAGAAAGGCTGCAATGAACTTTGGTATAATTGAGCCCTGCCATGTTATCTGCTGCAAAGCCACATGTGTATCTCACAGCACATGGCCTCTGCCTTCCAACCCTAATTCATGTAATCTTGTTATCTTGCTCTGTACGAATTACAAAAGCCCATTTCAGTGGGGTAATTGCAGGTGAGTGATATTGAGGACTGAGAAAATGTAGATGATTCAATTTAGCAAAATGTTACAGCATGATTCATATTTGCGGATTGTGAAAATGCTTTGTGGAGATTGAATTAGCAGAAAGGGGACCTTTTAAGGGGCTCAGAGAAAAGAATCTCTCAGGAGTATGATTTGGTGATGAATTAAGTTATTTGTGGATCCAAATGAGCATGCCTAAAAATTAACATAACAACAACAAAAAAGAATGTTACATATAAAAGCAACTAGTGAGCATTCAAGCCAGACTGGTTTTGACATTTGACAAGCAATGATCAATCTGAGAATAACTGTGAAAAACGTAGGCAGCCTGTCCTTCTATGTGATGAATTCTGTCTAGAGTATGGCACAATTATCCAGATACACAGATAAAAGTAACCATACTAATTAGAAGCACATTTTTTCTGCTTCACTGTGATAATTGCTTTGGCTATGTAATTAAACATTCTCCACTGTTTGTAATTTAGAATAATTATTGATTTTTTCTGTTTATTTGTGTGTGGGTTTTACTATTGCTTATGCTTTGATATAGACAATGAAGCCCAACCATCCATTTCTCTTCTTCCTGTTCCTCCTTCTTCTTCTATTATGTGTTTTTGTGTAAGGATTTGCTCTATGACCTACACTACATGAAAACATAAAAACTCACTGTGCACCCCAGGGTTGCCTTGAACTCATGGCAATTCTCCAGCCTCAACTTCCCAGAGGTGAGATTATAGACATGTGCCACCATGTTCAACTGTTCTTTTTATTCCTTTTACTGAATATAAATTGTTTCGTACAATATATCCTGATTATGCCCCCCCAACTCTTCCATTTTCTCCACACCTTTTCTGTCATCTAATCTACTCTCCTCCTGTCTCTCCTTATAAAATAAACAGGCATTTAATGGATAATAATAAGGTAAAACCAAACACATCAGTATAGGACAAAACAAACATACAGATAGACAGAAGAGAAAGAGCCCAAGAAGAGGCGCAAGAAATGGATTCAAAGATTCACTCAGTAGCACACTTGGCAATCCCATAAAAACACAAATCCAGAAGCCATAGTAGATATGTGAAGGACCTGGAGGGTTGAAAAAGTAAAATAAAATTTTAACCTATTTTTAAAATACCCCTGTCATGACATTGTAAGACAAGGAACTTCCAATGGCCTGTTGAGTTTACTTTCTGTTGTCCATCCACTGCTGACATACAGGCTACCCTTAAGAGAAGTTTGTTTTCCCAATAAGACTCCCTTGGAGAATGCTGACTTTTTAATGGATGAGTGGTTATCAGTTGGAGATAGCTTTAGGGTTAGAGATGGAGGCACATGTCCTTGTCTCCTTTCAGCTCCAGGAGCCCATCTGGTGTAGATTCCTTTAGATTCTGTGCATGTTACCTCAGTCTCTATGGGACCATATGTTCATCTTTCACACTGATTTTGAGGGCATATTTCCTTGGTGGTTTCTATCCTCTCTGGCCCTTAGCCTCTTTCTGCCTTGTGTTCCAAAGAGTTCTGTGAGACCTGAAGGGAGGGATTTGATAGAGACAATCCATTTACAGCTGAGTGTTCCAAGGTCTCTCACTCTATGCATGTCTGGATGTGGGTCTCTGTGTTAGTTCCCATCTGCTGCAGGAGGCTTCTCTGGCAATGGCTGAACAAGACACTCATTTGTGAGTATAACAGATACCATTAGGAATCATCTTACTGGTATGTACTTTCATAGAATGCTTATGTTTGTTTTTAATCTTAGGTTCCAGCACTATCTAGTCTCAGGTTCGTGGTCACCAAAGCAGTGTTGTGCATAAGTTTCATGCCCTGCAGTGGGTTTTATGTCAAACCAGATATTGTTTGGCTACTTCTGCAAGCTTTGCTTCACCATTGCATTAGCATGTCTTACAGGCAAGAGGAAATCATTGTAGATAGAAGGGTTTGTAGCTGGGTTAGCCATTCCGTTTCTCCTTTGGCAGCCTGCTTTGGTTTTCTTTTCTTTTCTTTTCTGTTCTTTTCTTTTCTTTTCTGTTGTTTTCTTTTGTTGCTGTTTCCTTTTTCATAAAGCAACATTTTGATCAGAATTCATGCTTTAAGAATAAAATCTTATTTGTGAAATGAATTCATTTCAACTAGTATAAGTCTTGTGGAATGGTTTGCTTTACAATTTATGTAAATTATAAGGTGGCAGTGTAGTACCTGGAGGAGAAGGAAAAGTCAGAATTACATAAACTACAATCCCTATTTTAATTCGGCTCCTGTCACTGTAGCAAACACTGTGACTAAAAGCAACTTAGAGAAGAGATGGGTTTAAATGACTTACAGATTACAGTCCATCACAGAAGGAAGCCTACACATCAACACAAGGTTGACACTTACAACAGAAACCCTGGAGAATTGCTCTGTACTCGATTGCTTACTCTGGCTTTCTCAGCTACTTTTTTATACAGTCCAGACCTACCTGCCTATGGATGGCACCAAGAACTGTGACCCACGCCCTCCTGCCTCAATTAGAAATTAAGAAAATGTCTCACAGTCATGACTACAGGCCAATCTGATCTAGACAAGTCTTCAGTTGAGGTTGCCTCATTCAGGTGACTCTAGATTTGTATCAAATTGGAAGTTGGAGCTAGCTATGATACTTCCCATCAAAACTGTTCCTGCCATTTGCAGCAGCGTAATTCAGGTAAAAGCGGTAGGTTTGGCAGAATACATTTGTACCAGCCTTGGTCATAACCCTGACTCTTGGTTTGGTGATCTGCTACGCTTTTCTATAGTTTTATAATGGACACAAAGTCCTCTTTCTGTCATGTGTGTAAGCCAGGAGGCCATATCTGACAGTAAACAAAGTTACCTGGGCAGTGTTAATCTTGTACCTTCACAACACACTGTATCCTTCCTCCTACAAGAAAACCAGTATAAGGAGGAAAAAAAATAAAAATAAAAACCTGAGAAAACGCATTGGAGCTGAATTAATAGGCTGCAAATGAGAAGTTATTATGTGCCTTGCTGAAAGGCTATGATGCAATATGTTAGCACACAAGAACCATTTCATAAGTAACAAAACCAGCTTTAGATTTCCCTCATAAGTATTTGGCTCATTTAATAAATGAACTGATGGGTGCTGCAAACTAAATAATTGGGATTGGATATGCAATTCCTCCACCTCGGGAGATGACATTTGGGAGTTTGCTTCCTCACTCATAGTATTACAAAAAATGTGATTTGTGACGTGATCCTGCTCCATTTCTTCCCCATGCATATTATCTCCATAAGATGAATCTTCCCTGAGACATGGATTGCCCTTTTATGCTGGCTGCATGCGTGTGTATGCATAAAATGCCACATTTCCAATTAGAATGTGTATACTCGGAAAGGGTGACATATCAGAGCTGTCAGATGGAAAGCCCTGAAGCTCAGGAGAATTTTCCAGATCAGCCAGCAGGTCTGCAAAGACAAAGGACTCATTTATTGCTTTCCTCATCTTCTGTTCTTCCCTTGTTTTCAAACTCATTTTTCTCTAAAATCTGATATTTTTTGAGATAGCTCTAGAAACAAAGGTACTTGGTAATCTCTTTTATAATATATAAGAAATGCTTTGTTATCCAATCAGACAGACTCCCTGGTGTTTTCAATATGGATTCATTTCCAAAAAGCTTGCTTTACTTCTTCGTAAGGAAAAAAAAAATTGCTATTATGATGGTAGATAGATTTGGCTTTGGACCTAGTTGGAGAAATTTTGGTGGAAAATTTTAATTCCTATTTTGCTGATAGTCACAGAAATATCTATTTAATTAGTATGCCAATTAAACCATAATCTGAGTTTGTGACGCTCACAAACATGATTCGCATCATCACAAGGCTCAGCTTAGCAGTAAATGAAGTAATGTGTCTGTGTTGAGGTGGGGCATTTTTGTGCTGTGATTTAAGTCCACTGTGATTGAAGCACTATAGATCTGAAGGCAGCAGACATCCCGAGCAATCTCTCTCTCATCTTTATCACCCCTAGTGAAGCAGGCAAGATCACAGCTCCTCAGGGGATGCAGGCGAGCATCCAGTCCATATTCTCAGATATCTATAGTGTAATTGCCATATTTTCCAGAAAATCAATAATGCATTCTAATGCTTTCCATTTGGTTCTCCACAAGGCTGGCTTTGATGTCCAGACCATTTTTTCAAGGTTTCTCTTCTCTGACTTTCTAATTGTCCCCACTTGATCTTTTTAAGAGGAAATAGGGACTAACAATCTAACTAACAAAGCAGTCTGTTCTCCTTCAAAGACTGTCCCAGAGAACATTGACTTGGGACGATATGACTTACTCATTCTGATGGTTTGGGGTGGGAAGTCGGACGAGGGGAATTTGTAAACATGGACAGAACAGTTTTTTCTCTTCGTAGTCTTTCTTTTGTGATACTCCCGTGCTCTCTAGATGGATTAATGGAAGCAAAAGAAGATTAAATTATTTCTATAGGCCAACATCAAACTACAGTGGCTCCTTTCAAATCAGAAACCAAGGACAGAACCTTCTGCCCAAAGCTTCAGACCATGTGGCTTCCCCGGTCCACAAACCAATGACTCACACAGTAAAGGATCCATAGTATCTTTGCTACTGGTCAGAACCATTAACATCCACACATTTCTCCTTTCTTTATCAATGGCTACCAAAGCCTGTAGAACGCATGTAATATTCTTCCTAGTCTTAATAAAACAGTTACTGGACACCAATATCCTAAAAGCAAGTGTAGGTCTTACATTCTATATCTATATATATATGAACTTCTAAGAATCACGCTTCAAACAAATTAAGGGAATAAGTTTACTTTAGTAGACTCATTTCTAATTACTGAATAATCCTTAGAAATAATGTTTGAGGAAGCATTACTCAAAGCTATTGTAAGTTCACTATTTAGAACTAGTAACTATGGACAGAATCTAGAAGAGGGGATCAATGTCTGTAGTTGTATATCCTCTTGCTAAGCCCACTAGGCTTTAACATTTAGCTGCAAAGCCACAGTTACACACACACACACACACACACACACACACACACAAATGGTCCTGCTTACTCTTGGTGGTTCACAAAATAAAACCCATAGACAGGAATACAGAGGGAGATTGGGAGCTTGGAGGGTTGCCAGGGGTAGAAGTCATAGGAAGTGGGAGTGGAAAATGTGCAAATTCTACACTTGTCAACTTGTAAAAATAACTAAATAATTTTAAATGTCTATAATATAGAGTCGACAGTTATATTACTGATACTTTATGCAACTTAAAAACATAAATTTACAAGTGATCACTTTCAAGAAGATAAATATGTGTCACAAATGGTAGAAACACAGAGACGAACATTTGAGAAACTGCTGGAAATTCTGTCCTAATCCCAAGGAAAATTCATTTAATGAATACTTTTTTAATGAGACTAAAGTTTGCAGCTCAGTCATCAATATTTAAGTCAAGCAACTTTCACTGGAATTAGGAGTCATGGAAACATGCTGCTGCAAAGAGTGCCTGTCATGTGTTCAGAACAAAGGCAGCAGTGAAGTCACATGATAAAGCCCAGTCCCTGTCTGCAAGAGATCCCTTGGATTCATTGTATTTCATTTTTATTTAAGTGTCTACTGGTGAACTTTCAGAAAACTTTTACAGCTTCCTAATTATTTGCAACCCCACCTGTAGCTGTGCCATCCCATATATGGTCATGGCCAACAATTGACAAAGTGTCCTTTAGGCGATTCTGTAGCAGAAAATCCAAGTGAAGCCATGGCAAAACTCTAAGGAATAGACTAGTTAATGGATCTGGAGTCTGGATGAAGTATGGGCTTCAGAATGACACATTTGAGGCTGCATCCAGTGCCCTTGCCCTTCCTATAGTTCTGCCCACCTCTGTGCAGCTCTGTCTTCAGTCTAGGACTTAAACATCTGCTGCCATGATAACACCCAAGGAAAGAAATCTATTTTCATGACTCTCAAGATGCTAAGAACAGGCTCCAGTGCTTTATAGCACAATGATATATCATCAGGTTCTAAATCGTTACATATTTAGTGAAGATGTGAAAGAGAAGAGTTGGAAGGCTTAATACATGAGGAAGTAAATGGTAAGGACACACAAATACTAATTATGCTGATTGCATCATTATGGATTGTGTAGTTAAACTACCAACCACACTGCACTCCATAAATATGTGCTACATTGTGTCATTAAAAGAAACATTATAGAGCATAAGGAATCAGTCTTCCCTACAGATAATACCCATTTATAACTCATGTGCTCAAATTAGATCTCATGGGATTTTTTTTCTTTTTCTCCAAAACCAGTTTCCATTAGAAGATCAGTGTCTTTGTTGACCACAACAGAAATTCTTGGAACAGTCATCGGTAACATGGATGAGGTTCCTGACTCCTTCAGGCTGCTTCAGAAAGGAGAGGCAACCTGACTACTGAGATCATCCCCTGGAGGCTGAGAAAGAAGCAGTGACATTACAGCTTCTGTGTCCACAGCCCAGGACCTTCCTAAGCTTTGTGTAATACAGGGTGGTCACATGAACAGATAATTCTACTGGACAATAACCGATATTATGACTTGAAATATATAGACTTAAAACCCTTAACTCACAAAATAGCCCCAGAAGCAATCCTTTGACTCAATATTTGTATTTTCTAAATATTGCTTACAAGTTGATAATTCTTATAGATACAACAGAAAAACTGTCAAGAAAACAAAAGATGAGAATCTAATGAGAATGATCTATATAGAAAAATGTCATATGCCACTAATGACACATCATGTTGCTGTGACCTGCAACATTTGGAAGTATGTATTTATGCCTTTGAATTCATTTAATTTTAAATAATACCCATTGCAACTATGGTAGGTAGAGAACAAAGGCTTCTAATCCCTTGTAGAAAGAAATGTAGCATTCAAATTTAGGAGCTGTCTTGAGGGACATTGACTCATGATTAGACTTCCAAGAACATGTCTTGAGGAAACAATCAGATTGCAATTAAAGACCTGTGTACAAAGTGGTGTTCCATGTAACAAGTAAAAACAGAAAGGATCGTTAGCAGCCAACAATGGGAATAACCAGATAAGGAATAATACCTACAGTGAAACAGCATTTTACGTAAAATAACCCTCATGATTCATTAAAATGATCAGTATAATATTTTTAAAATATAGGAACTCAAATATATGCTTTGAAAAGTTTTAAGAGAGGAGTTGTTTTTATTTTAACCATTATGACTAATTAAAGAGTCCCACTATACTGTAAACTATTTTGAATAAAAAATATAAGAGAAAATTTTTGTGTGACTGAGAGGAAAATAGCAAATGACTTCTGTGTATGTTCACGTCAATGGCTTTTCTACACACATACCAGCCCTATACAATGCAGTGTTAAAAGGTGAGTAAAGAGCTGGGCATACAATTCTAGCATGTGGAAAGGGGAGGCAAGTTCATGGCCAGCCTGGTCTACATAGTTCCAGGACAGCCAACGTTATATAGAGACATGCTGTTTCAAAAAGAACAAACAAATATTTTAAATAAACAAATAAATAATTTAAAAAAGTGGATAAAAAGAAAATGGAAAGTTGAAACCTCACTAAGATTACAGACAATAATATTAACTCAAAAATATTACATTTGAATAATAATATGAACCCATCATTGTTCTGAAGGTGGAAATATGTGAATACAAATAAATTAGTTAAAAGTGGGTGTGACCTGTGATCCTCTGAGTCCTGAGCTCATGGTCTTTGAATCATAGTTTGTAGTAATTTGGAAGTAATCCAAGCCCCTGACACAAGATAACAAGATGCTAACCATAGCAGAAAATGGGGAGTAAAGACTGGTTAACTCTTGAATTCTTTGAAATGGGGTTTGCTGATTTATAATGGAACTGAATTGCCTTGTATAATAATAAAAGATGATAAAGATGGTAACACCTACTAAGGGCAGAGCTTATACAAAGACAAAAAATAGCTGAAAAATCTTTAAATCCCCTCAAAGATTCAACTAGTTAATACTCTTAACCCCAGATTGAAACTGTGTTATCAGCAGCATAGGGAATTAAAGAAGCCTTTTCATGCCATACTCACTGAAGAAAGAAATATTGCAAGAATCAGATTGAAAACTTCTCCTGGATTAGGGAAAAGCTGGAAGAAGCTAAGGAGGAGTGTGACTCTGTAGGAGGACCAGCAGTCTCAACTAACCTGCACCTCTGAGATCTCTCAGATACTGGGTCATCAAGCAGGCAGCACACACCAGCTGATCTGAGGCCCCCAACACACATACAGCAGAGGACTGCTGGGTCTGGACTCAGTCAGAGAAGATGCACCTAACCCTCAAGCGACAGGAGGCGCCAGGGTGTGGGGAGGTCTGGTAGGGTAAGGAATAGGGATATCCTCATGGAAAGGGATATCCTCATGGAAACTGGGCGGGGGGGGGGGGGGGGGGGGGGGGTATAAGATAGGTGGATAAAATCTGGACTATAAAAAAATAGATTAAATAATTTTTTCTTTAAAAAAAAAAAAAGAGAGATACTTCAATACCAAAAAAATAAAATAAAATAAATTATAATCTCGGGAGTAGAAGATACCTTAGAAGATATTTACACAATGATCAAGAAAATAAAATGTAGCTGTCCAGCAGCCATGTATGAACTGGTTCTATCTGAAAGGGAGGCTGGAAATGAAAAAGGGACGGGGTCGGAGAGAAGAATGAAGCCAAGACAAAATTTCTGATCAAGGCTTGAACTTTATTGTTCTGTGCTCCTTTTAAAGGGGAAGCCCAAAGACCCAGTCCTTTGTTTCAGGAAGCTCAGCAGGCGGTGACTCCTCAAGGTTCCTGTAGGAAGTTGTAAATGCAGAGAGGCCAGACTGACTCCAGCCAGGTTGTTTGTCCTACTCAAGGACGGGGGAAGGGCACAAAAAGAAAAAGAAAAAGGAAAAGAACTCCTAACCACACCCTCACAAAAGAAATCTTCGATTCTAAGAGTCTCACTTCTGAATTTCATACTGTTCTTATCTCTGTTTTTCTCTTTGTCTATGAAAGACCATCTAGTGTTTGACTGTAAATGTGATAGTTTATTGAAGCATCTTCATTTTCAAGATAATCTTACAAGTTTATTTAACTTTTTTTTTCATGTTGGGACTTTTAGATTTTTTAAAGTTTGAATGATCTTAAATTGATTGTGTAGAATGCTGGAAAGATGATTGTTCATTTTGCCTTGTTCCTAACTGAAATTTGTGAGTCCATGGACAAAAAAATGTCTTATCCATTCAAAAATCACAATTTTATACTGTGGCTGGATTATGTTTATTTTTGTTGATCCTCTACTGGCAGAACTTGTGTTACTTCGGCATCATAGTACATGTTGTTCACATCCTTCCACTTCATTGCTAGGCAACTCTATTCTGGAAATGTTCAGAACTATTACGAGCTCATTTGTGATTAAAAATAAGAGGTCCAGTAAAGTGTTAGAACAGCCTTGGAGATTCTATTCACATATGATAAGATCACAATACCTCTTTTTAATATCACATCTCTGTGGACAAGAGACTTTGGAAAGGACTATGAGATGGTTTCTCTATTCATAAATAACATGTTTGTATTTCACAACAGCATCTGATGCATTGGCTTTTGTGGTGGTTTCAATAGGAATGGCCCCCAAAACTCACAAGTTCGAATGCTAGGCCATTGAGCATGGCACTACTGGGAGATAAAGCCTTGTTGCAATAGATGTGGCTTCGTTGAAGAAAGTCTCTAGAGAGTGGCTTTGAGGCCTTTGAAGCTCAAGCCAGCTCACTTCCTGCTGCTTGGGGATCAAGATGTACAGCTCTCGACCACCTCTCCAGTATCATGATTTGGCTATGTGGCTAATGGACTAAACCTCTGAAACTGTAAGCCAGCCCCAATTAAATGTTTTTCTTTATAAGAGTTGTCATGGTCATAGTGTCTCTTCACAGATTCTTACCAAATTATAAAAATACCTCTAAAGGTTCCAAGATTTCCATTTGAATCTTCATACATGTGTCGGAGATTAAATAAATTGGAACATTGTTAAAATAGAGGTAGAGTTGTTGTATTTTTTTATTAGGAAATAATATAATTTTATCACAGGTCCATGTATCCTGGCACTAAATGACTGTTGCAGCCAAGAGCAGGCTGTTAGCAAAACCTGACCTTTGTCACAGATCCAGGATTCTGACTTTCAGCTAAGATGCTCTATATTCATGTACTTAGAGGACTAATTGCTGTAATACTTGATTGTCAGTGAAGAATTCTCCATGATGCCTTTCGGTTTAAGAAATTCTCTCACATATTGAAAGTTGAAGCTATACCATACTTAATAGTACAAGTGAATAGCTTGTCAGAAATTCACACTGAAACTCCCAAAACCTGACTCCTCCACCTACACTTCTGTTTTCTTCTGCCTGCCTAGCTGTCACAAATATTGTTAAGATTGTCAGCTGTTAGCATCTGGTAAATTCAATTCTTACTGGCTCAGAGAATGTGCTAATTATGTCCTGCAGCTTGTTAGAAAGCAGCCTCTTTGCTAGAGAACAGTTTATTTAGTTCATCAATGACTAACACTTGGTTTGAATCTTGATTTAAAAATCAGAAAGAAGTGGGAATGGGATGAGGTAGACCGAAAAATGGTCTCTAAAGAAAGGAACACATGTTGCTTGCATTTTTAAACTATAGATTTCCAGAAGGAGAGGAATTTTCACTAAAACTAAAAAAAAAAAAAAAAAAAAAAAAAAAAAAAAAAAAAACTCAGGTGACAGCAGATGTTGGGGAGGATGTGGAGAAAGAGAAACACTCCTCCATTGCTGGTAGGAATGCAAGCTGGTACAACCTCTCTGGAAATCAGTTTGGCAGACCCACAGAAAAATGAACATAATACTACCTGAGGACCCAGCTAGTCCACTCCTGGACATATACCCAGAAGATGCTCCAACATGTAATAAGGACACATGTTCCACTATGTTCATAGCAGCCATATTTATAATAGCCAGAAGCTGGAAACAACCCAGATGTCCCTCCTCAGAGGAATGGATACAGAAAATGTGGTACATTTACACAATGGAATACTACTCAGCAATTAAAAACAATGACTTCATGAAATTTGCAGACAAATAGATGGAACTTCAAAATATCATCCTGAGCAAGTTAACGCAGTCACAAAAGAATGAACATGGTATGTACTCACTGTTAAGTGGTTATTAGCCCAAAAGTTCAAAATACCCAAGAGTCACTTCTCAGCAACAGTAGGGCTGAGTGTGAGGACCCAGAGGGAGGACTTGGAGAAGGGACTGAAGGAGCTGAGGGAGTTTGCAGCACCAGAGAGGGAGCAACAGTGGCAACTGGCCTGACCCCCTGATACTCCTGGAGCCTGATTCACCAACCAAAGAATACACATGGAGTGACCCATGGTGCTGGCCACATATGTGGCAGAGGAGGGTCTTGTTAGACATCGGGGGAGGGGGGGAGGAGAGGCCCTTGGACCTGAGGGTATTAGATCCCCCAGTATAGAAGAATGCCAAGGAGGGAAGATGAGAGTGGGTGGGTGAGTGGTTAGGGGATTACCCCAGTAGAGGCAGGGGAGGGGGGAGGAAATATGGAGGTTCCAAAGGAGAGATCCGGAAAGGGGAAAACATTTGAACTGTAAATAAAGTAGAAAAAAAATTAAATAAATAAATAAATAAAATAAGAATTAGAGTTCATTTACATTTCAAGAATGAACAAATTATGATGATACATTATTCTCAAATTTCAGATAGCTGGAGAAGCTGGGACCAGAACCCAGTTTGAACACCAGCAAGGGGACCAAGAAAGGGAAGTTTATACCATATTGGCAAACATTTTATAAAGAACAGCCATGAGTCAGTATTTATGCCTACTTTAAATACTTTGGGAAAAAAATGAAATTTTGGGACCAACAAGATGACTCATGAGGAGAGGCACTTGAAATTTAGTCTGAGGAAGTCTTTAATTTCTTTATTTATTTCTTCCTTGACCAAGTTATCATTGAGTAGAGCATTGTTCAGCTTTCATGTGTATGTGGGCTTTCTATTATTGCTGTTGCCATTGAAGACCAGCCTTATTCCGTAGTGATCTGATAGGAGGCATGGGATTATTTCAATCTTCTTATATCTGTTGAGGTTGTTTTGTCACCAATAATATGATCAATTTTGGAGATGGTACCATGAGGTGTTGAGAAGAAGGTATATTCTTTTGATGTAGGATGAAATGTTGTATAGATATCTGTTAAATCCATTTGGTTCATAGCATCTGTTAGTTTCACTGTGTCTCTGTTTAATTTATGTTTCCAAGATCTGTCCATTGTTAATAGTGGGGTGTTGAAGTCTCCCACTATTATTGTGTGAGGTACAATGTGTGCTTTGAGCTTTAGTAGAGTTTCTTTTATGAATGTGGGTACCCTTGCATTCGGGGCATAGATGTTCAGAGTTCTTCTTGGTAGATTTTTCCTTTGATGAGTATGAAATGTCCTTCTTTATCTTTTTTGATGACTTATGGTTGAAAGTCGATTTTATCTGATATTAGAATGGCTACTCCAGCCTGTTTAATAACCCTATCAAAAAAGGGAGAAGAGAGCTCAACAGAGAATTCTCAACTGAGGCAACTCGAATGGCTGAGAAGCACCTAAAGAAATGCTCAACATTCTTAGTCATCAGGGAAATGCAAATCAAAACAACCCTGAGATTCCACCTCACACCAGTCAGAATGGCTAAGATCAAAATCTCAGGTGACAACAGATGTTGGTGAGGATGAGGAGAAAAAGGAACACTCCTCCATTGCTGGTGGGAATGAAAGCTGATACAACCTCTCTGGAAATCAGTTTGATAGACCCTCAGAAAAATGAACATAATACTACCTGAGGACCCAGCTAGTCCACTCCTGGGCATATACCCAGAAGATGCTCCAACATGTAATAAAGACACATGTTCCACTATGTTCATAGCAGCCATATTTATAATAGCCAGAAACTGGAAACAACCCAGATGTCCCTCCACAGAGGAATGGATACAGAAAATGTGGTACATTTACACAATGGAATACTACTCAGCTATTAAAAACAATGACTTCATGAAATTCGCAGACAATTGGATGGGACTTGAAAATATCATCCTGAGTGAGGTAATGCAGTCACAAAAGAATGAACATGGTATGTACTCACTGATAAGTGGTTATTAGCCCAAAAGTTCAAAATACCCAAGAGTCACTTCTCAGCAACAGTAGGGCTGAGTGTGAGGACCCAGAGGGAGGACTTGGAGAAGGGACTGAAGGAGCTGAGGGAGTTTGCAGCACCAGGGAGGGAGCAACAGTGTCAACTGGCCTGACCCCTTGATACTCCCAAAGACTGAATCACCAACCAAAGAATATACATGGAGTGACCCATGTTGCTGGCCACATATGTGGCAGAGGAGGGTCTTGTAGCCATCAGGGGGAGGCAAGGCCCTTGGGCCTGAGGGGATTAGATCTCCCAGTATTGGAGAATGCCAAGGAGGGAAGATGAGAGTGGATGGGTGGGTGGGTGGGGGAATACCCCCATAGTGGCAGGGAGAAGGGGGAGGAAATGGAGAGGCTTCAAAGGGGAGATCTGGAAAGGGGGAAACATTTGAAATGTAAATAAAGTATGAAAAAAAAAAAGGAAATTTTGTCTGAGGACTTGACTTAATACCTGGAGGCCACAGGAAAGGAGAGAACAAGGTCCTGGAAACTGTCCTTTGGCCTCCATGTCCTGTGCCATGAATGCACAAATGTGCACATAGACAAGCACAAAGCAAAAGAGATAGATAGATGATAGATAGATAGATAGATAGATAAAAACAAGAGTCAAAATGTGAGAATATCTATAATCTTTCTTTATGTTGATTATTGATATTAATTTGTTTCCGTATTTATCATTGCACATTGGGGGCATTGTGCCATGGCACATATGAGGTCAAAGGATATTCTGTGAAGTCAGCTCTCTCCTTTCACCTTCCTGTGGGGTCTAGAGATCAAACTCCTATTACCATGCTTTTTCAGCAAGCACCCCTACTGCCCAAACCATCTCACCAGCCTGATATTAAAATTACTAAGTCACTGTTAAGGTCCTTCGTACCACCTGCACTTCATCACAGATTTGGTGCTTCAGTAAGTTGTGAATGCCTCAAACAAATCAATGGTACTCCAGATCATCTACCTTTCCTCCCTGATCTTCACCTTAATTTCAGCTACCACAAGAGGCAGAGAAAGACATGTTCATACTAGTTTTTTTCCTACCAATTTACCATGATAGATTAAATCGTGATGTTCACGCACCCTGAGTGAGTGCTGAGTCACCCTGATGTACTGTGGAATCCTCCAGAGATACCTTTCCTGACTAGTCACCCTCTTTGGTGGTTTATTAAGACTAAAGTAGGATCCAGCTCAGGGGGAGGCCCCAAGACCTGACACTATTACTGAGGCTATAGAGTGCTCACAAAAAGGGACCCAGCATGACAGTACTCCAGAAGATCCAACAAGCAGCTGAAAGAGTTAGATGCAGATATTTGCACCCAACCAATGGACAGAAGCTGCTGACCTCTGTGGTTGAATTAAGGTAAATCCAGAAGAGGCTGGGGGGGGGGGGGGGGTCCCTGTGGGAAGACCAGCAGTGTCAATTAACCTGGACCCTGGAGATCTCTCAGATACTGGAATACTGGCCAGGTGGCATACACCAGCTGATATGGGCCCCACCCCCACCGGGCACATATGCAGCAGAGGTCAGCCAGGTCTGAGTTTAGTGAGAGAGGATGCACCTAATCCTCAAAAGACTGGAGGCTTTAGGGAGTTTAGAGGTCTGGTGGGGAGGGGATGAGAGGTGGGGACATCCTCTTGGAGACAGGGGGCGGGGAGGAGGTATGGGATGTGGAACAGTCAGATGGTGGACCAGGAAGGGAATAAAATTTGGTGTTTGACAAACAGAGAGAGAGAGAAAGAGGGAAGGGGAGGGAGGGAGGGTGGGAAGGACAGAAGGAGGGAGGGGGAGAGAGAGACTATTCTGTTCTGGGTTTGGGACCCAGGAATCAACATTGTTTTTCTGAACTGAGAATAATCACACTCCAAAATAATTGGTCCTGAAAGATTGGAAGGCTGTAAGAAGACTTTCTTAATTTGCTTAAACAACCGATTAAAAACAGGAAGTCAATGAAAGTGGGCAAATCATTTGTATATCAGGTTGATCTCAGAGATAACACCTATGGCCCTAGGGCAGAGTTCGAAAGCTCACATTGGCTCTGGTAGTAGATGTTTGCCTCTCAAAATTCACACTTTCCAAAGTGAGTGCATGCACATACATTGGCAAGGAAAGCATACTTTGACAGAGCATCCACACCCTGACAGACAGCTCCCCAAACCCCTACAAAGCCCTGAAAGGTGAAGTAGTCACTGAGATAAAAGAACTCCAAATTAAGATTTGGCACCCAGAAGTGTAGGCATGGGCTGGCCACAGAATTTATATGGACATGATTGTATCATATTAAGATCATAAACAGGAGCTTCATCGGAAGAAAATTCAGTTTTTATTCTAATATGTTCACCACTATTTGTCATACTTAACAGCTAAAATGAAGAGACTGCTGTGTTGCTTAACCTGGCCAAACTTCCTGTACCACTATCAAAAAGTTACAAAAAAAAAAAAAAAAAATTTTTTTTTTTTTTTTTTTACAAATTTTACCCATTCGATATTCTTTAAATTATATTGGATGGATACTGCTAACACAGGCTCCTAAATTTTAAAGTCTTTTAGATTTCAGCGTCCAAATGTTAAAGGATGTGGTAGCTGTCCACTTCAGGACCTTTTGCAGCTGGAATGGGTGCCATTCATTCTCTCTTCAGATATTCTCAGTCAATGCTCCGTGATTTTCTTTGAACTGGTCTCCCACAAACTCCTTCAAATCATGCTCTTTCAGTTTCCTCTATCCAGCTTTTGACATCACAAGGCTAAAAGTGTAACTTAGGTGCTAAAATCAGCTCCAAGACGAGCTTAACAGTATTCACTCAGGTTAATAAATTCTAGATTATTCTATGCTTTTTCTTCTAAGCAGAGAATTATCAACCCATCAGGTAGTCTGAATCAAAGGGTTTCTTAGAAGTTAAAGCATTTTAAATTCACCAGTCTGTATAAGTAGACCAAACTATAGCACTACTTTCTGAAAGTTAAGAATACTACGAGATTCTTATTCATGCTGTTTTTAGAGCCCTTTCAGACAATCCTGATGTCATTATTAATAGACATGTAGCAGACAAGGGTCACATCACAGGCACAATGAACAGTGGAGCATTGTCTCCAAGTTTGGCAGAAACAATAAACTGATAAAGAGACAAAAAAAAAATATCTACTAAGAGGCAACATATATCTCTTTAACATTTTAACATTTTTCTACACAGAAATGTATTATAGTGGATCATAAGAGATAATCCTTCATGAAACAATGGAACATTACAGAGATACTGAAGGCTTGGGTCTTCCAGAATACTGTTTCTTAAATTTATGTTTGTTGTGTTCATAGGTTGTATGCTAGATTGGATCTGAAATTATCTCTGGCTCCACACTACACGAAACTTCATTTATGTCACAGCAGAAATCATGGTCCTCCAGTAACTAGATATAATTTTATTGTAGCCATTAATTCTAACTAGTCCCCTTAGCTGAGCTGCCATCATGGGACACTTAGGCAGGTTTGTTTGGGATTTCCTTGAAATTAGGTCACCCACCTTACAATTGACGTATAACACAGACACAATATTGCAATTTACTCTTCTGTTAATGGTCACCAATTTCTAATTCTTAAATAGATGTCTGTATTTGTTTACACATATGTTTAGGTCTTCCAATGGTTTGATATGTAGAAACTGAGTGGGAAAAAAATCTACAAAGCTTGAATGATACCGAAGTTATCCCTAAGGATCAGAAAATGAATTATATAATGCCTAAAAATTTAATACCATCCTACTCATTAAGTATTTAGAGAAATATAGAAAAAATCAAAACTATTCATGCCACGAAATCCAAGCTAGATCAAAAGAGCATTGTATGATTTTTATAAAAACTTATCCAGAACTTCCTGGGTTATAGATACTGATTCAAATGACATAGCTTTCATTATCACCACGCTTTATCCTTCATTAACACCTTTAGTGTTGTATTAATTGTCCAAACAACTACATGGTAGCAAACTCTGCGGCACCTGGGATGTCTATTTCTTTAGAATGTTTATAAATAGAACCTTCCAGATATGTACTCATCAGAAACTACACTCAAATATTAACAATGCTGAAAAGTAAAGCTATACTCTCAGTAGTGTAAAGCCAAGCTGTGATTCTTTTATGGTACACAGAATAATAGCAAAGCCATGACTCTTTACATTGAGAGACTCAAATGACAGTGCAGCCAAAAAAATCTATAATTACGTTATTTCATGATCGGTAGTCTGTGCCTCAAGCAATGGCTTACACCTTCTTAGCAGTAGAAAAGGCTGGAAACATTGAACAAAAGTTAAAACACAGGGAAATAAGATTGTAAGTAGAAACTAACTTACAGAAGGAAGTCCAACCCAAAGAATTGCAGTTCAGGGCCTAAGATTTCACTGAAGCTCAAATTTCGGTGCTAGTAAGAATCCTGTTGAAATAATGCTTACATCACTTGGGTTGCAATGGTTGTAGGATTTTTAAACTGCTGTAGCTGATGCTATTAGCATGCCGATTTAACTCATAGCAGCTAGGCCTTCCTAATTTCAAACTGAAAATATTAAAATCATGATGTTAAAATCATAATGATGTTAAGGAACAGATGTCTTAGAACATCATGTAATTGAATAGCATCCTCTTCATTGTCTGAGGTATGAAAGGAGATCCACTCGCCACAACCCACCAAATTGATTTCTGAACATAGCCAAATAAGAGCTGTTACCTGTGGGTCATTTCAAAAAAAGCAAAGGGGAATAAAGATGTGTCTGTGCTCACACTGCATTTAGTAGCGAGGGTTGTGCTCACAGGACAACACAGATTAAGTGATGGTTTTGGAGACAGGAAACTTCAAGACCAAAGACTTCTCAAATATAGCATGCAGTATGGCCTGTGCTTTCTCTCTGAGATATTTCCTTTCCACTGCAACTTCACAAATGGAAAGAGCCCAGAAGCACCTTTGAGCTTTTAACAAAGACACTAACCCCATGTAGGAGAACTCTCTGCTCTCATAATCTAGTTGCCCCAAAGACACAACCTCTTTATACCACCTATTGCATATTAAATGTCAACAGACAAATCCGAAAAGGATCAACAAACGTTCAAATACAAATGTATACAAATACCATGCAATACCAATAGAAGTAAATGACTCGTGAACTTAAATCAGCCAGCAGCCTAGTGGAACACATCCTGTATGCCAGAGTAGATTTCTAATGCAGGCAAAAGAACAGCCTTTGTTTGCATGTAAGAAAAGCAAGCCTGGCTGGAATGTTGCTATACTCCTAAGTGATCTGCTGATATCTGTGACTCAAAAAGCTGCGCTCATCAGATTCCTTCCTTCAGTTGAACCATGCCCACTTTGATGTTGACATAACATGCACACTTCGTAAACATAATACAATAGGAGCAGAATTGCTCCTTGGATTTGATCAGAGGTTATTTATGAATTTTGAACAGTGTAAAATTGTGGTTATTTGCAGATCCTCATTAATTATACCTCATATCATGCCTTCAAGAGGAAATGCATTTTGACATTCCATGCTCTTTCTTCACAATTAAATTTCTGCTGAATGGAGGTAGAAAATAGGTCATTATGCCCATGGTTCAAATAGCAAGACAGGCTGTGTCGAAGCTGTGAGGACAACCAATAATTCCCGTCTGCCTCAATGTTCTACAAATAAAATTGCTTTTTTTTTTTTTTTTGGTAAATGTGAAATGTCAGAATGTTGTAGCTTCTGTGAAGTTGATTCTGCAAAGAACAGTTCTACATTTGCAAACCATCTAAGAGTTCTAGACTCTATGAGTTAAACTCATTCTCAGTAAAAAATAAATCTCATGGTGAGGAGAGGTATGGCTCATCAGTCAAGAATGCTTCCTGCCCTTCCAAAGGACCTGAGTTCAGATACAAGAAAGCACTCCAGGTGGTTCACAGCTGCCTGTATCGCCAATCCTGGGTCTAACTTCCTCATTGGGCCTCTGTGAGTATACACACATGGCTGGCATTCACTCACACAACACCATACACAGATACATAAATAAAATTATTTTAAAAATAACCTTGTTTTTAAAAAGTACATTCCATGAAACAGAAGCAAGGATAGAGCTTTGTGATCACAGAGAGAGTATAGAAGGGAAACAGGAAAAGGCCAGCTTCTCCCCCTTTATGACAGGAAAGTTCACGGTTGCCCATGGTTCATATCTGAGGGGCACCATTGCTCATGGTGTATCTGTCTATCCTGCCTCCATCTCCAGCTCTTCCCTGACTGCTCCATCTTCCAAAAGTCATACATTCCTCTCATGTTTGATGTTGCCATTCTAGGTCTCTGTCTCTGGTTTTTCCTTGAAGCTCCACACATGATGTATAGTTGGTTATTCAGATTCTGTCTTCCCACCCTCCTGTCTTCAAAAAGATTCTTTTCATGTCTTAGCAATAAATAATAAACCCCATGAAACTATATTTCTCAAGGAAACTTTTTGATTCATTCTCAAGCCACATCTAAGAAAATAGAACATAGTATTTACTTAATAAATTGAGGTTGAAGTTAACTAGAATCATCCCTAATTTAGTCTGTGATCATGGCCATTAATGAAGAATCTGTGTCCTGGATTAATACTAAAACTATAAACATAGGGGACAATCCCTATAAAATGTATTTTCTTGAATGACTTTGAGTCAACGATCTTGACTAAAAGAACCTTCTAAAGAAATAACCCCCTGCCTCATGTTCCCCAGGAGCACACTTAGCTACACTCTATGAGTAGCACCAACATCCTATCTAACTTTGACTGTGTCTGGAAAAAACTGAAGAAGTTGCTTATTTTCTTTGTCCACTAGCTTGATAAATATGTTTTTTTCTGTCAAAAGACGTTGATTTCAATTGAACTGAGAATCTTCCTACTGCCTGCTCACCCTTCCATGGCTAAAGGATTACCTATATCTGCCATACAGCTCTATTCCAAGTCAGACCATACACTCAGAATCTTACACACATGCAAGCATGCAAACATACAAACACAGGTGAGTTTTTCACATGTGCTGGTTGTGTAGAAAGCAGCAAGTGTTTCATGGAGAAGATCACGGCATGCAGGATACTTAAAGTGATACTTCATTGTGTGCCATCCTCTGGTTGTATGTGCAGGTCCACGGGGGCTGGGAAATGAGATGTGTGCAGGTCTATTTATGGGGAGAAAGAAGGAAAGAAGGAAAAGAATAAAGGATGGGAAGGAAGAGAGATGGGGTCGATTAGCTAGTTGATTGATTGATTGATTGATTGATTGATTTGTTGGTTGACTCAAGAAAATGACCTGTGTCATTGTTGAAGTGAATGCACTTTCCACAGAACGCAGTCTCAGAGAGTAAGGGCAGTGAATCCAAAGGCCATCTGCTGGCTGATTTCTTATTGAGAGGTTAGTGTTTCAGGTAAGGCCTTCCACTGTCTTCATAGGGCCCATTCACATTATAGACAACAATCAACTTTACTTTGATTGTACTCATTTAAATTGCTAATCCCTTAAAATAATCTTCACAGAAGCATCTAGAATAATGCTTAGCTAAGAATGAGAGCCCTGAAACAACTCTACACTCCAAGCATTCAGTTGGTTTTTTCCTGCAATATACAAAGACATGCAATTTCGTTCATGCAACAAAATGATCAGCCTTCTTGTAATGCTGGCCCAGTTTCCCTTGTTAATCATCAATTGGGAGATGAGTAAGGGACATTCCATGTCCTTGGTTCTGTATCTTGATTTGATAGAGAGCTCTTTAAACATAAACACAGGAGGCTTGTAGAATTAAGCCGCAAGCATAAAGTGCCATCCTTTACGACATGTACTAGGAGAATCTGCACTTCTCCTAACATTTGTTTCTTAACTATTCCCCATAAAACTTCTTTATTATAGACTTCATAAAGTATTTGAACCTCCTAAATTCAACTCTTGGAGTAGCCATTAAGTGCCTACAATGTGCACATTTGTAATGTTATTAATGGCAATTATGATACCAACTCGAGCCAGCAAGCCGAGGATAGCACACAAGGAAATATCACCGTAAATATCCTATATACTGTGATCTTCTCATGAAGCATGTTCTGCCTTCTACATGGCCTGCAAACATGAAGTTGCTCATCCCTCTATTTTATTTATGGAAATGTGTTTTCTCCAGCGAGAGAGAATGCATGGGAAGGAACATGGACTAGAATACAAGTGTACAGTGATTTCACTCTCATGGCCATTATCCTAGAATGCACATTATGTCAAGTAACCACTCAGTTTTCGATAGGCTCATGTGGTTGGTAAATTAAGCTAAATCCAGCCTGTGGACAGTTTTTATAGAGCCTGAAAGCTTAAGTTTAAAAAAAAAAAATTCTTAAGAGCTGCAAAATGGAGGGGGAAACGTTGAAGAATATGATAGAGAACACTTGTGGCCACAGACCCTAAAATATTTACTAACCAGACATTTATATAACCAGTTAGCGAGTTTGACAGGTGCTGGCCTGGGAGACAGGGTACAAACTGTTGCAAGACATTCAAGGTCTTGTGCATTATAAAGCAAACTGAGAGACTAAATACACTTGAGATGGCCCCTACCCTGGCACACTGTTCTTTTCTGCCTCTGTCATCTACACTCAGCTGTCCATCAAGGGGCAGCTCAAGCTCACTATCTCTACAGAACTCCATCTGGCGAGTCAGTCTCCTAGGAATTCCTTCCTGGGAACACTAGCAGGCATCTGTGTTTGCTTCACTCAGGCATAGCCATGTTTCATTCTGTGCTTCTGTTTTTATCTGGCTCTGTCTCCTTGACATGAGTGTAAGTAAGACTCTCACAGAGTTTTCTTTTAGCAAAGTCACACAGATACAAGAATTGGTAGTCAAGAGTTCCTGGGACCTGGAAGTCACTGGTATTTCATAACAAATACCTGGTGGGTATCATTAAAGGAGACCTGCTATTGCTAAGAATTGTCAGGACTAAATATCCTCTAGTTCATCTTTAAACCTCTCAAAACCTAGATGATAATGAATAATTCTAATTGTATGTGTGAGATTGAGGATGTTTGTCTCTATATTAATAACATTTCTATGAATTAGGTAGCATACCCACTTTGTGTCAGCATTAATTCACTAGGCACTTATTCGGCTCTTAGTGTGTGCCAAAGAGTGAACACCACAGATAAAGAGGCCTGACATAGTGACAGATACTGGATTTAAACTGCAGTGTGGTTTTAACCACTATATAGCATCATGTGGTAATACTTTTTTACAAAGAAAAAAAGGCATAGCTCTAATGAAAATAGCCATACTTGACCTTGAAAAATTAGAAGTGAATTGAAGTGTATGATGTGCAAAGACCACAAGAACCAGGGCAGAAATAGCTCTGGAAGACATAGCTGGAGAAGGGATGGAAAGAGATAAGCAACTCCAGTATTTACAATAAATTATATTTATGAAGGAGTGTGAGATTGCCATAGGGCAAACTTTATTAAGACTGGTCTGGTGGTTACACTTAAAAATTCCTGTTACTCTACAAGGAAGCCATTCATGAGTTCTACTTCTTGCAAAGAATACAAATGTCATGGTGTCCTTTCTGACTACAGATTTAGCACTTACATCCCGGGTCAGATAACAAAAGCAAAAGATAGCAAAAGGGAAAATAGATACACTGGGCTAACTGAATTTTTATTTTTTTTGCATCAAAGTATGTATTCAATGGCAAGAGTAGGCTGAAATGGGAAGAAATACTTGAAGTATTTGAAGTATTTGAGGTGAAGGCAAATCCTTCAATATAAAAAGAACACATACAATTCAATGACACAACATGACCCAGTTAACAAATGAGCAAGGAATGGGGATAAGTATTTCTCTGCAGACAATCTATGAATGACAGCAGCAGGAGGCTCTTGTGTTTAATAGCATTAATATTTGGTACGATGTGACTCAAAAATCACACAAATAAAATATCTCAAAGCTGTTATGACACCTATATAATAAACGATGATGATGATGATGATGATGATGATGATGATGATGATGACGACGACGACGACTGGAGAATTGAATCAGTGGTTAGGAATGCTTGCTGCTCATACAGCGGACTGAATTCAGTTCCCAGCACCCTCTTGCTAGCTCACACCATTCTGTAATTACAGTTCCTATGGATCTGCTGTTCTCTTTGGTCACTGCAAGCACTGAATGCTCATGGTGCAATTCACATAGATATGGACAAAGCAGTCATCCACATAAAATAAAGATAAATAAATATGTAAATTATGATGACTAGTGTTGTCAGTGACATAATGTGAATGCTTAAAAAGTGGTGTAGTCTAGCAGTTTCTCAGAAAGCTAAAGTAAGAATACCGTCAAAGAGTTTCGATTCATTGAGATAGACAACAGATTGGTAAGGACCAGCAAGTCCTGAATGAAGAGGGCAGAGGGCTGTTTAATAGCCAGAGAGTAAATCTTAAAATAGCACAGAGTTCTGTAGTGTGTTTCTTCAATAAACTCATCATGTGTTGGCAGGGGATGGGTTACTCAACCCTCCGCAGGTACCAGAATGCATAAGTGTTTTCTTTCCTTACACATAATGGAACAGCACTGACATCTAACTGTGCATGTCTACCAGAAAGCTTGTGTCGGCTCTGGGATACTTCTGACTCCCAACACAACATAATTGCCTTCTGAATCCTGACTGTGTTATTTGAGGAATGATGGCAAGGGAAACGATCCACACACTTTTGATGCAGCCTACATTCCAACTTCTTTTGGACTCATAAAGGGTTGAATCCAAAGATGTAGGACCTAGAGATATGGAGAATCAGCAATATTGAGCCTTACTGGGCTACATATGTAAGATAATCCAAAAAATAAATATTATAAAATTCATCACAACTTTTTTACATTTATTTATTAGTATGTAATCTATTTGTGTGTGTGTGTGTGTGTGTGTGCATGCACACATGTGTGTGCATGCTATTGTGTGTGTGAAGGTCAGAGGACAGCTTCCAAGGTCAGTCTTTCCTTCCATCATATTACTTCCAGGGATCAAACTCAGAGTCTCACCTTGGTGGCAAGCTCTCTCACCCACACAGTCGTCTCTTTGGCAACACAATTATTTTTGTAATAAAATAAAATTAATAGTGCTCTTTTGTTTTGTGCCTGAAGATATTTTCACCAAATACTTAAAGTGATTGTTTGAAACTTAAAAAGCCAGTACTCCTTAAACCAAAGAGTCTTAAACTCCACCAAAGATAGCTCAGGCTCGTGAACAAATGTTAACATCTGTGTGTTTTTTACACCTGTGAAATGCTGAAAGGTTAATGCATGCCCCACTCAGGTAAAAAAGTTGTAAGCTCAGGGGAAATGCTTTTCTCACCATGCCTCAGGCACTGTGCTTTGGTTGCACTTGGATGAGAATATTGAGCATCTCATTGTTTATGAGTTCACTTCACTTTTTCATCTCTTCCTGTCTCTAATGTCACAGAGAAATCACATGGAAATTCCAGCTTTGGTTGTTATAGGAGATGATGTTATAAGAGTTTAGAGGACATGTCACTTGGCGCTGCCCCTAGTGTGGCCTTAAACCTGTGACCACAGACACTGAGATATATGGAATCCCTTAAATGAGTCCACAGCACCAGATCATCCAAACTCTCATGCCACAACATAATCAAATCAGCAAGTACTTGACTGTCAAACTGGAAACCAAAAGGGTGTAATAACATTGAGTAATGACTTTGTTTCTTGTTTTGAGAAAAATTTTAAGTTAGAGAAATAGTTGCATATATGAAAAGCTAAGTATCTGCATAGAACTGAGGAAAAATTAGACAAGAGGGGACATGCATGTATTCTTCCATTTTTCACTTCAAGTAAAGGGATTGACAAGAAAAGCTGTTTTCTCAGATAGGTCTCTGAGAGGTTATGAAAAATGAATAGCTTACCAGAGGCTGGGAACAGTAGAGAACACCGTTAGAAAGAGGGCTACTGACCACAGCACTGACCATGAGAGAAAGAATCTCTCTTCATGTTCCATAGTATAATGTTATAATTGGATGTCAAGTGTTCTATATTTCAAGACATCTGGAAAAGACCATTTTGAATACTTCCAATATTTTTTTAAATGGTAAATGGTTAAAGTAATGGATATTATCATTTTCTTCATCTGACTATTACACAGTGCCTACACGTATTAAAATAGGATGCCATTTGCCATAAATGTGTGGTATCATGTGTAACTTTGAAATAGAATTACTTGTGTAGAGAAGGAGACAATGGATGAGGCATTCACAAGTAGGAATGACTTTGTGTTCCAAAGGAAAAAGATACCACACTAGAAGTGCTTTTACTGTCACAAACAGAGGCAAACTGATGGTTTTTCTGTGGAGTTCAACATTGTTGATTGCTGCACATTGCACAGGCAGACACCACAACAATAAAATATCTGCCCCACCATGTCAGTAGTACTAAGGATGGATACTCTGCAATAGAGCTAAGCTAGTCCACAAAAGGGTTTTACTAATGGGCTAATGGAATATGGAAAAGATGAACCATAGAAGAGAGGTGGATGACAGCAGATGGGGTGGGACAAAGGTTGTGGGGACAAGGGACACTGCTGAAGGTTTTACACAGGATTGGTCAGTCTTTAAAGATAGATTAGTAAAGCCTGCATTTCCGAGGTTGGCTGCTAAAAGAAAGGAAACTACACAACCGTTTGGCTCCCCTGAGCCTGATTTTCCTTGCCTGTATACAATGACAGTGGTATTTACCTCATATTTGTTGTCAAGGTCAAATGAGGTAATTTGATGTACCTCTCACCAAGGAGTCACAATAGAGAAAGACCAACGATGACAGGGAAACTCACTTTCTTTACTTCTCTAGACTCTGGAAACTGCAGAAGTTTCCTTTTGTGGTGCTCAACCAAAGGCTGGTTAGATAAGTCTTCAGTATTTGCTGCTGTATCTTCCTTCATTTAGTAAGCAGACAAATCTTCAAGGATTCTTCCTTTCAGAAACTGTTGCTATCAAAGAACTGCCATTTCCTTAGATGGTTAGATAGATAGATAGATAGATAGATAGATAGATAGATAGATGTATAGATACAGAGATAGATACAGAGATAGATACAGAGATAGAGAGATGCATAGATACATAGATAGATATATACACAGATACATATATAGATACGTAAATATAGAAATGCATAGACACATAGATATATACATAGATATATACATAGATACATAGATAGATGATAGATAGATAGATACATAGATGCATAGATACGTAGATTCATAGATAAAGACTAATAGATATATGTATGTTTTAAACAAAACTGAGATATTTTAAACAAAGATAAATCTGAGAGGAAATGTTCATCAAATGAGGACAAGACTATGTCTCAGTCAAGGTAAACTGTAATCTAAAGGATGTATGATAAAACTGAAGGATGATATACAGCCTTTAGGTCACAGTTAACGTGTGTGTGTGTGTGTGTGTGTGTGTGTGTGTGTGTGTGTGTACATGGTCGAGCAAAAGCAACAGCTTACAGTAAAAGGAAGCTTATGCATGGGGAGAAGGGGATCACATTGCTCACTTCCTCTAGATCAAAAAACAGGAGAAGCAGAAGATGAGAGGATATGTAGGATATCCTAAGGCACTTGACGTTTTCAAAGTGTAGTTATCCAAAACTTCTCTCGAAATAAACATCTTCACATTTGTGCTTCTGGGCAGGTGCTCCAGCTGTACTGAGTAAAATGGTTTAGAAAAGCCAGAGTCAAATGTCATTTGCTGGAAATTCAGTTCAGAAAAAAACTGTATCTTATGTGCTTGATCTGGAGGTGACTGTCCAAATTGAAAGCTTGTAACGGAATAGTGTACATTCCTTTATCTATATATAGCATGACTTTGTAGATACACATCATGCTTAGTGTGTTAGTCAAGGGTTCTCTACAAATACAGAACATATAGGATGGAGTGGGAAAGTTGGGGAAAAGAAGAAAGGGGAACTGTAACAGTAAATGCCTTGTAAAGCTGGGGATTCAGTGTATTCAGTTACGTTGCAATGCAGCAGTAGGAAGCTGAGACTCTGGGCTTCATGTCTTAGATCTCCATCATAAATTCACATCAGGAGCAAGCAGCTAAACTACCCCTCATTTGTTTCACAGAAATGTGTGAAGTATCAGTTGGAATTGTCACCCAGATCTTAGTCATTTGTCAGTGTTTGATTATGGGTGCTTAGAGGTGATAGTCTCCAACTCTCAGAGGAACATCATGCTAGGATCTATTAGTGCCTTTTTATGGCTAGACATGGAGTCATTAGAGTCCCTAAATGAGTCAGTTCCTGAAGCTTAGAAGCAGTCAGCTTACTTTCCCTCAAGATGTTGCTCTTCTAGTAGTATCCTGGGACCAAAATATGGAGTACAAAGTGTTCTCTGAGGAGAAAAAAAAACAACTAAGGGATGTGTGTGCAAACTGAGATGTATTCAAGGTTTGGTCATATGTTTTTGTTTTGTTTTCTTATTCACTCGTCATCTGGCCCATGGCCCCACTTTCAGTCACCCTTCCCACAATTCTTCCCCCCCTCCCATTCTCCTCTGAGCAGTTGGGCTGCCTGGGTATTCCCCAACCCTTGCACTTTAAGACTCTATGAGGGTAGGTGCACCCTTTCCCACTACTGCCATACAAGGCAGCCCAGCTGGAAAACATAGCCCACATATAGGCCACAGCTTTTAGGACATCCCCCACTCCAGTTGTTTGGGACCCACATGAAGACCAAGCTGCACATTTATAAACATGTATGGGAAGGCCTACGTCCAGCCAGGGTATATTCTTTGGTTGGTGGTTCAATCTCTGGGAGCCCAAAGGGTTCAGGTTAGTTGACTCTGTTGGTCTTCCTGTGGAGTTCTTATCCCCTTCAGGGCTGCACTCCTTCCTCTTATTCTCCCATAAAAGTCCCCAAACTCCATTCACTGTTTGGAGGTGGGTGTCTGTATCTGTCTGAGTCAGCTGCTGGATGGAGCCCCTCAGTGGACAGACATGCTAGACTCCTGTCTGCAAGTTTCAGAATATCACTAATAGTGTTAGGGATTGATACTTCCATATGGGATGAGTCTCAAGTTGGGCTAATTATTGGCTGGCGATTTTCAGTCTCTGTGCCATCCCCCATGCCTGCATTTTTGTAGACAGCATTTAGGTCAAAAGTTTTGTGGGTTGGTTGGTGTCCCTATCATTCCATTGGGTTCCCTGCCTAGCTATAGGAGGTAGCTTCTTTAGGTTCCATATCCCCAATGCTATGAGTCGCAGCTAAAGATATCCCCATTGATTCTTGGGTATCTCCCTTATCCCAGGTCTCTCTCTCTTCCTGGAGAAGCCACCTATTTCCTCACCACTGTCAGTTGCAGATTTCCATTCATTCTCATGACCATCTGGCTATCCTTCCTGTCAATACCCACACCTAATCCTGAACCCCCTCCACATCCTTCTCTTATCCAGTTCCCTCCCTCCATCTGCCTCTTATGACTATTTTATTCTTGCTTCTGAGAAAGACTCTCATCCTGAGTGAGGTGACCCAGTCCCAAAGGACATACATGGTATGTACTCACTTATAAGTGGATCTTAGCCATAAAATACAGGATATCCATGTTACATTCCACAAACCCAAAGATGCTAAAAAAGAAGGAAGGCACAGCAAGGATGCTTGAATCTCACTTAGAAGGTCATGTGTTTTAAAATCCCAAATTTGGATGATAAAGATTCAAAGAAGAAATGATGCTACCAACTAAATCTAAACTCTATTAACAGTGAGATCCAGGAAAGAGCTAAAGTCACAATTATGTATAAGGGGTAGTAGTGGTAATGTGGTAAACAAAATGCCAGCAGCTGTCAGAGGACTGTGCCTGAGGAACTCTGAGTAAAAGCTTGCAATGCAGAATAAAGAAACAGATACTCAAAGGTTGATATCCAACAACATTCATCTTGTACAGTGAGAAGCATCTCATAGTATGGAGTGAACTAAGCAAATGAGAAACATATAATGGCAACAAAAGACAAGTCTTTCCTCTTTGCCATTCACTGTACATCACAGGTAAATGACCATGCTGTCTAAGAATGATGTTTTCTTTGTAAATACAGTTAATTATAGACTAGGATAATTTTGCTTTTTGACCATCAAGATTATTTAAATCTTGATGAAACATTATGATTCTTTATCCATTCTGGTACCTACTTATAAAACTGTTTAGGCATCACTGAATTTACAGAAGTTTCTCAAAGGTCAACCTTAACATATACAGTATTATCGATAGTCAATCATTCATGGCTTTCTGAAAGAAAATGCATATAACCAAGCTAGGCCTCAGAAATCAGAATACCCTTCAGATATTTCTCTTCAGATTGTTGTCCGGGACATAATTATAGCATCACAGCAAGGAAGATAAGAAACGTAATGAGAGAGTGAAGATGGAAAGGGAAAGCAAGGGCAGATGGAGAAGGCACAGCAAAGCACAAATAGAATCTACTGCCTTGGCATGAGTACACAGAGTCACTATTCCAAAACCAAGAAAGTGAGACAGGTGGCGGACTCAGTATCTGGGGAGGAAATCCTGAGCTTCATTTCATAACAGCTAAATTAGTACTGTCAAGATGTAAACTGCTGGGAGGATGGCTCAGTGGGTGGGTAGGAGTGCTTGCTATACAAACATGAGGACCTGAGTTTAGATACCCAGAACTCATAAGAATTCCAGGTAGCCTGTCTATCTGCCACCCCACCATTATGATGGACAGAAAACAGAACATCTCTGGGATTATTTTTAAATCTCAGATAACCTAGTTGCTAAAACCTAATTGATCTTTACCAACTACACATCTGGTAGAGAAACAGTGTGTTGCTCAGCACTCGTCAGAGAAGCTTCTTCCTGCAGTAGATGGGAGCTAACATATAGACCTCCATCTAGACAATGTACAAAGTGGAATACTTTAGAAGATTCTGCCCTAGTTGGGATGTTTCCACCAAGCCCCTGTTTGATTCAGGGTCTAGGAATGTATGAATAAAAAAGAGAGCTAAATTGTAAGATCCATAGGGGATAGATGAATTCCAGAAAATAACATCCTACAAGCACAAGAGAGGAGATGCACATGTGAACTCACAGAGACTGTGGCATCATGCACAAGACCAACACAAGTTTAAAGCAAACAAAATTCCAGCACAGAGAACAGAAAGTAGACAAAAATTATCATGACAATTTTTACCCTGTACCTCAGCTCTTTGTCATGATCTCAGAACAATCATACTGCACTGATCCCTAGGTTTGTCAAACTGGTGACCCACTAGCCTCCATGAGCCGGATTCCCCACAGGCCTTGTATCTCTTTCCTGAAGCTGCCATCCCTTTTAAACAATCTTACATAAAGGTTTCCCTTCTCTCAGTGGTCTAAACTAGAAATCTGGGAATTATTCCAAGTCCCTGTACTTCCCACTTACCATAACAAAGCACACACTTGGGTATGCCTTTTTAGCCACTTCAGCATCTCTTTTAAACTCCTTCTTTTCCATTTCAACTGCCATTACCCTACCTACAGCATAATCATCACTCATCTATAGCATTGCCCAACTGCACTAGACTCCTAATGGGTCAGCCACTTATCTTACCTTAAAAATTGGCATCAACTTGCTCCCTAGCCCCAGACATATTCACATCAAATAAACCTACCATAGGAATGGTTCCAAAAGGCTCTATTTAACACAACTCCCATTCTTAGAAAATTCTCCATACACCCTACAAGAATCAAATATGCACAAATATTGGCATGAACAACATGGTCCAGAGGGACCTAGTGGTGTAGGCCTATAAGCTACTCATATGACTGAATTGAAAGGATCATAAATCCAAAGTCATTGTTTAGTTGTTCAAAGTAAGTTGTTCAGAGTAAGTTCAAAGCCAGCCTGAATAACTTAGTAAAATCTAGACTCAATAGAAATTTTAAAGGAGAGAGGGGCCTGGAGATATAGCTCCATGCTGGCATGTGCAAGGCCATGGTTTTGATTCATAGAACAGAAAACAAGCAAAAACCCAATTTATATGACCTAATTGCTCCCTAACTCTGCAGCACTCTTTTTCCTTCTTCATGCAGATCCTACTCTCTCTTTTGACTAATGAAGTTCTGTCATCATTTTTTCTCAATTTTCTGGTTATTTTCTGCTTGCATGCTCCAGATGCTAGGGACAGTGTCTAATGCCAGAGATGCAAGCATGGATATGGAATGCATTGAACATAGCCAACATTCATATCTATTTGTGTTTAATCAATGCATGAGGAAGAAACTGTGAAATGTATGGAAAATGATGTCAAAGTCGAATGGAGAAGAATTTAGTTGCACCATACAAGTAAGCAGGCAATGTGGAAGACATGCATAACAGCAGTGACCTTAGAATATAAGCTTACCAGGTAAGCAGGATGGTAGGATAACCCTATCCTTTAAAAAAGTAGTCTCAATATAGATAACAAAATAAAATGCTGTGCTCAATAAAATGGATGGTATGTTTAATTGGCACATACAAAAGATGGCAAGAGGTACCAAGGGGAGATGAATGGGAAGTACTGCGGATCGCTCCCTCAAGAAGGGTGCCCTGATGAGTAGATCATGTACTCAGGTGAGGTCAGGTGAAATCTTAATTGGTCAGATAAGGCTAGAGCCTACGATTGAGCAATGGAAGGAAAAGGCAGAGTTGAACATTTTAGAGAGGGGAAAGAGGATGAAGAAAGCTAGAGGAGATGGAGGACTAAAGAAGATGGAAGAAGACGAACCAGAACCAGATGGCCCCTAGGAGCCACACATAACTAGGGATTTCATAGATGGGCAATAGAGTAACATAGAATACATTCATCCAATCTAGGTGTGCAGCTTGTATTTACATCAATTGAGTTTTGTGTGGGCATTTTGGGGCTAGAGAATTATTGTTATAAATCTGGCTGGTATATCACAAATTTCTAGTGTTATCATTGTACCGGGCTAGCGAGTGGTAGCTGGCTTTCTGCAGGCTAGCCTCAGGGGGGTGGGCAACCGGGGTGGACAAGACTGCCAATGCCAGCGATCAGCCAGATTTAGAGTGATTCGTATATAAAAACTACACGCTACAGGGAAGGGCTTAAGGGGGGGGGGGGAGCAAATGATGAAGTTGGTAAAAATAGCCATGGTTAAAAAAAAAAAAAATTCAGAGGATCTGTATGTAAGTTAGTCATTGCTAAGACAATGGAGTAAAATGAATGGAAATATTTCCAGATAACAGGTAAATATGAAGGACAATGTAGGAAATGAAGGATAGCATTGCAGATTATGCTGGGGTTCCACAAGAAGACAGGCATGAATTGGGCAGATGAGGCAGGAGGGGTACTCCTAGAGCCACCTTTAGGTGAGGAGCAATTGGCAGTTGTTGGTTTCTGGGAAGAGAGTCACTTTTCTTTTTTCTTTCTTTTTTTTAAATTCCGAAATTTATTCTCTCTGATCCACAAGCTTTATACAGCTTTAGTTAAAATAAAATAAAACAAGTGAAACCAAGACACTGCCCAGGCCCTTCCAACCCTCCGAATTCAGGCTATTCAGTTGTGTGTACCAAGTGGAAGAATAAGGAAAAACGTGAACGTGAGCTACAAAGTTTCATAAAACAAATTTATATAACTAAAGGGTCTGTCCTGGGTCTAGTAAATAGTCTTTACAAAAGAGGGAGAAAAGGGAAGAAGGAAACAAAACAGCACAACCTGAAGGACAAAACCCAGAGTTTCAAGTCAGCTTAGGAACTGTCCCACAGGGCAGCCCGGGAGCTCTGCCTATGCTCTGCTGCAGGGCTAGGATCCTGCCACACAGCAGACTCCACAGGCAACAGAGTGAACACTCACTTACTCAAGTCTTTGTGGTACTTTAACAGTGGTCTCACTTCTGGGCAAGCTTACAAACCTATACAAGGTTGGACCATAATTTACATGGGTGCTAAGATTCAAAAGAAAAGAAAGGAAAAAGAAAAAGGAAAAAAAACAAACTCTTGGGAGAGGGAAGGGCATTTAAAGGAACCACAAGAATGCCAACAATATTCAAACCCGCTTTTTTAAAAAAGAGATCAGGGGGGCTTAAAATATTTCACTCTAAATGTCAGTGGAAGAAGATCCACTAATACACCATGGACACCTTTGTAATGTAAATCCATACTGCCCCTTTTTTAAACATGGTGAACTTCAACCTAGCTATTATTACAACAAACGTTATACCCTGAAGCTCAAACACATTTTAGCAATTTTGAAATTGAATTGAGTACAAACCAAATAAAATTTACAAAGTAACAAACATGTCCACCTAGGACCGTGGGAACTCTTGAGCTTTCCGCATGGATCACAAAGCCTTTTCCCATAGGGAGAGTCATTTTTCTTTAGAGTGGCCATTGGTAGGTACTTCCTAACTTGGGGGATGACCTCACAGCAATTTTCATATAGACAGCGTTAGGACTCATGTGTTAATAAAAGTTTAAAAAGAGAACTTGAGAGAAAGATGTGTTGGGGAGGTAACAGTGGGTATTGAAGCAGAATGGGATGGACACAACTGAGACACATTGTATGCATGTATGAAATTTTCAAGGAATAATTGTAACTTCAAAACAAAATGGCTAATAAGAAAATATGTAAGTGCCATAGGCTGAATGTGTTGTGCGTCTCCTGTGGTTGTGTTGAACTATAATTAGTGCAATGATATTGAGAGATTGGGCTTTGCTTTAGGGAGGTAATTAATTCTTGGGGATGGACCCTTTAGGACTCCAGTTGATCAAAAGAACTGTCCTGTCTTTCCCCCATGTGAGGTCACAACCAGGGGGAGCCATCTATAAGTCAGAAAGCAATATTTTACCAGACACAAAATCTGCCTGCACCTTCATCTTGGGTTTCCTAGACTTCAGAAGTATGGAAAACTAATTTCTGCTGTTTGTAAGCTGGCTATTTTTGCATTTTGTTAGAGTATCCTCTGGACTAGAGGGGTAAACTACTAAATCATGAAGAAACTTAGTGCCTATTGTATATGGTCTGAGGAAGGAGGAAAAAAATTGCCTCCTTTCCCTCTCTTCTGGCTAAGGTGATTCATTAGATGTTGCTAAGATAATCCAGCCTGTGTTCTGGAAATTGAAGGCTTTATTTACTGCTTTCATGGTTTGTCTGTGGTCAAGAATTGCTAGTATCAGTGATCTTATATCAGCATGCAATTTATTTAACTACCACACCCAAACCTCCATTTATTTTACAAAATGTGCTTATTTAATATTTATCAGTTATTCTACAAACTTTCTTTCTTGCCAGCAACTCTAGAGATATATGATTTTTTTTCATTCATCTTTGTGTCTCCAAGAACTAGATTACTATAGTCAACATTATTTGTTTTCAAATTAAATACATTCATCTTCCACCTACAACTTAAACTATGAATTTGTAAGACACATTGATTAAATGTCTTTATACAGTTGTTTGCTTTTGATATTTCACACACAGACAAGAATATCCAAAATTTTGATGGTCTCAATGGCAGGTTATATACTGCCCCTCTCTGCAGTGTGGATTTAACTGGAACCCAACCTACTTACTTATTCCTGTCTTCAGTTACCAATGCCAAATATGCATGTGAAAAGTTAACAGCCAAAAGAATTGAAATGTGCATAATGCTTGGCTGCTGAAAGAGCAATACCAAAGCTTGGAAGCTAACAAGAGATGTCAATCATGCATTAACTGAACTGAGAGCTGGGTAACTTAGCATCTAGTAAGAGCCAGTTATCGTGATGAGTTGTGCAAAGTTGCCTTTGGCTGGAAACTACTGCCAGTCAGCTGCCTGCCATTGGCTGGTATACTGCAGGAAAAGTGATACTTGCATATCAATATGTATGAGCTCCTTAAACAGTAGTAAGGACCAGTGAATTGTGAGATTCTTCTATTTTTCATTACACAATTAGTCTAGAGAAAAAATAAGAGAAGCCTCCTATACAGTTTCCAATTATACGATCTTCCAATTTAACAGCAGATACAGGGGAGTGGGAAAAGACCATTCTGTTACTGTGACAAACACTGGACAGAATCAACTAACAGAGGAAAGAATTATTTTACCTTATGATATGAGATGTCTTAGGTGCTTGTCTGCTGACTTGCATTGTTTTATTGCCTGTGGCAGGGCAGAAAATCATCATAATGGAAGCTTGTGTTTGAGAAGGCTGCTAACCTCATGAAAGCTAAGAAGAAACGGAGAGAAGAAGATGGAGAGGAGAAGAGATGGGAGAGGTGGGAAGAATGGGAAAGGAAGAGGAAGACAGGAGATGGGAGGAGAGGGGACAGAAGCAGAAGGGAGGGGAGGAGGAAGAAAGGAGGGGAGGAGAGGAGAAGGGAGGAGGAAGAGGGGAGGGGAGGAGAGGAGAAGGGAGCAGGAAGAGGGGAGGGGAGGGGAGGAGAAGGGAGCAGGAAGAGGGGAGGGGAGGAGAGGAGAAGGGAAGAGGAAGAGGGGAGGGGAGGAGAGGAGAAGGGAGGAGAGGGGAAGGGTGGAGAGGGGAGGGAAAAGAAGGAGGGGGGAAAGAGAGGAGAGGGGAGAGGAAGAGAGGGTAATGAGAGGAAAGGGAGAGGAGAGGAGAGAAAGAGGTCAGGGTTTCCATATTTTCTTCAAAGTCTCACCCTTGTGATTCAGTTCCTCCAATGAGGAGCCCCCTCCCAACATCTCCATAGCAAAACTAGCCATGGATGAAGTCTTCACACACGAGCCTCTGGAAAGCATTAAATTCCAAATATAAACTATAACAGGACTTAAATAACTTTCCACTGCATTTAATGGGCAATTTTATGTATTTTACAAAGGATGTGTAAACCAAATATATGTTAGAGCTGACAAAGAAACCATTCTTTATGAATATCTAATGTCTTTCCTAGAATGCATTTTTCTCAAGGACAATACCTGTTCACTAGTCCAAATCAGTCCCTCTAGGAGAACAGGCTTCATGTTTTTTTCAGTGTGCTTGTTACGTATGCAGTTCAATAGTTCTTGACATAAAGGAGATCTTCTCTCTCTCAGTTCCACTCACACAAAAGCCCAAGTAACTAACTGTTAATATTATTCATTATTTCTAAAATATATAATCCGCTGAACTTGCCATCAGCCAGGACATCAAAAGGCAAACAGAATTCCCTCAGATATTTGACCTCATGTCATACTTAACTATTCCACAGCACTTGTATGCAGCAAGTCAGACAAAATATGGTGCCTACACACTCCTTAGTGTTGTGAATCTTTTCTTTGTTATATTGGCTATGTTTCTATGTTGATCACTCAGTCACTCCCCCACATTCCTACACATCAGTTCCCAATACCTAGAAAAGCATTTTACCTGAAGCCCTCTATGCTCAAACCTATCCATATCCCACAAAATTGTCCCAATAAGCAACACATAGACAACAATCACACTCTCCTAAGCACCAGAGAGGGCAACAGAAACCAAGGAACAAAACACAAACCCAAAAATACGGGATCAGATATTAGAACCTTGAACTACAATCTCCTCAAACCAGATGCCTTGACACCCATGTAAAAACAAATCAATAACAGCCAGGACAATATGGCTCCATTAGAGCTCAGGTAACCTACTACAGCAGAACTCTGCATAGTAATTACACCATTGCTGAAGCACAAGATGACTTTAAAACACCTTTTATGAATATAATAGACATCCTTAAATGGGAAGTGACTAAAGCTCTTAAATAAACCTATAAAAACACAAACAGTGAAAGATAATGAATAAAAGAGACTCAAACCTGAAAGGAAAAATAGAATAGAACCAAATAAGTAAACCCTAATTTAGGGAAAACAAGAGATGAAAAGTTTAGAGAACTGAACAGGGATCATAAAGGCAAGCTTCACTATCAGAATATGGAGATGGAGGAAAGACTCTTAGCTACTGAAGACGTGATAGAAAAAAATGGATACCTTGATGGAAAAAGAAATATCTTTAAAAAACCCTGACACTAAACCTCTATAAAATCTATGACACTATGAAGGAGGGAGAGAGGGAGAGAGAGAGAAAGAGAGAGAGAGAGAGAGAGAGAGAGAGAGAGAGAGAGAGAGAAAAGAATAACAACTCAAAAGGCCAGAAAATTATTTTCAATAAAATTGTGGAGGAAAATTTTCTAGCCTAAAGAAGGGAAAGCCCATAAAGGTACAAAAAGCTTGCAGAAAAACAAATAGATTGGAACAGAAAAGAAAATCCCCTTGGCCCATAATGAGCAAAACATTAAACATACAAAACAAAGAAAGAATATTTAAAGCTGCAAGGGGAAAAGATCAAGTAACAAACAAAGGCAGACCTACTAGAATAGCATTTGATTTTTCAATTGAGACCTTAAAAGCCAGAACTGTCTGGGCAGATATTCGACAGACTTTAAGAGACCACATATGCAAGTCCAGACTACTATACTCTGCAAAGCTTTCGATCACCATAGATGGAGAAAATAAGACATTCCATAATAAAATCAAATTTAAGCAATATTTGTTTACAAAATAAGCCATACAGAGGGTACTAGAAGAAATATGCCACCCTAAAGAGGTTAAGCACCCCCAAGAAAACACAAAGAATAAATAATCCCAGACCAACAAATCAAAACATGTAAAACCACAAACACACATGCACATGCACACACACATGCATATGCACACTCACATACACACCATCATCAGTACCACCACCACAACAATATAAACAACAAAATAATAGGAATCAAGAAATACCACTCAAAATCTCTCAAGATTAAGTGTCTAAATTCCCCAATAAAAAGAAACAGACTAACAGAATGGATAGGAAAACAAGATTCATCCTGCCGATGCATCCAAGAAATGTATCTTAACATCAAGGATAAATATTCCCTAAGGATAAAAGGATGGAAAAGTTATTCTAAGCAAACAGACCTTAGATGCAAGGAGCTGGTGTAGTCATTTTAATACCTGACAAAATAGACTTTACACCAAAGCTAATCAAAAGAGATGGGAAGAAGACTTCATATTCATCTAAGGAAAAATCCACCAAAGTTACATTTCAATTCTTAACAACTATAACCCAAACATAAGAGCATCCATTTTTATAAAAAACTGCTTCAGCTTAAATCAGATACTGACCTTCATACATTGATAGTGGGAGACTACAATCCCAGTCTCACCAAGGATTAGGGCATCAAGAGAAAACCTGAACAGAGAAACATATATTGTAAACCAAATGGATCTTACAGATACTTACAGAACATTTCACCCAAACACAAAAGAACATACCTTCTTTCAGCACTTCATGGAACTTTCTGCAAAATTGATCACACACTTGGACAAAAGCCAAGTATCAACAGATACAAGAAACTTAAAATAACACCTGCATCCTATCAGACACCACAGATTAAAGTTGCTTATCATCAACAACAGAAACAATACAAAGCTTACAAATCTATGGAAAGGTTACAACTCACTACTGAGTTAAATTTCTTTTTTTGATGTTTTCTTTATTTATTTATTTGCACTCCAGATTTTATTCCCCTCCTGGTCCATGCTCCAATTGTTCACCATCCCATACCTCCTCCCACCCCCCTATGTCTATGAGGATGTCCCCACCACCCACCCTCCACCCCACCAGATCTCTAAACTCCCTGAGGCCTCCAGTCTCTTGAGGGTTTGGTGCATCTTCTCTGACTAAACCCAGACCCGGCAGTCCTCTGCTGTATATGTGTTGCGGGCCTCATATCAGCTGGTGTATGCTGCCTGGTTGATGGTCCAGTGTTCACAAGATCTTAGGGGTCCAGGTTAACTGAGACTGTTGGTCTTCTTACAGGGTAGCCCTCCTCCTCAGCTTCCTCCAGCTTTTCCCTAATTCAACCACAGGGGTCAGCAGCTTCTGTCCATTGATTGGGTACAAATATCTGCATCTGACTCTTTCAGCTGCTTGTTGGGTCTTTCATAAGGCAGACATGATTTGTCCCTTTTTGTGAGCACTCCATAGCCTCAGTAATAATGTCAGGCATTGGGGCCTCCCCTTGAGCTGGATCCCACTTTGGGCCTGTTGCTGGACCTCCTTTTCCTCAGGCTCCTCTCCGTTTCCATCCCTGCAGTTCTTTCAGACAAGAACAATTATGGGTTAGTTTTGACTATGGGATGGCAACCCCATCCCACACTTGATGCCCTGACTTTCTGCTGGAGGTGGGCTCTACAAGTTCCTTCTCCCCACTGTAGGGCATTTCATCTAAATTCCCTTACTTTGATTCCTGTGAGTATCTCACCTCCCAGGTTTTTTGGTACATTCTGGGGGGTTCGCTCAACCTCCTACCTCCAGAGGTTGCCTGGTTCCATTCTTTATGCTGGCCTTCAGGGATTCAGTCCTTTTTGTTAGCGTTCTGTCTAAACTTCACCCCACAGTTAACTGGCAACAACCAGGTAGACCTGACCCACTATAAAAGGGGCTGCTTGCCCCCTTCTCTTTCTCTTGCCTCTCTTGCTCTTGCTCTCTTGCTCTTGCTCTCTTGCCCCCTTTCTTCACCTCTCTGCCCATTCCCTACCCCCCTCTTTCCACACGGTCATGGCCAGCCTCCACTTCTCCACTTCTTTACTCTCTCCCTCTCTCTGACTTTCTCTGCCTCTTCTACTCTCTTAACTCCCCTCCCCATGCCCTGAATAAACTCTATTCTATACTATACCATGGTGTGGCTGGTCCCTCGGGGGGAGCGATGCCTCAGAATGGGCCAGAAGAGGCATACCCTTCCCCCCACACCTCCCCCACACCCCCCATAGAACATATATACCTCTTTATCTTTTTATAAACACATCATTGGTGCAAGACACTCTTTTTCTACATACAAGATTCATGGGATTTCAGGTGGGAGATAGGAGTTGTTGGTAAGCTGTACTGTAAAAATCAACCTGGCTCCCCAGTAAGTTCCATTCATATCCAGAGAAAATATGTCTCAGTTGGCCAACCTCAAGACATTAGAAAAGTAGGAGAAGTAATCGAACACTCCTCCGAGGTCCTTACCTCTTTGACATCACCCCTCATAAATGGCACTAACTTGTCATTTTGCCTTTTGCTTCTGACCTTGACCTTGGTGTACCAACTCCTTAATGTCACCAGGCCTGGTCGCTTTAAAGATTGCTGGCTATGCATACCCTCTGGAACTAACTCACAATTACCACTTACAGCCTCTCTGGTGATAGAGCCGAGTAATCTTACCTCACCTTTTGTCAGATGCCATGACTCCGATGTTGTCATGACTCCATACCTTACCTCTATTCCTCTCTGGCATGGCCAATTGTTTTAAGACCTCAGGGACATATTCTGTAGGAACGCTAAGCGCCCTAGACTGCAATAGAACCATAACGCTTGATATACCATCTCTGCCACAATGCCCTGCAGTCCAGAACATGTCACTTCTTTGTGGCATTCAGGTATATATATCATCACCTACCTGCCAGCTGGTCAGGAGTTTGCACATTGGTTCTCCTTTTCCCTGAACTGAGAGTAATCTAGGGAAACAAGCCCCTGCCAATCCCAGTTGTAGATATGATAGCTGCCCAACATAAGAGAGCAGTTCAAGTTGTGTCACTCTTGGTTGCTACAGGAATAGCCATAGATGTTGGTACTGGAGTTGCAGGAATAACGACTTCCATGACCCAATATGATGAATTCACTTCTCAGTTTAAAAGCAATCTTCAAGAAATGACTGAAACTGTGCTTACTATCCAGAAACAGGTAGATTCTTTGGCAGCTGTGGTAATTCAGAACCAACAGGGACTAGATGTCCTGAATTAAAGAAGGTGGTCTTTGCCTGTTCCTCCAAAAAGAATGCTGTTTCTATGTCAACAAATCCAGGAGCTACTGTCAGACATATGGAATTTCAGAGAACGTGAGACCTCCAGTTCTGGGATTTTCAAAAAACCTAAATAGAACTCCCTTTCATAACTCCCTTCCTAGTCATCTTCCTGGTGTTATTATTTGCTCCTTGCCTCATTAATCTTGTTTCTACATTCCTTCAATGACAAATGCAGAAAATTTCTAACCAAACTATTAATCAGTTCCTGTTACAGGATTACCAGCCACTGTCCAAAGAGGAATCTGATGCAAACGTTTACCAGGTGGACCCCAATGGTGAAAGTCACACTCCAAAATTGACGACACCCCTACACAGCAGGAAGAAGCTTAAGAGACATGATGCCCTGATTACCTTTTCACCATCGGCTTCCCCCTTCCTTTTTTTCTCCTTCTTTTTGTAATAAGAAGAAGGGAGGTATGCTAGCATCAGGACCTCCAAACCAGTGACATCACACCCAGGCGACAGCACAACCTTCACACCTGTTGCCAAGTCAACAGCCACCATATTCCCAGAATCCACTTAGAATCCCTCCCACCTTTACCTGTGGCTATGTCACTACCCATATATAAACAAAAGACCCCTCTGATCTATCTCTCTCTCTCTCTCTCTCTCTCTCTCTCTCTGGTCCCCCTTCTCTTTTTGCTGCCACCTTGACCCCCTCTCTTTCAATAAACCCCACCTGGAACTGTTTGGCCTGGCGTGGTTTCTGGAGCTGCCCAACCATCACACTTTCCCCCCACCCAATGCCACATTATGGTCCCTTCTTGCCCCCCCCATCCACTTCCTTTCCCAGGTCCCTTCCTCCCTCCTCCCTTGTGATTGCTTTCTTCTCCCACCCAAGAGGGACTGAGGTGCCCTCACTTGAGCCCTTCTGCTTTTTGAGTTCTGTGGACTATATCTTGGGTATTCTGTACTCTTTTTTTTTTTTTTTTTCTGGCTTATATCCACTTATTAGTAAATACATACCATGCATGTCCTTTTGGATCTGAGTTACCTCACTCAGGAAGAGATATTCTAGTTCCACTCATTTGCCTGCAAAACTCAGGATGTCCTCATTCTTAATAGCTGAGTAGTATTCCACTGTGTAAATGAACCACATTTTCTGTATCCATTCTTCTGTCATGGGACATCTGGGTTGTTTCCAGCTATGAACATAGTCGAATATGTGCCCTTGTGGTATGGTGGGGCATCTTTTGGGTATATTCCCAAGAGTGTTATTGCTGGGTCTTTAGGTAGATTTATTTCCAATTTTTTGAGGAACTGCCAGATTCATTTCCAGAGTGGTTGTACCAGTTTGCAATCCTACCAACAATAGAGAACTGTTCCTCTTTCTCTACATCCTTGCCAACGTGTGCTATCCTCTGAGTTTTTGTTCTTAGCCATTCTGATTGGTGTAAGGTAAAATCTCGGGGTCATTTTGATTTGCATTTCTCTGATCACTGAGGACTTTAAACATTTCTTTAAGTGCTTCTCAGCCATTCAAGATTACTGTTATGAATTCTCAGTTTAGTTCTATTCCCCATTTTTTGATTGTGTTGTTTGGTTTTTTGGTGGTTAGCTTCTTGAGTTCTTCATATATTTTGGATATTAGCCCTCTATCAGATGTGGGGTTAGTGAAGATTTTTTTACCAATCTGTAGGTTGCAAATTTGTCTTATTGGCAATGTTTTTTGCCTTACAGTGCTATGTCTTTTGCCTTAATTTTGTGCCTTTACACATCCCACCCTCGTGTGAGTTTATGTGTTTGTTTTAATTTACCAAAATAATATGAAAGAAATTTAAAACTTTCTAGAATTGAATGAAAGTGAATATATAACACACCTTAATGTATGGGACACTATCAAGGAGGAATTTCATAGCACTATCTGCCTACATAATAAAAGAAAGAAAGAAAGAAAGGAAAAGTAGAGATCTCGTACTAGTATCATAATAATAGCACACCTGAAAGCTCTAGAACAAAGAGAAGAAATCACACCCAAAATGAGTATACAGCAAGAAATAATCAAACTCAAGACTAAACTCAATAAGATAGAAACAAACAAACAAACAAAAAATCAAAGAATCAATGAAACAAACAGTCATTTCTTTGAGAAAAATGAACAAGATAGCAAAACCTTTATCCGAACTCACTAAAAGGCATAAGGACTATCCAAATTAACAAAATCAGATGTGAAAGGAACATAACAGACACTGACAAAATCCAGAGAATCATAAGGACATAATTTTAAAACCAGTGAAGTCACAAAATAGAAAAGTCTAAGAGAAATGTATAATTTTCTCAGTAGTTCCTGCTTGCCAAATTTAAATCAAGATCAGATCAACAATTTAAACAGACATATAACCCCTAGCAAAATAGCAGTCATTAATTAATAGCCTTCCAAGACCCAAAAGCTCAGGGCCAGATGGTTTTAGAGAAGAATTCTACCAGACTTTCAAAGGAGAGCTATTACCAATACTCTTCAAATTATTCCACAAAATAGAAACAGAAGGTACAATGACCAGTTAGTCTTGTGAGAACAGCTACCCTAATATCTAAGCCACATAAAGACCCAACAATGAAAGAGAATCACAGAGCCATTTCCCTAACGGTGCACAGATGCAAAAATAATAAAAATACTTGCAAAGCAAATCCAAGAACACATCAAAAAGATCATCCAGCATGATCAAGTAGGTTTCATTCCAGAGAATAGAGAATGGTTTAACATATGTAAATCAATAAATGTAATCCTCTATAGGAACAAACTCAAAGACAAAAACCACAGAATCATCTCATTAGATGCAGAAAAAGCAAATTCAAAATCACTTCACAATAAAAGTCCTGGACAGATCAGGATACAAGGGAAGTAGCCTCAACATAATAAAGAAAACATTCAGCAAACCCATATTCAAGATCACCTTTAATGGAGAGAAACTCAAATCATTTCCACCAAAATCAAGAACAAGACAACGCTGTCCACTCTCTCTATACCTATTCAACATGATACTTGAAGTCTCAGCTAAAGCAATAAGACAACTAAAAGGGATCAAAGTGATAAAAGTTAGAAAGGAAGGGATAAAAATAATGGTAATAAAATGAATAATTAAAAAGGAATAAAAAACTTTATTTGCAGATGATATTGCAGTATAAATAAGTAACCCTAAAAATTCCACTATTGCTGATAAACACTTTCAGCAAAGTATCTGCATATAAAATTAACTCACAAAGATCTGTAGCCCTCCTAGTAACAAATAACAAAGAGACTGAAAATGAGATAAGAGAAACAAAATCTTTCACAACAGCCTCAAATAATATAAAATAGGTTGGGGTATACTTGACCAAGCAAGTGAAGACTTGTTTAACAAAAACTTCAAGTCATCAAAGAAAGAAATTGAAGAAGATATCAGAAGACAGAAAGATCTCTTATGGCTGAGGGAGTTTGCAGCCCCATGGAGGGTGCAAGTGTCAACTGGCCTGATCCCTCGATGGTCCTGGAGACTGAATCACCAACCAAAGAATACACATGGACACATGGAGGGACCCATGGTGCTGGCCACATATGTGGCAGAGGAGGGTCTTGTTAGCCATCAGGGGGAGGAGAGGCCCTTGGGCCTGGGGGTATTAGATGCCCCAGTACAGAGGAATGCCAAGGAGGGAAGACGAGAGTGAGTTGGTGGGTGGATGGGGGGATACCCTCATGGAGGCAGGGGGAGGAGAGGATAGGGGGTTTACAAAGGGGAGATATGGAAAGGGGGAAACATTTGAAATGTAAATAAAGTATCAAAAAATAGAAGAATCATCTCCTAGCATCTTACAAAAGGTTTGCTTTGAATAAAATTCAAGAAATCATAACACTTGTTAATTTGAAAAGATCCACATAGTTAATAACCAATGCTGAAATTATTTGTAAAATTTCATACAATTTCTGACCACCTGTGATTTATTATGGTCCTAGCAAAAATAAATCTTTCAAAGATAACTCCTTCAACATGAAATTGTATCAGAATAGCTAATCTCATGGACATTATAAATTATATAATTATTTAAGAGGTAAAATACTTAAGTCAAAAAGCACAACATATACTGTTACCTTCTTATTCCACTCTATGAAGCCAAAAGGTAAATTTCATAATTTTGTATGATATTTCTTATTCTATTCTACAAAGAAAACAGAAAAGATAAATTCAATAAATTCAAGAACACAAAAAAGAAAGATCTCTTATGTTCATGTGTTGATACGATTAGTATAGTAAAAATGGCCATCCTACCAAAAGTGATCTACATACTCAACACAATCCCCAACAAAATTAAAACATAATTATTTGCAGATTGTGAGAGAACAATTTTCAGCTTCATTTAGAAACATAAAAACAATCAAGATAATTAAAACAATAATGAATTATAAAGAACTGCCGTAGCTATCAACAAGCAAGATTTTAAGTTGTACTTCAGTCCTTTAGTAATAAAAATAGCACGTTATTGGCACAAAAACAGACGCATTGATCAATGGAATTGAAATGAGTCACAGACATGAATCTATACACTGATGGAGACCTGATTTGGGTTAAAGATGCCAGAAACAGACACTGAACGAGAAACACCATCTTCAACAAACCATGCTCATTACACTGGGTGACTCTATGTACAAGAACCAAAATACATCCATACTTATCACCCTGCACAAAACTCAACTCCAAATGGATCAGAGATGTCAACTTAAAATCAGATACACTATGCCCAATATAAGAGAAAGTAAAAAATAGCCTTGAATGCACTGGCACAGAAGATTTCCTGAACAGAACACCAATAGCACAGGTACAAAAGTCAACAATTAATAAATGGAACCTCATGAAACTGAAAAGCCTCAGCACAGCAAGGAACATCATCATTTAGACAAAGCAGCAGCCTACAGAATGGGACAAGGTTTTTACCAACTACATAACGGTTAAGGATTAATATTCAAAATATATAAAGAACTTTAAAAAGTAGATGTCGAGAAAACAACCCAACTTTAAAATGGGGTACAGATCTAAACAGATTTCTCAAAAGAGTAAACTCAAATGACTGAGAAACACTGATAATTTCAACATACTTAATCATCAGGGAATGCAAATCCAAATTACTTTGAGATTTCATCTGATACCCTGCACCATATGTGAACAAATACAGAGACTCAGAGCCAAGACTTTATAATTATGCAAAGAATGAGAAACCTTGGAACACTCACCCCTACACAAGGTGACTCCATCAAATACCTCCTGTTGGAGTTTGTAGAACCCTTGGAAAGAGAAAGTAGAAAGAGTATAAAAGCCAGGAAGGATAAAGGACACCAAGAAATCAGGGTCCTCTAAATCAACATGATCAAAACTCACGGGCACTCAGAGAGACTGAGGCAGCTTGCATATGGTCTGCAAAGGTCTGAATCCAGTCCCTTGTGTGTATGGTACAGCTTATTCTTTTGAAATGGGATTCCTGAGTATCTAAACAAGTGAGTCCCTGTTTCTTATGCCTTCTCTTGAGACCCTTTCCTCCTGTTTTCTTGTTTCCTCCAGTTCCAGTAGATTCAATTCTGTTTTATCATTGTATCATAATCTCTTAGAGGCCGTTTATTTTGTAATGAGAGACAAAAAGAGAGTTGATCCAAAAGAGAGTGGGGGTTAAAGGGTATAGGGAGGGAACACTGTAATCAAGGTATATTTCATGAGAAAACATCTATTTGCAATAAACTGGGAAGGGGGAGTTAGAAAGAAATACCTATTTGTTTTATGCTACTGGAATCTTAAGACTGCTCTTCAGTGGCTGTGTCTCCCCAGAAAGCCCCCAAAAAGAGGCTGGTCAGAAGAAAGACCAAAGCATGGTTAGAAAATGAGACTGATTGATCATCAATAACTTATCATGTAGTTATCCATGCCTTTGTGATAACACTGTTATTAACTCCAAAAGTGGTGGGCAGAACTTAGAAAGCCTTCAGATGATAAAGACTTGGTGATGCCTGGGATACTCCAACATTCATCACTCTATGCCTCTATTCCATGTCTCATGTAGACCCTTCAGAATAAATGAGAGATTTCAGAAAAGGTTTTCCTAGTATTTTTTTTTTGAGATGCCCTAGAACATTAATTGAAAGTGAATAGGTGAAGGGAGCCTCTGGTTTAAAACCACTAAGAATTTGGGGCTGTAGAGATGGCTCCATGGCTATCAGCACTGGCCACTCTTACATGGGACCAGGTATGGTTTTAAGCACCACATTAGGCTTAAACCTTCCACAACTCTAGTTCCAGGGGATCTAGCACCCTCTTCTGCCTTGGGTTGGAACCAAGCACACATGCATTACACTTAACTGGCAAGCAGGAAAAAAAAAGTCACACACATAAAATTAAGTAAATCTATTTTTGAAAATGGTAGGACAAGTCAGAACCTTGAACTAACAGTCAGTGTCTGAGAGGTCCAGTCTTGCAAGGATGAGCTCTTAGCCATTCGGATCAGACTCAAACCAGAGTCAAATTGTCTCATGGCCAGAGGTTGCCAACTGAGAATGTATTTCTTGAAATTTGGAGAAACACCACACATACCCTGCTGGAGATGTTTTTTTCTGTGTTGTGTATGAGAATAGAGAAGAAAATCTACTTGTTTTTTTGTTGTTTTTTTTTCCCACACGGACCGCAGTTTGCAAGCTCACAAATGATTTAATTGTTCACTAATGTTATTTTAATCTGGAAAAACATGGCACACTTAAAAGTACCTCATGTTCTGTTAATAAAAGATAAGAATATCCCAGAAAGCCATGGGTCTGTCACAAGCTGCCTCTGTGAATGAACATCAGAGCTGAATGAAGCTCTTGGGAACACATGGAAATGAAAAGTGAGAAATCTAGTCGACCATCTGGAATTTTCCTACAGAATGCCAAACATCCAGATACTTGCTAAACTCTGGATGAACACTAGCTGTCATTTGTCATGAGGATTTTGTCAACATTCAGATGGTTCTAGAAAACGGTTGACTTCCAGAAACTGAGATGCATCGCTGAGAGAGCGTTTCAGCAATAGCAGGGGACTTTTTGTGTTAGTGTCCACACTCTGAGCAAAAGCCTGTGATTAACACAGTTTGTAGTACCACAATAGCAAGTATCTGTTTACCTGTCAAAACACTGTTTGAGGTGAATCCCCAAGCTTCATGCAAAGTCTGGCTTTAACTTAGGTTAAAATAATGATGCAAACATGTAGGCTGCCTTTTTCCCAACTAGCAAAGAATGGTACTTACTACAGGAGAGGAAATCCACACACAGAAAATAAAATACATCTGCAAAGCAGAAGAGGCACACTGGAAGCCATGTCTAGTCTTTCCTAAGGTCTGGAGGTTTTAAAGTTCTTAAGGGGTGGTTTCAGTTTTGGTCCTCCAGTTGAGGGTTCGTCAGTTTGAACAAAGACAACAGGAGAGCTGATAGGTCCACAGCCTTGGATCTGGCCTTGAACTTGTCAAAATGGTCCCCAGGCCCTGGGAGCCCTACAGGCAGGAGCAAAGGCTTGCCAGACCTTTGGGTTTTTTTGTTGTTCTTTTGTTTGATATTTTTCAGGTCTCCCCTTCAGAAACCCTCTATCTCCTCCCCCCTTCCCCCTACCTCTATGAGAGTGTTCCACAACCCACCCACCTCCTCCCATCTTCCCGCCCTGACATTCCCCTACACTGAGGCATCAAACACGCTCAGGCCCAAGGGCTTCTCCTCCCACAGATGTACAACAAGGCCATCCTCTACCACATATGTGGGCAGCACCATGGGTCCCTCTGTGTATTCTTTGGTTGGTGGTGCAATCCCGGGGAGCTCCAGGAAGTCTGGCCTGTTAACACTGTTGCTCCCTCCATGGGGCTGCAAACCCCCTTAGCTCCTTCAGTCCGTTCTCCAACTTCTCCATCTGGGTCCCCATGCTCAGTCCAATGGTTGGCTGAGAGCATTTGCCTCTGTATTTGTTGGGCTCTGGCAGAGCCTCTCAGGAGACAGCCATTTTAGAATTCCATCAGCAAGCACTTCCCAGCATACACAATAGCGTCCAGGTTTGGTGGCTGTCTATGGGATGGATCCCCAGGTGGGGCAGTCTCTGGTTGGCCTTTCCTTGAGTCTCTGATCCACACTTTGTTTCCATATTTCCTTCTGTGAATATTTTGTTCACCCTTCTAAGAAGCACTGAAGCATCCACATTTTGGCCTTCCTTCTTAGGTTTCATATAAGCTGTAGTCTCTTGTCTCAGGTCAGGAGGGTAAGAAAATACATAGGCTGGTTTTTGTTTTGTTTTGTTTTGTTTTGTTTATGTTTCATTATAAAAAGAAAGCATGACTGTTTAGCATGTCAGGTTTGCTAATACCAGTGGTAACTCTTCCAAGCCGTGCTTGGACAACAGCTATTCATGACAATAACTATTCTATTATTAGTCACCCCCAATAGAATTGCAATGAAACATTCAACAATTCTCTAACCCAATATTTCAGAACAGGAGTACAATGTTTTCTTGGCCATATGTGAGGTCCTGTGTTTATCTTTAGCAACTCTCAAACTTCTAATGGACTTCATGAAAGCATACATGTCATTAATTGGTATTTACATAAAGACACCTCTCTTGATCTCTCTTCATCCAGATATTTATATCAAGGGCCTTACTCAGCAAGTACCACACCTTTTCATTTCTGAACTTACAGACCAGTAATATATGGAATAAATAACATATATGTTTCATCACACAAATTCCATCACCCAAATTCCATAACCCATGTGCTTGCACATTAGCACACAGCAGTGGCAACAGTATCACAAAAGAGGAACTGTGTACTACTCTGCAGGTAGAGATTTTTAATTAATTTTTACCTGAGGTTTAGAAAATAAAGTTTTTAAAATAAAAATATATACTCTGACCTCTACTCAAAGTTTCTGATGGACCATGGGATCAGGGAGCTAGTCATTATTACAATTTATCCATCTTAGAAACATTTACTAGTTACAGTTAAAAGAGCATAATGAGAAAAAGACTTTCCCAAATTATTCATTGCTTTCAGTTTCTTCCTGGGGCTCTTTAAACAAACAACATTTTTCTACATAAATAATATATTTTCCTCACGTGTCTAGCACACTTTCAAAATATATTTGACAGAATTGGATATAATTATATGCACTTAAGTTAGTATGACCTGGTGTCATAAAGTAAAACTGTGCCAAACTGAGGAAATAATGTAATGTATTTTTATTATTTATGAACTATTTTAGTGGCTAAAATTACAAGGGTGCGTAGGTGAATTGTAATTGACAAGCAGAATATTCATTATTATCATAAACAAAGAGACTGCATGACCAGGTCAATCAGTATATTGCAGTGGGTTCAGTGAAAAAGAGAATACTGACAAGAGATGTTTTGGTGTTTCCTGATGATAAGCATTACAGTAATCTAGACACAAACATTCAAAATGAAGCCACCAGGAGAAAAGCCATAATCCTAATATAAGCCTCAAGTCACTGAGGTTTTCTATTCATCAATAAAGACACTCTGAGAATTTCTGAGCAAATCAGGCTTGCTCCATTTTGGGATTTTTAAGAATTATTGAAAACGTTATAAAGAGTCAAGCCATACTCACATTATGTTAACGCACATACTTGAACCCACGGCTAGGTCTATTTTTATTTTAGACCAGAACATTAAGAGGAAGGGATGACAGATGCTGTTATATTAACTCTGGTTGCAAGGAGCACCTGAGATGTGGATGGGGCATTGGCGTAAACTTAGCTGGCTGGCATCAGAGCTGGTAACAGGTGGCAGACTGCACAGTCAAATCACAAAGGCAGAGCCGTTTATACTTCCTGTGTGATCTCCGTCCTTTATGAGTAGATATAATTCCCATGATTATCAGGATTTTTGTTGTTGTTGTTTTTCTAAACAGAGTCCCTTAAGCATCAAAAATAGTTATTCATAATGATTCACAGCATACAAGTTTTTAATCTATGGTATCAGAAATTATAATAGCATACTCTTTGACAGTATATAAATCCCTTCTTAGGCAGCATTTTCTTATTTCCCCCAATCTTAGAGTCAACCTGACATTTCAGAGAATGGGGCATATCATAATATGCCCATTCTGGTGGTTCAATCTTATAACCTTAGCTAACTTAAACACTGGGCTAAGACAGTAACAATTTACGACCTCCCTGGGCTACAGTGAACTGAAAACCTGGAAGGTTACCTTAGCAAGATTCAGTCTCAACATTTAAAATGGGGGATGGATGTACTGGAGTTATTGAAGTGATGGCCTACCATGTACAAAGCCCTAGTTTTAATCCCCAGGACCACGCACACAAAGGACCCTCTGTCACCACCTAAACTTGTCTCTGTTGTATGTTTCCTGTTTAGAATACCTGCATTTGTATAGAAACATCTCATCTGCTAAAATACAACTGATATGGATAATCATTACTATAAACACTAGTGGACTTTTCTTGCACCAACGTAATATTTTGGGATTGTCATCGAAATGATCATATTTTTGTTTGGATTTTGGCTTGCAATATTTTTAGTTTATTCCGACTAAAATTAGGAATATGAGTAAAGATGTCTGTGGCAACATGTGAAAAGTCAGTGGGAACATTCACAAGAATGCACCTGTCTGTTTTCTTTTAACGTGTGACAGTGAAGAAAACATAATCAACATCATAAAGCAGTTTCTGTTTGGATTTTAACAATCCTCGTTTTACAGTTCACTGATCTCTAAATTTTAACAGGTAAATAGCATCCTACTATCTGCACAGAAGTATGATATAATCAGCATCCTTCTGAGGGTTGTGAGGAAAAGACCCAGACCAGGCTTGCTTTATTTGTTTTCAGAAGTTCTAGTTTCCCAAATTTCTTCTGATTACTGGCCTATGAATAATTCTATCCAAATTCCCATTTTTATGAGATTATTGGTGATATTATGTCCCCCACTAATGACCTCATGTGTAAAGTACCTGTCTCTAAGAAAAATCAGATTTGAAGATAAAAGTTTGAATATCAGTAATAAAGAAACTTTAACTCTGTTCATGAACACAAAGACTTACAAAGTCAGGTAAAAATATCTGCATTTTTCATAGCAGAACAAGGCAAATACTGAATCAATGGTTCCTCTGCATCATAATGGCCAGTCAGTACCCTATTACAGTTTCATCTATCCATCTTATTCTGAGATTTGTCTCAATGAACATCAGAAGTTCTCCCTTTACCATTCTTGTATGTTTTTATCCTCACGCAATCTTATGTTATATATAAACTGAGATATATCAGTTATTGCTTATAAATTTTAATCTTTCATTTTGCTGAATAAAGTAAATTGAAAATATTCTAATATGTATCCTTTATGAATGTCTGACACACTGTGACCATGTCATTGGTCTTAGTGACATCCAGTGGCCGTGACAGGTCAGTGGCAGGAATTCAGATCTTTTCCAGAAGCGCCTGTGCTCTGTAGTGCTGATCAGGAAAATAGAGAAAAACTGTATTCTTCATCTACTGGCCATTTAAACCAAAGTGTAGCAAACTATCATCTTTTGTGACTCATAAATTAAATTAGTTTTCATGGAGGAAAAAATAAGAGTTTATTATATTTAGCTTAATTTTGAATCATATTTGGTAATGAAATATCATCCTTTAAATATATGTAACATACAAAAGCTGTTTTAACAGATCACAAGTAAGCAAAGATTATACAATGTTATAATATTTTGTTTCTATGAATCTTGACTATAAAGTATTTTTATTTAAATATTTTTATCAAGTATAGATGTTTTCCAAAAACTCAACATGCTCTTTCTAGATTATTTTGATTTTTAGTGTATTTTAAAAATTATATATTTCATCAGAAGGTGGTGAGGAAATAAGGCTGGATCTTGATTTCTTTTAAAGTCTGACTATATTCTAAAAGATAAATGATGTAGAGAGCAAAAGACGAAGGGGGTGGAATAAGAATCAATACACAAAGTGTATTTTGTAAGTTTTTGTGACTTTCATGTTACTAGTGTCTGTATTCTGTATTTCTGATAACAGCAATGTTGATACAATTTATAGTGTTAAACTAAGAATTTACTATGAGTAATGGTTATCTAATACCTTGTAATTAAAAAAATTTAGTCATGAAAACCCAAATTAAATCAAATCTTTCTATACAATGCAAGGCAACCTGTTTTAGGCTCCTTTTATTATAAAGTCCTAAAATAATGCCATGAATTATTAGAAAATTTGCATAATACATATTTGAATAAGTGAATAAAATTCAGTCCGATGGTCCTTAGGGTTTCACTGGAGAACTGATGTCTATGATGTCTAAGGAAGGGCTCAGCTGAGGACATATGTAATGCAATATCCTGGGTGAGGGAGGGAAGTCCAGGGAAATGGCCATGGGACCCAGTAACAGGTAAAGGTTTCAGAATGAAGAACTGGCCTTTGAAGGGACCATAAGCTTTAACTATGGAGGGAAGTCTGTGGAAACGGAGAGACAGCACAGTTTAATTCTAGGCAAAAAATAAAGTTTAAACACAAATGTGAGAACAACCAGGCAACCAGCTGACCACAGAGACCTCTGTCTGGAAGAACAAGACAGAAAGCAAATGGATGAGTGTGGCTAGCTCATACATGGCTTGGCCAAAGACTGATAGACACAAAGGCCTGACCATGAGTTACTGGAGATTTTCAGAGCTTAATGATTTAACACAAAGAAAGATGCATTGAGTTGCAATGAGTGGCTATTAGTGAAAGGCAGACATGGTCAAAAAGATAAAAGGAGGTGTTGGAAAAGAAGAAAGAGGATGCCAGGGCACTACATGAATCTGGTTATTGGCAGCATCTTGAGGTACAAGTCAACCAGGAGCCACAAAGCCATACATGGGCTCAACTGAATGGTATTACTTCAGAAAGAAAATAGGGAAGATATTAAGAAGTAGAACTTGTTTAAGAAGAAACTTAACTTTGGCCTTGTGGTGGTGTAAAGGAATTTAATCCAGCAACTTGGCTGCTTTGGCAAGGGATCACATCCAAAGACCTTCAAGATCTATGTGATCTGGCTGCAAGGCAAACAAGTTGTAGATTATCGTATGATCTGACTAGACTAGAGACACCCATTTAGTACGCACTTTAATCCCAAACAATGAAGATAAGGTTAGTTTGTAGAAGGAAGCAGCCATGATTGAAAGCAATGTCTGAGGGACAGACAAGGTGACAAATCAGAGAAAGATTTGACAGAATAATTCAGGAATGCATATACCCAACTCTCGTAAGAAGAGGGCAGTGTATAGAAAGAGAGAAGAAGCAGTTTACTGGGGCAGTTTTACAGAAAGAGGTAACAACCAGAGAATAAGAAGGAGCCATATTACAACAGATTGCCAGATTTAGTTGAAGGCCAAGCAGAGCAATTTAGTCAGAGCAGAGAGAAGCCAGATTGAATCAGTCAGCTTGGAAAGGACTTTGAGCCAGAACAGCTGAATCACCCAGTCAGAATTCAGAAAGAACTAATATGGTTGAGCTTATTCATCAGTAATCCTCTGAGATGGCGATTACATCTGGTGAATAAAAGTTACTTTTACATGGCGGGTTGAATAAGAATGGTCTCCACTGGCTTATAGATTTGAAATCTTCATCACCAGGGTATGACACTATTTGAAAAGATGAGAAGTTATGGCCTTACTGAAGGAAATGTACAACTGAAGGTGGGCTTCAATGTTCTCCAAAGCCCAAGCCAGGCCCAGTGGCTTTCTTTTCCTGCTGCCTGCAGATTCAGATGCAGAATTTCAGCTGCTTTTCCAGAACCCGTGTCTGTCTGTGGGCCACCATACTTCCAGCCATGGTGATAATGGATTAAACCTTTGGAACTGTAAGTAAAACCCAATTAAATGCCATCTTTTCTAAGACTTGCCACACTGATTAAGACAGAAAAAATGGATAGGAAAATTCCTACAGAGAAATTTAAGTGTTAAGGCTTAAGGTCAAATGTAAAAATTTCATTCCAAAGATTAGATAAGGTAATGATGTCCTCCAGAGCCTTAGGAAAGTATTGGGTAAGGTTAGGAAAAGATTGGAGTGCTAAAATAACATAAAATTGGAGTAGAGAAAATATAGATTAAAAAATAACAAGAAAATAATACTTTAAAAAATAATAGAAATGATGAGATATGTATCTCAGCCACGGAGCGCTTGCCTGGTATGAGGAAAGTCCTGAGTTCAGTCCCCAGCACTATACGAAAAAGTAGTAACTGATAGCTGTGTTTACTGCTTTTCTGCCACTGGGACCAAGTGCTTATGCATAGCAACACAATGTGCAGGAGACAGTATTTTCTTTGCTTGTGGTTTCAGTGCATTGTTGAGAAGACACAGCAAAGAAGCCTGCATTACGGTGTTCACTACACAGAAACAATGCCTGTGATGACTACATTTCTCATTTTTTTCTGTTTCTACATCATCTCGCCAGCTTACTGAACCATGTTGTGTAGTGATTTCCTCTGAATTGAAACATTCCCTCCTGGAGAGAGAAGCAGGCTCAGAACACTGATTTGTAGAAACAAAATACTAAAGCATTGTATAGCTAATGTCTACTTCTAAATGGCGAAAACAGCTTTTGTAGGTAATAATCTTTGAAATGATTAAATACATGATTTCATTAGTAAATGTGAAGCAAAAATAAAAGTAAATAAAAAATAAAAAGTAGAGTATGACAAACTCTACTTTTTTCTATATGAGAAATAATTTATTTTATGTATCATAAAAGATGAGGATGTGTTCTATCTTAAAATGACCTGTAGGTGAAGAATATGATCTCTTAGCTATTTCCTGAGTCAGAAACACATAATAAGTAACTCTTAGAGTACACCGAAACTCACAAAGTTACTCTGAAAGGTTTTACACTTTCTGGGCAGGAAGGCTCTCCTACTAGCTGAATTGTCTGCAAATCGGTGGGGGAGATACAGGTGGGGAACTTTCCAGTGATGCAGCTGTCTTTGTGTCAGCTGTGTTCCTCAAGTACTTGACAACATTCCTCTAGGAAACTCCTACACGCTCACACATTTACTAAACCAGACATAGATGGAATCATTTTCCTGGTCTATTATTGGTTATCTTCTCTGTGGTAAATAAAGATCTGTTCCTCTCTTTTCAAGAAAGTTCACGCAATGGTTGTGTTGCTAGGGTTCAGGATTTCAAATTAATCTTATCATCTTAACAAATCCTCTGTAGAAATACCCACACAGATCTATCCTGAGGAGTTTTCACTAGTTCCCCATGCCTGCCTCATGTCAGTCAATTTGGTAATCATCCTAAATCTACGATTGGTCAGCTGATATCCACATACAGCTCTATGAATGCCACGTTCTGCTATTAACTTTCAGAAGTTCATGCCAACTTCATAAGGCAAAATGCTTCACCTTGTCTCCAAAAGTACAGGCAAATTGACATAAATAGGTAAAACATGTATCAGCAAAACAAAACAAATCCACACTGATAACATACATTCAGCTTACTTGGAATAAACAGGGAGACATAGCTCTTCCATTAGCAGCTTCAAGGGAAATGTTTTCACAGGTGACTGGGCCTCCATCCAAGCCTCTGGAGTCAAGAAGAAAAGATGTTATTGTGGAAATTCATTAATTAAATGGGACAGAGTCATTCATCCAAAGACTGATTGGTTACAGAAAACAATGATATTTGGAAAAGACAAGAAGTGATTTTTTAAAATCACTTTCATAGAGAAAACTGCAGTAGTTAGAAACAAGACCAAGGTGAGAACAGGAGCGTGAGCTGAGGAAGTAGACAGGATATATAAATGTCAAAGTGAGTCCCTATCCTAGGGCGAAAATATGAGGTCTCAGTGTGGGGGTTTTTGGTTTGCAAAGTCACCAATTAACTTTATTGCCAAGACGTATCTGCCTCTGAGACACGAATGAATGCAGAAGTGAAAACAGATGAACTGACTAAAGGGAAGAAACGGTGTAGGATTAGGGGCCTGGAGACATAAAGCAAGAAGAGGAAAGTCTCTGTCCAGCAGTGCTGTGTGTTAGTGAGGGAGGGAGTGGAGAACCCAGGAGAAGCCAGCCATGCTGAACTTGCACAGCAGGCTCTACCAGGGAGCCAGCTGTGCTGAACCACACAACCCTATCCAGCAGCTCTGTCTGCCAGAAGAAGGCTTACCATGGAGCAATCCAAGACTGAAGACACGAAGGGCCCTCAAGGGGTTGCAAAACCCTGGCAGGAAAAACATCTAGGCAGCTGACCACTTAATCCAAGGTGGAACGGAATCAAATGTGGTCTAATGAGAGAAGTCGGCTTGCAGCGCTGCAACAGCCTGTGACTAACAGCACTGTAGTTCCCAGGTGAAGCAAAGTAAGATGTGACCTTTGTGGAAGAGCGAGAGAGAAGACTGCACCGGAAGGAGCTGAGTTTGACACTTGTCAGTGATAGAGAGCAGTATTTCATGATAGATTATTTTATGACAGTGGCTGCTGTGTTTAACTAATGTGACAGAGATATTAACCATGACGCCAGAAGTTCTGATAAGGACTTAGGCGTGAGAGAGAAGGTAACCATGGAGAGTAAGCAAGGGTGGACACTAGCACTTTGGGAAAACAGATATTTTTGTTACAGCTGTTCCCAAACCCCGGCTTCAAAACAGCACATAATCAGGAGCTACAAAGCCATATTCAATTGCTTTGGTACCGCTTCTTAATTAAAAATTAGTGGATAGGCTACTCTGCCTGTTTTCTGAAATTAAAAAGTTGCGCGCGTGTGTGTGTGTGTGTGTGTGTGTTATATGAGTGTGTGGATGTGTGTGTGTGAGTGTGTGTATGTTTGTGTGTGCATGTGTCTGTGTGTGTATGTGCGTGTATGCATGTGTGTGAGTGTGAGTGCATGTGTGTGCATGTGCATTGGGATGCATGGGACACAGAACCCCTCTGGAGGACTGGGGACAACTTCTGAAAGTGGATTTACTCCTTCCATTTTGGGAATCCCAGGAACCAAATTCATGTCATGAGGCTTGGCAATAGGCACCTTTAACCACTGAGGCATTTTACTGGCTCTGAAATTAATTTTTAGCATAGGAGTTTAAGGTGACAAACGAAGCTTTGATGTGATCATACATAGTTAAAATTCATTACCTATCAACCACCATGTTTGAACCAGACTTTTTGAGTGCTTTAACACACATGTTTGAAAAAAAAAAAATGGCTGTCTTAGAAAATAGAACAAGGTAAATAGAAAGGCCAAATGAAAGCCTTAATGGTTAACCACACACACACACACACACACACACACTCACACACACAAGATGGATATTCTAATATGATTAACACCAATAATAATAATTTATATTTTAATATAATGTACTACATAATAATATATTGTGTGATATATTATAATGTATTTAAATATATTATAATATTATTATATAATCTTTTATATTTATATAAATTATTAATAAAACATAAATTTATGTGTATGTTTTTATGCAATATAAATATTATTAGTATTAGTATTATAGCTAATTGCCAAACATTTATGTGTACATTAAGCATCTTAGGAGGTGGTTTCAAATGTATCCTGTAATTTAACCTAAGGCAGAAAATAACTTTAGTTCCTAGAATTGGAGGTTTGAAGGGAGCTAAAACTAAAGGGGAAGGATGTCAAGGAAACAGAGTTCTCTGGCCAGAAAATGGTTCTTGAGTTGGTATCATGCAAGGACATGACATTTAAAGCCTAGGCTTTGCTTAACTTGAAAGTTCTTTATACATGGCACTATGTGTACAGAACAGAAATGGAAAGATAGAAAAACAGTCAATGTTACAGAGTTAAATCTCATGGATGGAGGGTAACCCCAGCAACAGCAGGGTACTTGGCTCTGGGTGGCAGAGATGGGACTCACATAGGATAGAAAAGCAGATCTAAATATGTGTACTATGCTTTTGCTTTGGAGGGAAACAGGTGTACAATCTACCGCTAACATACACTGAGCATATGATATTTTGGCACAATTCTCTCGCGCTCAGTGTATCACACCATGAAACAAATACATTTGCCTCTTGTTTATTGGTTAGGGCTTCCGTTGCTCTGATGAAACACCATAACCATAGCAACATGGGGAGGGTGAGGTTATTTTGCCTATATTTTGATACCACAGTTCATGATCACAGACAATCAGGGCAGGAACCTGAAAGCAGGAGCTGATGGTGCAGAGACTACAGAGGAGTGCTGCTTACTATCTTGCTCCCCATGGCTTGCTCAGTCTGCTTTCTTAGTGAGCACAGGAACATCCTCCCTGTGGACAGGTGTTCCCATCCACAATGGGCTGGGTACTCACATAGCAATCACTAATGTAGTCTTACCTGCCTAAAGCCAAATCTTATGGATGGATTTTCTCACTTGAGGCTCTCTCCTCTCATTTGGCCTTGGCTTGTATTGAGTTGACATAAAACCCGCCAGTGTAGATGAAAAGAATAGCATGTGCACTACCAGTACAGGATGCCTAATCAAGGCAAGAATTCGTGAACTTTCATCCCTCCATCCCTATATAGATCTTCTGAAGCTACCAGTGCTTCTTATAGGTATGGGAACACAGATGCATTTAGTATTTCATGAAGGAATAACTGTGAGTATTTTGTGAAGTGAGGGTTACCACGAGATCATTGAAGGAGCTGAGATGCAGTCTGGCTACTCAAATTGTAACAATTTCTCTGTGCTTTTTTTTTTTTTTTTAAATTCTAACTGAAACTATCTAGAGCAACAACAATAGGAAAAGAATTACTATTAGTAAAGGCTATAATTTGTTAATATCTAGTGAGACTGAAGCTATTCTCTACCTTAGAGATAAGAAGCAGATAAGCAGGAAAAGGTCTTCATTTATGGCACTCATGTTGATTTGTAGAGGGTGATGAAATACTTTTTAAATAATGTGCTTGATGTGAAAATGTGAGGACCTGAGCACCTACATAAAATCTGGCTTCAGCAGCATGTCTGTAACCACAGCAGAAATGGTGGCTAGCAGAAGCTTACTGGTCAGTAACTCCAGCACAGAGACAAGTGGATCCAAGTTGTTCAGTCAACAGCCAATCTAGCAGAATCAGTGAACTCTGGGTTCAGAGAGAGACCCTATTTAAAAAAAAGAAAAGGTACAGAGCAATAGAAGCAGGCACCCAGTGTAGATCTCTGACTTCTGGCTTCCATGTATGGAGATATGCACAAAAACCTGAAGACATACTCACACACACACACACACACACACACCAATTTAATTTTTGTGTAAATGTCCTATGAGGAGGAATGAGAGTCTAGAAGGTAGGATATTTAAGCTGAAAAGGGAATTAAGAAAAGAAAAATAAAATCCACAATAAGTAGTAAAGAATATGGTCAAGAGACTTACATGCTTTAGAAGAATCTCAGACCCTGTCCTTTCTCTCCTTGGGTGCTTAAGGGAGAAAAGAGATCAATTTGTTAGTTCCTGATAGTCCATGATCATTCAGGAAAATGATTCTGATAGGACCTCTCAGATGACTTACAGAGGACACTTCCATGGAGGTTTATTTTATAATTTTTTCTAAGATCAATTTGGATACAAATGCATCAGCATTTATGAATGTTGTTAAGTAATTCTATGTATGTCTGCTTAATGGCTCTAATTCTGACTGATAAATTTACCTGCTGATGGCTGAGCAGGAAACAACAGAGCTCTATGCTGAAATTCCAACTGCACCAGATCTTTAATGATAACTTGATAAGTAATAAATACTTACTGTTTCACAGCAAAGAATTCAAAACTGCATGAAATAGACACAATATTTTGAGATACTTATTTTTAATTTTTTGAAAACAATAATATCATTAAGAGTAAATAAAATGTATAATTGTAACATAGTAAACATGTCATTTCTGTGTCAGGATTTTCCAGAGAGAGGTCTGGCAACTATATTCCAAAGACTTGTGACAAGTTAGACATGTTACAATTTCCTGGTAATCATTTTATGAAAAAGAAATACCATTCCTTATTAGATAATTTACATAAAAACAATTTACAGTGCCATTTGAATTTATTTAATTATTGAAATGCCAGGCTAAATGTGTTCTTGGGAGAAATCTTGGTAAAATTGTAATTTCATTAGTAATTGGAAGCAATGTTGCTTATTACTTTCTGTGCTGTATACTTAACTAAATTCCTTAATAATTCCCAGTGATAGACAAGATGAGAGTAAATAACTAACAAAGACTGAGCAGGCTTTGTCTGGACAGATGCAATTAGGAAGGAGGGGTGTGTGAATACCTTCTACTCACCAGAACCCGTGTACATTTTAAATAACTCCCAATCAAGAAACAAATAAATAATCAATAAAGGCAAATACCACAGCCTTTTGAATGCTATTTATCTCAAAAACTATTTGAGATTGCTTTATTTACAATGACATCATAGGTTTTCTGGAATCTCAATGGACATTGTGAAATGTAGAATGTCAGGAAATTCAAATAAACAAAAGAAAAAAGATGATGGTTATATTGTGATCATTATAAACTATCATTTATATACTGTATATTTCTGGTTATATAAAGCCGTCTGTGATGTGTGTGAGCATGTGTGTATGTATACCTAGATTAATTTTTTGGTTACTTTCATTTCTTTATCAATACTTTTTATCTTCCCTAGCAAACCGTCAGTGAATTACAAGTTTTCCAATTATTCCTATTAAAGTTGATTTTATAACACCACTTATACATGCCAGTTGGCTTTTAGGAAACCGTGAGCCTTGGGCTGGAGAAGTGTCTTAGCACTTAAGTACTCTTGCCAAAGATGAGGTTCAATTTTCAGGACCAGCATGGATACTCAGAAACACCTTTAACTCCAGGTACAAGAGATCTAATGGTCTAACTCCAGCTGTTATCAGATGGAAGACATCTGTAGAAGATAGAAGATCTGGCATATCTGGACAAGAACAGGACTCCTGGCATTATCTTGGTGAGGATATAAATTAGTGTTGCCGTTATAAAAAATACTTTCTAGAAACCCCAGATCCTAAATGTAGAATGATCATAGGATTCAGCAATCTCAGATATACATATGTGTCTAATGGATACAACATTAGTATTTCAAGAATGAATCCACCTTGTGTTCTTTTCAGTATTATCTGTAATAGTCAAGAGGTACACACAACTTATAGTGTCCTTGAATGACTTGCTAAAGAAAATGAAATATTTGTATCCAATCTACCTTTTAAAAAAGAGAGGACTGTGTTAATTATTCTGGGGGGCCATTCTTTAAGTGAAATGAGCCAAGCAAAGCAAGTCCAACGGTGCATCTCTCACTTAGATTTTTAAATATCTCATTACCAGGAAGTGAGAGAAGACTATACGGTTATGAGCTGATGAAGCATCGATGAGCTGAATAAGCTCATCCCAACATCACACTGCATCTATAAACATGTGTGTTTGCCATTTGTCCACACAAAACAACACATTTGAGTTCAATGCTAACGAGTATTTTCTTCTGGCCCAAATCTCACTAAGGCCAAGGAGGGTTATAAATCTGCTCTTTGCAAATCCAAAGACTTTGATACTGACCAGTGAGTGATGCCACCTCTCAAAGCACAAATGTGTTGTTATAATAGACGATAATAATATGAAATTAAATTACAAAACACAGCCATGGCTATCTGTAAATTGAGTACTGTCTGTCCTATCTCACCTGTGTGGTTTTTGCTGTTTATCCTCATTGTTCAACTCTTAAACCCTAAAATTAAATTAGCTTGACAGTTCTGACATCATTTTAAATTTGATATCGGGGTAAAAGAGACACTAGAAGACAAATTACTTACCTCAAGACAAAAAAAAAAAAATGTATTGGGTTGACCTTTCCCTTCCTGCTCAGGACTGACCATCTGGGGGTGATGAAGTCAGGTTTCTGCACAGGATATGAAGCCTTGGAACAATTTCCTCAAGATTTCACAGGAAATCATCTCATATATCATGAATTTCTTTTTATGATTTGTCTCAATCTTTAATGATAAAGGATATTATTTCCATGCTTTCTTTTGGGGTTTGTTGACATTTCTTAATTTTCTTTTTATTATTTTATATTGGATATTAACTCCATTACAAGGTAATATTCTTATTTCCAATTATGTACATGTGTGCATTCATTCACAGGTATTTGCACATAGGTGCAGCTACATGAGGAGGCCAGAAGGGTGTGTCAGATCTACAGAGCTACAGTTACAGGCAGTTGTCAGCTACCCTATATTGGTGCTGGCTACCAAACTTGGGTCCTCTGTGAGAGCGGTAAGTATTCTGAATAACTGCATCAATTCTTCAGCTCTGCAAAGCAAAGTTTATAACAAATAGGTAAGGTATGATATGAACTTATTAAAGACAATGCAGCCTCTGTCATTCTATTGAAATAATATGCAGACATCCTGCAAACAACATAATACCCACTCCAGGTAGATTTTCCTCTGCAACACCAGAAGCTATCAGTTTACACACTTGGTCCCTTCCAAACACATTGACTTTTTTTCATGTCTTGTGAATGCTAAAAGTTTTTACACTATGGTATTGTGAAGTAATAGGTAATTTTAGATATCTTCTTAACTAGATTAAGGAAAACCTAACAGCATGTAAAAACCTTATTGGGACAAATCTGTTATTTCCAGAAGGCAGCATGTTGGTTTGAGGGGATTAAGTGAGTGAGGACTCATCTTAACAAGGGCAGCAAGGTTCCAGTTAGTTGGGACCAGAGACAACAAATACAGTGGATTCTCCCCCTACCCAAGAGCTGAGATCAGTTTACTTTATGCCATGCCTCAGAGGTCAGTCACTGTGGTGTTCAGATGTACACCACTGCCTTCACCCCTGAGATCTTAGTCTTGGAAGGGTGCCACTCCCTCAGTTTTCCTGGTTAGAAGCTTATCAGGTTAACAGAACCACAGTGATAGTTCCTCAGCATGCAAATGCCCTATTTGACATGAGCACTACTGAGTTAAAAACCACCCTAACTTCAGCACTTTTCCTGTGCCCTCCATAACACTCACCATGGCCAATATCATAAATTGTACAAATCTTTCTTTGTTCTGTCATTTCAAGCATTTCTTAGCTTTGTCCATGTAGAGTTTCCTTAGGCATGATATTATGTAATTCACTGGGAAGGACACTCTCTTAACATCTTATCTGTGAGATTCATTCCTGTTGAGTCATATCACCATGGTGTCATTGTTGTTATTAGCTAGTTCTACTAAATGACTGATTAATTCTTAGAGTGGGTATTTGCAATCTCCTGGGGTTTGTTTATTTATTTGAACAAGGAGCAAGCCAAGCTAAGCCAAGAATATTACAACAAAATTATGCTTCTACGCCTGTAAGTAGATGTTATGGTTCATAAAACACTTACCTTTAGACTTGAAAAATAGCATTTAGTTTCATGAAATCAAGGCTAGTCTTGGCCTCTGGATCCTCCTCTCGATTTCCTACGTACTGGGGTAACAAGAATGTATCATTGCACACAGTGAATTTTCAGCTATACACAGGATTGCTCAGTTTCCTTCTGGTATTTTTGGGTATTATAATTAGGTAGTGATATCTCAATGAAATTTTAACTTATATATCCTTGAAATTAATGCATTCGCAACTGCATATGTTTTCATGTAGTAATTAGAATGTTGGGTTTGTTTGATTGTTTGTTTTTACTTCTATAATATATCAAAGTTGTCTTTTAAAGCAATTTTTATTTCTAAATATGTGTATGTGTATACACATGAAAATGTGCACAATTTAAACTAATTTTAAATAGAATTTTTCCTAATAATTTGTGAAGATTCTGTATACACTATAGATAGTAGTTCTTTCACAGAAAAACACATTGCAAGCCATTTTCCAACTGGTTTTCTTGTCTTTTCTCTCTTTTGTGATGGCTTATATTAAATGTGTCATTATTTATAAATACTGTGTTGTATAATTAATTTGACTTGGCATACGGTATAATCCATTCTGGCCCTAACCTAGCATTTTGCCTTTTCTTTAACAGGATATGTGATTTTTTTTTTCCTATCACATTTAGTTCTTTATTTAATTAATTCCACTGGGTACTGGGTTTCTTCATTTCTTTGATTTTTCTCATTTCCCTTGTTTCTATGTTCATACATTTAGTCCGCATTCTCACTCATTTCTAATAACATCTCTGTCATTGTCATGTTGAGTGTTATCACATTTATAGTATTTTCCCCTAGCTCTCTAGTCTTTCCCCTGTTGAATTGTTTATCGCAAAAAAAAAAAAAAAAATGTAACAGTTGGAATTGTTATAGCTTCACAACAGACCTGCATGCCTACTTGGGAATTTGCTTTAGTTTTGCACATTTGTTTTTAAGGTAGAGTCTGTCTGTGTGGCCCTGGCTGTCTTGGAACTCACTATATAGATTAGGATGGTCTTGAACTCACGAGGATCTGACTGCTTCAGCTATACAAGTGCTGGAATTAAGGGTGTGCACTGCCATGCCTAGCTGAGACTGTTCCATTCTTTTTTCCTTTAAACTATAATCAGCTTTATTATTTTACTTTATACTTATTTGGTATTTTTAATGAAGTGCATTATATCTCTAGGTCTTTTGGAAAACAAGTGGCATAGTTTATTTATTCCTTTGCTACATTTTTATTCTTTTGATCAGATTGATTATGTGGATATCTGGTCTTTGTTCTTTTCAAAGAGAATAATTTAGGATTATATATTACTTTCTTACCACAAAATGCTGTATAATAATCTCAGTGTTGTATCATTTTGAATATTTTCAATTTTGTATTATCTTGGGGGGGGGAATCCATCAATGATATACAAATGGAGTTTTAAATACCTAAATGTTTGAACCTTAATTATTTTTCATTTCAGCTTGAACAATATTGTGGCCAACTCATGTGATCTGATGACATAAGTTTATTACTATTTGCTAGTAGTCTATGGCTTTTTACACAATCAGTTTTTGCAAATATCCTATAACCCTGAAAAAAACGTACTTTCTAAGTGTAGAGATTGACACTTATATGCATCTTAGAACTTGCTTTTTTAAAAATACAGCTTGGTTTTTTTAGTTTTATTTTGTGTTCTGTTTTATATGTCTATTTCTTTTTTGCTGCTTAGTTAGTAAGGAGGATATTTGAAGGAGCAATCTCCTGTTGATGCTCATCTGTTAGATCAGCCAGCTTGTGTTGAGTTATGATTTATCTATCTCAATGGTTATGAATTAGAACTGCTATACCCAAAATGTTCTCAGAACTACTTTTATCATTATAGAGTGATATAGTTTGCCACACTAAGGTTTTTACTGAATTCTGATTTTATTTATTTATTTATTTATTTATTAGTTTTCTAAATAAAGAACAACATAAGCAAGTTTTCTTTCCAAGTATCTTCCTTTGGTGATCCAAGATGGCCTTTAAAAGACCGTGATTCACATCAGGGGTTTATTTTCTACCATGTTAAAGCCTAAACATCTAGCACATCTTTCTGAGTACTGAGAGTTCCTAAGGAAAAACATATAGCAAAACTCCCTGGAACACCCCTGTGGGGTCCACTGCTCGGTTTACCCTCCTGTTTTCTCTCCACTGGGGCATCTGCGTACCTCCTGAATCTCCTTTCGGTCCACATGAGCATTTTGATATATACATATCATATACATATTACATGTTATCCATCATTTCTACATATTCTGCTATGAGATATTCCCCATTCATTGAACTAGAACTTACAAGCTGATTAAATCATACTGATAATACCATTATCTCACTCCATGCTGAGTACTGGCTGGAGATTTTGCGTCAGCTGGGTGAAAATAGCTTGCTGTGCTTTTCTTATTTTTAATTACCAGCTCACAATAAATCTATAAATTAAAGATATCAAATGGAGATGATTGTGAAAGGAAAGTAATACCACTAGTCTAAAATGTGCCATTTTGAGATCCAAAACATAGAACAAAGCATTTGCATTTATATTTCTTCAAAGAGCTAAATCTTCATAAAGCATGCATTTTTGAGGGGAAATTATTAACTTCAAACAGCTTTCTATAAAATAAAATAGGTGCATCAAATATGAGAATGTTAACTCTGCTTTCATTTCTTTAAAATATCAACTTTATAGACTTGAAAGAAAAAGTTACTTTGAAAAAGTAAAGGGTTCGGAAGCCATAGCATTCAGATATCTGCATCAACTAGAGCATAGACTGGACCTATGGGTCTCTTCTTTCATGTTAGTCGGCTAAGTCAAAGGTTGTATAAACTAATCCTTCCCACTCCAAACAAGTTACATCAGATAACAAGAGTACAATTTGAGTTCACAGCCCCTACTTAAGTTTGATGGCATCTACTAATCTTATTAATCCTTTATTCTCATTAAGAAATGTATGAGATGATCTGTTGTATGAGCTAGAATATTGTTGTTGTTTTTTTCCTTTGGGATTCATTGATATATGGTTGACAAAAACATTATGTTTTGACATGCATATGCAGAGTGAAATAATTAACCCAGTGAAGCTAATTAGCACACCCATCACCTGAATAGTTCTGTGTGGCATCCTAGATGGTAGAAGAATGTAGAATGCTGTACTACATGACAATAGTAATAAGAAACACATAAAAAACCAGACAGGTTGATCAATGGAATTGAACTGAAGAACCAAAAGTAAATCCACACACCTATGAAAACTTGATTTTTGACAAAGAGACCAAAACTATATAATGGATAAAAGAAACCATCTTCAATAAATGGTGCTGGTCTAACTGGATGTAGACTCCTTAAGAATGTAAATAGATCCATGTCTATCACCCTGCCCAAAACTCAAGTGCAAGTAGACCAAAGAGCTTAACATAAAACCAAATACACTAAATCTGAAAGAAAATAGGGAGTAGGCTTGAACACATTGGCATAGAAGACAACTTCTTGAACAGAAGACCAATAGCTCAAGCACTAAGATCAACAATTAATAAATAGAACATCATGAAACTGAAAAGCTTCTGTAAAGCAAAAGACACCATCAAAAGGACAAAATGGCAGCCTAGAGAATGAGAAAAGATTTTCACCAACTCCACATCTGACGGAAGGCTGACATCCAAAATATATAAAGAACTCAAGAAACTACACATCAAAAAAACTAAATAATCCAATTTAAGATTGGGATATAGAGATAAAAGAATTCTCAACCAAGGAACCTCAAATGACTGAGACGCACGCAAAGAAATGTTCAACCACCTTTGTCATTAGGGAAATGTAAATCAAAACAACTGTGAGGTTCCATCTTAAACCCCTAACAATGGCTAAGATCAAAATCTCAAGTGATAGCTTGCCTTGTCACGGATATGCTACAAGGGGAAGACTCCTCCATTGCTGGTTGGAGTGCAAACTTGTACAACCACTTTGGAAATGAATTTGATGATTTCTCAGAAAATAGGGACTAGAACTACCTCAAGACCCAGATATACCACTCCTGTGTGTATACCCAAAAGAAGTTCCATAAAACCTCAAAGACACTTGCAGCTTTATTCATAATAGCCAGAAACTGGAAACAACCTAGATGTCCCTCAAGAGAAGAATGAATAAAGAAAATGTATATTTACACACAAGAGCACCAGTCAGCCATTAAAAACAAGGACATCATGAAATTTGTAGGCAAATGAATGCAACTAGAAAACATCATCCTGAGTGATGTAATCAAGACACAGGAAGACATGCATGATATGTACTCATTTATGAATGGATATCAGCCATAAAGTACTCGATAACCATACTACAAACCACAGATCCAAAGAAGCTAAGTAACAAGGAGAGCCCAAAGTAGGATTGCCTGAATCTCACTGAGAAGAGGAAATAAATAAGATATCAGTGGTGGATGGAGGGAGGGCCTGGGTGGGGTAAGAGGAAGAAATGGGAACAGGAGTGATAAGGTGGAGTGAGGATAGAGGGAGAGTTCTGGGAGAGGCAACTAGATTAGAAGAGGGCATCTCTGGGATGAGCTAGAAACCTCGGACAATGGAAACACCCAGGAGTCTATAAATGTGACCTTCGCTAACACTCCTAGCAGTGTTACAGGGGAAAATGGTGCCTGTTATGGCCTCTTCTATAACCAAGAAAGATTTCCAATGGGGGGATTCGGACACCAACCCAGCTACAAAACCTTAGGCTCACCTTTTGCCCTGCCTACAAGAAGTACAGAAGTAAAAGAGGGAACAGAATTTAAGGGAAGGGCCAACCAATGACTGGCATATCTTGAGACCCATACCTGACTCCATTAATGCTATTCTACTTGCAGATGGGAACCTAGTATAACTGTCATCAAAGAGGCTTCACCCAGAAACTGATGGAAACAGATGCAGAGACTCACAGCCAAAAATTAAGTGGAGCTTAGGGAATCCTGTGGAAATGGAGGAGGAAGAATTGAGGTAGCTCAAGGACACCATAAGAAAACCTACAGAATCAACTAAACTGGGCCCATAGGGACTCAAGAGAGAATGAACTGCCAATCTAAGAGAATGCAAGGGACAGACCTACTGCACATATGTGACAGTAGTGTAACTAGGTCTACATATGGGACTCCTAAAGAGGGAGCAAGGGCTGTCTCTGACTACACTGCCTGCCTTTGGGACTCTTTCCTCCCGACTGGGCTGTCTTCTCTACTCTTAATATAAGAAGTCTTACTACAACTTGATATGCCAAAGTTGTTGATATCCATGGGAGGCCTCCCCTTTTCTGAGAAGAGAAAGGAAGATGAATGGGGAGAGGGGCTGGGAAGAGAGGGGGGAGGGAAAGCAGCAACTGTGATGTAAAGTAAATAAATAGCTTAATCAGAAATAAAAAAGAATGCAGAATGAGCAGACCAAGCCAGGGGGAACAACCTGGTAAGCAGCATTCCTCTACTGTCTCTGTTCTTGTTCCTGCCTTCAGGAATCTGTCTAAAGTTCCTGCCCTATTTCTTTGGATGAAAACTACAAGCTATAAGATAGAACAAATTCTTCCTCTTCTACTTGTTTTTGGCCAAGGTATATCATCACAGCAACAGGAATTCTAAGACATTCCTTTAATTTCATATTTATTGATTTTATATTGTATCTCCCAATGACTTAATAAAAGCAGTCATTTTCTTTTGTTGCATTCCTATTATATATGTGTTCAATATGTGTACAGTCATTTACAATCACCTTTTCAAATTCCCTACCCACCTTTGAACTAAGTATGTTTTCCTTGCAGAATTTTTTGAAGTATTAACAATGTTTCGTTATGTTGGTTGTAAAAATCTTCTCTTATTTCACTTGAGATTGAGTTGTTACAAAGATTACATAAACAATGGGAGGTTTTACCTTGCCTGTAGTAAAACCATTGCTTTCTTTTCCAAGGATAGTACTTTCTGCAACTTAAAGCAATGTTATTACTGTTTGGTTCTACTGTTGAAGACTAGAAACCATTGCAAACATCTTGATTTTATTCCCAAACTGAATGTTCATAACTATGAAGTGTCTTGCTGCCATTGGGGATTTTTACTGTGCCTGTTTCTTTGGATGCCCTTTATCATATTAATTGGATCCCTTTCCTGTCTTAATTTTATAATAGCTTTCTTCATAATAGTAATTCAATTTTATTAAAAGCATTTATACATTGCTTTCAGCAACTATGATTATGTTCTCCAGGACTTGTGGGGGGGGGGTCTATGTTCATGTGTATGTGCATGTCTCTGTGTGGAAGATATGAAAGCCAGATCAAAATGTTGAGTGTCTTTATTACATTGTGCATTGCTTCTTTAGTAAAGGGTCTCTCGCAGATCTGGAGGTTTGCTCTTCAGGCTAGGCTAATTGGCCAGAAATTTGCAGGATCCACCTATCTCTGGCCCCCAAATGCTGGGGGGTTTTAGTTAAGTTTAGTCAAGTCATGCCTGTTGGTTTTTTATGTCAGTGCTAAGGATTCAAACTCATGTCTTCATTCTTGCCATGCAAGAACTGTTACCATGGAGTCATCTCTCCAGTCTCAGAATTTTTTTATAAGAGGAATATTTAGAAGAATGTGTAGGGAATGTTTTAATGTTGAACAAACTTTACATTCATAGAATATGCTTGCCAGCCTTTGCATTATATAATGTCTTTCTCAATGTATGTTGCTGAACTAAATTTGTTACTATTTTAGTTAGAATTATGCTTCATTGTTGATGATTATATGGCTGTGGAATACATGAGTCACCCATGGTCCTGTCAGGTTTTGCTGTCAAATTCATGTCAACTTCATAAAATATTTCATGTTTTTCAAGTGTCTGAAAGAATCTGTATATATTTGTTATTTTCCTCCACAAATGTCAGAAACCTTAACCTTTATGGAAATCGCACGTCAGACTTTGGACACCTCAACCTAGACAGCATCCAGGTTCTGTCTCCAAGTCTCAACAAGAAAAACATCATTTGCTGGGACCTCCATTTCTGTTGCTGCATCAGGACCAGCAGCAGGATTATTTTTATCTCTGTCAGGTGTTGCGATGAGGCTCTGCCCTGCTCTAAACTACTCTGTATAGCCTATCGAAGTAGCTATTCAGTCAGGGCTTTGCTGTGAGAGATCTCATTTAGGATTTGACTCCATTGTGGGTGCAAACACAAACACAAGATGGCTCTCCACCTAAGTATCTGTCTGGTACATTGTTAGGTGTGTGAACACCATCATCTCTCTGGTACCACCCAGGAGACATAGAGTGGAAGGAAACCAACATGTTCCTACAAACAAAAAGGATGCCATCTTTTAAATTATCAAAGTAAATTGTGACCATATACACACATGGATGCTCTAAAATCCTACAGAAAAGTGAGGCCTAGGAATGTAACTCACACACCAGACTGAAGAAAGTATGTGACTCCCACAAAGACAAGAACACCTAACACAGTGATAGTGTTACATTGTTGCTATCCCTGCAAGAATCAGACTATTAAAACAATGGACCTCAAGAAAATGGAATTTTCCCAAGACTCTCATACTGGGAGAAGAAAAGATTTAAAGCCCTGAGACCAGCCAGCAAGGGATATTATCTTTTAGAAGAAAAAGATTTACACTTTGTCAGAGAACATGAAAGACTAGAGATGTGAAAATTGTGATCTCCTGTGATGAACTGAACCACACTTTAACTGACACTGCTTTACTGCGCATAGCTCTTGCCATTTGAACCTAAACCCCATGTTCGAATCCTGGTGATAGCCTGAGAATGGAGGGGTGGTGATTGTTCTTTTACCCACTGTTAATGTAGCCTATGCATTTGTTCATCTGGACCTAGTTTGTCCTGTGACCTTAATAGCATCTGAGATTTCACATGGCCTTGATGGCCTCATGCCTTCCCCCAGAGAGATCCACTAAACCTTGCAGCTCATCACAGCTCTGCGATTTGGCTTGACTCTTAGACCCAAGCCTCCAGCTGAGTTCATTAGCATCCTGTCTTACCACCCACAGCGTCTCCTCTCATCTATATAAACTTCCTGCCTCTGCCTTCAAAGTGAGGCTTCCTCCTAAACCTTTGAAATTTCTTGCAGCCTCTTTGATGCTTTCACACACAGTCTATAACTGACATAGATAGAGGATGGATGGAAAGATTTACCATGTGTTGGGTAATTCCCATTCTTCTGAGAGTCAACATTAGTAGTTAAGATTGATATAAAAGATCCCATGTTTGCATCTTTGGCTATCAAGTGAAATCAGGAAAAAAAAAAAAAGTGGCTAATTACTAATTGCTAATGGAACCGATGTAGCTTTTGAATTTATTGTTATTTTCAATAACTTCTTAAATTGCAGAACATCCCTCTGGTGATATGAATAAGAATGGCCCCATAGACTCATCTATTTGAATACTTGTTCACCAAGAAGTGGAGCTCTTTGATAGGAGTGGAAGGAGCTTTGGCTATGGAGAAAGGGCGTCACCATGGGTAGGCTTCGAGGTTTCAAAAGTCCACACCAGAACCAGCCTCTCACTCTGGGTTTGAGGATTATATTATAACTCTCTGCTACTTTAGCACCCCACCTGCCTACTGCCATGCCCTCTGCCATGAAGAAAACGGACTACAGCTCGGAAACTGTAATCAAGGCCGCTATCAAAAGCTTTCATTATAATTGTTGCCTCGGTCATGGTGTCCCTTCACAGCAATAGAACATTGACTGAGACCAAAGCGAACATGTTTGTTTATTTTTCTGACATTGCATGTTCACGGTGCTAAAGAAATTATCAACAATGTTTTCAATCCTCCACATTCAGCATAATATTTATCTCTATCAGGAAAGAAGGTTGTTTTCAAATCCAATATTTGTATTTGGTTCTGATTATGTTTCCTTTCCTTTTTAAGATAAAGTTCTCCTTAGAGGCCCAGGCTGGCCTTGATCTCATGATACCTTTGCTTCAGATTTCCCTGTGCTGGGATTCAGTTGTGAATCAAAATTAATGTTGATTTTTTTATAAGTCAGCATGCTATTATATAGAAGTCTCGATAATATTTATTCTCTGTACCTGTCGAAGAATTAAAAATTGTGTTACGTTGGCCTTTCTTAAAGAATTACACTAATAATAGCTAACTATAACCTCTCATATTTCATTCACACTGGTTCTTCACAAAATGTTTTGTTTTATTGCTATCATATAAAGTGAAAATTTCTGCAGAAATAAAAACTTAAATCATGATGCAAATTTACACGTAAAATGTCATTATAACTGTTTTTATATATTCCAGGAAATCTTTTGAAAGCAATTAATTCTGAGACAAGATTTTAATAGAAAGCATTGCTATATTAATAATAAATTAAAATAAATGAATTATTAAAATATGATTTAATATGAAAGCTTTTAAATTAAGTATGGTCTCTAGAAATTATATCAGTCTAACTCTATTCTGTTCTTATTACTTGTTTCACTGTCAGAGTTGATGCTTCCCACTGTTAGAGTTTCTTCTTCATGGCCTTCTTAGAAAAATAATGTAATTGCAACCATCTCAGAAAAAGCATCTAAGAACAAGAGCCATAACAGTTACACATCTATCTCATGCTGGGGATTAAACCCAGGACCTCAGTATGCTAGCCCAATTATTATGTCCCTGAGACCACACACACCAACTTCAGGTTAGAAAACCTTCTCCAAGCACTCCAATGCTGGGTTCATCCTTCATCACTGGTTAGAAAGTTCTGAGTTAAGACACAGGGGCCTATGTGGTTAGAAAATCACTTTCAAAACCAAAGTCATCTTAACAGGAAGTTGGTGAACGAAAATAAAGACTCATTGAAAGGCTACTTTTCACACATTCCCTGGGTGGAGGGAGCCTGGGATTATTAAGTTTGTAAAATGCTATTGTATCACCATCCATTAGCATTATTGAACAATGAATCATTAAGGGAATAAGGATAGATGACTTCATGCTGGAAATGGCTGTTCTCTAAAGAGGCTTCCCCTGTGCTTGCTTCATATAATCCTGATATTTTGTGACATTTCAAGTGTGTGGTAAGAACAATAATTAAAATTCTATGTTGACATTTTCATGTTTTTAATGAATTTCTCATAAACTTAGTTGAAATGCATATACGATAAATTAGAATTATTGGGAATAAATCTTCAAAACTTCAAAAGGAGCAACTGCCCTTGCATGATCCGCTTAAATACTGAACTGATTTCATAAATTTGAGACATTATCACCAGCAATGATCTTCTCACTCTGAAACTGTATTTGTATCTTAAAAGTCTGAAGAGACTGTGAATGTCTTTCAGGCAAAGTGTCAGCCTAGTAATGAGAGGTTCACTTGGGATCAAACGAGTCTTTTGTCAAACTATTACATAAACATAATTGTCATTTTCTGCAAATAGTGGTGATAATGTAATAACTGGATGCCCTTTAAAGATCCCCCGTTGCCCTTCATGAGCAGGGACTCACTAATGTCTCTTCTGAGAACAGCCCTTCAAAGCGAGTTTATTGTCCCTATGATGCAGATGATAACATGAGCTTTGGAGAGGTTAAGAAACATCCTTCAATTCACAGAATGAGTAAATGGCAACATAGTTTGTGATGATCCAAGAACTTGCATGAGCCAGGAATATCTTTGTTCTTACAAGGCCTCTCTAAATAAAATGCGCTTTGCATTTGATTTCCCATTGTAAGCTGAAGTTGTCTGCAACCACATCTTCCTTTTTTAATTCCTACAGCTAACCACTTCAGCTGCTGCTAAAATGACACAATCTTCGTGAACCTTCTCTAACTTGTCCATGAAAAAGAAGTAATGACTGATGAACGAATGAATGAGGAATACCTGATATTCTAGACCAACAAAAACACCTGTGTTTCCCATCCAGGGTTTATTCCCGACTGAAGAAGCAACCCTTATTTTGTCCTACAGATAGAGTTTGTGTATGAGTCTGTTATTGGATCAATGACCATACTTCCTGTAACTACAATATTCAGTTCAATTCAATCCTCATTCAAGACAGTGATGTCAAGTTCTCAATCACGTCGAGTTGCTTAGATGGATGCAATGAAAATAGAAGGAACACATATACTCTGCTCTTCGACAGACCATAACGGTCAAAAGTATTGTTCTTCATACAACAGTGTACTGGCTGGTTTTGTGTCAACTTGACACAAGCTGGAGTTATCACAGAGAAAGGAGCTTCAGTTGAGTAAATGCCTCCATGAGATCCAGCTGTAAGGCATTTTTTCAATTAGTGATCAAGGGGGAAGGGTCCCTTGTGGATGGTACCACCCCTGGGCTGGTAGTCTTGGGCTCTATAAGAAAGCCAGCTGAGCAAGCCAGGAGAAGCAAGCCAGTAAGGAACATCCCACCATGGCCTCTGCATCAGCTCCTGCTTCCTGACCTGCTTGAGTTCCAGTCCTGACTTCCTCTGGTGATGAACAGCAGTGTGGAAGTTTAAGCTGAATAAACCCTTTCCTTCCCAACTTGTTTCTTGATCATGATGTTTGTGCAGGAATAGAAACCCTGACTAAGACAAACAGTATTTATAGAAACCAACTAGAGATTATTAAGACAGACATGTTGGTTGTCTGCACCATCTTTGAGCATGAGTGACACACAGATATGAGAAGGTGAATGGCTACCAACATGGCTCTCTTTTCACTTAACTACATATGTATGAGGGGAGAGAAAACAATTTTTATTTTGTTCAAATAAAAAATTTACTCCTTGCCTGAATGTGAAGATCTTTTTAGGACAAGAGGCATCTTCACTAAAATAGAGGGTTGGGGGATATAATCAGAGAAGGAAATGAAGTCAGTATACATAATCTAAAAAAATATTAAACAAATAAAATATTTTAAATGGCAGCTTAGTTCTTTGTAGATCAGTGAAGTAATCCATGAATTTTGTGCATTGTGGTGATACACTGTAGAAATATTTTCTTCTCAATATGGTGTTAAACATTTGTTTTCTTTTTCTTGAAAAGTAGTGACTTCTCTAATGAGGGAAATAAGTACTCTTCCTCTGCTCAAAAAACACACAATAGTTAAGCACATAGGCAGACCTTCTTGCTCACATGTGGAAATGTTGAAAAGGTGTGCAGTCAGACGTAGAGACTATTGAAGATTAAATGCTCCTTGTCTTTGCAGAACTAGGATGTTTCTGGGAAGCATCACAGCTATAGTGTCAAAACTTAAAAAGAAACCAAGTGTGGAATTAATGGAGAATTCCTTTCTTCTCCCACTTTATATCCAGATGTGGACATGCTTTGTGGACAGAGAGGAGATTGCCATGGATACCGACTGGCAGAGATCTCTAGAAAGTAGCTTTGAAAAAGGAGTAACATGCCCTGGCAGGGCAGATGCTTAGACATATTCACAGTGTGCCTCTTGCTTACACGTGGGTTCCCACTAGGTACCTTTGAGAAAGTCCAAGTCATTGAGAAATGTGTTTGTTTCTAAGTTGTGGATCAAATATAGCCAAGAAGGAAGAGAAGAAATAAGTTATGCTCTATTAAATTCCCTCTCCTGCTCTGCTGTGGAAAGGAAAGACCTTTAATTCAGAGCTGTAGATGTTGACCAACAAGCAGTCAGCACACAGCGATGCTGGGAAGAGTGAAGAGGAGCCAGAAGTTTTTAAGAGAACTACAGGAAAAATGCCAGAGTAATAAAAAAGACTGAAATCTTATCAGAAAGGCAAATGTGAAGAGGATGGAGACAAAGGTTGCTTTTACTTGCTCAAATATCATCAAAAAATAATTATGCTTTATTACTCCAGGTGCACTTCAGAAAAGTATTAACATCTTTATTCATAACCATGGTGAAGAGATACAAAAATATTAGATTACCTTTGCTTCTCAGATAGCAATGCTCTGAAGAATCCAGTTAGATCAGTAGAGTATGATAGAATGAGTGCGTCGATCATGGTCTGTACGTGTGACCATGACAGCACACAGGAGAGAGAGCAGTCTCTCTGCAGAAGGAAACCATGAAAGGCTTAAGAGAGACAGTAATACCTCAGCTGATTATTCAGGAATACAATTTATCTTAACAAAAGCTGTGTCCATGGAAGTCAGAGTGAGATGAAAATTTGAAGGTAGTTAGAAGGAGTTAGAGAGTCTGCACAAAAGACAGAAATGGCGTGAATCCACAGGGGGTCTAAGTTTGTTCCTGCCTCAGTCACTGTCTATTGCGGTTAAGAGACACCATGACGAGGTAAATCATAAAACAAGGCTTTCAATTGGGGGCTTGCTTACAGTTTCAGAAGCTTAGTCCATTGTCAAAGGAGGCAGTATGGAAAGGGTAAACAAGGCCCTGGAGAAGTAGCTGAGAGCTACGTTCTGATCCACAAGTAGAGGAGAAACTGGTCTGGCAAAGGCTTCTGAAACCTCAGATCCCAGGGACACCAAGGCCATTCCTCCTAATCCTTCTGATCTTTTCTCAGAATGACACTCCCTGATGAGAAAGCAAATACAAGAGCCTCTGAGGCCATTCTATTCAAACCATCACAGTTCCTTACAGTAAAATCCACTCACCAAAGTAGAAACTGGTGGGAGACATACCTGAGAGCTCTTCAGACAACTGTGAACAATAAATCTTGAACTTGAAATTAAAATCATAATTAAGGACGTCCTAAAGCAATATAAAACCGGCATAATTTGCCTGTAAGAGAAAGGTGCATTGTACCAGGGATTAGCTGACTACATCAGTTTATGCACATATGGATGGCAAACTCTGGATGCTAAATCCTGGATGAAAAATTAGTTGAACTAAACTATGTGACTAGCAGGATTTCTCTTTTCATAAACCAACATGGCCTCCCTGAGGGTAGCTTCCCCTCCACACTGTCCCATTTCCTGTTTCCTGTCTGTGCTACAAGGAGATACATAGACTGTGTGGTGCCAGAGAAGTTTTCAAAACGAAAACAAACAAGCAAAATGTACAATGGCCCCCTGTAGGCCAGAGACATACCAGAAGTAGAGCAAGCCAGATTGGGAAGATCACTTCTTCATTGTTTGAATCATTGGAGAAGAAAGAGGACTCTAGCAAGCTTTGAGATCTGAGTGCTACAGTTCTCAGAGGTGGTGTTTACTGAGTGATGGTGAGGAGACACACTGCTGGTCTTCACCCAGCACTCATGAAGACACTGGAACTCATGGCTACATGCTAAAGAACTGCTCTGCTGAAGGCACCACACAGGAAAATCAAACCACCTCAAAAGATTCAAGTCATTTAGCAATGCCCCAGTTGGGCAGTGACTGTCGGAAAGACTCAAATGCAACAGCAATTATTGACACTCTAAGGTCAAGTTCAGAAGTACAGACTTAGCCTGAACTGACTGAGGGAGAGTAAGAAGCTCCTTGGCATAGTTAACCATTACCTTATTTCTTTAACAAGCACAGAAAGCATGTGGTTTCTTGGAGGTATATGATAAACTCGATCAGACATTCCATCTCTGTGCTGGCTTTACTCAGCCAAGAATGTATATGAGAGTGACATCGTCTCATGTCATTGTTGTAAGAAGTAAGTTCATGTTTCTTCAATACTCTCAAGTCTCCACATGCTTGTCACACTATTACTTAGTGACTGAGGCAGGAACCAATCCTTTAGGACATACTCCGACTTCCTCCTCTTTACTATCTATGCTTGATTTGTTACTATTTGTTGGGGAAATAAGGGCATTACCAGTAACTGTTCCCAGTTCTATAAAGAAAATCATGTCGGGTATTTTATACTTAATTGTTACAATAGCTCTTTGAGAGGGGTTGTTCTCTCTAATTTATGTATGAGAATGCAGGTTCAGTGGTACCTAAACAGTCTTCTAGGTAGGAGTGGCCAAGACTGAAGCACAGGTTGTCTGACATTAGGCAAGAGTTCCTCTCACTTCCCTACACTGTCAGCTGCTACAAAGGCCTACAGGAAGGAAGTAATGCTGTTGCAGAGGAGACAGACACTCTTTTTTTAAATGTTCTTAACAGTGAAAAACATCATCATGATTCAGATGGCCTGACTTGCTGCATCCGCATCAGCTTTCAGAGCACAGCACAGTCCGCACAATAGAAAGTGAGACATCTCTCCCTTACTGCAGCTTTGTCAAAGGCCTCTCAGGAACTGGGAGATTCTGCTGGATTCATGTTACAATCCAGGCCATTATAAGAACTCTAAAATAATTAGACTCAGATGAGAAGGTGCATCTAGCCCATCAGCTAGCAAAGCAGATGGATGCAGTTTCTAGTCAAAGATGGCCAGCACCCATACCTGGGCAGTCTACAGCTTTAAACACCAACAAAGCAAGAACGCCATAATCTCAGGATTATCTAAACACAGAGAAATGTGGACACTATCAACAAAGATCAACTCTGATGAGGAGAGCTATGCAAAGATTATACAAAAGAAGATTCTGCAAACAGTTGAACATAGTTTGATCTTATCAAACACGAGTTCCCCTTGTTAGTCATGTTTCTTATAGGACACTATTAATGTGATGACATAAGGAAAAGAACTATACTGAAGAGTGAACACTCCTTCACTCACTTCCAATTTTTATCTTATAAAAATTACTTCAGGTTTTCACTATCAAAATAACATTATGTTTGCTCTATAAAGAAAGTTTCATATTGTGCTATCTGGATCCTATTTGCTCTGCTGTCCTCTGACTTATTTCCCTTTCTGGGTCAAGGGGTGAAATGTGTGGGCATGTGTACACATGTGCATATGAGCATATGTGGATTCCAGAGGCTGACATCTGGAAATCTCCTATCTTCACTTTTCCACTCTATTTCTTGAGTCATGTTCTCTGACTGAAGTTGAATATTGCCCTATAGGTTAGTCAAACTGTCCAGTGAGGCCCTGGAATATTCCTTTCTCTGCCCAGAAATTCTAGGGTTACAGGCTCACACATTCATGCTTGGCTTTCTATTTGGTTTCTGGGAATCCAACTAAAGTCTTCATGCTTGCACAATAAGCACGTTCTTAACTAAGTCAGCTCACTAGTCCAACTAATTTGTTACCAATGCCAAATGATGTTTAAGTAATGAATATATCTATATTTTGAGCTGGTCACTTAATTATGAATTCTAAAATCATTTATACTACATGTGTGAGTTATAAAACACTATTTTTCCTACTTTTGGAGATATTTCATACACATAGAAACATACCAATAAGAATGATATGTAAAAGTATTCTAACAGCATAATAACATGACTACAACATAATTCAGAACAACATAATGACAGATTTATCAATTCAAATATGGAAAACAACATGCTTTGTAGACATAGAGTAGCAGAGAAACCCAGATCAGGCAAAATATGGAGTACATTAACAGAATATTAGAAGATGGCAGAAAAGTCGAGCTGATCTTCAAAATAAAGTGATTCTACAGCTTGGGTTCTATCTGCTCTGTCTGCTGGTGGGTATCTCCTGTTAACCATCTCTGTAGCAGGATGAAGTGCTCTACTTTCTAGAGGTTATGATATAAAAATGCCTGGCACAGCTGCCACAAGGAAACATCTCCATTCCGAATAATGAGAAGGGCTGAGATCTTTCACCCCAGAGTGACATTCATCTCTAGACTGTGTACTAATATGGCAACTCCCGTGAATAAATAGGGATGGAGGAAGGGATGTATCCTAAAAGGGAACACAGACACGGAACGTGCAAGGCAAACAGAAGCATCCATCTCCATCCATGTTCAAAACTGGGAGGCAAGCTGTCTTAAAGCATAGCTGGCAAGTACCTTACATCATGACTAGGAAAGAATTAATGACTACTGTAAACCATGGTGTAGATGGTATTCCGGGAAGATCAACCAAAATCACACAGTGTTGAGTACTGCTTCTGGAGAACCATAGAGTCTGTGAAAATGAACAAAGAAAACTAACACCAAAATACAAAGTATATTCCCCAAGTAATTCTCTCTAAACAAAAATATTCATGTTCTTTTTATTCACCAAACTCTCCATTAACATCCTCACCATCTCCAAAAAGTCTGTTTTCTAAGAAAAGTCCATGCCTTATAAGAAGTTACAAGGGCACAGTGAACCTTGAACAAAGTGAAAGTCTACCATAACAGGATATCATTGTTTGCAGGGAAAGCTTACCCAACAGTTAAAGATATGCAAATGGTCTATCAGAGGTACTGTAATGTATTCAGGAGTCATGTACACAGCATTTTAAGCCAAGTTCAGAATTTCATTTCCATGGAATAAAACGGTAATATTCAAAATATGTAACAGAAATGGTAATCGTTCATTCTAGAGAAAGAGAAGCTGAATCCATAACTCTTGACAACAAAACCATTGCAAGCCAACACCTGTATTGGTTATTAGAGAATTTTGCCTCTCAGACTTCCACTGTAAAATTTAATAAAGCAGCTATTTGACACCATAATCCTTGCAAGGACATAGGAGAAAGAGATGGAAATCGTGTGAGATCTAATAACATACAGAGCGCTCCATAAGGAAAATACACATTCTAGTGTCAACGTGGCACTTGAAAGTCAAGAGTGAAGGTACATTCTGGAAATGGGGAGGTTCTGCTCATCTACAAAGCACTTGCCCTGCACAGCTGGAATCAGGTCATATTCAAATATAGTAAGAAACTGAAAATATTTTGTGAAGTTTTAGAGAAGAAAATGTTCTCTAAAATGACTGACAAACATGCCACCTATTACTGCAGATAAGAAATTATTAAAATAAAACATACATGGGAGTAAAAATCTGAGCATTTTAACTCAGAAATTCTAAGACTTAGACTGTAGAAAGTATCACCAATGTTAGATCCTTGAAGCTTCTTCAAAAGTCTAGTGAATTCTAAAATTCAAAAGCTTGAGGGGAAATTTAAAATTTCCAAATGAGACCAAGCTTCCACAATCTATCATAGAGGTACTTTTTCATGGATCAATGGATTATGTTTCACAAATATAAGAATAGAATAAGTAAATGCTGGCCTTAGTAGAGTTAGAAGGTCAGGACCAGCCCAAAAGGGTAACCCACTTTGGAATGGGTCTTTACAGATAACAAAATTTACATCCAAGATCACAAAAAGAAAACATGAAAATACATCGTTATATGTAAAATAGAGTATTATACCACACAACAAAGTTAACTGCTTTCACCTTTGCTAAATTAAAGCTTAAGCATTTTTCTGTGTGAAAATAGAACAATCAATATTAGAACAAAGATGTTTCTTTGTTCTATTGACTAATGTACAGCATGCATCTAGAGCAGAGACAAGTTTGTCATGTAGGACTCAATGGATAATAGTAAGATTGGTTAGTAATTTTATGTCAAATTCATTCCTTCTCAGCACCTCTTAGATATATGGTATTACTTACCTTCTCCTTCTTAATCCCCCACTAGATTAATGTTCATTGGGTAAATTTTTCTTAGTAGAAGTAAATAGACAATTACAACTTGCATGCCCTCTCAGTGACTCGAGCCCACCAGCATCCTAAGGACATATCAGAAAGGGGCTGAGAGTTGTGGCTGATAACACAAAACCAATAGCTTTTCACACCTCTAGAGAATGAGCCACAAACTCATCCCTTTCTCTGCTCTCACAGTAAATATCAGGGTGCCCAGACAGTCACACACTGCTATAAAAAATAAATAATATTCTTATTAAGACACAAGAGAAATATTAACACATCCTACTTCATATGATAAGAGCATGCATCTCAAACAGTTGCCAACATTATACTTCATTCAAAATAAAAAGTCAAGGATCTCTTTTATGATAAGTAGAACATAGTAACCAGTGAGTTACTATGAGAGAAAAAACTGAGCAGATATAAAAGGGAAATATAAACTGTCATTGTATGCAGAAAATGCACCCTTCTGCCTTCTCCATCTCGATCCTTTGTTTCTTTGCATCATGTTTCTTCCTGCAAGATCTACCTGCTGTGAGGAAAGGAATGTTGATTTGTGTTGCCCACAAAACAAAGCATGTTTTTGTGCTCTGAGTGATGAGCCCCTCTGACAATGAATCAGGATTCAATAAAGTTTGTTAATGAATTAACAATATAGGAAATGTCCATATGTTAATCAAACTCAAAGAGTCAAAATATTCAAGTAGTGTAACAAGAGAAAGCAGTGGAGTCAACATCTACATGTATATTAATGCTGTAGAGTTTCACTGTATTAGTTTGTGGAGTTGATTCATTTCTCATCAAGATCAACAAATATTCTACTTTTTAACATAAAAAAACACATATAAAATGCAAAGTTGTTATATTGAAAATTTCTACCAAGAAAGATATGTTGTCATACTCACACATATTTTAATAGCTACTTACAGTGATAGAATTTTATGAAAGTATCTCACACAAAAAGATTAAACCTTTGTTAGACCTCATAACCAAGTCAACAGTGGACCTTGAAATCACCTAAGACATAGATTGATATACTACTGTGTACATATGCTGTTTGTTTAATTCGTCTTTAAGAGATCAGTGTAATAACCACATTTACTTTTCTGGGATATAACATGTAATTGATTTATACCACCTAAGCTAATAAATTGCTTTAATCTTAAATTATGTATCATTTGATATCTCTGATGCAGAGGTGTGTGTGTGTGTGTGTGTGTGTGTGTGTTCATCTGTATATGGTAATAATTTGCTAAAAGCATCCAGCAGGCTGAGTATAATCTTATACAACCAATGTTCATGATAAATATTGGAAATAATATATGCATATAAACTGTTTGCAGTACTGAGAACTTCTGAGTCACCTTGGGTCAGTATAGTAACTTAAACTCTTGTTAAAGATTTCTGTAATGTTCCTCATCCCTTTCTCATGCCATGCTTTTTATTCTGTCCAAGAACTATACAGCAAACTTTTGCAAGTGACACACAGGCATGATGAACAGATCAGACACATACCATAGGCAGATGACAGAAAAGCCAGCAACCACAACCAACAGATACTGAGAAAACAAAGAGAGTAAAGAATTCAAGCTATGCTCACTCTTAGTCAAACTAAACCAAGAAGAAATATGGGATTCCACCCGTTAATGCAATAGTGACACATTTTGATGCCTCTAGGTTATTGTAAATACATTGAACCAACACAGTGACCAATTTTTTATATCAAATCTTGCTTCCCAAATGTTTAAGGTTCTTAAAAGTAAAGATTGCATTCTATATGCTATTTCCATAGCAACATACTCTGTGCTTAATCTAGAAGCTAGTATTAAGATATTGTTTTCACAAACACACACATACATATGCACAGACACATACACGGGGGGTGGGAGGCGAGAGAGAGAGAGAGAGAGAGAGAGACAGAGAGAGACAGGGGGCTTTTTCTACTGGTATGCAAGAGAAATATTTTTATCTTGAAAGAATGCAAGGACCAACAGATGCGAGGAAGGCAGTGTTGATGCAGTGTTCAATGGCAGTAGACACTTTCTGACATTTTCAGGCAATGATAGTGAACCTTATATGCAATGATAATAGAAATATCTCTTTAGCGAGATTTTGAGCAGCATGACTCCTGTGGGGTCCCAGTGACCCCTCGGGAAGACTGTATCTGTACATGAAAATGAAAAGCTATTTTACAACAATTTTAAACAATCCAAATCACATTTCATCAAAATAAATGAAAATACAAAATGAGATATTTGGACTTTTTTTACTTGCAAATGATAAGAATTGAAATTGCTTTAATATCTGAGGGAGTGGGGAAATTATTTTTTTTCTTCATAGAGTCAGAGAAATACCTGAAGATCAGGGAAATCCATAACCCTGAGATATGGCTCTTGAAGGTTCCCAGGACTTCCCTCCAGCTTTTGCAGACATTTATCTCTACGTGCTGACTGCCGTTTTGTATTTGCATACCTCCTCTTTTGCACCAGGAACAAACAGAGCTGCCAGTGTGCCCCAAGTGTCACATCTGTATTAGTTTCCTAAGGCTATGCTGACAATGGACCACAGACCAGATAGCTTTCAAAAAGAAAAAAATGCATTGTCTCCCTGTTCAGAAGACTGCAGTTTAAGATCAAGGTGGTAACAGGGCCAGACTCCCTCAGACAGCTCAAGGGAAAGATCTATTCTTGGCCTTTGAGTTTCTGATAGTTCCTTGGCTAGACCAGCATGACTCCAGTCTTCACCAGGAAAAGTGTGCTTTTGTGACCAATTTCCTCTGCAGACATATACTCTTCTTCCCAGAGGAATTTGGCTTTTTTGCTTAGTCTACAACAGTTTTCTTTAGTTCTATTGTTATATAATTCACAAATTAATATTCTTAATGTGTACAATTTGATGTTTTATTTACATATAAAATGGTTACCACAATCAACATAATTGAAATAATCGTCGGAACATGGTGACTTTGTGCTTTTGTATGTAAATATTGTGTAAATCTGGTGAGAATACTTAACATTCTGTCGTCACAAATTTCAAGTACATTTTATATAATATATTAAGTAGAAGCTACAGAGGTTGCAAAGTAATAAAAAGCACTTGGTGTTCTTTCAAAGACCATGAGTTTGTTCTCAAATCAGGTAACTTACAAGAGCTTGTAAATCCAGCTCTAGGGGATCTGATAACTCTGGCCTCTCCAGGCAACTACATTCACCAGCACATACCCAAACACACACAAAACACACACATACACACATACACACACACACTCACACACACACACAATTTAAGATAGTAAAAATAAATCTTAAACATAATTTTCAAGTGTAGTAGTAGTATAGGCAAAATGAAACCCTTTTTTCTTAGGACCAAGACCAAAAACATTGTCTCAATGCCAACAGTAGAAATGCTGTAGTAATAATACAAAATAAATTTAAAAATAAGTACTTATTAGATACATTGTTACTGTAGTGTGTAGGTCAGTCTCATAAATGTGTAATTACTTATGTTATACACATACCTTCAGGCAAGTGGAGTGACAGCACAGGAATGATGGGTCATTTCTTTTATACATTTTTGGCTGGCTTTCCCTCAGTCGGCTCTCAGAAGCTCAATAGAGCTGGTTTCAAGATTTTTATTCAAAAAATATCAAATAATATTACATATTTGAAATTAGATTCTAGGCAATAAAGTCACAGAAAAATATGAAGAATTTGGAACTGAATATTGAAGTACAAACGGTAAGATTCCTATTAACATGCCAAAGTGTTAAGGAACAGTATGTAGTTCTTGGTAGTTAAAACCTTCTCACCTTATGTGCAGGCCACGGAATTCCAAGTGGGGATCTGGGAAGTTGGGTAAGACAAGTAACAAATTTGAAATGGGAAGAAATACACACACACACACACAGAGAAAACCTGTCAGCCAATACACAGACATTGAATTGAACAAGCAGTTCACAAATGATGAAATGCTAATAGCTAATAAGCAGTGTTAAACATGCATATCATCTGGAGCCATCAAGGAAATACAAACTAAATTATGTTGAGATTCCATCTTATCCCAGTCATAATGGCTAAGAACAAACAAACAGATAAGAACAACAACGAGAAATGGTGACAGATGCTGGTATGGATGTCAGGAAAGGGCAGCACTTAATCACTGCTAATAAATGTTGAATGTCTATCATTACAGAATTAGTGTGGAAGGTCCTCAAAAATTTAGAACTATATCTACCATGTGATCTAGCTATATTACTCTTGCCCATCTACCCAAAGGACTCTATACCTTCTTCAGACATCTTCACTCATCTATGTTCATTGCTGCTCTATTCACAGTAGTCAGGAAATGGAAAGAGTCTAGATGTCCACAAGCTGATGGATGGATGAAGAAACGCAGTCCATTCATGCAATGAAATATTATTCATTTGTTAGAAAAAAGGAAATTATAAAATTAGCAGTAAAATTGATAGAGCACAAAACAATCATTCTAAGGGAGACAACCCAGACCCAAAAAGACAAACATAGCATGTTTTCTCTCAGATGTGGATGAAAGAGAAATGGCAAGTTTTCAAAATGTGGGAAGGTGCTTTGCACACTACCAGAGGAGAAAAGGAGTTGCCAACCTCACCCAGCTAGGAACCCTATGGAGCTACAGCAAAGACTGAGCTAAGCTATGCTCCACTGGTGCAGGAGTACAACCAGTCAATCCTCTGGCTGGAAGGATCCCATGTCCTGGAGGAGAACTTGTTACAATTACTCTGCTACATTGTCCTACCACTGAAATAAGTCAGTCCTAGGGACAACTGTTATGCCAATAGATCAGTGTATCTGTCACCCCTCATCAGAGAACTTTCTTCTTGAGGCAGATGGCAACTATAGAGACCCACAACTGGTCACTGTGTAGAGAATAAAAGACCTAGTAACATTCAGCTTTAAAGAGGACACATTTGTCTTCTTCCCAAAGCTTGGGGATCTTCTCAGAAGAGGGAGAAGCACAAATATAAGAGCCAAAAGTGGTGAATAACTACAAGGAAACATGTTTTCTGGACCCAGCAAGTCACTTGCTCATGTGGACTCATAGAATACTAACCTTGTGCAAGCCTGAGCCAGACAAAATTACAGTATGTTAGGAGGCAATGTTCAAGAGGTCCCACGCTTAGCTGAGGAGCTGTCATTTGATAGCTGCTGGAGGAGTTCTTTAAGAAGTTGACACCTGGAACTCTGCTTCACGGTAGGCTTCACACCAAAGACTTTTAGATAACACAGGTTGGAGCACACCAGTTTTCAAAAGAAAGAACACACAGTTGGGTGTTTAGAGAGATGAGGGTAGATCAGGGAGGGATGAATATGATCAAAATACATTGTATAAAAATTTTAAAGAATCAACAAAATACTATTTTAAAATAAAACATGTTCCATATCCTGCTATCAGGAAGATGCAAATAAAAATTACTTTGAGATTCCATCTAACCCCAGTCAGAATGATCATCACCCAAAACTAAAATGAGAGGCTGGTGAGATGGTCCAGTAAGAAAATATGCCTGCCACCCAGATGGTAATGTGAGTTTGATCCTTTGAAGCCAGGATGGAAGGAGGGAACAGACTCCTGAAAGTTGGACTCTGCCATAAAAGGCCATGTCATATGTACCTCCTATACCTACACACACACACACACACACACACACACACACACACACACATACATTTAATAAAGAAAATTACAAAAAGCACTGATGAAGATGTGGGGAAAGAATCCTCATTCACTGCAAACCAGTGATGACACTACAAAAATCAGTATGGAGGATTCTCAAAACTAACAATTAAGCATCCATATGACTCAACTGTATCACTCCTGAACATATACCAAAAGAAGCTACATCCTACCACAGAAATACTTGCATATCTTGTTTATTGCTGCTTGTAATGATGTCTTAGTTAGGGTTTCGCTCCGTGACAACTCTTATAAGGACAACATTTAATTGGAGCTGGTTTACAGGTTCACAGGTCCAGTCCATTATCCTCAAGGTATGAGCATGGCAGCATCCAGGCAGGCATGGTACAGGAGGAGGTGAGAGGTCTACATCTTCATCAGAAGGCTGCTAGGAGAAGACTAGCTTTCAGGCTGCTAGGATGAGGGTCTTAAAGCCTACACCTACAGTAACATACCTACTCCAACAAGGCCACACCTACACCAACAGGGCCACTCCTTCTAACAGTACCACTCCCTGGGCCAAGAATATACAAACTATTACAGATGGTGTGAATAGGATTGAGCCACATAGACTCAAAGAGTTGAATGCTTAGTCATAGCTGCCTGACACTATTTGGAAGGATTAGAAGGTTTGACCTTGGCCTTGTGGAAGGAATGTCACTGGGAGGGGGGAGGACTTTGAGGTTTCAAAAGCCTATGACAAGGCCCAGGTAGATTGATCTCTATCATGCTCGTTCTCTCTCTCTCTCTCTCTCTCTCTCTCTCTCTCTCTCTCTCTCTTTCTCTCTCATGTGTGTGTTTGTGTGGATCACAATATAGCTCTTAGGTATTTCTTTAGCACCACACCTACCTATATGCTACCGTGATCCTGTAATAATGATTGAAGTGAAAATTTCTTTGGAGACTCAGTTTTGCCACATAATGGTTTTCTGGAAGCTGTCTTCTGAGAGGATGTTTTTCTGAAGCAAACACATGAGAGGATGTTTTGCTGAGAATAGACACCTGGTGTTCTTTTGGAGGCTATCTTGTGAAAAGGCATGTGATATTTTGCTAAAGCAGCTATCTTGAGATTAGATTAGATTAATCATGGTGTTCAGAAATATTGTAACTATAACCCCACAGACACTGAGACTACACCATTGCATTGGTTCCCTTACAATGCTTTGCTGGTCTTCCATGATCTTCACTTGTTGTGACTTCATAGAGAGAAAAGCACCAAAGAATTTTGTTCATAGTAATCTGGCTGCTTCTTGCCGCTTCTGTGGACTTAGGTCAATTCAACAGAGCCTTTTGGTTCCTTCTGGATCAAGCCACTGCTACTGATCCTTGTTCCATGCTTGCAATTGGACTGGACTGCTGATACTGATTTGTGTTTGGAATCACCCCCCAAACCTACTTTTAAACAGGTTAACATCCCCATTTCCGACTAACCTTTCTTCTCCCCTACCTTTGGCTGGTGGGCTAGAAGGGAGGTTAAAGCATTTAAGAACCCTTAGTAAAGTAGGTTTTAAAAAATCCAAGCCTACAGGTAACTCCCGAAATCTATGCCTACAGATGATAATCAATTAAACCTTTAAAACTATCCACAAGCACCAAATTCAAAGTTTACTTTTATTAGAGTTGTCAAGATCATGGAGTTTTATCATAGCAATTACAAAGACTGGACCTAAGCCCCCTGGAGATATGTCACAGATAGCCTGGTCTTCTTGTGGGCCCTGAAACAACTGGAGTGGAGGCTGTCCTAAAGCTGTTGCCTGTTTGTGGAATCTATCTCCCTAACTGGGCTGCTATGTCTGGCGTGGGAAAGGATGAGCCTAGCCCTGCAGAGTCTTGATGTGCCAGGGTTGCAGAATATCCAGGGGGATCCTCCAACCTCTCAGAGGAGAAAAGGCTAAGGCATAGGGGAGGGACTGTATGAGCAGAGCCCAGGAGGAGGAGGCAGTGATCAGGATGTAAAATGAAATAATAAATTAATTAATGGAAGAAAGAAATGAAATAGGAAAGTCCATACTAGGAGTAGATGACTTTGGGGTGAAAGGGAGAACGGAACAAAAGAATGAGAGGAAACATCAAGAAAATAAATCCCCCAAATCTAGCGTTTCTGTTTCAATTCCTTCTGGCATATTTACCTTTGTTTTCAAACACAGAAAGATTTTAATAGAAGAAAACAATGAAGGCGAGGTGGCGGCATGGAGAGCCAGCCCGAAGACGGGGTCAATGTGTGTGTAAATCTCCGAAATCTCAGCCTGAGAGTGGCAGGAATCGGACTGCTCTCCAGTGTCCTGGCATGTGTATATTTGGGCACATAGCCTTGTGCCCCATCTTTGGCCCCTGGACGAGGTCAAGAAGTCCTGTAGCCAGGTTAAACCTCCTTTCTCCTTATAAGGTCTTGAGTAGCAGCATATGAAATTTCTCCTGATGCTAATAAGGCATTAGCATAATGCCCCCACAGGTTTAAATATTAAATAGTCTTTGTTCCCTCCATTCAAATGAGCTGTCTCTTTGTAGCACTCACTGCAGCCTGAGGTCTTTTAGCTCCCAGCCTTTCTACCTTGTTTCTCTGTATACCCTGGTTGTGGTCCTGGTCCGTAAGGCAGCTATGAGTGAAGAAGCAGAACTTGAATGGCAGCTGGTGCCACAACGTGGAGCCCTGAGATGGCAATGACACACAGGAAGAAGGTGAGTAATCCACCCTCCAGCCCCATCCACACGCCAGAGGATATAGACATTGATCACCCACAGCCAATCCCACCTTCCTGCCACAAGGGTCGGAAGTCTGGTTTGCTTAATTTTTGTTTGTTTGTTTGTTTGTTTTGTTGTTTCCCTTTTCTCTCTTACTTTTGGAGTATGCCATACAAGGGACTGGATTCAGTGAAAGTACAACTGACACCTTCTGACCAAGGATATTCTTTGCCGTTGGTAAAAAGACCCCAGCCCTCTGTCCAGACCCCCACAGCCCATTTGGGCATCGAACCCAAACCCCCCTACCTTTTTGTCTCCTTGGAAAAAAAAAAAAACCAGTTACCCTGACCAGTTAAAAACCCTTAGTTCCTCCCTGACCTCCACCCTTCCAAAAATTCTCTATCGTGGGAAATACCTAGTTACATCAAAAAGTGTCCCAAATGAGATGGCTGTGGGTCATACTCATAGAATGAAACCCCAAGGAAAATCACCTCCTTTTGGGAAGAGGTCCTTGACAAAGCACCCTGGATGGCGGTGGGTGACCCCAATTTGTGGACTCGGGTTGCTTCTCTTACCAGTCTCAGAGAGAGACAGGGAAGAAAGCCCCCTCCTTCCATTTTCTGTCCATAATATCTGCTGTCCACCGTTGCGTGGGTCCCTCTAATCCCTGGTGGGACCACCAGGGATACTTCGCTCCCTCACTCCCCCAATCAAATGCTGCTGCTGCTGCTGCATGTCTTGAGGACCATCCTGTTGCAAAACTAGTAGCAAGAAAAGGCCATAGAGGAGATCTGCAAAAGAACTGATTCTGCAGCCTTGTCAGCATACTCTGGCCCACTCAGTCTGCCCTGCACGCTCCCGTGCCTTCATATTTTGAGCCTCAGGATACTCCTCCCTTTGCCCCTCATTCCACCACCCAGCAGTTCTGCGACCTCTAGGACTCTGCCTCAGATCCAGAGGTCCAGGCATTCCTGGTCGATGTCCACCATCCAACCTTCACCCTCATCCAAGCTAAGCCTCTAAATTTGTATTCTTATCAGGCTGGAGTCTGGAAGAAAACAGGAAGGCCATAAGGGAGACTGGCATCAACGCCCTTTCGACTAAATCCCTCCTCCAAAGTCAAATTGCCACTTTAAACATGCCCCACGTTTGCTGAGATATCTGCTGATTCTCTTTAGCAGGCCCATTTTGCCTACAATGGAGTCTCTTGGTTGAGAGCTTTTGGTGCGGCTTCTAGTAATGTGGGGTTTGTCACTGGGCTCAGAGGAAGTAGGCTCAGATAAGTTTATTAGAAACAGTGACCATGGAGCTTTGTTTACTGCTTTGCTCAATTGCTACCTTATGTGATCTCTTTGCTTACTACATTACTTAATTACTATCTTATGTGATCTCTTTGTTTACTACTTCGTTTGATTGCACTACTTCGTTTGATTGCGTTGTCTTTGATCTAAGAACTGACCATGTGTTTTGGATATACCTAGAATGATATAAAAGCAGGCTGGACAGAAATAAAGCTGCTTCAGCCTCAGTTCAGGTTGATGTCTTGTTATAATTTTGTCTAACTTTTTCCTTTTCAATCCTTTGCTTGAGACCCTGTTGACTGACTGAGCTGGCTTGCTTAATCCTCTACGGAGACAAATTTGGAAAGAAGGCCAGATGCAATCAGGGCTGAGATTCCATCGTATGGGGATATTATGAGCTTTTTAGCCAGGGATCTTTTTCCATGGGATCTGTACTGGTTAGTTTTGTGTGTTAACTTGACACAAGCTGGGATTATCAAAGAGAAAAGAGCTTCAGTTGAGAAAATGCCTCTATGAGATACAGGTGTAAGGCATTTTCTCAATTAGTGATCAAGGGCGAAGGGTCCCTTGTGGGTGGTACCATCTGTGGACTGGTAGTCTTGGGTTCTATAAGAAAGCAGGCTGAGCAAGCCAGTAAGAAACGTCCCTCCATGGCCTCTGCATCAGCTCCTGCTTCCTGACGTGCTTGAGTCCCAGTCTTGACTTCCTTTCGTGATGAACAGCAGCATGGAAATGTAAGCTCAATAAACCCTTTCCTCCCTAACTTGCTTCTTGGTCATGATGTTTGTACAGGAATAGAAACCCTGACTAAGACAGGATCCAAACAAGAAGCCCAGCCAGCAGGATATTATGATCTATACTTCAATCCTGGGACACAATTACCCCGCCCTCCAAGTCTCAAGACCCTGTGTCCAACTTGCTTCTCCTCTGTGAAATTCCAGGCTCTACAGCCTCTTCCTTAAAAACACCATTCAGCAGGGGTATGACTTCCGAGAGTAGGCACACCTGCCAAGGCTTTAAAGGTGAGCACTCTAATAGATGGGTTATGGCCACCTTGATATTGGGACAGGGCACCATCAGGCTGATTCCATTATCTAGGCCTTTGCAGCAGTGACAAAAACAGAAGGTGCTTGCTTTAAATTAGAAAGGGGTACTGGAAAGATGAATGCCCTAAGAGGGGCCCTTCCACCAGAAATGCTATCACCCTTAAGACAGTCTGTCTTTGATGCCATATGGGCTTCTACTGGAGGAGAGAGTATCTCTCCTGTTATGATGAGGATGGCAAGCCACCTCTTAAACTAAAATTGGGGCGAACTTCAGCCCCTACAATAAGAGGGAAAATTGATCTGAAAGAGGCTTTATGGGTTTCCAGCATCTCAGAAGGCTCCCACCCAAAAATAACCATGAAAATAAATGCTTTTTTCCAAAAACCATTCCAATGCCTTATTGATCCTGGAGTATATAGAACAATTTTAAAACAAGGGGTTCCACAAGATGGAGAACTTATTCCCGGGCCCCTGCTTCTGGGCATAGGAGGCTGTTCCCATGCCTTCACCACCAAACAAATCCACCAATGGAAGGGCTCCAATGGGTCTACTGGCGCCATAGTCCCGCTTGTAGCCAACGTTACCAGCAGTCTTGGTAGAGACTTGGAAGAGATATCCTAGAGGCTCTGGAAATAAAATCACATTAGGGTAAATTATTATACCTGAAGTAATAATTATCCTGATAGAAAATTTAAAAGCCCACCCCTAAGACAACTGCAATTCTAAGGACTACTGTTAAATATAACACTCCCTGCCTCGACTGCCAGTCCAGTGATCCTATCTGGATTGAACAGTGGCCTCCATCAAGGGAGAAAGTTAAATCCATTATACAGGAATAAAAGAACAACTCCAACCTTGTCATATCTGCCTTTCCACAGTCCGTGAGATACCCCTGTGTTTGTATTTTAAAAATAAATAAATAAATAAATAAGCTCAAAGGAATAGAGACTGCTATAAGATTTTGGGCAATTAATAAAGCCATATCAGTTTGGAGGTACACCCCAAAGAGCTACACTCATCTGTGCCATTCCAATGTTCCTCTCTTAGCAATAGACATTAATATTGCACTCTCTCTCTCTCTCTTTCTCTCCTCAGAACTCCCCGCCCCCTCCCCCCCGTCAATAATTCTGGGTTGGCCTTGTGATTTGAGTAGACAATCCTCCACCAATAAGGCCTTACTTAGAGAAAAGTCTCCACATTTATAATTATATGGATGATGTCTTGGTATAGGGAGACCCTTAAACCTCCTCCTTCCAAATTAAGGATCAATTAATACTTCCCCTATCCTTCCTAGAATTTAAAATAGTTCCTAACAAAATTCAGCTCATTCTACCCATTACATTCTTAGAAACAGATTTCTATCACCTCAATACGTCTTCTTAAACCCACCCTTTCCTTCCCTCAAACATTAACCTCCCTCCAAGCCTTTTTGGGAAACCTTAATTTATTGTGGCTTTCCCTTCCCAGTAGTATCCTACATCCTCTCTTTGATCTTCTAAAAGGGGATAACCACACACACACACACACACACACACACACACACACACACCACTCCTCTCCTCTGAGGCATTTGAAGTTTTAGGCATCTATACAGCCCTAAAAGACATAGAATCATTAGATATGATCCAACAACGCATGTACAGCTTCCTATTTTTAACTCTTCCTATACTCTCACAGGGGCACTGTACCAGTCTCGGAGAATTCATGAATGCCTCCACACCCAGGTTGGTGAAATACCTAGAATTCTAACTGAAGATTGATGTGCTCACTATTATAATTTAAAATGACAGGGATATAGCTATGCAAACCTTAGGGAAAGAACCCAAAATCCTTGCTACCTCTTTTTCTCTCTTCAATATTCAATGGCTACTTAGAAATCACTTCCACTTTGCTGTCAGCCTAATAGGATTCCCAGGGCAAATTGATAATCATTATCCTAACAAAAGATAGGTTTCTGCCCTACCTCTGTTGCAGTAGCTACGTCCCTTCCCCCCAACACACACACACACACACACACACACACACACACACACACTTTGCAACAAAACCCATCACCCAGGCCCCCTCAATATTTACTGATGAAGGAAAGAGGGTAGCCACAGCAATAACATATTACTCCCTTGGGATGAGTTCCAAATTATTCAGTTCAGAGAGTTTCCCCTTCACTCCCCCCATAAGAAAGTATATGCTGTTTATGTAGCCCTCAAAGAAGTCAGTGGCCTCTTAATCTTTTCTCAGACAGGGTATATGCTGTTAAATTGCTTCCCCTATTATCAAGATCCTTTGTCAAACTAGACCCCAACTGTCCCGCGCTACGGTCTCGCCAGCAAGAACGACGCGGCACACATAGGATCCTTCTGCAGTAAAGCTTTAATGCATCTTGAGAGGGAGAGCATAAGCTTGCCACGAGTGGAGACCCCGAACAATAGAACACCCGTCCCTTATATAGGTCACAGCGCTTGCCTGGGACATGGAGCTTCCCCATTGGCTCCCGCATATCAGGCCAGATGCCGCCACGAGAGAGGCTGAGACTCTGAGGTGGAAAATTACCAGGTGCATGCGCACTAGCCTGTTTACAACTTGTTCTCGGCCGAATGTAGGCGCCATCTTGTAATGGCGAATGTGGGTGCGGCTCAGGCGGCTTCCCACACCAAACCCACTCATCCCTCTGCTTCTCTGTGGCTCCACCCTCTTACAGGGAAGAGCCATTCCCCTTTCCATCCATCATGTCAGATCTCACAGTTACCTGCCAGATCCAATATCTGAGGGAAATACCGATGATCAGACCTCCAATACAGAAGCAAGCAGATCAATTATATTCACACACATGCATTCTGTTGCTCAACTTCAGAAAATTTAATAATGAGGAGTCTATGGGGGTGACCCTAGCTTAGATTCCTATGGGGGGATATAGAGACTAAACTGGCCACCTCCTGAGCCATGCATGATTTCCAGAGGAGGGAGGGAGACATCAATACACCCATGAAACTTTCAAACCAAAATTTGTCTTACCTATAAGATGCTCAGGGATAAAGATGAAGCAGAGACTGAAAGAACAACCAACCAATGACTGCCCCAACTTGAGGCCCATTCCATGTGAGAGAGCCAACCCTTGACACTATTAATGACTTTCTGTTATGCTTGTAGACAGGAACCTAACATAACTGTCTCCTGAGAAGCTTCATCCAGCAGTAGATGGTAGCAGATGCAGAGACCCACAGACAAATATCAGGCAGAGCCCAGGAAATCTTGTGGAAGAGTCAGGGACAGGGATAGAAGGGAGCCAGTTGGAGCAGTTAATGACACCAAAAGTAGACCCACAGAGTCAACTAACCTAGAAACATGGTGGCTCACAGAGCCTAGGCCACCAACCAGGGAACACGTGGGATCTGGACCTAGAACCCCTGCGAATTTATAGAAAATGTGCAGCTCGATGTTCATGGAGTTCCCCTAATAAGCAGAACTCCATTGACTCCCCTTCCCCCCTACTTGGACTGCCTGCTTGGGCCTCAGTAAAGAGGATGTGCCTAGATCTGTTGGGATTAGATGCTCTAGAGTGGGGTGGTACCCAAGGGGACTCCCCTTAGGGGTAATAGGAGGAGGGATTGGTAAGAACTAGACTGAGAATCGTGGAGTGAGGGGGCTGTGATGAGGACATAAAATGCATTAAGAAATAATTCAAAACAAAACAAAACTTATTCTTCTTGTGCATCCCTTATTACTACCACAACCTTACAAACTACAGGCACTAACCCCCAGGTCTCAAATCCAATGAATGCCCTCTGGCAAATAGATGTCATTTACATTGCCCAATTGGGACAAGAAAAATATGTCTTTGTCACTGTTGACACATATTCCCATTTCATATGGGCCACAGCCCAAATGGAAGAAGGCTCAGAGAGAGTAATTCACACATGCTCTCCACCTTTGCCTTCACAGGCATTCCTCAACAACTGATAATGGCCCTGCTTTTACTAAATCAAGACCTTCTGCTCTCAGTGGGAGATTGCCCATCACACAGGGTTCCTTACAATCCCTAGAGTCATGGAATCATAGAAAGCATGCATCAAACTTTAAAGGCCCAACTTAAAAAACAAACAAACAAACAACACACACACACACACACAAAGCCAAATTTCCCTCCATGCTCCCCTCAACATACAATTAGCATTGGCCCTAGCCATTCTAAATATATTTAATATTTTAAAGGCTCCAAAATCCTCCTGTCTCCCTCCACTGGCACACACCAGGAGTAATTCTTCATATCCTGTTGCAACGACATGATCCCTCTAAACTGACCCTCTCCTCATGACAGGAAGGGATTTTGTTTGTGTCTTTCCATAGGACCTGTCCAAGCCTGTTTGGGTGCCAGCCAGAAATGTCCAATATCACCCCATCGATCAGAAGATGGCCCATATCTCGATGATGGGTCAAGGACTGAGGAAGCAAAGGAGGTGCTATCATGGATGGGACAACGAGATCTCCTGGAAGGACATCCATGACCTGGTGACCACTACCAAGGCCATGTTCTTCCCACAGGCATCTACCACCCCACACCCCCAATTCTTACTGCCATCTTTGTTATTCTCCATTCTAACTCCGCCTTTTCCCATTCTTCCCAATACCCACCCCTGGAGATGTTTTGCTAGAGAAACCTCTTATGGACACAACAAAATTATAGAAACAGGGGATTGCCCTCCAAAAGAGTTCCAGGAGCCTTTAAAAATTCCAGTATACCCAGATTCTCTTGGTTTTGATCACCCTGGTGCGGGCCAGCCTTCTTCCCATATAGGCAAGCAAACAGGGATAAATCCTGTCTCCAAGAGGATGACACCTAAGGGGGTTGTTGCTATTGGAATTACAGAGTAGAAATGTCAGGATATGATATACTTGAAGCAACAACCAAACCCCCAGAGACCTGGAAGGAACATTGGAGAATGGGAGTGGTTGGCAAAATTTATTCCTATCTATTTGTTCAGTCCCCTGCCGCTGACTTATCCATTGCTTCACAACTTATTCTTGCTTCAGAATCAGTACTAGTCGACCAACACATTGTGGGCCGGAAATCAAATTCACCAGGGAGATTCGATCTACCCTCTCCTGGTTACAATGCATCCCCCTCCCCCTAACAACTCACCCAGACTCCTCCCAGGGCTTCTTCTGGGTCTACTCACCCCGCAAAGGTTTAAATAACCTTTGTTCCACCACCCATACACACCCCATTAAAATGAGCTGTCTCACTGAAACTGTCTCCTGAGAGGCTTTTCTTGCCCAGCTCACACTGCCAGAGGTCTCATAGCTTCCAGCTGTCCTGCCTTGGTTCCACTCTCCTTATCCACTGGCTGTGATCATGGCTTATCATAAAACTACTGGGAGAGGAAATAGTATATGGGAAGCCTACTTTGTTATTCTAAAACTACCCCATCCCCCACCCCCCCAAAAAAGATACAACAACAAAACAGACCTATTAAAACAAAATTATGTGTTGATTTGTCTGTAGAGACACCAGATTTTTTTTCCCATGGTAAAGGAAGGGGAGGGACTTCTGAAGATTGATGTCCTGATTTTGTAGCTATCATGGGGAACACAGAAAGTTTCTCTTTGCTTCTTCTAAATTCCCTTCAGATCAGAGTAAAACCTTGATATCATCTATGATGGTATTATATCTCTTGCAAGGTTCTCTCCCCTGTGACAATCGTTTTCATGATCTTGTTCCTTTGAACACATCAAAGGAACACATTATCTTTTCTTCTCCTGGGCAAGTGAAAACACAGGCTAGTAACAGGAAAAGAGACATCATCTTTCAGGAAGTGTCTCGAACCCATGTCTGATCCCTGTGAAACTTCAGACAAACTCAAGCTGTAGTAACCCCCAAAGAGCAATCTGCCATGTACTACACACATGGCACCAGAGTCTCACAGCACAAAGTTCTCAGAAATGAGAAGAGAGGAGCAATCCACAGCCCCAGGCTGAAGGTCTTTGTAATAATTCTTCACCTAAACTGCAAACATGGACCACTGAGCTCAAGTTATAACTTCAACTATGTTAGTCTTCTCTCTTATACCTGTTGCAACTTCTTGAAGTCTGGGCCCCTTGATAGCTCACATTCCTTCCCTGGGATTTGGCATCAATGTGGTCTCACTTGATATGTTAGGAACGTCATATTTTTGTTCAGACTATGTGTCTCTGGGGTATCAAATAAGCCCTATTTTCTTGCTATGGTACTCAAACTGCTGACTCCAGTCCTCGGCATGTTCTGAGGCAAATCGTTAAGGGGCAGGGCAAAGACTGGTGTGGATTTTGTTGAGAGTTTGATTAGCTCATGGGTTGATGCAGAGGCCAAGGAAGGGTGTTGGTTAATAGCTTATTATTCCTCCGGGCTTGGTCAGTCTGCTTTTTCATAGAATTCAGAATCACCAGCCCAAGGGCAGGACCACAAATAATGGGCTGGACCCTCCCCCAACAATCACTAACCATGAAAACACCCTACAGGCTTGCCTGCCACCCAATGAAGGCCTTTTCTCAATTGAGGTTCCTTCCTATCTAGTGACTGTAGCTTGTGTCAAAAGTTACATAACAGTACAGAGATTATTACCCAGGAAATATTAATTAGAAGGTTATTTAGTAAAAAAGTTTTTTAAAAAATGTATATCCACTGGTGTCACTCCAAGGCTGATCAGTGATAAGCTATCTCCACTAAAGAAATGAGCCAGCTCAAGCCAGATTCAAGTATATAAAGGCAGGTTTATTGGGAATCTGCTCTCAGGTGTGTTCACTGTTCCCAAGAAAAGAGGCTAGGGGAGTCTCCATGGAGGGGTATATAGAGAGGAGAGGGAAAAGAAAGGAAGGAGGGAAGGAGGGAAGGAGGGAAAGAAGGAAGGAGGGAAGGAAGGAGGGAAGGAAGGAAGGAGGAAAGGAAGGAGGGAAGGAGGGAAGGAAAGAAGGAAGGAGGGAATGAAGGAAGGAAAGAAGGAAGGAAGGAGGGAAAGAAGGAAGGAAAGAAGGAAAGAAGGAAGGAAGGAAAGGAAGGATGGAAGGAGGGAAGGAAAGAAGGAAGGAAGGATAGAAGGAAGGAAGGAAAGAAGGAAGGAAGGAGAGAGGGAAAGAAGGAGGGAGGGAAGGAAGGAGGGAGGGAAAGAAGGAGGGAGGGAGAGAGGGAAGGAGGGAAAGAAGGAAGGAAAGAAGGAAGGAAGGAAGGAGGGAAGGAAGGAAGGAGAGAGGGAGAGAGGGAAGGAGGGAGGGAGGGAAGGAAGGAGAGAAGGAAGGAAGGAGGGAAGGAGGGAGGGAGGGAGGGAAGGAAGGAAGGAGGGAAAGAAGGAAGGAAAGAAGGAAGGAAGGAGGGAGGGAAGGAAGGAGGGAAGGAAAGAAGGAAGGAAAGAAGGAAGGAAGGAGGAGGGAAGGAAGGAGGGAGGGAGAGAGGGAAGGAGGGAAGGAAAGAAGGAAGGAAAGAAGGAAGGAAGGAAGGAAAGAAGGAAGGAAGGAGGGAAGGAAGGAAGGAGGGAGGGAGGGAAGGAGAGAGAGAAGGAAGGAAGGAAGGAAGGAAGGAGGGAAGGAGGGAGGGAAGGAGGGAGGGAAGGAAGGAAGGAGGGAAAGAAGAGAGCAATCGAGGAAGCGAGAGCATAAAAGGAGAGAGATAATGCAGAGGCAGAGAGAGGAGAGACCAAAAAGTCTGCATTATATATGGAAGAGCTTCTGGGGGAGGGGAAGCCCAACCCCTAAACTGGAATGTTCAGCATAGAAGGTGGGGCGTGCCAGCCATGCTGAGGTAGGTAGGGACTGAAGGATGTTGGGAGAACCTAAAGGCCAGGCCCACTTTGGTATGTAAACTGTGCACCTCAGCAGTTTGTCCTGGGTCTGAATCCCACCAATCAGAACGGAACTCTGATGGTCTCCATAACGACTAGGAAGAAGCATTCCCTTTGGTTCTGCATGAGAAGCAGGATGAGATTGCCAGGCAGCAGAAGAGTTCAGAGAGTCCACACAAACCCACAAAAGCTGATAAGGATAGTTGCTTTTTCTGCCTTCTATAGCTCAAAGGCCACAAGGGAGTGTCTCATTCTGTGGCTCTTCCATACCCTGAGTGTATGGATTGGCCCTGTGTACACATGCCCATGGTAAGTTTAATTTATAAACTACGAATAGGAGGAATTTACAGCAATAACTAATGTGCAAATAAAACAATTATATAACATCACAAGGAAAGAAGAATTACTTAAAGCCTGGTATTTTTCTGGAACTGTCCATGTAATTGTTTGGGATTGTGTATATCTCAGGCAACTGAAATTCTGCAGAGGTACCAGGACGAAAAAGAAATTCCTGTCTGATATAGTGTTGTAAATTTTTAGAATTCTCACATTTGGCCTGTGGTGGCATACACACTTAATCCTATTTAATCCTGGCACTCAGAAGGCAGAGACAAGGCAAATATCTGAGTTTAAGGCCAGCATGATCTACAAAGTGAGTTCCAGGACAGCCAGGGCTACGTGGTAAAACCCTGTATTGACCCCCCCCACACACACACACAGAAAATAAAATAAAAAAGAAAGAAAGAAAGAAGGAAGGAAGGAAGGAAGGAAGGAAAGAAAGAAAGAAAGAAAGAGGAAGAAAGAAAAAGAATTCTCAAATTTGATTCTTCTTACTTTTTGAGGTGGTAATATATCTTACCATTGACCTCACATTATGAGTTTCTTTCAAATAAAAACAATTATTGTGGAGAGAATATATAACTTTTACAATCTGATTTGCCTTCGAATAGTTCCAAAGTTACTTTTATTACAATTAAAATAGAGATTCAAGTCATATGTTAAAACTTACTTTGTAACTCGATTGAGGACCAAACTTTTAAAGTTAAGAAAAAGCTAGTTCTCTTGAGAAAAAAAGTTTATATTTATTTTTAATATGTTGTTAACATGCTATAAATGGTTATCTTAGCATTCTAAAGGTAAATTCTAGAATAATTTTCTTATTTGAACTTTAATTTGCAAACTATTGTGTCCTTTTGCATATTTGGTTACAAATTTGCATAAACAGTATAATTACAATTATCTGCTCTCCCCAAAAGATTAGAAAGGGAAAACTACTAATTAATCTCATTTACATGTGGGTAAGGTTAATTGCTAAAACTAATTTTTATTTTCTCTTGCTAAGCTGTAACAAATGCTGCCATGCTTATTAAGATACAGCATAGATATTATACTATGTGTCAAATTGAATAATAATTATATTTATGTAGTATTTTTTTCTCCTTATCAAAGAACACAGTATCTAAGTAGACAGATGCTCTCTCTCTCTGCCAGAAAGATTACAATCTCATCTTTCTGGGTACATGTTTCTTCTCTAGCCTCTTACCGTATATGTACTTTTCTCATAAATGTGAAAATAAAAATCTTGAAGTTTTAAACAATAAAATTGATACTAATTTTAATGAATACAAAATAAGGACTTAATACGGTCAACGGATGTTATCACCTGGGGTGATTCAAATAAGCGTGGCCTCCATAGGCTTTATGTTTGAATATTTATTCCCCATCCTGTATAAATGTTTGGGAAGATTTAGGAGGTGTGACCTTTCTGGAAGAGATGTGTCACTGGGTGTGGGCTGTGGGGATTCTTTCTGTTTCTTTGTGGATCAAGATGTCAGCTTTCAGTTAGTGTTCCAGCTCTCTACCTGCTGTGTCCTGCTCCCGCCATGGCGATGATGGACTCCTATCAGTTTGAAACTGTGAGCCCCAAATAAACTTTTCCTTCTATAAGTTACCTCACAGCAGTAAGAGAAAAACTAATGCAATATTTGTTTCACTTTGGATTTATATGGACATTTTTATTTATCCAGCCCCTCCTAAATATTTCCCTATTGATGTAGCTCTTCCTCGTTCTACTCAGTAACTGTTTCTTTAGTTCAGTCCTCTCTAAGTTAAGTACTTGTCTTCTGCCTAATTATTATAAGATTTATTTAGTGTACCTAAGTTTTGTCTCTAAGTATGTATGTGCAACATGTACATACAAGGGCCAGAAGAGGGTGTCAGATCCCCTGGAACTGGTGTTATAGAAAGTTATAAATCAACATTTGAGTGCTGGAAATTGAACCAAGGTATTCTGAAAAAGTAGTAAGCACTTTTCACTGCTGAGGCATCTTTCCAATCCTCAGGCAATTTATAGTCACAAACAAATATCAAAGTGATCCCTAGGGACCTTTTCTCAGACCTTTATAAAATGTAAACTTCATCATACAGCATTCTCTCATGAAATGCTACAAGATAGCCCAAGATCCAGAGGGCAGCAGATAGGATCCTTACCTGGCTGAAGATCTATCCTCTGCTCTACCTGAGCTCCAAGCCATCTTGAATTCCAGAAAAGTCATGGAATGTGGAGTTTCTAAAACCCAGAGTTCATGCCCTTAAACTTAAGGAAACACAGCTGTCCTCTCTCTATGCTGAGAATCTCTAGGTGTTTTCAGACGGCATAGGAAGGGGAAGAAAGTCTGTCTGCAAGTGGGAAATATTTTCATGAGTGCGTTTCTGTTCATTTCCTTACTTAGTCTCTAAAGAAAGAGAATTATCATTTCTATGCCTATAGTATCGATTGTAGCATTTCATCTTTTAGAAAACATTCATTTATATTTATTAATTTGGGTCATAGTTTTCAAAAGAATGAGGCCTACATTCTAATCTCTGTTTTCCCACAATTCCCTTGTATTGGTGTTCTTCCTCCTTTTGTCCAGTCGGACCAATACTCAAAGTTTAACACTCAACAGAATTTTTTCTTCCTGTCTTTCTTCCCTCCCAAGTATTCCAGAAAACGTCAGCACCCCCCTCCCCCATCTCTAACAGAACACACCACCTTTTTTTTTCATGGAGTGCTTTTTTTCTTTCGTCATTTCTTTTATTTCTCCTTGAAGCTGGCATGACAGACATGTGTGTATACATCACACATTACCCACCCCTTACTGTGCCTGTTTCTTTTTTGGAATTCTTACTTCATACCTGGATTCAGTCGTGGTGTGGTGTGATGGTAGGTTTAGTTGTTCTCGCTCATTCTCCTGCACCCCAAGGATTCAGGAGGCTCTTTTGTCCCTACCTTTGATTGATTTTCTTCCCAGCTCCACAAAGGCATTTCCATACAACGGATCACCAGAATCTCCCGCCTGGACTGTCAGGCTTGATCTTGGGAACAGATGGCCTCTTTGAAGGAGTTCCTTCCCTAAGGTCCTGTAACTTCAAAGACTCTAAGTCCTCAACCCTTCTCTCTAAGAGAGACTGCAAGTTGCCTCCCAATCTGATATTCTGGGAAGATGACAGACAACTTTCAGTCTCCCTTATAACATGGGTGTGCCATTGTAACTAGTTCACAGTAACAGAAGGAATGAGGCTACATGGTGAGCTTACAATTAGCATCAATATTAAGATGGTGAATTTTCTCCTCGAATTTCCCTTTGTCCATGGTGAAATAATACACATATTAACATGTGACTTTACCTGGTTCTTGAGCTAAAGTAATGGTTTATTGCTGGAGTTTTTCACTCTGCACTTCCTATTCTGGGCAAGCTCTGAATCCAAGACACACCAAGACTGCCAACAGAGGCAGTGACTTCAACCCTGAAATGCGGATTATGTCAACTATGAAAGGTCTCCTTTGATTCCATTACTTACAAAGTTTCATCTGGGATGTTGCACCTCCTGCCATCCTAATGTCTCTCATAGTACTCAACAAATGTGTGTGGAAATATGTAATTAAGCAAGCTTCATTTCCCAACTATTTAGTAATGAAACCCTGGCTAAGTTGATGAAATCAGAAGCATGCATTTTATTCTTTCTTTCTATACAAATTCAACACTCACAAAAGCTATATTCAATGTATAATTAATATTTTCTAGCAATATTGAATATGGCCACTTTCCCAGAAAATATAATTTGTGTCATTGGAATTGTAACTGTTCAAAGTGCTACTGTTTGGCACGAGGACATATTTAGACTTCAGAGCCTCTGACTCAGGCTGTCAGAGCCATAAAGTGTCTGTGGGTATCATGTATATGTTAATTTTTCATTTTAAACATTCATTCTAGATAATAAAATTAATGCATAGTATATTCATGACAAAACAACACCAACAGTTGAGACATCCCATCACAAGTTTGATAGAATTTAAGTTTAATCTAGTTATTCTAACCTGCCTACAAATAATAATTAGGAAATACTTTCTGAAATTCTGAGTTTGTTCTCTATATCTAGGATTCTTTTTTATTTACTTGGTTTAAGAAGTATCTTAAAATCTGTATATTTTTACATTTCCCCAAGAGATTAACATATATAACCAAAGTTAGAATGTAAACATCAGGAATGATGAAATGGATCAATTGGTAATGGTCTTGCTGTCTAAGCATGAGGACCTAAGTTCAGATACACAGCACCCAACTAAACTGCTGGGCACATTATTGCCCAGTACTGGGAGGCTAAAACAGAGGGACTCTGGGGCAAATCAAGAAGCTAATTTAGGCAAAATGTTGAGGTCCGGATTCAGTGAGAGACTTATGGGAAAATAACAATCTTATCCATAAGGCTGATGCAGGCAGGCTTTACATAGGGGTCCCCATATGTAAAGGCAAAGCCTCGATCAAGTCCAACCCACAGATTCTGGACACTGGTGACTGATTTTACCCAGAACACGCTCCTAGCTCTAAACATGTTAGTGTGCTTACCCTGGTGAGTGAATGAAAGAAACAAGTAGAGCAAGTATTTAGCAGCCATTTCTGTTCCTGCCAGCTTGAAAGGACTCCATGTCAAGCAGGGGGCATGCTTTGCCATCTGTAAATCTTCTGTAAGAATCCTGAACAAATACGCCTGAAGTGGTGAGTTGTCAAGTTTTCAACTAGAAATATTTCATTGAATCGGTATTTGATGCAGAAGGGTTCAAAGTGCAAACTCTTTCTTAAACAAGGGTTTCTGTAAATGTAGACATTCCTAACATCTAAAACAGAAAGTTGTTAGAAGTGGGTCATTGTAATATACACACACATTTGTGAAAATCTATTCTAGAAAATGCATGTATAGAACTTTTAAATTTATTTTATCTGTTAAAGATCAACTTATTTTTCCATGGATGGATGTATTGCCTGCATGAATGTCTGTGCACCACCTATGTGCCAGGTGCCCACAGAGGCCACAAGAGGGTTTATATTCCCTGGGACTGGGATTAAAGATGCTGGGAAGTAAGCCTGAGTCCTCCAGCAGAGCAGCCACACCCTTTACCACTGAATTATCTTTCCAGTCTCATGAAACTGTCTTAAAGAAAAGCAAGAGGAAGGGGGAAAGACAGAAGACAGACCTACAAGTACAAAGTGATAGAAAAGAGATGGGTGGAATGGAGAGATGTGGTCTTATGGTCCACATTAAAGGCCTATGCCTGGAGGTTTTCATTCTAGCCTTCATCTACCCACCCACTCCCCGCCATGCAGAAGCAGTAGGATGCAATCACCTGAGCAATGATAAGAATACCAATGTCACCTGTGCCTGCCATCATGGGCATCCTCAATAGAGCCTTTTCCACTTCTGCAGCGTCCCCAAAGCTATGGCTTCAAGTGACAACCTACCAAATTAGAAAGAATAAAATAAATGGAACCAATAAAATTATTGAGGCATATTTGACTCTGATATGACTATGAGATACAAATTGATTGTCTGAACTTCTGAGATTCGGATTGTGTTTGTTCCAGCAGTATTAATTACGGTAACCAAAGTAATAGATGGGTGTTCTGATTACTCATCAATTACTTTGACAAAATGCCTTGACAGAAATCAGCATAAGGAAAAAATGTATTTTCTCTCATAACTTCAGGTAATAGTCACTAATGTGGGTAAGTCAAGTTGACTGAAATTCAAGACAGCTGGTCATTTCACATGCAAAGTCAGGAACAGAGAGAAATGATTTAATATGTGTGGACTTAACCACTGCTTAGTTCACTGTCTCCACTCTTTTACAGTCCAGGAGTCTCACATCATAATGAATGGCACCACCTACAGTGAGTGCTTACTCCCACCTCGATGTAATCAATCAATGTAATGCAATCAAGACAATCCCCACTGGCAACTTTACAGGCCAATCAGTGTTATCCAGACAAGCCCTCTGTGGCAGTCTCTTTATAAGCAATTCTAGAAGGCTTAAAGTTGACAGTTGAAACAAATCATGACAATTCGTATTTGGTCAAATCTGAGATGTATGTAAGTCCCTCTGCCAATCGAATGTTGATATGTTAAGTAAATCAAGTGTTAAAAGAAGTAAAACTTGAAGGTGGATTAATGTAAATTTGGGGGCTGGGAAATCAATGTCAATCCCCAAAGGCATTAGGAGGATTTCACAAAATACTACAAGCACCTGAGAGATAATGGCAAGCACGAAATCACTTCTCAGAGCTTGGGATGCTCCGGTCCCTTCTTTCATCATGTCTTCACATGTGGAGTCTATTTCATGATATTTTGTGACATTATTTTTAAGCTTTAAAGCTTCATGAAGGTGGAAATCTTACCTGCTTTTTAACTTAATCTTCGGTCCTTATTTATTGCTAACTTATCAAACCTTGAGTGGGGTTGGAATGATGTTTGCCGAGAGGTATGAGCTGAGGAGGACATGTGTGAATAGAAGATCCTTATTTTCTTCTTTTTGAAAGTGTGTGTGGGGGGGGGTTTCTCTTATGTTGAAAAAGAGGGATGTGCAGACAGAGATGCTGAGGAGGTGGCTTAGTCAGGAAAGCGTTTTCCACACAAGTATCCAGCTTGAGGGTCAGAGTTGTGATTTTCTGGATCCAGGGGAAAGCTGGGTGGACATGGTGCTCAGTCTGTAATCCTTGTGCATGGATTCTCAGATAACAAATACCAGAGCAAGATGGCCAAGGAAAATAGATAATTCAATGTGAGCTTCCTAGGAAGATTAAATCTCACACATGTGGCTTCACACATATGCACACACGGATTCCACTCATACATACATAAGCAAAAGGGGACAGGGAAGAGGCAGAGGACACAGAGATCATGAGAAACACTGGATCAATGTCAGAGAATGACAGCAGAGAACCTATGAACACATTGGAGAACAAAAACAAGCCGGTGTCTTTTCAACTGCAAAAGCAGACTTAAGGATGGACATGGGTCCAAGCAAATTTGCAATATCTGAGAATTGCCTTCAAAAGTGATCATATAGAGGGCAGGTTATGGGTGGGGTCAGCTCTTCCACAGACAGAAATGAATTAGGGATGTTTATAGAAATAAACAATGCAGGGAGATAGAAGCAAGTCCAGATGCCTTACAGGACAGTGTTAAAGTCGAAGATTAGATAAGGGTCTATACAATTTTAGACCATGAAAATCAGAAGGCAACATTTGACACTCATTCAACATGTATGTACTTAGTTTATTTTATTGTAAGACACTGTGCTGGTGAAGGGATCCAAGCATGTTAATGGTGGTACTGCTTTGTATTTATAGTGGTTGAGGCACAAACAATCTGTCTTCCCAGTGAAACAACCAAGGTATAAGTTGGTGGCAGGTAGACAAAATTATTGGCTGTGTGAAATTTCCCCTTTTCAGCCTGTTGTTTTATTGGAGTGGTACACCCAGGTTCCCTGCTTTATTTCTCAAGTTAAAGCATTCAATGTGTACTCTCCCTGACCTTCACTGGATAAATCACAAGGAGCCCGACAGAGTCTGCAAACAAAGCTGATGAAACCTGGCTGTGGGGGAGCCATCTTCCTTTCCATCTTGCTTCCTAGCTGCCTTCGCGCTGCAAAAATCCCATCTTCCCTTCCTTCTTTTTTATAGGCTAATCTCCATGTAAACAGTCTGATAAGTATGTTAATTCAAAACATTGACTCTCAAAGAAAATAGAGAAGCCATCAGGAAATGCAGTTCACAAGTTTGCCTGTGGTCGAGAGCATTGCTGTTCGTTTTCTGGAGCCTTAATATTAGACACCATGATCTCTGTCTGCTTAATACCTGGATATTAGGCCCATATGCTGCTGACTGCTAAGAGTGGTTAATTTAGGGCCCTAGAAGACGGCTCAGAACTTAACGGAACATATTATGCTTCCAGAGGATCCAGATTAGATTCCCAGCACTCAGTCTGGTAGCTCACAACTGTATGTGACTCTGAAGGAATCTGACACCCCTGACCTTTGTGGGCACCTGCAGTCTTGTACACAAGCTCTCTCTCTCTCTCTCTCTCTCTCTCTCTCTCTCTCTCTCTCTCTCTCTCACACACACACACACACACACACACACACACACTTAATCTTTTATCTTAAAATTTCCAAAAATTTTAAAATACAGTATGAAAATGTAAAAGAGCAAACCCATTGGTTAGGCAGCGGGAAACTGAGGTTCCTGGCGCCAGCATGCTCCTTTACATCTCTCCCAGGATGCTTCCCTCCCAGATCTGTAGCAGAGAAGGGATGTGCCTCCTGTTGCTATGGGATCTGGATGTGACATGGCCTGCCTTCCCTGTTTAGTGAAACAGGATGCAGAGTGGGAATGACCAATGGTGTTGGCATCAGCAAGACTTGAGCATGAAGAGAGCCAGAGAAACAGACAAGACCTTTAATGTTGATTAGTAAGAGGGAGCTGAAGAATCCACATCTTCTTCACAATTGACTACGGGCTCACTGGTTGTTATCACCTAGACCACATTCATTGTCCATTTTATCCAAGAATAGTATAGCCCATAATAGTTTGGCTGGTTTCTAAAGAAAGACAGTGTATTTCTCCCCCTCAACATCTACTCTGGACATCAGCGCAAAAAGAGTATTTGGCAAACAGCTCTCTGATCCCCTCATTTTCTACATTGCTGATGTTGTTTTGAGAATGTTCAATGTAATTCTACATTAGGCTTTACGATCTGTGAAGCAAGCTTGGGGGAAATGTCTGAACTCCAGTGCAGAGTCTGTTCCTGCATACTTTATCTATCTGCTCCATTAGTGAATCAACTCGAATGACCTGTGAATTATTCCACTGAAATAGCAGAATAGTAATAACAGTCAATTAAACTAATTTCCAGATTCTCCTACTGGCTTTTACCAAGGTCATTGAGCCAAACAAAATTTCAGAAAAATTAATATTCTGTCTCCTTTATATTAAGTCATCTCCAATGGGCTTAAGAGAAAGAAGGGTGGGATGCCAGTCTGGTTTTATCGTTTAAAGCCTTCTCATCTCCTTACCTAAATCCACTGTGAGGCTTGTTAGTGAAGTGGCAGCAAGCATAACCCATGTAATGCACACAAGAGCAGGAGAGTGGAAGGCTGCCGTGGATGTGATGTTTATCACTCCAGCACAGAATGTTTATTTACACTCCCTGGTTGCCTTCCTTCTTGTGTGTCGGGGCTTTTGTATGCAGCCCCCACCCTGGATTCACAGCTATCTGTGTAACTAAGGCTGTCCTATGGGAGATGTAAAAATGGAACACATGCGTTCCTGTGCTCCTTCCTATTAATATTACATTTAATTATTGAAGCTTATGCCATTGTTAGTTTAATCTAATTTCAAAGCATATTTGGATTTTAAAATATTAATGTGTAATTTCTATGTGTATTATTTAGATCTGACCTCCTGTAAATCCGTCTTTTGAAACTACATATTTCTCTGAACACTCTAACCCAGGCCAGTTTCCCATTCTCATCATTCCTGTTGCCACAGGAAAGGGCCTGGTGAGCCCTTTCTTCCAATCATTCACTAAGCACTCCAAAAGTCTTGAAGATTGAATGCTAAGTGAAGTAAATCAGAGGAAAACATTCCACAAGATTCCATTTATACATTGCAGCTAAAATAGTAAAGTCCTAGACTTGGAGAGGAGTATTGCTCAGCCTAGCTGAGGGAGTAACCAGACAGTGAGTGTAATGTTTCAGCTAAGCAGTGTGAACAACCTACAGACTCACTGTGTAACACAGTGCCTACAATTAATACTGTATGTGAACAATCCTGCAGACCCACTGTGTTCCAAAGGGCCCATCATGACTCTGTTTTCGAACAATCCTGCAGGCCCACTGTGTATCAGTGCTCACCATTATTGTTGTATGTGAATAACCCTGCAGACCCACTGTGTACCACAGGATCCACCATTAATACTATATTTGGGAGCTGAGCAGTGGTGGCCCATGCCTTTAATCCCAGAACTCAGGAGGCAAAGGGGGTTGGGGGTGGAACTCTGTGTTTGAGGCCAACCTGGTCTACAGAGTGAGTTTCAAGACAGCCAAGGCTATACAGAGAAGCTCTATGTCAAAAATCCAAAACCAAAACATCCCCAAATCTGTACATGACCTTTAATAATCTGTGTGACAAGTAGACCTCAAGTGTTCTTAAAACAAGAAAAATACTTTAAGCTCATTATGCATTTCACAAATTCTTTTCTTACCTGGTTTATGTCAAGTATTACCTAATATATGTCGAAGTTAGATACTTTTAAGTCTAAGCTGGATTTAAAAGGAAGAGACAGACAAAGACAAACTGATGAATTTCTTTCCCCAGCTTATGAGCTTATGCCTCGTCAGATGTCTTTAGTTGGTAAAGCCTAGGATACCCGTCTGCCTGAGTAAGGAGAAAGCCTGGAAATACAAATGTCTGTCATTTTTAGACATAGATGAGGAATTCTACCAAGACTCAGAAAGTAGAGAGAAAAAGCATTTACTCTGAAAATCAAAGGATATTCTCCCTCTCAGCAATCCCTCCTTTCTTCCCAAATGACCCTCATTGCTGGACAAACTTGTCCGAGGCCTCTCCTGTGGAATCCACACTATCTTCCAAACTCTGTTCAAAGTTTCTATAGAAAGTCTCTTCCATTCTTCCTTAGACTTTTGTAGATGAGCAGTTTGGATACCAAGGTGTAAAGCAATTCTCAGCTACTGGCTGTCTTGTAAATAAGGTTTTATTCAGAAACTAACATTTTCGTTGGTTTCTTTTACTTCTTTGGCTGCTTTTGGAGAGCTTAGTAGAATCAGAGGAGACTACAAATTGCTAAACATTTACAACCTTACATTTTAGAGGGAAAAGAAAGGTTGGTGACCTTTGTTTTAAATGTTTTCACTTTGTAATGCAGGGTAGTGCCTAGACCCTGTGTTCACTCTTCTCTAGTTTTCTCTGTCACCCACACTAAATGGTATGCAGCTTCCATGAATGCAACTAGGACTTTGAAAATGTGACTCAGCTGTCTGACACAACTGTGTTCAACATAAACAGGATATGCAAAATAATTTAAAATCCAGTAAGGTGAGCAGCCTCAGTATACTGTATCATCTCACAATATAGCTTATCATGTATAAGATTATAAGAGACACAGAAGTGTCACAGAGACCACAAGCAGAAAAATAAATTTAATGACCTCCCGATGCTCCGGGAGACTGGGTCAGCAACCAAAGAATGTACATGGAGGGACCCATGGTGCTGGCCACATATGTGGCAGAGGAGGGTCTTGTTGGCCATCAGTGGGAGGAGAGGCCCTTGGGCCTGAGGGTGTTAGATGCCCCAGTATAGGAGAATGCCAAGGAGGGAAGACAAGAGTGGGTGGGTGTGTGGGTGGGGGAATACCCTCATAGAGGCAGGGAAAGGGGGGAGGGGATAGGGGGGTTTCCAAAGGGGAGATCTGAAAAGGGGGAAACATTTGAAATGTAAATAAAGTATAAAATAAAATAGATCACAGGAAAAAAATTAATTTAAAATTTTCTCAAAGAGATTAGCATTCAGAAGAAACACTTGGAAAAGATACATGGGACTAGGGCAGAGACCAAGGAAAGACTTCGAAAGACTGGTGCATGTGGAGGGACAGTGGTGGCCAGCTAGAGTACTGTAGAGCCTTTGTTTCTTTGAGCACAACAAAGATGTTTCACAGCATGGTTTCATTTGTTCTTCACCACCCTTCTGGGGAGTTCTCAGCTTTCAGTCTACATAAAAGAAGAGCAAATAATTTATAGATGGAAGCTTGAGAGATTTCCATAATCCTGGCCACCTTCAAATATTCACATGTCACAGGCAGACCATGAAAGACCATGAATAAGTGAATATAATTTTTCATTCCTGAATCAAAAATACATTATAAGAATCACAATTCTTTTTCTACCAAATGGGTCTTATTTTAACCTATATTAACAACTAGTTAATACTAGAAAACATTTTTGTTTATCAAATAGAAAGAATAGGATAATAGAGTGGACGATATAACATGTTCTAGGGAATGCTCTTCACAATTTTTTTTACTGTTTAAAATGTGAAAATATACACATATATATGTAATTGAATTACAGTGTGTGTGTGTGTGTGTGTCTGTGTGTGTCTGTGTGTGTTTTCCAGGAACAAAGAACCCAGTTCAAGGTCTTGTGCTTTTTAGGTAAGGGTTCTACCACTGAGATTAATCCCCGACCCCAAAACATTTTTTATTTTTATTTTAGTGAAATGTTTGACAACTACTGATCTAACCTTTAGTCGGTTTGTTGATACCACAGTAGGACTTATCAGGCATCTTCTCCTGCAGGGTGGTCTACGCAGACTCAAAGTGTTCTAAACCAGCAGACTGTGTATAAGGTAAGATAAGGTAACAGAGCCATCTCCCCTTTCAGACTTCAGGACTAGATCAACATCAAAGACATCAACTTAAGGCTGCCAACATCTACTGAACTAAGATCATTATGTTAACATAATCTATAAGGCCTCCAGATCCCACAACATTTCAAGAGGCCCTGAGTTCTTGGTGCTCTTGTTCACACATCCTCTCATCTTCTGGTTTATAATATGCAGTCCAGTCTGGCCTTAAACTCATGGTCATTCTGCCTCAGCCTCCCAAGAGCTGGGATTCCAAGAAAGCACGGGCCACACTAGTTCTCTGTTGTGAAGTATTTGATGGTGAAGAAGCTACCACAAGGGATTAAGAGCATTCCTCTCCCCTGAGCAGCCATGAGCAAAGATGCACAGGGAGGGGCATCAGTCCATACTGCATCTTTCTAACTTAGGCCTTTAAGTCATACTACAATGATTGATTTTATGTGTTGGCTTGAGATTGGGCCCTAGGTATGCAAACATCTGGTGAAATATCATTTACTGTATGCCTCAAGAATGCTTCTGGGTAAGATTAGTATTTCCCCTGGTACACCGAGGAAAGCAGATTGCCTTTTCTGGCATGGTTGGGTGTTGTATGATCCCTTCCTGGCATAAAGGACAACTGAAGCACAAAGTCGCCACATCACTGGAAAGTCTCAGCCCTGCCTGGAAGACAACTTGGGATGCGTCGATGGGATCCCCCACTCAGTTAACATTCCATACTTTAAATATCTAACTCTTCCCAGTGAGAGCACGGACCATTGGGAATGAATTGCATTTGGCTAGTGGAGAGATGCAAGAAGAGGTGGCTGAGGCCACAGTTGAGAGGCTGATGACCCTTCTCAACCCTTCCTCTGTAAGGAATCTTTGGCAGGCCTGATCTTGTGCCTTTCTTATGAATATTCACAGCTGCTCAGGTTAAGATGGCAATGGCTGTCAGGCTTAGAGAACAGTGTTCTACCACAGTGGCCAGCACAGAACCCAGTGAAAACCACAGTAAAACCAAAGGCTGAGTGGGTTGTTCTGCCTGTCATGATCTGAGATTCTGGCCCCTTAGGGCCCCGCCCTCAGACTGGAATTTCTTCCCTCAGCTCTCCCGACTCTCGGGCATTCTAACTCAATACAGCATAATACCAGCTCTCTGGGCCTTCCATGACGAGTCAGAGCCAGGTAATTATCCACCTATTAGATGTGCCAGTTGCTCACAGTCACTCAGCCTGTTACCCATTGGGTCTGTTTCTCTTCAGAAACCTCACTCAGGGACCTGCTTTCTTTATCTCCCTTAGGAGACTGAGCCCGACGTTCATCGCTTAATCCTACTGAATGAAAAAAAGAAATAAAAACCAAGGGAAAGGAAATGACTATTCCTAGGTATGGTAGAGGAGAAAATTTATTTTACTCTATTTATTTTGTTCTAGGTAGCATGTTTTGTGTTCATGTTATAGGTGTCTGGAAATCAGATACAAGTTTTGGAGTGAATCTAGTTAAAACAGATGCATATTAGAAACTGCGTTTTCTGTTTTAACTTTTCCACACTGTTTTTTTTTTCTTTCTTTTTATTTATTTGCATCCCAAATGTTGCCTCCCTTCCTGGGTACATACCCCCTCCCAGAGCTCTTCACCCCATAACCCCTCCACTTTGCCTCTGAGAGGCTGCCATTTGCCTGGGGTATCAAATCTCTACAGGATTAGGTGCATCCTCTCCCACTGAGGCCAGACAAGGCAATCCTTTGCTAAATATGTTTATTATAGATATAAGGACGACAAGCCACACGGAGACACATTGGAAGAGTCTGGAGTGGTCACAGCCTTGAACCAGGTACGGGGGGTTGGGGGGCGTGGGGGGTGGGGAAGAGGAGAACAAGTAGGCCAGAAGGCCAAAAGTACAAAAGGTACAAAAAGTGGTGTCAACCCACACTGTCTGGGTTATATAGGGAAGAGCCTCTGGGCTTACCGCAGCCAGTCCCTGGGCTGGAGCTTTCCAGGTAGGAACTGAGGGATGCTGGGAAAACCTGGAGGCCAGGTCTGCTTTGATATGTTAAATAGGCACCTCGTCCACTAGTCCTGGGTTTGAAACTTAACACCCACCATTGACTTCCCTTTCTCCCAGTCTCTGACTGCCCCACCAAGTACTTAGGGAACTCATTCTAGCAATCAGTTTCCCTTGGAATGCTCGTCACATTGCTCATCACAGCAAACTCTGAAAATTCAAGACACAGAAGATTCCCAGGACATATATGAACTTTTCTCGTCATTTTGCCCTAACCAAGTACTTTCCAAGCGTGGGAGCTGAAAAGAGTGTGACCATCAGAGAAGCGGAAGGGACTTTTAAAAACTTTGAGCATGGATTTCCATTTTTCATCTAGATGAAGACTCAGCTAATAAATTTACCGCCCCCCCGCCCCCCCACCCCCCTCACATCTGGAGAGAGAGAGAGAGAGAGAGAGAGAGAGAGAGAGAGAGAGAGAGAGAGAGAGAGAGAAACAGCATCACAATACCCAGAAAACAATGCATGGAGGATTGGATTTCAACCACTCCCTCTCAGATAACATTCCTAGGCCCGCACAGTCTACTAGCTTTGGGGATTTTCTGGTTGCCCTGAAGGAGGTGTAACCCAAACTGAATGCACTGAAATCCCTAACCAAAATCCAAGTAAATCCAAAACTATAGGGTGTGTGTGGTGGTGGTGGTGGTGGTGGGGGTATCTGAAAAATCAAAGAAAAGGCAGGTTGGCAGAGGCCGGTGGCAGTGGATAGAAAAGTGAATCAAGACAAGAGTCAAGAGCTTAGAATTAACTATGTGACACTGCTTTTGTTTTGTTTTGTTTTGTCTTGTCTCTTTTTTGTTGTGGTTGGGGGAAATGTTGTCAGTGAAGGAAGGGTTCCATCTGGCTGTAGACAGAGGCCTTAACTGGAGACCATAAGGCAAATCAGGTTGGAGATCTGCCTGGTTAGAAACACCAAAAGTAAGCTAAAAGGCCGGAGTGAGTGGACGGAATAGCTAACAAAGAGAAAGGTGTGGCTGCTTTTTGGAAGTTTGTGGAGCTTTTCTAGGAATCTGAGCTCTACTGCATTTTGCTTCTTTTGTGTTCTTTCTTTCTCTTTAAATGTTGTTTTAAATTTTGGATTTCTCTGTGGTCTGCCAGTCTGTCTGCCTACCTAGTGCTGGGATTAAAGGCCTGCACCTCTATTCTGGCTCTTTCAGCTGGGGTTTTCAGTTGGCAGTCGTCAACAGTCACAGCCCTAGTGTAGATGATACTGTAAGGGATTTAGAGACTGCCTTGTCCCTTGGCAGCAAGCTTAGACCCAATCATCTTTAGCCAATAGACCTAAACTGTCATCCCATATGGTCTGAGCTGAGACTTTATCTCACCATCATCAGCTGAGCAAAGACCCAAATCTTATGTGTGTGATGATGACCAGGGCTGCTTTCCAAGTAGTCCCCACACACCCGCAACCTCCAGAGTGTATAAACACCTAAGTCCAAAATATACCTCGCCTTAGAAATCAAGCAAAGATGTTGGCTTAGATTATAAACTAGCAGTGTCTCGGGATGTCCGTCCGTTGGTTCAGGATGTGAAGAAAGGATGCAGGAGCTAGGAAAAGGAGGTGCTTGACAAGTGGTCCTTCATGGACGCCACTGGCTACATATCTCCTCAGCTCCCTAACTGATGATCTGTGATTCTGGCACCTTGGGTGCCACCAAAGGTGGGAGATACATTGACATCTACATCTATACAGCAGAATGCAAACTGCTTTTGGGGATCCCACATTTCTACAGATTGGAGTTATCAGAGAGGGTAGCAAGGAGACTTGAAGGGCAGAGTCTTGTGTCTCATGGTAAGATAACAAGTTTGACAGTGTTTTTAATAATGGGGGAAGGAGAATGAGCTGGCTGGTAAAGGTGGCTGAGGGCTGGAAGTGAGCTTGGTGCTCTACCAGAGGAGGGAAATTCAGGTTTCACCTACACTAAAGAAGTCACAACGGTTTCTAACTACTGGGGGAGGGGGGGGAGGGGACCTTCACACACATGTACATATATACTTGCATGTATGTGTGTGTGTGTGTGATGTACGTTTTTTAGAGAATCAGAGAGAGAGAGAGAGAGAGAGAGAGAGAGAGAAAGAGAGAGAGAGAAAGAGGATGGAGAGATGATTATTATTCAATTCCTAGCATCCACATAGTTGCTCCCTACCAACCATAACTCCAACTCAAGGGATCTGGCACCTTCTCTGACCTACAAGCACACCAGGCATGCATTCAGTGACCATGCATTCATACACACTCATACACCATCATAGAAATAAGTAAGTCTCTTATTAAAACAGAAGCAAAGAGGGATTAATTCAATTAATCCCTTAAAACATTGATGGCAAAAATATTGTGAATTTTACATTGTGAAGTAATAAATCTATACAATGAATTACTAGTTATTCCACTCCAAAATGACATTGACGTCTATGAAAGTAAAGGTCTAGATGGCCATTTTGGTTTTCTTAGAACTGGTCATTTGGTGCATCTTCCATAGAAGGAATTAACCTTGCTCTACTCTTTCCTTCCTGACTATACCAAATTGCCATTTGACTTTAAAGTTAACATCCTGTGCAAAGAGAAAAACTTAGCAAAAATACTCAGAAGAGGTGATTTTTAAATCTTTGATATGATGAAAGATTTTTCTTGCCTTTATTCCTTTTTTTAAAAAAGTCTGAAAATTTGCTCTAAGCGATCTGTAGCCAGAACGGTTCTCTTCTTAGTACCTATGAATATTTAGAAAGTTCAATGATCATGCTAAAGATGGCTACAGATGGATCATAGTTAATCACTTAACATATTGATTTGCTTAGGTATTCTTAGATAAAACTTTACAGTTTGAATTGTGTTTAATGTTATTTCATAATAGATTGTTACAAGTGGGTAATAAATTAACCTTCTGTGTATATCAACTTGATACAAGTGAGAGTAATTTTGGAAGAAGGAACCTCAATTGAGAAAATGTCCCTCACTAGATTAGCCTATGGTGCATTTTCCTGATTTATGATTGACATTGGCAGGCACAGGTCACTGTGGATGGAGCTACCTCTGAGCAGGTGTTCCTGGGTTCTATAAGAAAGCCGGGGGAGCAAGCAATGAGGGAGAAGCCAATAATAGCACCTTTCTATGATATCTGCACCAGCTCCTACCTCCAGGTTCCAACCTTGACTTCCTGCCCTGACTTCCTTTGATGATCAGCTACACATTGTAAGGTGAAGTAAACCCTTTCTTCCCTAAGCTGATTTTGATCCTGCCATTTTATCCTATTAATAAAAAAGTAACCAAGACAGTAGATAAGCAATTTTCTCTGCCTATTTTACCTTAGCTAATATATGTATATTAGCTAACTATATATATATACATATATATATATATGTATATATATATACATATATATACACACACACATATATATATATACACATATATAAAAAAAATTTTGAGCTTTAATTAGCACTGATAGTAATTGTAAAACAACATTGACTCACCAGAAAAAAGAAAGGAAGAGAGAAATTTCAACTGACTAATTGTCTTTATCAACTTGTTCTGTGAATATGTCAGTGAACTGCTGTTTCATGTTTTCAGTGATATAGGAGGGCTCAGCCCACTATCCATGACACCATTTCTTGGACAGGTAGTCCTGGGATGTATATAAAAGCCGGCTAAGCATGAGCCTGGGAGCAAGTCAGGGAGTGAGCCATCAAATAATGTCCCTCCATGGCTTCTGCTTCTAGTTTCAACTTAAGTTCTTACTCTAACTGTCCCCAGTGGCAGACTGTGACAAGAACATATAAGAAGAAATAAACTCTTCTGCTAAGTTGCTTTTTGTAGGAGTAGGAAACTAGAACACTTGGGAACTTTTAGAAATTTCTATGTGTGTGCATGTGTGCTTGTGAGTGAAAGTGCCCTTGGAAGTGCCTTCATGAGTTTCAGGCAGCTGTGAGTCTAACCTGAGTTCTCTGCAAGAGCAGGACACCTCCCAACTGCTGGACTGTCTTTGCAGCACAAACCTTGGGCATTTTTGTTCCTCATTGTGAAAAAATACATCCCAGAAAGCATTGAGATTTGAAGGAAATAAAAGGTTGTGTAGCATGAAGCAAATATAAGAACACTGATACTCTTACAACCAACACTATTACAAGAATGATTTCTCACAAAGCAAGGTGACACTCCTCAGAAAGAATACTTACGTTAAATATTTAGTGCAAAAAGCACTTCAGTGTCTGTGAATTTAGAGATAATTTTTCACTGACCTTGCAAACTAGCTAGACATGCCAAACAGTTGTGGTTTTGGACTGTTTTCCTGGTTTTATGAATGTCTTTATAATTTTTAACTTTTTTTTGGAAGACACAGTTTTTACAATAATAAAATCTTTCTCATAAGAATCAACTTACTTATGTTCTATACATTAGATATGCAGCAAGTACTATGGAGTTAGCAGTTGTCATAATATAAAAATAAAACCAGTGAGGAAAACCAAAAAGTAAAGTTTAAAGGAGTAATGAATACATGGATTTATTTATTTGTTTGTTTGTTTGTTTGTTTGTTATGAGATGCAACTTCATGCATGTATCCAGAAATGTGACATTACTCCTGATGAGACAGGAACAAAGTCTACTTGCTCCACATAAAGAACAAACAGCAGATCTAAGTATGGGTAACACTAAAGTTCACCTTAGTGAGCCAATGAGTTTTATTGGGGTAACTTACAGGAATATGGGTAGAAGGTTACTTACAGAGCAGAAATGACTCAAAGACAGATGCATCACCAAAACCACTGCAGCATGGATGATGAGTCATGAATGCCGGGAATCTGATATCTACTTCACAATGGGTAGCCAGCTCACCCTACTGGAGATTATCGCTTTTAGGTAGCTCAGTGGGTCTGATCTCTTCTAGACAGCTAGTCTTGTCTGAGTGCATCTGTTAGCTGTTCCTACAGTTTCTATAAGCTCGGGGAGGGAGGGCCAACCTAGTCTTTTTCAGCGACTTTGTAATGCATGGACCTGAGCTTCAGGAGCTTCCCTTTAGGGTGGATTAGTTTATCTCTCCTTGGAACAGCCTGTTGTTTCCCTTCTCCCTTAACAGCCCTTGTCTTAATGAGTTTACTTCTAAAACCAAGTTTTTAATCTCAGAGGAAACTACTACACAGCAGTATAAATGCAAAGTATTTGTTGAGAAAATTACTTTAGGGGGTTATCTTGTTCATAGTGTCTCTTCACAGCAATAGAACAGTGATGAAGACACAAAGTTGCTACCAGGAGTGTGACACTGCTGTAATAGACCTCATCACGCTCTTTGTTGGAGGAATGTGGAAGATTTTGAGACTTTGGACTAGAAAAGTGTTTGGCTGCGTCAAGCAGAGCGTGATGGACCATCTCAATAGTGGAATGAAAGACAGTTCTCAGGGGGATTTGAACTGTGGGGGCTCTTCTCCACAAGTTTTAGAGGGGGAAAATATTAGTAAGTAGCCTAGAAACCATTCTTGTGATATTTTAGCAAAGAATATGGCTGCTTTCTGATATTGACCTAAAAATATGCTAAACTAAAGAGTTTTGGATTAATGGCATTGGCATGATACAGCTATAAGCCTATGGAAGTCAGGGAGAGAATGTGGTATTTTCAATAAGAATGACCCCAATAAGTTCATTTATTTGAATTCTTAGTTACCAAGGAATGGTGCTATTTCAAAGGATTAGAAGGATTAGGAGTCGGCCTTGTTGGAAGACTTATGTCACTGGGTCTGGGCTTTGAGGTTTCAAAAGCCAGTCTCAGTCTGTCTGCCTCTCTGCTTAGAGTTTAGAATGTAGCACTCAGCCACTGCTCCAGTAGTGCCCTGATAATAATGCACTAAAACTGTAAGGAAGCACACAATTCAATGTTCTTCTTTTTGTAAGAGCTGTCTTGCATGTGTTATCTCTTCATGGCAATAGAACATTGACTAAGTCAGGTTCCATTATTACCTACACATACAAAAAGGAAAGAAGTTCCATACATCCAAACATTATTCTGGTGTATAGCTATAAGCTTTACTATTTAGTTGTAGAATAGTCTAGCCCAGTGTAACCAAAGGCATGGACACTTCTGATTGGATAAACCTAGAAAATCCAACAAACAACCAAAAGAAAATCCCTGATTTAGAAATAGATTAAAATCTAATTTATTGCAATTCATTATAACCAAGAAGCCACTCCATAATTAAGTAGTATGGGATCACAAAGGGCTTTCTCAATTCCAGGCATATAGACAGGTATATAGACCAACAACACACTGATAGTATCTGGACCCCACACAAAGGTCAAAATCAAATTAAAAGCACAAAATTTCTAATTCAGATCTCTAAGACTTGTCTATCATCAGTGGACACAACATTTGTAATTAATCTGAGCACCCAAATAGAAACAAGACAAACAGAAAGTACACAGCAGCTTGGATGTCACTTCTCTCTCATCGGAGAATGGATTTCTATTATCTATCTAACAGATCTCATCGAAGAGTCACAGCATAAAATCAGTTTCTAATCACTGTTGTCACTGTGGTACAATAAATTATCATATTGTGCAAAACACATCACACTCTCTCACACACCATTAGTGTGGGGCCATATAGAAAACCAGTGTCAGAAAATATTTTAAAATATAATTTCATCTGTATGGATATTTTGTCTGCACATATGTGTCTGTGTCTGAGGAGGCTGGAAAGGATATACAGATGCCCTAGGATTGGAGTTACAAACAGTTGTGAGTTGCCATGTGGGTGCTGAGGATCAAACCCCAGGTCTGCTGGAAAAGCAGCCAGTGTTTTAATTGCAGAGCTATTTATCACTATACCCCATGCCAGCAAAGGTTAAAGTTCATTGCTGTTTGGACATCTCTTGAGATGTTTAAATATAAGGGGAAGAAAGTAATAAAACACAAACAAATATAAACTGAGGGCTAGAAAACCCATGAGTCAGACATGCCAACAACATGAGCTCCTAAGTGACGTCACTGAGGATTCGGTGGAACTCTGAAACTGATAAAATGATGTTTCCAAAACAGTAAGTCCATACATAACCCTAATGTGAATGTAAATATTGATTTTGCATACTTACCAATAAACCAGTAAGTCTTTAAAACTATTTCAAAAATAGATTTCAAATTTTATGTCAGTTTGTGTGTGTGCACGTGTGTCTGTGCATGTGTGATGAGTGTGCTATATCAGATCAGAGACAATTATGGTTTTGCCTTTTTACACTACCAAAATTTACTGAATATTAAATTCACAAGCTACAGTAGTTTCATTTGCTGAAATTTGCCAAGCAATCCTGATTTCCTTCAATCAGTCACAGGCTCTTTTATTCCAGTAATAATTATTAGTCCTAACTCTCAGATCACATACTACATTTCACACAATAATATCTTTATACCTTTACACACTCATATACCACACACATACACACACACATATACACAAACCATACAAAGATACATCACACACACACACACATACACACACACACATAAACTGTAAACAAACCATACATAGACATGCACACACATACCATATATGCACATACATGTAACAAAAACACAAGTATATATATAAACAAATATACCACCCACACATCATATCACACCTACACAAACATACCATATATATATATGTATATATATGCATAATGTACACACAACATGTATATAATTATATATACCATTCACACACATACACACTACATAGACACATAGACATAAACACATGTACTCCACATACGAATATATAAAAACACAAAACACACATACATACACCATATACACAGATAAACAATACACAAATACCATACACATACACACATGCATACCATACTTAGTACATACATGCAAAATACACACAGACACACATATACACCACACACATAAACATACACACACAAACCATATTACACACATACATACACACATACACACACCACATACACAGACACAGAATGCACGCATACATACCATACACATACACACATATATATCATACTTAGTACACACATACAAAATACATACGCACACATATATACCACACACATAAACATATACACATACAAATCATATTACACACACACACACACACACACACACACACACACACTTCACCTGAAAGCCAATGGCAGCCTTGACCTTACAGTATTAGGTAACCACTCTTTTATGTAGTTCAGGTGCATCTATGGCACCCTTTTTGGCCTGTTGTTTGATAGATTCATGGACCAAGCTTCTCTCTCTCTCTCTCCTTCTTTCTTTCCTGGTTTTAAAAGGCCTTTGTGCTCTTGTCTTTTGGATCAGTTATCTGTTTGCTTGTAGGAAAAAGTTCTTTATCAGTCCATGCCTCATAGTTCCTGTGAGGCAGGTGGTGATATCTTTGCAAAGAAGATGTAGAATTAATATGCAGTTGAGGTTAAAATGGAACCAACTGCTGGCTTGTAAAATATAGTCTCCTAGGTCAAGGCACAGCATGAAAGACATTGCTTTCTTCAAAGTAGGACATAGCCTGTTCTCCACAGTGAGCATATAGTACACAGAGATATACAGTGTTGCATACAACGTATCTCTCTCACACACACACACACATCACCACCACCACTACCATCATCACCATCATCATCATCATCACCATCATCATCATCATCATCAATGCTGAAACAGATTTGCCAAGAGAGGTGAATACACTAGTAAATCCATGTCCCAGTATATGGTGTGACTTCTCTATTTGTATTTCTCTTTTCTGCATCTAACAACTTTTGTATTCACAGATAGGAACTGTCCTTATAGATATGATTTTGCAGACAGATAATGTTTTAATCTGCTTTTTTGTTGCTGTTCTAACTCTGACCAAGGGCAGCTTCATGAGGAAAGACTTTGTTTTGTTAACATTTCCAAGTTGCAATTCATCAGAAAGGGATGTCAGGACAGGACTTAAGCAGAAACCATGGAGACACACTGCTTACTGCACCACTTCCCAGCTTATCCTCAGCTATAGTTCTTGTACAGGGTATAACCACAGGCCTATAGAGTGATGGCACCCACAGAGGGATTGGCTCCTCTTAATCAATTAGCAATCAGGATAATGTCCCCACAGATATTGCCACAGGTCAATCTGATCTGGACAATACTTCAATTTGGGTTTCCTCTTCCCAGGTGACTCTAGGTTATATTAAGTTATCCAGGTCACAGAATTTTTAAAAAGGATATTTTAGGAAGTATATTCATTAGCTCAGTTTGGCTTCTAGTGCCCCTTTTTATGAAAAGAAATCATCTTGCTGATTACTTTCAAAGACACTAAGCTTATTCTTCTCCCAACAAAGTTGATGATAAAAAACTAATTGGGACAGATGCCAGATATTTTAGTGTTCTTTAGGACAATGACATGAAATCTTTGAAACTATATTTTCTAAAAGCAGAAATCAAATGTTTCACTACACAAAGGTTTTATTTTTTATTTATAAGTATGGTAATCAGTTGCACTATTGTAACCACTCTACAATTTAATGAGTTGAAAAGATAATCTAGTAAAAGACACACAAACGTGCCATAGATAGAGAAATTACCAAAGGGCAGCTGGGGTGTGGCAAGTGGCAAAGATCACTGGAATCCACCTATTACATTTGTTTTGACCATTTTAAAAGTATTCCATATTTTTCCTAAACTGATCAAACAAATATTGACCCAAGGAAGCCAGGTACTGATGGTGGAGAGAACATGCTCATTAAAATGACAGGAAGGATACAGAGATAGAAGAGAGAGTTGGGCAAGACATGATGTCACAGATCAGTGCAGATCATTCAAATTGTTTGACAGTCTGCAGAGTTCAAATGCAAGAGTTCAGTCATGGAAAGTGTCCCTAGGGAGATACAAGAATTTTTTTGTGTGCTACTATTTATAATCAGAAAATAGACTTATGTGTGATAACTGTATCCATCTATCTATACTAACGTGTTGTATATTAATACACTTATATAGCCATTTAAATATATGTAGAAAATGATGGGATTCATATATTACACACAGACTGATGGAGATGGGGAGAAAATGGCAATGCCAGAGTAACTCCAGGCAGGGGGTAGGAGCTGAGAGATTTGAGAGAGAAGAGAGAAACTCAGTTTACCTCTTGGCCATTTGCCTGCATAAGCCTGTAGTCAAGAATCCTTTTGTTCATCTTGGAGTACTGCCTTAGCCTATAGCTAGTGGAGGTAGATTTGAATTTACTGGGTATAATTTGCATATGAATGTGTGCAGCTAGTGATTGTGACTGAATCATATCCATATCTAGGAGGCCACTATTAAATAACCTCCATTACCAAGACTTCATTGTAGAGAGGGGTCTTTTATATGCAATTAGCTGAGCCACCAAAATCCAAACAAAAGGTGTTTGGATTTGTCACAATATATGTATCTAAATTTTAGAAGCAGCATATTACAAATTTAGTATATCAGAATATCAGAATTTAGCAGATACATTTTAACTTCATAGTAAAAAGTGAATATCCCCCAACGATATACCAATATTATGAAGTAGAGCTTTCACTAATGTTGTCTGCTTACTTGTGTTAGCGATATGAAACATTTTCTCCTACAGAAATATGAAACAGATATTAGATACTTTACAACTTATAATAGTTACTTTTATTACAATAATTTGATAGTGTAAATTATTGCTGCTTATTTTTAAATGTGTTGTAAGCATGGACATTTGTGAATTAAACCTTTAAAATACCAGAAAACTATCACAGACTATACTCCATTTCTTTTGACAGGGAGAGAATGATACTGTGACACAAATGACATTTTTCTGCCTCCCCCAGAATATTTTTAACTGAGAAGTCATGGAAGATATTGTAGTCATAAAAACACAATTCAGCAATGATTTTATTATAGCAGAATTTTTACTATAAAGATGTTAAGTCAGGAGAAATGGTTTATGGCACTGCTGTTTCTAAAACCTGAAGAGTGTTCTCCTCCTGCTTTTAGAGCAGGCTGATATAAAAGACACGGAGACCTTGCTGAGAACAGAGTGGTAACGGATCTTTCATTTCTCACATCTTCAATCATGAATTTACAGCATGACTTTGAAATACAAAGCATATTTCAGTAAAATAAATTCTATCTTTGAAATGTCTGATATCAAAGGCTCTCTCTAGTGATCTTCATGATAAGAAAATGAATATCAAGTTTTTCAATTAATAAGAGATAAGGTAATCTGTCTTCATTGATGAACTGATTTTCCTTGGAAGAGAAAGTGTGGGACACTAACTGCTGATCTAGAGTGGGAAGGGCAGATACATGGTGTGAACTTCACTGCTCATCTAATCTTGATCCAACCTGGATGATTAGACCCTCCAGCTAGACGTTGATGGTTTAGCAATGAGCCTTTGTTCACTATGGCTAGAAGTGACCTCAGAGTCATCCTCTAACCAGTTGTAGTCAGCATGTGAAAGGAAAGCTATTTGCTAACCACAATATAATGGTCTAGCAGAAATCAAATGATGTAACTATGAAAATTTTATTTCACATAGTATTCTTGCCACTGTAATAGGCCTTCTTAGTCTCCATTTTCTGTTATACTACTGTGGAAAATAAATGATAGCCCAAACAACTATATCAAAAAATTAATTTGTAATGGTTACAATGATAGGATTCAGTCCTCCATGTTTCTTGACATTGACTCTGTTTATAATTTGAAGCTATAGGTAATTTCTCTCTAAACATTTCTACCAAAAATGTTGACTGTTATGGTTATTTAGTTTCCAGATTTGAGAAATGTTCCAAACAATATATCTACTGTAAAAACTAAATGTAAGCAAGAACACTAAATACATTTTACCTGACAGGCATGAAAGTATGTCTGTGTTTAACTTATAAATGTAAAAGTATCCATACAAATGAAAATATAATTTTATCCCCACGGGGGAGGGGCAATGTTCTATGATCTTTACCTGGCAACATTAATTGTAAACCTGAAAATAAAGTAGTTCCAAAGTAAATAGGAAAAACACAAAGGAATCATCGATTCTGGACCCTATTATTGACATTGAGAACATGAAGTGTGATTCTTGAACTAGGAGGCAGATGTAAGAGCATTCCCAATGCAGATTTATAGGCTCAGATCATGAGTTTCTCTTTGGACGTGTACGTAAAATATGACAGAATTCAAATTATTTGCTAAATATTAGCTGTCTATCTTCCCTTTTGATATGAGAACTATGTCTTATGCCGTTATCCATGACTAAAGTGTCAACCTCAAGACAGACAATGACTTGTTTACTAGATGTCATATGGAAGTGTTATTAACGATGGATTAGATTATCTAGAGAAAGAATTCAAGTGTCTCGAGTGGTTCTAACTTTCCATGTCACCTTATGTGTTGATCTAATGTTAGTGGAACAGGTGGAAAGGGAAACAATCCAGCTGAGGTCAATATTTCTTTTATGTAATTCACCTTAAAATTCAGGAACCTGTGACCTACATGAACTTTACAAGCCTTTGTGTTTACAAAGAAACTTTAGTGATAAATCTGATAAATAGAAGTAACAAGAACTAATGAAAATGGTGGTCTAAATGAAAATGGCCCCCACAGACTCATAGGGAGTGACATTATTGGAGGTGTGGCCTTGTTGGAAGAAGTGTCACTGGTGGTGGCTTTGAGGTTTCAGAAGCTTAAGCTAGGCCCAGTGGCTCCTTGTTTTTTCCTGCTGCCTGCGGATCCAGACGCAGACCACTTAGGCACAATTCCAGCACAAAGTTAGCCTGTGTGATATCATGTTTGCTGCTGTGACAATAATGGACTAAACCTGTAAGCCAGCCCCAATTAAAGTTTTCCTTTATAAGGGTTGCTGTGGCCATGTTGTTCCTTTACAGCAACCCTAAGATAGCCTTGTAGAATGAGAGGATTTGAGAGGATGAGCCATTGTTTGAAGAGGTGTGGCCTATACAATTTCTAAGGTGACCCCTGATGAGGTCTATAATGTTATCACAAGGATGTCTGAGGTGAATCCCTGGTGCTACTGAAGGCTCCAAGGATCCTAGACTTGTCAGATGCCTTGTATCCATCTTCACATCCAAATGAATTGAATCAGAATGTCCCCCATAGGTTCAGGTACTTTGACACTTGCTCCCTGGTTGATAGCCCCTGTTTGAGACGTTTTCCTTGCTACAGCTTCTGGGGGAAGTCTTCAAGAGTTTATAGTCACACCCCACTTCCAGTTTGCCTTTCTTTCTCTACTTTGTGCAAGCAATTAAAGATGTGATTCCTCTCTTTCCTGACTCCTGCTTGCTGCCATGCCTCCACAACATGACCGACTCCATCTCTCTGAAACCACGAGCCTAAATAACCTTTTCCTTACGTTGCTTTGGGTCATGGTGTTTCATCACACCATCTGAAAAGTAACTCACGGAAAGATATTAGTCACCCACACTGTTTTATGACACTTGCCGACTTTCGGCTTAAAGTATGACCTGCATGATAGTTTGAAATGCGTCTTGTAAGAATCATACATGGAAATGTGAATGCCAGCCTAGTGAGGTTAGGAGGTGGGCTTAGTTAAGCACTGACTGGATTGCTAGAATTCTGCCCTCACGGTTGGATTTAGGCTGTTACTGCAAAGGTGGCTTTCTCAGCATCACACTACTTCATCAATGACATCTTTTCCTAATGAGATGGTACGTTTGTTTAGAAAAGCAAGTTTGCCAAAGTGTATTCTTAGTATGTACACGTCCTCACTGACATCCCCTATGGATGACACAGCATTTGTCGGAAAGTGACACTGTGACATTAATCTGTAAAGAATAAGCCTCTGCTTATTATAAACTATCCAATGACAGATATTTTGTTAGAGCATTAACCAACTTAGTAAGACTACGCTTCTGTTTCAGTTCAGTTTCAGGGAGGTGGGTCTCCACAGCTTCTCTCTCATTAGCTAACACAGCAGAATCTTTTACTTAAATAACTGTTTTGCAGTAAGAAAATGTCATGAACATTGGGCTTTCAAAAATGTCATATATTCATGAATTAGATTTGTAGAGGAAGCCTTAACAGGAGGATTAACAAAGCACTCATTTTTTCCTTGCTGGTCTTATTAAATTTTTGTGCCTTTGATGAACGATCATTTACCAGAATCACAGGCTTCCCTGAAGAGAACAAGAGAATAAAACTACCAACTATTAGATGATTATGCCGCTAATTCTTGGGTTAGCGTTTGTGAACTTTGTTCTTCACTTTTAGTGCCCTACTGTTATTTTATTGATCCCCTCTTTTTACTAAGGTTTTTAAGGTACAGTGTTAGAAGAGAAATAATTTTAATGTCCACTCAATATATTGAAAGTTTAGTGTATGTTTCCTCTTTGTATTTCAAAGCAGCTTTGAATTCTTATATTTTCTGAAACTCAATCAAGTCTACATGTAGATGTTATAGAAAAGTACTGCAAACATTGAGGCTTAAAATAACAGAAATATATTTATGGTCTTTATGTAAGGTTTATATTGTTCTGAAAATTAAGAGAACCAATTTGATTAAATGGGGCTAACATTAAGGCACTGAGAAAATGCACTCACTCTTTCTATGGCCCTACATCTATAGCAGTGGACCTGCATTTTAAATTAGTGACTTCCTCCAGCAACCATGCTTTGAGCTCTGATTCTCCAATGCTGCTCTTCTTCCCACCTATAAGTCTCCTTAGAATGGCCATGGGCTCACCTTGAAAATTCAAGGTAATACCTCTTTTTTTCTTTTATAGAAAATAGATTTGTTTCCTAATACAGTTTCTCCTCCCTGTACCCCTCCATTCCTGGATCCACAACTTTTCTCCTATTAGAAATAAACAGGCTACCAAAAGATAATAGAAAGAAATAAGATAAAATGGAAACTAATATATCAAAATTGGACAGAATAAGCAAACAGGAAAGAAAAGAGTCGGAGAAAAGGCACACACACACACACACACGCACACACCACTCACTCACATACACATGTGTGTGCACACACCCATAAACCACTCTCACATCCTTGCACATACACATACAAGCCCACAGATCTACTTTTTCACACACCCAGAACTCCCATAAAAAATACTGACCTGGAAGCCATAACATAGATGCAAATGACCTGTAAATCAACAGAAAAAAGAAAAAGGATAAAAGCAAAAACTTTAAAAATGAGTTAAAATTTTAAAAAAGTTCTGAAATATAATCTAAATGTTGGATTATTTCCTCAGATGAAGTGAAGAGATGAGAGCCATACCCAAGCTTTGCAAATACAGGGCTTGGGCTGAGCCCAGAGCATGTTTATATAACTGTTCCTAGGCTTAGACCTGGAAGTTTTTAGCCTCAGTACAATCTAATTATCTGCAAGCCCTGACCATGAAGGCTTCAGCTTTTGGCCTCTGACTGCCAAAGTAGGCCTAGAATGTTTCAGCCTCCAAGACTTACTGCTGAATAACCTCACCCTCTCTAGCTCTTCCTGAACTCTGGCTGGCTGGTTCAACTCAACTGTTCTGGCTTAAACTTCTTTCCAGGCTGACTCATTCAAATTGCTTTTTCTTTGCTTCTGTTTTAATTGCTCTGCTTGGAAAACTGCCTCTGAATGCCAATGAAATGAACCTCTCTGAACCCAACTTCTCTGAATCGACCTCAACTGTACTCAACTGAACTCTCCAAACTGAAGTGAACTGAATTAACCTTTCCAAACTGAGCTCCACTCTACTGAACTCACTGGACTAACTCACAGCTGACTGGTTCTCCCTGCACTGCTCTTAAGTAGCTCTTCTTCCTGTGCTGTTCTCCTGATAGTTGGACTAATTCTATCTCTGACGCATTCTGCCAAATCTTTCTCTGATTTATAACTTTGTCTGCCACTCAATTAGATGTCAATTTCAGACATGGCTGCTTCCTTCTACAAACTAATTTTACCTTAAAGGATATATTCTATGGATGTGTCTATATTCCAGTCAGAGAAATTAAAGGTGTGCCATCCATCTGGATCACTCAGACCTAGCAGGTCTTTCGCTATAATCCCTTGCCAAAGCAGCCACATAGCTGGATTAAAATTCCTCTACACTATGAGACAAGGGACCTACAAAGTTGCTATAAGCTCATTTTCTGTTAACCATCTACTGCTAGTTATATGGCCTGACTACCTTTAGGAGTAGTTTGGTTCCATAGTAAGATTACCATGGAAGAAACTAAATTTCCATTTGCAAGTGTCACTTGCACTCCAAATATCACTTGGAGACAGCCTCTGGGTTATGAGGGGGGCATGTCTTCACTTCTTTCATCCCTAGGACCCCATCTGGTGCAGATCCACGCAGGTCCTGTGTGTGCTCCCTCAGAATATGTGAGTTCATATGCATGTCTATCATGTTACTTTAGAGGGTCATGCTTTCTTGGGGTGTTTGATTCCCTCTGCCCCTTACACTCTTCTGTGGGGTTCCCTGATCCCTGAGACTCCAGAGAAATTTGATGGAGATATTCTATCTAGAGATGAATGCTCCAAGTGAGGGCCTGTTTGAGGGTGAAAATTTTAAAGACCATATCCTCTAACATAATATACTAAAGTGCCAAGATACACATTTCCTTTATCCTCCTTGAGTTCAAATAAGGTAGATGGCAGGAGAAGAAAGACCATAGCAGCCTTACTCGTAATAGCCAGAAGCATAGAAAACAACTCAAATGTCCCTCAACAGAGGAATGGATACAGAAAATGTGGTACATTTACACAATAGAATACTACTCAGTTATTAAAAACAATGACTTCATGAAATTCGCAGGCGAATGGGTGGAACTTGAAAATATCATACTGAGTGAGGTAACTCAGTCACAAAAGAACAAACATGGTATGTACTCACTGCTAAGTGGATATTAGCCCAAAATTTCGGAATACCCAATATTTAATTCACAGACCATATGAAGCCTAAACAGAAGGAAGACCAAAATATGGATGCTTCAGTGTTTTTTAGCAGGGTGACCAAAATATTCACAGGAGGAAATATTGAAACAAAGTGTGGAGCAGAGACTGAAGGAAAGGCCATCCAGAGACTGCCTCACCTGGGGCTCCATCCCATATACAGACACCAAACCCAGATGCTATTGTGCTTGCTGAAGGAAGCCTGATAGGGCTGTCTCCTGAGAGGCTCTGCCAGAGCCCAACAAATACAGAGTACAGTGTAACAGTGTCTACAGGCCAGACCCTGTATATATATATACATAATCTTGAAGGAGGTAGCCCAGACCCAGAAGACATTCATGGTATGTGCTCACTGATGAGTGGGTATTAGCCGTAAAATAAAGAATAACCACACAGAATAACTACAACCCACAGACCCAAAGAAGCCAAATGGCAAGAAGGATCCAAGGGAGGCTGGTTGGATCCTTCTCACAAGGGGAAATAAAATAGATATTGGAGGTTCATATAGGGAGGGGACAAGGTGGAAGGGGGGAGAGCGATGGGAACAGAGCAGGTAGGATTAGATGTGGGGAGAGCACGGGAGAGAAGAAAGGGGAGCAGGTGGCATCTCTAGGAAGTGTCAGAGGCTTGGCACAGAGGAAATCTGTGTCTATGAGGACTACTCTAGCTGAGACTCCTAGCAGTGGGAGATCTGGATCCTGAAGTGACAACCTCTTGTAGCCAGGCAGGGAGGGATAAAGACAGCAACACACCTACAAAACCTTCGCCCCAAAATGTGTCCTGCCTACAAGAAGTGCAGGGACAAAGATAGAGCATAGATGGGAAGCATGGCCAACCAATGACTGGCCCAAATTGAGACCCATCCCATGGGCAAGAGCCAATCCCTGACACTATTAATGATTCTGTGTTATGCTTGCAGACAGGATCCTAGCATAAGGGTCCTGAGAGGCTCTACCCAGCAGCCAATGGAAACAGATACAGAGACCCACAGGAAAACAATAGATGGAGTTTGGGGAGATGGAGGAAGAGTTGGGTGAAGGAGTGAGGAACTCTAAGAAGACAGATACTTCACAGGAAGACCAACAGAGTCAACTAACCTGGACCCTTGGGACCTCCCACAGACTGAACCACAAACCAAAGAGCAAGCATGGACTTGATCTACACAGGTGTAGTAGAAGTACATTTAGTTTTCATGTGCATTTCCAATAATGGGAGCAGGGGCTGTCTCTGAATCTAGTACCTGCCTGTGAATCTGATTTTCCTAACTGTACCATCCTATCTGGCCTCAGTGGGAGAGGATATGCCAAGTCCTGCAGTGACTCGATGAGCCAGGATGGGTGATTGGGGGTGGAGGGGCTTACCATTCTTAGAAGCAAAGGGGAGGGTAGAATCCAGGTAGGATCTCTGTGAGGTGGGGGCTGATATTGGGTTTAAAGTGAATAAATAGATTAATTTTAAAAAGAGCAAAGAACACAAACCTGTGAAATAAGAACATGCTTCCAAACAATTACCCCTCCCATTCCATCAAGTTTAGTTCCCATGAAAGAATGTGGATTCTGTTTGCGACTCTTAAGTGAATGCTGATGTTGTATACACTTTTATATGTACTATATTTTTAAAAGATTTTTAAACTTATATGGTGTTCAGCCACCATGAGCTATGCATACCATAGAGCATCATAAAGTTTGGAATAAAAATATATAATGATTTTACTCTTTGTAGAGATATAAATTATATTCTATAGAACAAAATTTTCCCAAGCAATTAACATCTTTTTATAACATTAAATGTGATAAATCTCTGGTGTAAGTTTAAGCCTACTGTTTGGAGAAAGCTGCTGAGGTTCTATGACATGAATTTACACCAATTGGAGAGTAAGTAGTTTGAAAGGCTAAAGTTGAGTTAAAAGTTGACATAGCTTTGAGAACAAACCTCTCTCCAGGTCACATGAGAAATGCTTTCAAATGAGAACTCACTGCACACATGAAAGTGCAGCGTCATGTGCACACAATTTTTATCATTTCTTTTAAAAAATCTTATCTTATTCTTTTCAAATGAACTCTAACAGAATACATGAATTCATTTACAAAATTGAAACTTTCCTGCTGACCTTTCACACAGTTTTGAAAAATCTCAGCCATGTTTTCTTGTTGACCTCATTGAGAGGTTGTAACCATATCATTGTTTGTCAGTGAGAATCAACAGAGGGAAATACAGAAAACAAACAAGCTTACAATCTTCTTTGTAAGGGGACCAAGAATGAATATTAACTTGGCGATTGATGGTCAGTTAAAATACTAAATTACATTGTAGAGAAGTGACACTTTCTCCAAAATGTGTTAGATCTTGTTTAGTGTGTTGACACATGCCATGGTGTTGATAAAGTTGATCATTATGGGGACAGTGAATGTTAAGGGCGAGGTCAATCCACCATGCTGATCTGTTTATGTATACTTGAGTTTATTAGTTTCTGAAATCCTGAGTGCCTATTATCTTTAATTAGGGGTTTCAGGATAAGCTTTTCACGCCTGTAATAATTTATTTTGGTCATAGCCTCTTGGCATAGTCTCTCGTCCTCTTCCTCCCCCCACTGATCCCTTTCCCTTCCCAAGCAGTCCTCTGTCTACCTGCTCTTATCTCTGTTTATCTTTGTTTTGTTGACGTTTGATGAGTTAATTACAGTTGCTGACAGTAGCATGGATAAAGGGTTATTCACAGGAGTAACCATAGCTTACCACTGGCTCTATCATTGACAGTAGTGTCTTAGTTAGGGTTTCCATTGCTGTGAGCAGACACCATGCCCAAGGTAACTGTTATAAGGACAACATTTCATTAAGACTGGCTTCCAGGTTCAGAAGTTCAGTCCATTATCATCAAGGCAGGAGCATGGCAGCTCCCAGGCAGACATGGTGCAGGAGAAGCTGAGAGTTCTACATCTTGTTCAGAAGGGAGCCAGAAGACTGTCTCCCAGGCAGCTAGGAGAAGGGTCTCAAAGCCCACAGTGACACACGTCTTCTAACAAGGCCACACAACCTACTAGTCCCACTCCTGGGCCAAGCATATTCAAGCCACTACAGGTATAAGCTACTCTTCCTCCAGCAGCCCCTTTGTGCTAATATTTCAAGAAGGGGCAGGGACTCATAAGCATCTTCCCCAAACATGGGTGTCTTAGTCAGGATTTCTATTCCTGTACAAAACATCATAACCAAGAAACAAGTTGGGGAGGAAAGGGTTTATTCAGCTTACACCTCCACATTGCTGTTCATCACCAAAGGAAGTCAGGACTGGGACTCAAGCAAGTCAGGAAGAAGGAGCTAATGCAGAGGTCATGGAGGGATGTTCCTTACTGGCTTGCTTGCTTCCCCTGGCTTGCTCAGCTGGCTTTCTTATAGAACCCAAGACTACCAGTCCAGGGATGGCACCACCCACAATGGGTCTTCCCACCCTTGGTCACTAATTGAGAAAATGCCTTACAGCTGGATCTCATGGAGGCATTTCCTTAAGGGAAGCTCCTTTCTCTGTGATAATTCCAGCTAGTGTCAAGTTGACACACAAAACCAGCCAGTACACTGGGTGTCAGAACATGATCAAAAGAATGAACCATGGTGAACAATGCCTTGAGGAACTGTGAGAGAGGCTCCAGGACAAAAGACAGAGCACCTTTTACCACAGGTACATTTTGTTCCCTGGATTGTTCCTGTAGGTAGTTCATGCATCCTGTGACAATCATTTAAATTCAATTTATAAGATGTGTTTATTATTGTTGGATGTCAGAACATAGCTATAGAACCCAATTTGGTCAGTGTACCCTGAATCTGGATATGACTTTCTGCCTTGCTTTTGTGCCATACCAGATATATGCCAGGCATTTGTGTTTAAATTGGTCTATTTTGAGAAAATTCTGGTAAAGGGCTGCTCTGCTAATATTTAGTATGTGCTTATTGACATTTATTTACGTGTTTTTCTGACCATGTGTTTCTAAACTCAAACAACCTTCCTTGGATCATTGCTTTCTTCATTACATTGATGTTAAAAGTACAGTGAAACTAATCTCCATTTGTCTACAGCATCAGACTGTAGTCTACTCCATTGTTTCAGATCCCAACAGACAAGATCTGCACAGGTAGGCTGAAAGTCAACAAAGGGGAATATTGATGGTCCTTCTTGTGCAGGTAATCATAGCTGCTGTGAGTTCATCAGTATCATAAACTAAAAATGGTGTTCAAAATGTTTGCCACTGTCTCTGACTTTTACGTTATTCCTGCATCCTTTTCTGTGATATTCTTGGTGACTTGAAAAAAAATATATAGAAATCCCACTGAGGGATCAACATTCAATAGTCACTTATTCTCAGTCTGCTGTACAGTTATGATTCTCTGGAAAAGCATGAGCCCACTGCAAAAAGTAGTGTCTCTGACTAGAGCCAACAGCTTGATTTTTGTCATCTATATAGCACATTCCCAAGTATAAACAATAGCAGTAGATTCCCTACTAGGCCTATGATCCCAGACTTTGACCAGGTTTATAGCATCAGGTATGGATTCTCTCATAAGGCCTTAAATCTAATCAGAAAATGGCTGGTTAACTCCATAATGATCATGCCACTATTGCCCCATGGGCACAACTCATGGGGCCAGTCAGTGGTATAGCACATACAATCCATAGATGGGTAAGCCATATGATGACTTTTCTCCCTGGCTGCCTGAATAACATCTACTGCCATCCTAAAAGCTAGTTGACAAACAGGAAACATCCAGTTAATTTACAGCTTTATTTCTGCCCTTCCTGTGGCCCAAGCATAGTGACTTCAACAGTTGTTCTTAACACCTAGTTCTGGCAGGGAACCAAGAGCAATAGCAATAGGCTTAGTCATTTTGAAGGACTCAAGGGCTCTGTGATCAAAAACTCATTGAATGGCATACCATGCCTGGTACTGAGGCTTTCATTCAATAACTTGGGCTTCCAATAGCAGGTTTATCTATCTTTATAGCAAAAACATATATATATATATATATATATATATATATATATATATATAGAGAGAGAGAGAGAGAGAGAGAGAGAGAGAGAGAGAGAGAGAGTTTGTCTGAGATAAAAAAATCAATCTATCATTGTGATTTCTTCTTATCCAGTTTATATGTCTAAGCAAATACAATCTAAAATAACGCAATTCAAAAGAACTGGAGACTGGATACTCATTTAGGTAAAAGCATGCCTGCATTCAAAGAAAAACAAAACAAAAAACAAACAAACAAAAAACCAAGAGAAGTTTTTCCTACAATGCTGTTTTAAGACCAAATAGGCAGGACATTTATAGAAACAAAAAGCAGCAACAAATTGAACTAAAGTGATAGACCAAGAAAGACTTTCAGGACTGCCATAAGCATTACCAGGATCAGAAGCAACAACCCTCAGTGAACAACAGGGCCCTCTGTGGTTTGGGGTGCTTGCTGTGAGTTGTTGTAATGCTCTGTATTTGTCTAGTGTTCTTCTGAATAGGGTGTCCTAAGTGCAGACCTAGTGTCTTAGTCAGAGTTTCTATTCCTTCACAACCATCATCACCAAGAAGCAAGTTGGGGAGGAAAGGGTTTATTCAGCTTGCAGTTCCACATTGCTGTTCATCACCAAAGGAAGCCAGGACTAGAACTCAAGCAGGTCAGGAAGGCCATGGAGGGAAGTAACTTACTGGCTTGCTCAGCTGGCTTTCCTATAGAGCCCAAGACTACCAGCCCACAGATGGTACCACCCACAAGGGACCCTTCCACCTTGATCACTAATTGAGAAAATGCCTTACTGCTGGATCTCATGGAGGCATTTTCTCAACTGAAACTCCTTTCTCTGTGATAACTCCAGCTTGTGTCAAGTTGACACAAAACCAGCCAGTATACCTAGATATACAAGTATCCTGATCTTTTCCCATGCTTGGAGTGCCTATGCATATATTTCGTGTGACCCATATGCATAGGACAAAGGTGGACATCCACAACTATGAGAACAGTCCTATACTTCCTGTTGTTACTCCAAAAGCAGAGGAACCTTGGAGAACAGAGTCAATTAAGAAGTTGAACTAAAGTCTCAAGCAATTGCCAACTTAACTCAGAGTCCCAGACAATTTATTCTCTGAAGGTTAAGAAAGGCCATGTAAGCAAAGTTCTCATGAGATGAAGCTGTATACTACCAAAAGGACAAGCCAGGCCTGGTAGAAACGTTGTTGTTGTTGTTGTTGTTGTTGTTGTTGTTGTTGTTCCATAGAGGATATAAACGATCATTTATACGTTTAATTAAATAATAACAGCAAGATAGACATGAGTAACTTGAAGTAAACTAAATCTGGAAGGACCACAAAAAATACATTCCAAGAACAAATCTCTGTTTTGAAGAAATTGAGGTCACAAGATTCTTGTCTTATTTTCATAGGGTGTTCTCACAAGCATTTCTCCTCACATGACTTCACTCCTAGGCCATACTCTGATACACTATGATGTGGGTTGAACAGATATTTAGAGTGACTCAATACATATTCAATCATTCTTGGTCCTGACCCAGTTGCTTGTGTTTATTGTGTTTATTGTATTTATTGCTTCTTTGTTCTCAGTAGGGAGCAGTACCAGAGCATCTTTCTGTGCCTGTCCTTTCTGACTTAGACCCAGGTATGGAATCCCAGGTACTCCTGCTGTAGAAGAAGCCCTATTGCATATGCTGATGGCAGTTGCTCTCAGTGTCAGTAATCTGTAATTGAGATGCAGAGCCAGATAGCCTACAAAGTGAGAGAAGCTTCCCATCCAAGCTGTGTTGATAACACATGTGTTATATGTCTTCGATCTCCTGAATAAATTATTCACAATCTGGAGCTATAGCCAGCTCACTGTGTTCTAAAACACTCATTTTTCTTCAGCTCAGATCTAAAACTAATGCCTCCTTTCTGAGATTATCTAGGATCATAAATTCAGAAGCTGATACAGTAAGCAGGAAATGCCAGGGTCTTTTGCCAACCAGAATTAGAAGGCAAGGGAATTGGCTATCAAACTAGAAGGCAGATTTTGACTAAACAAGCTTGACTCATTGCTTACACTTTAGCCAAATGTCCAGTCTATTAGACCTTTGAAACTTTAAAGAAAATTGCATTTAAATGTTTTAACTTTAAATTAATATATAATTATACCATTTCCAATTTTCTTCCTTCCCTTTAACCCTTCCCGTATGCTGCTCCAGTCTCTCATATTCATGGTCTCTTTGTCTTTGTTTTAGGTACACACAAACTTTCTCTCTTTCTCTCCCCCCCCCCATTTCTCCTGCTCTCACCGTTCCTAAATTGCCTGTAGTTCTTCATGTAGGTGTAGGGCCCCTGAGATTCCTAATATTTGTGTGCCCATTGGTCCTGTCTTGTGCTGTTTAAGGAGCAGCATTTTTGAGGTACCATGATATAGTTTTCCTGTCATTTCCATGAGATAAATTCTCACAGCAGATTTCTAAGGCCTCTACTCACACAATCTTTTTGCTTCCTCTTCAGGAATGTTCTCTGAGCTTTAAGTGCAGGAATATCTTAGTTATGTTTTCCATTACCACAATAAACACCAGAACCAAAAGCAACATAAGAGGAAAGGGCTTGTTTCATCTTGTACTCTTAGGTAACAATTCATCACTGAGAAAAGTCAGGGTAGGCATTCAAGGCAGGAAACTGGAAGCAGGAACTGAAGCAGAAGCCATGGAGGAGTGCCGTTTCCTGGTTTGCTCCCCATGGCTTCTTCATCTTGTTTTCTTAAACAGCATAAGACCATCTGCTCGGTGTGGAACTGAGTGGTATGGGCTAGTCCCTCCTGTATCAATAATTAAGCAAGACTATGTCCTATGAAGAACGTGTCCTGCGGGCAATCTGGATGGAAGCATTTCCTCAATGAATGTTTCTCTTTCCTAATTACTCTAGCTCTCATCAAATAGACAAAACAAACAAACAAACAAACAAAATCAAAACCTAGCCAAGAGGAGAAGTTGTATTGTAGATGTATCAGCTGGGTCTGGACACTTCATAACCTGTCATCCTACTCATTTGGCCAGTTATAGATTTGTATAATGGTCCCCATCTATTGCAAAGAGATTGTCCTGGGTAGAGGGTAGGAGCTACACTTTTCTGTGGGTATAAGATACACATTAAGAATGCAGTTAGGAATTATCTTGGTTTAGTAAAGTGGTATTAGATTCTTCTCTAAGATCAATGGCCTTACTAAGCTTAGGTGGGTGGGTAGGTTTCAAGTACCAGGCTTGATTTCCCTCCAATTGAAAAGACCTTAAATCCAATCAGACAACTGTTAGTTACTGAGAGTGCCACTGCTGTGCTTTAGAGCTATCACACCATGGTGGTCATTGTTGGACTTCACAGGTGTCACAGCCACATCGAACTACTAGTTGGTTTCCTTCCTTGGCAGCTGGCGTAGCGCTTTCTGGTACCATGGAGGTTAGTCCTCAGGGAGGAAGCTTTCAAGTTGTATCCAGCTCAGATCCTTTGAGTCCTATGCCCCAAGTGCATGGTATCTCTAGCAAGAGGGAATCATCTTCAACTTCTGGGAGGCCATCAAAGACAACAGCTTCCACCTATATTGTTACTTGGACTCCCCTGGCCAACACAGAAGGGCGCCATTTCATGGATTTTGTTAGTCTATAAGTCTTGTCAGCTCAAGTAGGATAACATCATTTAAACTCTGTATGTATATACACACACACTTGCATGTATTGTATGTAACTACAGGTAAATAAATACAGTGTGGCATTTTCAACCCTTCTCAGTGTTCTTTTCCCTCCCCCCTTCTGCCTTGAGCCCTTCCTTCCTACCTTTACAGTAAAATCTCCATGATTTCCCATTTCTCCCTTCAACATTTAATATTTTTCTTGTAATTTAAAATGATTGCACTCTTTGCTATTATGTAAAGTTTAATAACATGAACACACACACACACACACACACACACACACACACACACACACACCAAGTCCATTTACGGCTTACTTCACCCTTTTTGAGCAAATTTCATAGCATACTTTCATAGAGCCCTGAAAACTACTACCCCTCCAGAAGGAAGAAATCAGGATGGAAAGAGACAGCTTTCCTGATACAGATTGATTAATGTTCTGTAGGTGATCAAGGTGACCATCAAACATGTGTCTCCCTGGGGCGGAAAAGCACAAAGGAAGCATACTTTTAGACTCTAGTGAGGGCATTGGCAGTATGTTTGTTCCTCTCCGCCAAATAGCCATGTGGAAACAAAGAACTTACTCTGGAGTGGGAGATTTGTCTGAGAAAATTCTTATGCAACTAAATTTACCTGGAATTGGCAAGATTAGCTTTTTCTCCCTCCTGAGCATAAAAGAGACTTAAAATAGAAATTAAGTTCCATTACAAGAAAATAAGTTTCATTCCTCATACTTGGATTTGTGGCCTGAGAAAACACATGACCATTACACAAATAGAAAAATTTCCGTCTGAGCTGCTACAAAGGCAGGGGATGATAATTTAACATGATGGCTAACTAATCATTTAAGTCAACTTGCACATGAGCATGTCACCTCAAAACAATGGATAGAAAAGAAACTTCTAGAAGTCTTCTTGCTAAGTCCAAAGCCTTCTTCTAGTGAAGATTTCAATTTGATGTTTTGACATACTGCATTTCTATTGAATGGTGAAGTCTGTGTCATTCATTATGAAAATAGACTAGGAAATTATATTCTTTGTAAGTGAATTCATTATGAAAGTAATTTAGAAAATACATTAAGCTCTTGCCCGATCTTTCTAAAGGAAAAGCCAAATAGTTTTAAATACATTGCAAGGTCATTATCATTTCTGTCTTAGATCTTATTTTTTATTAGTTACTTTGTGAATGATCTGTTGCATGCATATCTAAATTTGCTTATGCTTTACATGACACAAACTGCTTTTTATGTGTGCCTTGGAGAATCACATTTCAATGATGGTCTCATCATTTAAAATAAAGATGAAATTCCAGTTTTTAAAATACTGCAGTAAAATGTTCTTTTCTTTTCTTCTTTTCTCAAATTTGTATAAGCCGACTTTGCTCCATGGAGACTGTAACATGATCCTTCATCTTTTGAATTTTTGTATCAAATCACCATTTTAAACTCCTGAGAGCAGGAGAAGCCAGGCAAGCATGTTACACGTTTAAAATAAGGTTGCTTGACCCTCTTTGGAGTTGAAAACTCAGTTATCAACTTAAATTAAGGTGGAAGTCAGAGCAGATTTGGTGTCTCTCTAAGCTGTGCACATGTACAATGCTGTTCATTACCAGGAACATGCCGGTACATGTTTGTTTCCCAGGAAAAATGGAGCCCCATTCATTATTCATAGAGGCCCTCCTGTACAGTACCGACATTCATTCTCTAATGGTTCCATGACTGGGGTGTTGTGAAGCTCAAAGATGTTATTTTTGGAAGATAGTCTGCCAATTAAAAGCAAACAGCACTGAATTGCTTAGTAATGTCTTCGACATTGATTGCCTGTGACTGGGAATGAAGAGGAGAGAAACCAAAGGCACACTGCCTTCTGTTCCCATGCTGCCCTGTTTCAGCTGCCCCTTGCAAATACATCCTTAGTAGATGAGGCTTCCAACTTAAAAGCTCAGACTTTTTCCCTTCACATCCCAAGTAACTTGAAAAACACTAAATTCTTTCTCTTACAAACATTTAATTATTTCTCCCTGAGATGTAATAAAATGTGCGAAGTTAATAGAGGTGTAAGTGTTAGGCCTGATTACCTGGAGATGAGTTCAGGACACAAAGATGAATATAACCAAACATAGCCATTTTCTTAATTCGAAAGACAATATTTTATATGAACTAAATACACTCTCTAATGTTGTGGCTTCTAAAACATGGAAGAAAGACAGCATGGTAGTTGATACCCATAATCCTAGCACTTCAGAGACTGAGGCTGAGAAAGATCAGAATTTCAAAGTCATCCTGAATTGTACTGGGGGTGTGAGACCAATCTGGGAAAAAATTAGAACCTGTTTATGAATAAATAAAAAAGTAATTGAAGATTCTGGAAGCAAATACTTGGGGAGGTTGAGAAGGACCAGTCATTCCTGAGTTTGAGGTCAGCCTGGGCCATAGAAGGAGAGCCTTTTCCTTCAGGAAAACAACACAGAAACAAAGACGCAAAAGCAGGGAGAGAATGCTGTCCGCACATGTTTTATGTAAATTGAGTCTGTGGTATTAAAGATGAGGACCTTCTTTCAGAGAACTCAGGTTCACTCTCAGTACCCACAGTGGTCAGCTCACAATCAATTTTAACTCTAGCTTCAGGAGACCTTCTGCTGGCTTCCACACCCACAGATGTCCACGTATCTCCAATCATGAAGGTAAATGATCAAAATTCAGAAGTTCATATGAATAGTAATTGTTTTGAAAAGTTTTCCTCTCATAACTACCCTGAGCAATAACATTCACTACTAAAGGATCAGTTAGCAGTTTTTAGGAATCATCTCAATATTTCCAAAATAAATCACTGAATAACATGATTACTGTCTTTGCCAAAGAAGGAAGCAACGTTGATCAGGGAAGTTGCTGATTTGTTCTGAGATTGACATTATGGAGTTGGCTCCATGAAGGCTTTGGGCTCTCTTGGCAGAGTTGGTGCATTTATATCACAGTTTCAGGACCAGCATTAGTCATTTGTATGGTCTCTTAGATGTGTGTGACAACAGCCAACGAATTGAGAAAGGCTGTGTCTGCTTGGGCTCAGGAACATTTTCCCTAATTCCTTCCATTACCTGCCACAGAAAAACAACTTTTACTTTATGGTGTAGTAGCACTCAGCCGAGAGTTTTTATTGGCCCGTATTTACAAGTACATGTAGCAAAATCCATTTAAAATGTTCACTGGCTTGCTTAGTAAATTTACAATCAATTTGATGACCTTAATCATTGTATTTTGAAGTTACAAGCCAAATTAAAATGTAAAATTTTGACTATTTTGGTTATTAAAAAAGGTGGGTCATCAAACTAATTTTGAATCAGTTTCATAACAGCAATGCTTATTCCCATCAGTACTTATAACATTTTCTTTATGTTTACTTTTTTGATTACTAAAACAATTCAAGAGATATTATAATTTATTTTCCCATGTAACTTTTTGTTTTAATCTTTTTTTACATAAATATATTAAGTTGAATAAAATAGCTTGATCAAGGCATTATAATGCAACATAGTATTTTTTTTTCAAAACATTTATTTATTTTATGTATGTGAGTACACTGTAGCTGTTTTCAGACACACCAGAAGAGGGCATCAGATTCCATTACAGACGGTTGTGAGCCACCATGTGGTTGCTGGGAATTGAACTTCTGGAAGAGCAAACAGTGCTCTTCACTGCTGAGCCATCTCTCCAGCCCGCAACACAGTGTTTTTAAAATTCCACAGAAAATAACTAAAAAATTGTAGGCCTCTACATAAAATTAGTTAATAACAATAATATTTGTCTGTGAACTATCCTTTGTTGTTGTTTTCTCAAAACCTAAGTCTGGCACCATGCTTGTTTTGTGTTGAAATAATTAATGACAGGTTATTAACCCAGGGTCTTTAATGTCTGATAAATGATTTTTATAAGGAGTAATGGTTTTCAACTGATGGAAGACAGTAATGTGTGAAGCAATGGCCTTTAAAGGGTGCCATTGTTCCCACCTAGATGATCTGAGAGCTGCGCAAAGCTGAGTCTTGACCGCCAAAAGGCATGTTTCCAAGAATCTAGGTATGTCAGGCCAACTGCACAGCCGCAGAACACAGCATTCAGGGATGAATTTATAATGAGCTATAGAAAAACAAGTTGATACTTCTGCAATGAGATGTGTCCATCTTACCTGTGCATAACTGATTTGGAAACACTTCCAAGACACATGATAGCTTTTAAATAATAAGTCTTAAAGGAATCTATTACTATGGTGAACAAACAAATACAACTTACACCTTTCCTGATGCTCAGTCATGGAGGAGAAGGACACTCAAGGAACGATCACCTTGCCCAAGACTTTCCAAGGCATACAGTGGAGTTAGTAGCATTTTGGAGGGTAAATATTTTGTTATTTAATATTTAAATGTACTTAATAGCCTAAAACAGATTTCTAAGTATGAAAATTACTTAAGAACCAATGGAGAGTAGATATTTGGATCATTAATAAATATGAAATTTGGGACTACCGTTTTAAATCATTGTAATTCCTGAACATGCTTCATGTTTAATACTCCTAGATGATTAATAGTAGTATTTCAAGTAAATATGAGTAGTGTTTATGAATATGTGGAATACTCTCATTGTGTTTCAAATGATTACAGCTCTTTCAATCCTTTTGGCTACTCCTGGTCATGACTATTAGGCAAAATTGGATTAAGAAGACCTCATGGTTCCTTCCCTGAAGGTAAAGAGCTATGGCTTCACAGTCTTGGAGGAAAACCAGACAAGAAGACAGAGAAGAAGAATAGGTTGTCCTTGGTGCCTAGATCATCCCCTTGGATCCTGGAACCCCAGTGGTGCTGGGATGCAATAGAGATAAAATTTTAATTGGTCTCTACTCACTAATGTTCCCAAACTGTGGACTGAACTGTCAGTATTCACTAGATCACAGTTTACAAAAGGAAAAGGAAATTTGATTTTATTCTTTCTCTTTTCTATTCACACTCCTTTACTTTTTCTTTCTCTGTAATTCAGCAACCTTCTATTATCTGGGTATCTAGTAGAGCTACTCTCCAGTTGCTGATAGCATTTTCATTACAAAACCTGCATTTCAAGAGGCAGGTTAGTTAAGTACTGCTGATTTCTGAGAAGCTACAGTATGAGACACACACACACACACACACACACACACACACACACTTGAATTTCATTCTCTTTCCTTTACAAGATGTCCTTCGAACTTATTTGTCCACTTTGACCTAAAACACACAAAAATAGAAGCTAAAATTTATCCAGTTTCTCACTCATAAAATAATAAAACTGAGCATAACAACTGTACACTTTGTAATCATGGCTCCCCCCCCTTGTTGGACCCAAGTCAAAGTTTAAAATATACTTTTAATGTTTTGAGATTATAATGCAATTTTGTCAAGTCTCAAAAGTTATAAGAAAAACATCATAGGCTAAAGCTGTTGTTTTATACAGAAAAGTGTCAACAGTTGTTTGCTTCCATGTGGGGTGTAATGGTAAGAATTTATGTTTTGCTCTGTAAAGTATATCAAATATATTCAATAAATTTATGACATTTATTTTAAAATAAAGTAATTTTTCTTATTAAAAATTTCCTGTAGAAAACATGGATAGTGCAGAAGAGACAAGATTACAATTTAAGCTCATCTACTATAGAAGATGAGATGGCACTTCAGTTCATTAGCTCGCTGGTGTCAGTCTTCCCTGTGGTCTACAAGCCTCTCATGGAAAGCACACCTAAAAATTGACAGAAACCCTGCCTGTACAGTCAAAGCCTTTTGCCTTTGTACCTGATATTTCCATCTCTCTGCCCATTTTACTTGTGATTCCATGTGGTCTGGCACAGGCCTAACAATGACACTAATGTTTCTCTAGGGTTTCCAGTAAGCCTCTTTATCATCTTCCCAATACCTCTGTCTTTGATGCTCACTGCAATTTGTGCCATGCTGGAAAATATTCCGACTTAGATTCAACAAGGCTACCTCTAATGTGTACTCTTATATTTGTCTCTTGCTTCAATTTCTCTTGTTCAAGCTTTAGATTGGTGTCTGTGCTTATATTGTCTTCGGTGGGGAAAAAAAAAAGCAGAAAAACCAAATGCTAGTATTCCTAAACTGCAGGATACTTATTGATTATGTAATAAGAGGTCCAGTGTTGGATTGGTGATTCAGATAGAAAACCAGGAACTTTGAGCACCCCCCTTTCTTCTCTGTTATCTTTGTCAGCAATGCTGCATTTCCTATTCACAATTCAACTATTTAGCTCTAAGGAGTCAAGAGATGAGGTGAAAAGACCCTTCTGCTTTACAAACAAGATGGTCTTCACACACACACACACACACACACACAGTAACACACACACACACACAGTAACACACACACACACACAAATATATGTTAGTGCTACTATTACCGTGATGAAACACTGTGACTAAAAGCAACTTGGTGAGGGAGTTCTTCATTACTGAAAGCATTTGAGGCAGGAACTCAAGCAGGACAGGAACCTGGAGACCTGAGGTGATGCATGGTACAAGGAGCGGTATTTTCCTTGGCTTTCTTCTTATAGCTTGCTCAACCTGCTTTCTTATAGAACCCAGGACCAACAGCTTAGGGATGGCACCATCCACAATGGGCTGGACTCCTCACCTATCAACCACTAACAAAGAAAAGGTCCTACAGGCTTGCCTAAAGCCCAATCTTATGGAAACATTTTCTCAATTGAAGTTCATTCATTCCAGATGACTAGCCTGTGTCAAGTTGACATAAAATTAGCCAGCAAGTTTGTATGTGTGTGTGTATGTACATGCATTCAATCATGTGTGTGTGCACACATGCTCCTATTGGATTCTATGGAGCTAGAGTTATAGGTGGTGTGATTCCCTGATTCACCTGATATGCGTCTTGAAACTAAACTTGGATCTCTGAAAGTTCAGTAAGCTCTCTCAACTAGTGGCCCATCTCCCCATATTTATCTTGCTCTATAATCAGGAAAATATTTCCCAGAAATCTCATCTTAAATCACTTTGGTCAGAAATGGTTCCTCCAGCCCAACTGTACAATATTTAATTGAACAGGAAATGGATGGGCTATAGTGACTTAGGTCAAATGAGATTCCTTCCTCCTGGTGGACAGGTTTCACAAACACATTTCTCGGGGTGATTGACAGAGGACACCTGATTGGCCTGCCACCCTTAGTTGTTGAAAACCAAGTTGTTTCACTAAAATGCAAAGTCTCTAAAGTTCTGTATACATTATGGCCCCAAGGTTTCTGAAACCAGCTGGGCTTAGAAAATGGGTTGGTAACAGGAGACTTAGTGGCCATAATCTGTGTTTCCAACAAGACCTGACATCAGCATTTCAATAATTATTTTTTTTCCCTACTGAACAAAGCACCACATCATACAAATCCATTCTTCATAGCTTGTCTTTACATTCTTCCCATTTGCCATCTTCCTAGTTTAAGTCTCAAACACCTAAAACAATCACAACGATTTCAGTGTACTATGGGGACTCCTACTAAATCTTGTCTTGTTTTTCTCTTTGCTTTCTGTCATCTCCTAGCCAGCAGGTCCAGGCGAGGAGAGAACCTGGTCCAGCCGAGTCTATCCGGGCTGAGCAGGATGGCAAGTGTCAGGTGGCCAAAAAGAAACACATCAGGCCTGGAGTCTTGTCGAAGGAGGAACTCAACTTTATTGTATCAATCTCTCTCGCTCATATAGAGAAGGAAAAGGGGGTGGGGCACTTAGGTATGGGGAGAGATGACATAGGAGGTGGGGAAGGGGGAGGGGTGACTGGCAGGGCCAATGGTATCGCTCTACATCAGCAATGACAGGGTAGAGGGAGGGCCAAACAGCTCTTGCTGAGTCACTCTTATGTGGAAGTGACTGAGACACGTCTCAGAACTTGAGCTAGGCTCCAGTTTGTCCCCAAGGCCCAAACCAGGGTCAGAATGGGACCTAAGATTACCACTTTCTGGGACCCTACCCTCTTGCTCTCGGGTCAGCAGGAGGGGGAGAACACCCCCAGTGCTGTGCTGTTGGGGTCCAGTTCTGAGCCCTGGCCCAGAGCTGTTGCAGCCCCAGCTTGGCTCAGCAACATGGCACCCAGTGCAGGAGGGCAGATGGGTGAGTCAGTGAGGAATCAGGATGCTGCTCTTGCTGCCGAAGTCACTGATTCGAACCTGGGGCCCCTGCACTCCACCCCTACGACTGGGGCAGCCCCAGGCTGAATGCAGTGCTCCCCTCTGTGGGTCAGGGAGGTGTGCCCCATGACAGTCAGTGGCCCCTGCTCCTCTAAAGAGGAAGCTGGGGTGCTCTCCTCCCTGTGCCATTGCCAGCTCGAAGCCTGGGGCCCTCGAACAGGATGAGGCAGCGGTGCTGGCACCAAGAGCACAGAGGTCCAACATCTCCCCCTTTTGTTTTTGTAATGAGCAGTTTAGACGGCTCATGTCTTAGGTTGTCCACTCCCCCCCCCCCACACACAAATGGGAATCTTACCTGTCTCTGAATACCATGTGTCACTCTGGCTCAAGGGGGAGGGGTGCTCCATGACCTGTCTTAGGTTGTCTCAGCACATCTGAGATCTTACCTGCTATTTGTCAAATGGAGAACTGAGGAGGGGTGCTCATAGGCAGAGGGATAAATAGAGCTTGGCTTGGAAGAGACAAGTTTTTGGTAATTTGGTAATGGGTCTCAACTCAGTCGAGCTGGACTGCCTGTAGTTTCTGAGGGATAAATTGAGTGAGCTTATTGAGCACACAGTCAAGATGAGAAGGAGAAAGGAAGGGGACAGGGAGGGAGAAGAAATAGGGTAATAGGCCATGAAATCCAGTCCACAATGGGTTGTCCTGGAACTCTCTTTGCCTACTTTACCCCACTGTTTTTGGGTAATCTCTTGTACACCTAGGGGGTCACCAAATACTCTCTCAGTCAAGATGGGGAGCAGCATCCATGTTAGCAACAGGGTCGTTTTCTTTGTCATCTTGGTGTCCTGGGGGAGAAGCATGGGGGGGGGTTCTCAGGGCAGGTGGACTCCCTGGAAAGGTTATTGTCAGCATCCCCTTGTTGGGGCATATACTTTATACCTCTGGCTGGTATCCAGATTGCTCTTTTTTCACTTTGTGGAAATATGCAGCTGAATCCCCTCCCAGTTCTCAGGAGCGAGTCTGGTCCTCTCCAGGCTCCCATCAGTGGATCCTTCCATCTAACCTGTATTGAACTATAGGAGATGGAGGAGGTCCAATGTCTTTGAAATGGGGACAACTGAGGATTTTCTTTTGAAAAATTTAAAATATTTACTGTGAATAATGCTTTTTAAAGCTGATCATGTGGGGTTAAAGACTTCCCCTTTTGTTTTTGTAATTGAGACTTTAAGGCTTGATTTTGTCTTTCAACAATTGCTTGTCCTCCTGGGTTGTAAGGGATATCTGTAGTGTGGGAGATCTTCCACCTATGGAGAAACTCCAAAAAAGGTTTGCTTGTAAAACACTGGACATTATCTGTTTTAATCTGATCTGGAAGTCTGAGAATAGCAAAACATTGAAGCATATGACTAGCTGCATGTTTAGATTTTTCTCCGGCATGGGCTGATGCCCAGCATGAACAGAGGTCCAACAGCTTCCTCTGCATAATATTCTTCAAACTTCTTTTTCCTTGCTGTGCCTGGTATAAACATAGCAGCTGGGGTTCAAGCCCTTGGCCAACAGGATTATCTAAGTCATGGTACTCTCTCTTTCTCCCTTGTTTTTTTTTTTCTCTTTTAATTGGTTATTTTATTTATATACATTCCAAATGTTATCCTCCTTCCTGGTTTCCCCTCTGAAACCCCCCTATCCCATACCCCTTCCCATTGCTTCTATGAGGGTGCTCACTCACCCACCCACACACCCACTCCCACCTACAACCTTAGCATTCCCCTATGCTGGGGCATCCAACATCCTCAAGACCAAGGACTCCCCCTCCCATTGATGCCAGATAAGGCCATATGCAGCTGCAGCCATCAGTCTCTCCATGTGTACTCTTTGGTTGGCACTCTCTTATTTTCTATGAATTTCTATCACATTCCCTGCCCATTGCAATGCCTTATCAAGGTGTCGCCTCAGGTAGAATTCCGGCTTCATTTTTTTTAACACTGCTTCAAACATTGCAGTATTACACAATATGTGGGCTAAGCAAATTCCCTAAGTCCTTGGTCTGACTAAAGTTCACAAAACAGCCCCAAACTGGTTGACCCTTCATAGAATTAAGCTCATTGGTGAACTTAGTAATGTTCCATGCGTTAGTCCACAACGGCAACAGCTACTGCCTTATAGGAGTAAAGATTGCTCATCAAATATAAAGGGATTAGCCAATTTTCAGGTAATCATAAACCATGCCAATGGTCGTTTTTATGCATATGTGTTTGCCAGTGCACTCAACCTTTGGTGTCTGCTCAGAATTGCTATCTACCCATGAAAGTGTGTAGTGTGTGTGTGTGTGTGTGTGTGTGTGTGTGTGTGTGTGTGTGCAGATGCCAGCGGGGGGATCTGGAACTGGAATTGCAGGAGGTTGTGAGCCATACTGTTTGGGAGCCTAGAACCAAACTCTGGTCCTTTGCAAGAAGAGTATGTGATTTTAACTGCTGAGCCATCTCTTCAGCCCCCTGACTACCTCCTTTGAGACTGACTGCAGAAGGCTTAAAGCTCCTGGATTAGGCTGGCTTCCTGTCTGTTCCTCCAGTGCTAGCATATTTTATGAATTTTTGAGAATGGAACAAGCAAGCACTCAGTCTATAAGTACGGCATCATTTAAAAAGCATTTCTAAAATGAGCCTGGATCCTCCTCTTAAGTTCTACTGATGAGCTGAGCTGACCAATGCTGACAATAGGGAAGGTGCCCAGGATAGAGGAGATATGAGGACTTAGACGTCAGGCATCCTTCTGGTCACTAGTCATCAGGGAAACATCATCTGGCAGATTTATAGTCTAGTACTACAGAACTAGGCCTGACCCTGTACTGACTTCTCAGGAACTGTGAGAGCAGTGTCCACAAGGACTGGCCATTGGATAGCACTTCTTTTCTTCTCTTTTTGATTGGTTAGTTTCAGGAGCTGTGGGTTTCAAGACAAACTTAAGTCTGTTTGATCTCTGTGCTCATTGGGGGGGGGGCAGGAAGTTGGTTAAACCTGAATCTTCACTTTCATCCCATTTCACAGAACTGGCAGGAGAAACTGATTAGGTTTGAGACTTCAAGGAACTTGGGAGAAAATGTGAAGGTTAGCCTGTTGAGAGAATCTGATGAGAGAAAATTAAGACACCATGCCCCTCCCGGGGTCCTGCTTTGTGCAAGGCCTGTGGCCATTGTTTGACCTCCACACACCCTAAGCCTAGTTATTTAAGAATCCAGTGTTTTGTAGGTGGAACCTAACTCTCTCTCTCTCTCTCTCTCTCCTTCCACTTTATTGTTCATGCTTTCTCCTTCCCTGTGTGTGTGTGTGTGTGTTTGTGTGTGTGTGTGTGTGTGAGAGAGAGAGAGAGAGAGAGAGAGAGAGAGAGAGAGAGAGACAGAGAGACAGAGAGAGACAGAGAGACAGAGAGAGAGAGAGAGAGTTGGGGGAAGGGGAGTAAAGACCTATGGCCCTCTAGTAGTGCACTAACTACCCGTTCTTAGAAAATAAAATACCATTGAGACAAGCAGACAGCAGCTGCCATTCAAAGCCCTGCTCCTAGGTTTCTTTTCTGTTTATTTCTTCCCTGGCTTTGTGTTAGGTACATTGGGGCAAGAGCAACAATTGGAAATGCAATGATATTCTTTTATCTCCAGAAAAACATAGCGAGATCACAATTACTCTCCTCAAATACCTTGTCTTTTTTTTTTTTTTTTTTTTTTTTGTGTGTGTGTCTTATTTATGTCAGGAAAGGGAGCATCTCGGATGGGTATGGAGGCCATGAAGTGATTGAGAAAACAGGGACCTTTTGCTGGTAATCTTTCCCCTCCTTCCTAGTGGCTCGCGATCCACTCCAGGTTTTGCGGCCGATCCTGCCTCTGAATTTCGGCTGTGCACTGGGTAGCACGTTTCTCCCTCTCTCCCTCCCCTCCTTTCTCCTTCCCCCTTGCCTCCGGTGTCAGTCTCCAGGATTTTTCTCTTCCTATTTCAAGAAGACTCTCACCGGCTCCCTCGGTCTGTGTGAAGCTGAGGTTTCCCCTGGATCCCGTACATCTCCATCACATACCTCCACGCACACACCTCCCTGAGAGCCCCGCGTTCACACCCACAAACAGGCGCGCACACACTCGCGCCGGCCTGTCCATCTCCCTCGGGGGGAGGGTGGGGGGGGATCGGGCGCGCGGTCCCACCTTCGTCGCGCACACTGGCTAGGCGAGCTCGCAGCGCTCCACGACTCTGCGGCTCGGAACTCTGACCGCAGGGCTGAACACCCCCACTGTGGTTTTTTTTTTTAAAGACATTTCTTTGCCTTTTCCTCTTCTCTTTCTCGAACGTTTTTCTACTGGAGTGGCTAGCGGAGCCGGCAGCCTTCCGAAGGCAGCCCTGGTTGGCTTGCCATCCTCCATCTGGCTTATAAAAGTTTGCTGAGTGCAGTCCAGAGGGCTGCGCGGCTCGTCCCCTCGGCTGGCGGAAGGGGGTGACGCTGGGCAGCAGCTAAGGAGCGCGCCGCAGGCTCTGGCGGGCTTTCTGCTCGAGGGGCAAGGTGAAGAGCGCACTGGGAGCTGGGGGCTGCCGAGGTGGACTTGCATGTTGCACCATGCCTTCTTGGATCCGGGCTGTGATTCTTCCTCTCTCCGGGCTGCTGCTGACCCTCCCGGCCGCGGCGGACGTGAAGGCTCGGAGCTGCAGCGAGGTCCGTCAGGCTTACGGTGCCAAGGGATTCAGCCTGGCGGACATCCCCTACCAGGAGATCTCAGGTAAGCGCGGGCCCGGGGCCCGCTGCAGCCCCGAGAGGCGTTGGGGCGCCCTCTCCCTACCCCCTGTTGCTCAGTTGGGGCTGACTTTCTGCGGGTGCCTCCCAGGGACCCAGCGTCCCTGCCTCCAGGCGGCGGAGGCTGATCCTGTTTCTCGGGCGGGAGGAAGGTGTGCGTGCCCGCCGCCTCATTGTGTGCACACGCGGGAGCACCCTCGTCCCTCGCCCCTCGCTCCCTGCATCGGCTCCCGCGCCCTGCTACCTCGGTGGCCGGCCTAGAGCCGGGCCCGGCCGCTAGAGCAGGGTACGATAGAGTGTGGACCGCTAGCGGAGGCAGAGAGCGGAGCTGGGCGCCCATCGCATCCCCCTCGCTGGGGCAAACTTGAGAGAACTGCGGCCGCAGTTCGCTCGTCGCCACCGTCTGAGTGGCGCCTTCTCCACTCCCGCCTTCGCGCCGGCGGGGGCGGTGGAGAGACGCGGAGGTTCCCCTACTCCAGCTCTCTCTTCTCCAGGTCCTTTCCAGGGACTGGGCGCCCGACTCCTGGGCTGGGGACCGGCCATTAGGGGGACACATTGCTCGGGTCCCCAGGATCTGCACGTTGGAGTCCCGGGGCAGTTGGGGGGAGGGAGGACTTAGTACTCTGTCTGCTTCAGATTTGGGGCGGACTTTCCCATTAGGGTGCCCTAGTGCTTCCCGACCTGCGGTTGGTCACTCGGGCTGAGGAGACAACCGGGCCACCCGGCGTGGCGCCGGGTCCCGAGCATGGCCTCCCGTTCTGGCCGGCTGGCGCACGCGGAGTCAACTTAAGCGAGTGACCCGATGGGGGCGTCCGTCTTCGGGGTCTGCTCTTCGGGTTCGGCGGCTCGCCTGGTCACAAGCATTCCTTCCTTCGGAGCTCTCGAGCCCCCACCCTCTGCCGGAGACGGGGTGCGCGGCCGTTCGGGCTCCACCAACTTGCGCAGCGCCTGGGTGTGTGTTTTCCGGCTCTTAGCTCCAACCGAAACCTAGCTTCTTTGGGGTTCCATGAATGAAACGTGTCGGGGACGGATAATCCTCTGGCTGCGAGGGAGCAGAGCTGAAAGAGGCCAAGGGGAGACTCGGGATGCTGTGAGGGCGCGGGCTGCTCAAACCGGGTAGCTGAAGTCCTAAGTGACCTCAGATCGCTGGATCTCCACCAGACACTGTTTTTCCAAAGAACTGGTGGGCTGATGGAAAACACTTGCAAATATCTTAAAACATCTTAATTTTAATACGTTGTGCAATTAGTGCTTTATGACAATCAGCTTCGAAACTCTAAGGGTGAGGATCTTTACTCACATTGCACTCACATTGCTGTTAACACGTTTTTATCAATTTGAGCATTACCCAAAGAAAAATAAACCTCCCTCATATATCACAAACGACGTGGTGCTTTATGTAGAAAGAGCTTTTTCCCTCCCTGTTCACAGCCAGGCGTTCCGTTCCCTGGATCAAGTAAGCTGGAGAAACTAGTGAATTATAAGACTACTCACTCTTCAGTCTCTGGGATTTCGCCCACCCTACTTCAGCACGCCCTAATTTGTTAATCAATGACTAGAAAGGCACTGCCCCAGCAGCTCCTTAAGTTTCTTAACCACCGTTCCCTTTGTCTACTGTTATTTCATTCTTTTTAATTAATTGATAAGGATCAGCTTCACCTTTTAACTCACCAAATCTCAGGAAATTCAACTTTTAAAAGGCTTAGGGTTGGGTCCCTTCTAGGAACGCGATTTCTCGCTAATCTGCCCATTTTAAAACTGCATCTTTTAAACACACACATTTCCCAACATGATTTCAGATAAGATATCTCCAAGTAGAAAACAGCTAAGTATTTTTAAATTGCATCGGTATTCTTTAGTGGATACTGAGACTCTCAGGAGACTTGCCTTAACCCTCATACCATCCGGGCGCCTGGCTATCAGGGGCAGATGGCCATTGTAAATACTTTTGGTAGTCACCAATTACGTTGCCGGAGAACATTCTCAGTGGCTGTACACTTTCTTCAGTATTAACTGCGGAGGGTTTTGCTTGTATACTTTTGGTCTTCCTCCATTGCCTTAAAAATCACAGACTGTTAATAGCTCTGAGTTCCTGAAATACAACCACCCCTCTGAAATCACAGGGATGAGGAGGGGCAGAGGGCTTTACCTCAAGCCCGGTGTCCTACAATGCTGGTGGACAGGATCAAGGTCCGTAGTTCCATGAAGTCAAAGGCACATTTGGTAGGAAAAGAATGAATTGTAAGATAACTGAAGGGTTTTTATTTGGGGGCAAAGCTTTTTGTTTCTTCCAAAGTAAACTTTACTAAGCGCTAAAGTAAATTGCATTGACTATTGCTGTTGGAATAACCACTTAGGAACTATGGCGTTATTAAATAAACACACCCTCCCTCTCTCCCTAGCTCTTGGTAACATTTACATTTCAGTATGTGGTACAGGGAAGAGTCTGTGCGGTGGTTATCCTGTCGCAAACTCTTCGTCCTCCATTGACTTGCTTAGACATCCAGTGGTTTGGTTGACAAATAGCAGGAAATTAAAAGAACCGCTGTTTAGGCCCCAGCCAGTTGAGCCATGTTAGTAAGGAGCCTGCTTAGTAAAAATAACTGCGACGTAATAAGGACATCACATTTCATCTCAACATTACCAAAGTTTTACTCCAAGCTCACAATTGTAAAACAACCTGGCCCTTTGCAGGGTACAGAGAAGCTCTTCTATCTGCCAGAGGAGGACTCTAGGTAATAAATAAGTCTAGGAAGTGCCTTCAGAGGGGGCGTTTGCCCCATCAATCTTCAGGCAGCCTTCACGCAGCCTTGATTTTAAACCCATGCCGGCAGATTAGATAGACTCTCCTATTTGGACGATTTCCAAAGGAGCTGACTCCTGAGCCCTTCTCAGCGATGCGTCCTAGTACTTCAGAATTCCTGTGATACACGCAGTGTTTCCTGACATCTAGCCAAAAGGCTTCACAATGGTCTTGCTTGTGTTTTCTTCTTCTGTGTCCTGGGAAGAACTAAGCTTAGAGCATCAGGAGTTGGCTTAGGAAGGGTCTTATCGTCGAGAATTTACTTCCCCTCAACACTCAGCAGTTCCCATTTCTGTCTGGTGCTACACTTCTCAGAGAGTTTCCTACCACATTATAGCGGCTGCTCGTGCTGGGGTGCAGATTATCTGTGCATTGCTTGTCTGGTACGCACAGTTCACTATGTCTCTAGCAATACACACACACTCTTACACATACACTCTTTTTTTTTTTTCTTTTTTTGGTTTTTCGAGACAGGGTTTCTCTGTGTAGCCCTGGCCGTCCTGGAACTCACTCTGTAGACCAGGCTGGCCTCGAACTCAGAAATCTGCCTGCCTCTGCCTCCCAAGTGCTGGGATTAAAGGCGTGTGCCTCCACTGCCCGGCTACACACATACACTCTTAAACACGCCCACTCCCACCCACACACCCACTCCCTAACCCCCACAGTGAAACATAGCACCCTTAGAAGTGTATAAACGTGGCAGTTCAGAGAATGTTGTAAGGTTTCTTATGCGTAGGTTTTTTTTCTTTTTTTTTTTTTTGTGAGAGCTTTCATTATAATATTTAATAGTTCAGAGTAACTTCTTAGCTTAACATGATTCTTCTTTTCTCATTTATGCAATGTAACTTTGTTTAACACTTCATATATAGAAATTCTGTGCCTATCACCTATTTATACACAACACTTAAGCAGGCCAGATGGCCCAGCTGGTTAAAATGCTCGCTGCCAGACCTAACAACCTGAATTTGGGTGGTGGGACCCACCTCTTTGAAGAAGAAAACCAACTCTCCCAAGCTGTCCTCTGACCTCCGTATGTGGTCAATGACACCCACACCCACAAAAACGCTGGTTCAAAAGAAAAGACAACATTACTAAAGTTTCGATGCTAGATAGATAAAAAGACAGCAAGGAAGTCTTAAGTATCAGGCCCAAGAGTGACTCAGCTAACAAGTGATGAGACAAAAACACAAATCCCTGAGTGCTGGTTTGACAGTTGGTCCACCAACCTCTAGTTTAGTCCATTGTCCTATAGAATGTGTCAGATGCACAACATACAAGACCTAATCTTTACCATTCTTGTGCATGTGTGTTGTTGGCCAGTGCATCCATCTATGCATTCTTACAAAGTTATGTGTGCTGAATTGGGTTGCAGCATCATTCCCCAAATACTTTGAACTTAGATTTTAGCCTCCTGGGAATTGGTCACCTCCTACCCCTACTACTGAATAATGCAGCTCTGCATTTCCCAACTCATTTTATTGTTTCTACATAGTTCTATAAAGCATGTGCACTGGTTTCTTTCCTTGAACTGGGGCTACTAGAGTATTAGCTTAGTTCAAAACCTGGAATACTGGGTTCGTCAAACAAAGCTTACAATAGATTGTTACCCAGAGGGTAGAAGCTGGAGCAAAGTCCTATTTCCACAGACTGGGACAAAATTTAAAATCAACACTTTTTAGTGTGTGCTTTGTCCTCTTTTCTCTCTCAGGTGTTTAGAGTTGGGGAACAGTGGAACATTAAGAATGCATTAAACTGTCTCTATTTTTTAATGCAAAATTTTCAAATATTTATGTCAAGATCTTTGGAGAAAATCTATGATTTTTTCCATATTCTGGTGTTCTGGTGCTCTAAGTCCTTATTCTGGCTTCAAGTATATATGCATGTGCATTCTTCATTTGTGTGTATGTATACACACAACACATATATACATAGGCTTGGCTTTGTTTTATTGATCTTTAACACATTTTCTTTCAGTTCACATGTAGATACTGCATTGACATAAGTGGAAAAACAGTGCCGAGTAATTCTTACCACTTCTTAGCTTTAGATAAATGGGTTAGGTTCCCCTTATCTGCTCTATCCAATGATTTCTGATCTTTGCCTCCTACTTTGCTAATGGATGGCTACCTTTAAAGCACTTTGGATGAACAAAGTGAGTCATAAATTAATTAGCTGAATTTCAGTTTTTTATTTCTATGGATTGGCAAGTCACTAGATTTCTAAAATAATTACTCTATTTCCAGATATCAAAGCCATCTGAAATCCAGGTTAGTAGGTGTTCCTATTCTTAAGTTTTTGATTTGGGAGTCAGTTGAGAGTGTTCCTTCCAAACAAAGTCAGTTCAGCTGACTTACTAAAAGAATAATCTCTTGTCATTTCAGGGCTGACATACTTTTTTTTTCCAATAAGACTCACTTCTTTCATTGCACTATCTCTTAATAGTTTGTGGGCCACTATCAGGACTGGTTCAGAGCTCACAGCATTCTGTTCTTAAAATATTGTGGTTAAAAGATTATATTCATTTATATAAGGAGATGTGTGCTTAAATATTTGAACACTCATAAAATACAAAATTGTTGTTTCCTGTTAGGTGACCTATTCTGTAACACTTGTAGTAAGATAATTGTTGATAAATGACTTCATCCTAATTTCTGTCTTATTTAAACTTTAAAAAGATAACGTTATGCAATTCCATAATTTACAGATCCCCGAAGAGTTCTAGAAAAGCTAGAGATTTAGGGCTGTCTAGCTAGGATAAACAACTGTTTTAATACTTTCAAAATCTGGATGTTGTCTTACTTTACCTGCTGAAGTAATCTGACATTTTTCACTGCATATAGCATAACTTTAAATAATATATCAAGTATCCAACATTATCCAGGTATCTGGTTGGCAGTATTTCACACAGCATCATTTGGAAAGTATTGTCAAGCCAGGGGTGGTGGGCCTATATCTCAGCATTCAGGAGTTTAAGGCAAAGGGATCTAAGGCAAGCATAGGCAAGCCTGGGCTATGTTGTTATACCCTTGTCCTGAAAAACCAACCAACCAAACAAACAAGAGTAACAAGGACAAACAGAAAACAACCACCCAAACAAGTGTACAGATGTTTAAATCTCTGGTTTGGTAAATATGTAAATAAAAGAATTCACAGTGGTAAACCTTGTGTAACATTTTCTAAATTTTAATAAATCAAGATGAAAATCGGTCTTTAATAATCCCTAATTATCATTATCTCTCAACTCTTGAAACAGTAACAAAGAAAAATAGAAATGATCCTATGTTTAAACAGCCTCTCTTTTACTGATCATCTCAGACATTTCCCTCGTTCATGTAGTGAGCAGTCTAGGTGCTATGTATAAGACCCCGTGCTTTGTGCTCAGTCTGCAATTCCAGGGAACTTTGATCCCAGGGAAAAACAAAAGTTTCAACAGGGAATGGTTGTAAACTTAGTAGATCCAGCTGAGATAAGTGTACAGCACTAAAGGCAAGCAGATGCATGGGATCATTTTGCCTAAGCAGAGGGCCTTAGATGTGCTTCACTGAGAAGCTGTCTGTAAGGACAGGGACAGTGGGGGCGGGGAGGGGAGGTTGCATAAGTGACCAGTCCATGAGAATACCAGAAAACATGAGATTTCCAGAACCTGTGGTCATGGCTGGGCTGAGGAGGGGAGCGTGAGAAAGAACAACCTGAGACTTGGAGGGAACCTCAAGGTCAGATAAGCCACAAAAGGGACCCGAAGATATCCCCTTGCATATCAGATCCATGTTTATCTTGAACTGAAATGGTTACTGATGCCTTACTCAGGGTTTACATACTCAGTTGTTTTAAGTGGAAATCAATGAAGCACCAGTTTACCTATTTAGAGCCTGCCTGCCTAGGATCCCTTGTGAACTGCTCTTCCGTTTGCCATGGCTAAAACAGACACCGTGACTAGAACCCTAATAAGCTAAGCATGTTGCAACTCTCTGCCCTAGACACCTCTACCATGTTGTGGGTTCAATCACACACACACACACCCCCACACACACCTCCTCTGTTTGCTCACCCTCTTTTAACCACAGGACTTCCTGTGACCTCCTGCCCTGCTTCTGGATGGTGACTGTTCAGTGGGGAAGAACTCATGTCTGAAAGGACCTATCTCTCTCCCATCCAACTGCCGTGTGACCATCCTAGAAAGTCAGTGAGTGGTTTGTGTTGTTGGGTCCTAAGAAGTCTTGAACTCCGGGTTACAGCTTTAACCTTTAATTTGAGAGCAGTAAGGAGCCCTTAGAGCAGTATTTCAATCAGGATAAGCCATGGTTTGGAAATATTGCTTTGACTTCTTTTAGCAGGATTACTAGAAGGGGAAACCACAAACACAGGAAGAAAGGAGCTGTCACTTTGATCTACTGTGGGGACTGCTGAAGTAGGAAAAAGGAATCCTGAAATATTTAGGTTCAGGGGGTACTGCCTAAAGTTATTAGTCAATCAATTATTATTTATATAACTTTCACTGTGTGATTGCCCATGGACAGTGTGGGTGAGTGGGTGACAGCCAAGGAGAGAGAGAGAGAGAGAGAGAGAGAGAGAGAGAGAGAGAGAGAGA